>CM046035.1:42488001-43088001 GCA_025215565.1 Flaveria ramosissima
ATCGGTTACTCAGCCATTCATAACAGCTCGTGGTCAAAGCGAGGGAGTTGTTAATTTGAGGGACTTATTATTTTATATTGTATGGTTAACCAGTTGCCATGTAATATTGGGTATTTGTTTTGTAATCTTTTTTCCAGGAACGCGATTGCATGTGCTCCAACACCCATGTTTGGAGGAAGCTGGATTTTGAACTTATATGAAAGCTATGGTTTAATACACTGAAGGAACCGAAGGAGTGATGCCAGGACTGTTAGACTTGAGCATTTGTACAAGTATGTACATGGTGACAAGCTTACCAAATGGGCAGCCGAGATTCATGGATAAGAAGGGACAAATCTGGGATCCGGCGGATCCCGAAGAAATTATCATGGACTCGACATGCCGATACAGCCTGAAGGAGCCGGAGCTGGATCTTCAAGTTCACGAACAAGGGATTTCCAACCATGTTAGATCTTTATGAGTCAATCCAACCACCGAAACCCATGCAAGGCGATCATTTGAATATGCCCAACGAGCCTTCAACAAGTCGAAAATCTGAATTCCCGAGTCGATGACTTGAGCAGAGATGTCACGTACATCAGAACCGAATGTACCACGAGTGGGGGGATATCCCACCACAAAGCCCTGAAAACCGTATCATTTTCGGGGCCCCAACACAGTTGTTTTGTGCCAATCTATCTTTTAATTTATGTCGTTTTATTTTTATTTTGTGTGTTTAGGATTTTAATGCTTTCAATAAATTGGTGACATTTCAGGTGATACCGAGATTCTAACAACGCGAGGGCAACAAACACAAGTGAAAAATTCATCAATTTTAGGGTCCAAATTACCCTTTCTCGATCCTGAATATTTTAATCACATTGAGGACAATGTGAATTTTAAGTGTGGGGATGGGAGTAATGCATTTGACTTTGCTAAAAAGGTCCAAATTAAAATTTTTAAGAAAAATCACTTACCAAGTAATTTTTGTGACAAGAAACCAAAATTTAATATAATTTTTGATAAACCAAATTATAATATACGTTTTCGGGAATAAGAAGTAAATCCATGACGTCCAAATAAAATTGAAAATGTTTTTGTGTGATATCCTTAAAAGCAATAATCTAGTAAAATTTAATCATGTAAAATGAAACACTTTTACCCAATTCCACCGTATGTGAGTTTATTTTTGAGCCTTAAACAAGCTTTTGCAAGTTGTAATTCTACTTTCATTCTGGATTTAATTGATGGTGCCATATGATACGTGTGATTAGAACTTGTTTTGGGTATACATTTCAAGACCTTAATTAGTATTTGTTGCATAAAAATGAGTTAGGCACTAGGAAACCTTAACCATTCAAGCCCCAACCATTATCTTTAATTTTCCTTACCCGAACGTCAACCCTAGTTAGCCCCGTTGAGCTTAAACGTTTTTATCTTTCAGTCACCCGAGTCACCAAGTCACTTAACCAAAAAGCCTTCAACAAAACCCGTTTTCGTTACAGACACGTTTTTGGCTTATAAAAAAAAAATTGGTCTTTTTCCGGCAGACCTTAAAGAACTGGAATGCATTCTTTTGATTTCAATTTGCTTTGTTGCCTTCATCACGCAAACCGGGACTTCCCCTGGAAATCCGCGAACAAATTTTCAATCTCACTTTGACGCAAGAAAGAAATGGCGAAAAAGGAACAGTTCCGCCATTTGTGGGATTTCAAAAAGTGCTATTAAGAGACGGGCAAAAAGATATGAAAGATGCCCGAATTGTGGAAATTGGTCCCATAATGGAAAATGCAAAAGAATCAAACTGAATCTCATCGAATACACAGAACTAATCCGATTGGGTGCTATTAGCTTCAAGCCAAACGATTCCTTGAGAAAGGAAAGTTTTGTGTATCTTCGGGTAAAAGATGAAGTGGGATTCTTGAAAGCAAAATACGGTCATGACAATCTGACCTTAAACGAGTCCTCAAGCTAGCATATCCCTTCTAGCTTAAAGTATTGTATAGGGAACCTTTATTGCTTTCATTGTAGTTTATGTTAGAAAAATAAGCCAAGACCGTCGTCTTTAGCAATTAGCCACTCTTTCCAAAATATTCCGTTCCCGAGCCCGAGCCAAGTTACAACCCATCAAAGACCTAATGATTTATGCAAATAAATATCTAAATAGGTGGAGATTTGATCCCATAACAAGCATATGATCTCACACGTATTCATACTAGGCAATTGAGTGTATTAGTCATACTTAATCTTGATTATGACTCCATATATTTAGCCGAGTGTGAATGCATCTTGTGAGAAGTGTGGATTTTTACATGATAATAATCTTTACTAACCAACCTATTGCTTGCTAGGATATCATTTTACATGGGCTTAGAATATTTATATTTGGATGAAAATAGTATTTACTTGCATACTTCTCGAAAGACATGTTTATAATTTGATTTATTTGGTTTTTGGTGGAATTGTCATTTTAAGTGATTTTTGCTTGAGGACAAGCAAAGTTCAAGTGTGGGGATGTTTGATGTGCTCCAAATTATACATAAAAATTCCTATCAAAAGCACATCAATTATTCCTTAATATCTTCCTTAAAATGATGAAAATGTACTTAAAAGTGTTAAAGGTGTTTAAAAGGGCAAGATGGACAAAAGGAGTATATTTAACAAGAAACTGAAGCAATCCGAGCTTTGGACTCCAAGCAGGGGGCCGTGCCTCATTAAGCACGCCCCCATGCCTTGCCACAAACACACCCCCGTGCTAAATTAACACACCCCCGTGCTTGGACATCTGACAGGACAAAAAGTACTGTCCCCTTAAAGTAGACACGGGGCCGTGCCCTATAAGGCACGGGGTCGTGCCCCACCACCAACACGGGGCCGTGCCCCATTTAGCACGGGGCCGTGCCCGACACAACCTGCATGTACGAGCCGACCAACTTTCGTAAGCATTGTACTAGCACGGGGTCGTGCCTTTTAGACACGGGGCCGTGCTTAAACACTCCGGAAAGCCTATAAATAGAAGCCTAAGCTCACCATTTTTGGCAAGCTTTGGTGGGAGAGTTACTCTGCTGAATTCTCTCGGGAATCAAGACTTCAAGATCATTCGGAGGCTCGGGAGGTGCATACAACACTTGGAAGAAGCTTGGGATCACCTAAACATCATCCATTGTGGATTATCAGTTTGATTGTTCCATTTCACCGATGATCACTTATCTATCTTCTTTGTTATCCGTTGTTATGTTAAAGCTCATCATGAGCTAAACTCTATTTATCATCCTAATCGGATGAAACTTATGTAATTTGTGATGAACAAATGGTGTGATAAGTATTATGTTAATGTTATGGTGGTCTTGGGAAAACTATTGATGGGTAGCATCTACATTTGAACGGGAAGTTATAAATTTATGGTTTGTGATTGTGATTGTCATACAAGGTTGAAAACCGTATGATTAACTTTCATTCACGAAACCGGACTTCATAATAAATCCATGGCTAATGAACTATAAATGGTTATTAGAAATCATATCACTTTAACTTTCTGATCATTTGCGGGTTCCCTTTTATTAGTTCAGAAACTTCAATAATTGTTACGGTTTTCTAAAATTAATGGTATGCTAGGAAGGAACCTGATCAACTCTCTTTTTAACATTAAATTATGTTTTCAGAAATCGTATGTCAAATAGGACACAAAAGATTCACCTACATTACTAGGGCTTTGATCTGAGCAGTAAACTCAGCCTGACAGGATCAAGTCACTACGGCAGCAGGATAGTCGAGAAATCGCGCCGGCTCATCTTTATAAACATTAACATAATCACATCACATCACCAATTCATCACAATTACATAAGTGAAGTCTAATTAGGATGATAACTTTTATTCCCTAATTTTAAATCCAAATGCTTCAATTCTTATTTTACTTTCTTATTATTATTGTTTACTTTTAAATTCTTAAAATCTTTCCAATACAAAATATCACTCTCTTTAACAAAATCAAATCTGATAGTCAAACATCAAGTTTGTTGAGTAGGCTAGGTGTGTCCACGGATTGATACTCGGTTCTTACCAACACTATATTACCACACGACAGGTACACTGCCTTTTGTGTGTGTGGTTTAGTATTAGTAACAACCAATTAAAACTGAATCTGTGCAATAAAAATCTTTATCAAATATATATACTATCTGCACCCAATCACATCGCCATTGGTATACCTTCCTCAAAGAGACTTCTGATGATAGAGTCTATAGAGTCCATATTAATGTAAACTTGAGGAAGTTGCTGAGTATTCACAATTGCAAGTGAGGATGGTGAGTCCTCAATGTTCATACTCTCTAAAGAGCTCCCAGGTTCTATGTCTGTAATGACTTTCTCCCCCTTTTTGGTAGCATCACCCTCTTGCATAGGTGAGCTAGAGGTTAGGTCAACCACATTCACAGGTTCTTGTGTTCCTGGTTGAACTCTTCTTAAAGGTCTCCCAACTAGTTTTTCCCTAAGATAAGATATCTCAAGTTGCTGATCATTGGCCCTGTTGTGAAGGGTAGTCACCTGAGATTCAAGGTGACTAACCTTAGAGACTAAATAGGAGCATGTTTTCGACAGTTTTTGCACCTTTAGTCTAAGATTCCCATCTTCTTCATCAGAAGAATCATTGGGGGATGAGATGATTGGACCAAAGTCCTCTCTCCCACCACTAGCTTCAGGTTCTTGACTGCTGGATTTCCTCTGCTTATTGACATTCTCAGTTGAGATGTCAATGGGTTGAGTTGCCATGGTTGAGGTCTTAATAATGTAATCACTTGCAAAAGTGAGAGCCTCTTCCATATGAATATGCTGAACAGGTTCAGAAGTATCCACCTCAGTTATAGGTGACTGATGTGGGCTAGACTTAAGAGACTCAGGAGTACTCATCTCATTTTGAGTAGGGGAAGAGAAGAGAGACTCATGGTACTCACTGAAACCTAAGTCTTCATCAATATAGAATGAAAGGTTGGGAATGGGTTGATTTAGATCCAAAGGCTGGGGATGGTAACTGTCCCCTGAAGGTTGTTCACTTGAGTGTTGCGACTCAAAGTGAAGGCTTAAGGCTATTGGGTTTGTGAGCTCATCAGGGTGAGCATGAGGAACCTCAGCCCTGATTGTTGAAGAGATGGGAGTAGTTTGCTCCTCAGGAGAAGTAGGAGCTCTAGTGCCTACTTCCTCCTGTAATGGTGAGTATCTGGGGACCTGCACAGACTCAATAGCTTGAGCAGGGGTTCGTTTGGATTTTCCTTGGTAGGTGAGGGTTACTTGAGGTCTTTTTAGTGGTAGAGAGGTTGAAGGTGTGGATTCAACACTAGCTTGTGTTGCTAGGTTGTCACCTTGAGCAATGAGCTCTAACATTTTGGGGACAAGGGTTGTTTCTACCCCTGAGAAGCCTACAGTTGGCTTCTTCATGATTTTAAAGATGTCGGGCTTCATCTGTCCCAATTTAAGAATATTATCTGTTTCCATCAACTGTGAGCCCAGTTCACAGTTGAGAATGTGTTGAACATATCTAGCAAACATATAATACACTAAGGAGTCCAAGTTAGCAAGCAAGTTTGTATAGACAAATTGAGAGTACCTGAACTTGACCCCTTGAACCATTCCATGCACAATGAAGGAGAGATCCTCAAGAATCTGGTCCCACCCTTCATGCTTGTTTGACAAGATGTGGATAACCCATGGAGTAGGTATTTCCACTGGGATGAGACCTTCCCTTTCCTGAAGGTCCTTACAGAGAAATCTCCCTCATAGCCCATTTGCTCAAAGGAATGATTGACAACTTCCTTTGGGAAGGACAACTCACCTTCTTCATCATCTAGCTGCAAATGAGTGTTGATGATGGCCGGAGTGATGAAGATTGTCCTCCCTTGCACTGTGGCAGACAGTGCTTTCTTCCCATCCATGATGACCTCTTGGCAGGTCTTCCAGAATTCAAGCAAATGATCCTTATAAAGAGTAGGATCAATAGTTAGGGAGGTGAAGTAATTTGATAAAGCTAAGAAACGAAAAATCTCTAAGAAACTATCATCTTTCTCAGAGCTTAACAGAGCTACCTGATTGTGTTGCCTGTGAAGTTGCATGGAGAAATCTGGGTTGTTTCTGCGGTTAAGGTTGGCAATTTTAGAAGCTTAAGGATGAAGAAAGGTGAAAAGCAAAGGCGGTTTGGGAATTAGGTTTGAGGAATAGTAGAATTGAATGAGATAGTGAGGGGAGAGGGGGAACCGTTGGGTATTTATGTGAAAAGGATTTGAACAAAAGTTAATGAAAGAGGATAAACATTGAAATCCGAATGTCGGTCCCACCTCTGAAAAAGTAGTTTACTTTTGCTCAAAAAGTAGTTTTCTTGGAATTCGAAAAGCTTCCGAAGGTAAATTATCTTCGGAAGTTTTAATGAAAAAGCTTCCGAAGCTAAAATGACTTCGGAAGAATTTCCTGAGAATCTTGAAGATTTTGCTTCGGAAGAGAAACAAACACTTGAATGCTTTGTATATAAAACAACAAAGCTTCCGAGAGTTAATTTTGCTTCGGAAGGAAAAAGTCCTTAAAAAAACAAATAACTGTCTTAGACAAGTATTTAAGCTTCGGAAGATAGATTGAAACCTCTTCCGAAGGTAAAATTTCTTAGACAGTTATTTATTTTGAAGACATGATTTGCTTCCGAAGGTAAAAATATATCTTCCGAAGGATCAAAAAATTTTCAAGAATCTAAGGAAAGTCTTCAAAAAGGATTTTATATCAAAAGAAAACATGAGCTTATGAAAGTGATGAACTAGACAACTTAGGACACACATATATTATGAAATGATAAGAATTAGTTAAGAAAAGATCTACTCAAAGTTAATCATCCCAATAGTTGATATTAGATATTTAAATCTCTTTTCATCAAAAGCTTTTGTAAACAGATCAGCATATTGTTCATCTGTATGAACTTTGACTAGTTCAATTAATCCCTTTTCATAGTTATCTCTTATTAAATGATACCTGATATTGAGGTGTTTGGTCCTTGAGTGCTGCACAGGGTTCTCAGTGATAGAGATAGCACTATTGTTGTCTATGTGGATAGGAGTCTCCTTGAAGTTAAATCCATAGTACAGCATCTGATGTTGAATCCGAAGCACTTGAGCACAACAACTTGCAACAGCAATGTATTCAGCCTCAGCAGTTGATGCAGACACACAGGATTGCTTCTTGCATTGCCATGAGACAACCCTTCCACCAAGGAATTGACATCCCCCAGATGTAGACTTTGCAGTCATGTTGCAACCACCATAATCACTATCTGTATAAGCATACATATTGAAGTCATGATTCTTTGGATACCATAAACCAAGTGTTGAAGCACATTTGAGGTATCTTAGAATCCTCTTGATAGTGATGAGGTGAGACATCTTAGGGTTGGCTTGATATCTTGCACAAATGCATGTAGCAAACATGATATCAGGCCTGCTAGCAGTCAGATACATAAGAGACCCAATCATAGCCCTGTATAAGTGTTTATCTACACACTCTCCCTCAAGATCAGGTCCAAGGGAGTGGTTTCTGGCTATAGGTGTCATAGCAAACTTACAATCTGTCATGTTGAACCTCTTGAGTATGTTCTGAAAAAACTTTGACTGACTTATGAAAATACCATTTTCAACTTGCTTCACTTGAATTCCCGGAAAGAAATTGAGTTCTCCCATTGCACTCATTTCAAATCTGTCTTTCATCAGCTTCTCAAAGTCTTTGCAGAGTTTTGGATTAGTTGAACCGAAGATGATCTCATCTACATACACTTGAACTAGCAATATGTCATTTCCCTGTCCTTTGATGAATAGAGTTCCATCTATAGTACCTCTCATGTATCCATGTTTGCAAAGATACTCAGACAATGTCTCATACCACTTCCTAGGTGCCTGATGCAACCCAGAAAGAGCTTTGCCAAGCTTGCAGACATAATCAGGATGATCACGATATACAAAACCAGGTGGTTGTTTGACATACACCTCTTCATCAATCACTCCATACAAAAAAGCAAACTTCACATCAAGTTGAAAGACCTTGAAGTTCTTGGATGCAGCAAATGCCAAAAATATCCTAACAGCTTCTAATCTTGCTACAGGAGCAAAGATATCGGTGTAGTCAATCCCTTCTTCTTGTGTGTATCCTCGAACAACTAGTCTTGCCTTGTTCTTGATGATAATGCCTCTATCATCCTTCTTATTCCTAAACACCCATTTGGTTCCAATGGTAGTCTTCCTATGAGGAAGAGGATAAAGGTTCCAAGCTTTTTGCCTTTTGAATTGAAGCAACTCTTGTTGCATAGCTTCAACCCAACTTCCATCCTTTAGAGCCTCATCAACTTTCTTTGGCTCTATCTGGGATAAGAAACAAGAGTGAAGACAAACATTTGCTTCATGGGTTTGTCCTCTTGTTCTTACCCCTGTGACAACATCTCCAATGATGTTTGTGGTGGGGTGAGACTTGTGGATCCTAAGCTGAAGGATCACAGCAAGTTGCTGAGAAAGATCCAAATTTGAGAAATTTAAATCTGGCATAGATGATTCACCCTCCACATCACCACACTTATCAAGATTGACTTGATCCAATGAGTGTGTGACATCATTGATGTTGTGATCTATGGTGTGGTTATTAGCATCAAGGAATTCTTGATCACTGTCACCACCACCATTGTTGTCTTCCACAATTGAGGTATCTTTATCTGGTTGTGGAGCCTCTGAGCTGGAATTTGAAGGCACCCCAGATGTATCAGCTGAATTTGTCATTGTAGTACTGATAGAAACCTCATTTGCTGAAGTAGTTCCAACTGGTGCTGAAGATGTATGAGTTGAAGGTCTTCTTAGCTCAAATCATGGATCAGGATCACCTGCATTTAAAATTTCTGCAGATCCTGAAACATTCTCACAAGATTTGTTGAAACAGTTGGTAACTAAATCAAGATCAAATAGCCAATCAGGACCAGAACCAGCTACACAGGGTGTGTGTTCATTGAAAGTCACACTTGCTGACTCCTCAACAATTCTAGTTCTGATATTGTATACTCTATAAGCCTTAGCCTGGGAAGAGTATCAAATGAAGTGTCCATCATCTGATTTCTCAGCAAATTTGGCAATTTGATCTTTGGTATTCAAGATGGTGCAAGGACATCCAAATGACCTGAGAAAACCAATTAAAGGTTTTCTCTTGTGCCAAAGTTCATAAGGAATCTTACCATGTGTCTTAACTACTAAAACTCTGTTTTGCACATAGCAAGCTGTGTTTACTGACTGTGCCCAGAAGGTGATGGGCAGTTTAGAGTCAGACAACATAGTTCTTGCAGCTTCAATTAGTTTCCTATTTCTCCTCTCAGCAACACCATTTTGCTGAGGAGTCCTGGGAGCACTATATTGTCTTGTAATACCTTTTTCATTACAAAATGTATCAAGGATTTGATTCTTGAATTCAGTCCCTTGATCACATCTTATGGTTTTGACCTTTTGATCACTTTGATTCTCAATTTTTAAGATGAAATTCTTCAGAATCTCAGGGGTCTCATCCTTAGTTCTAAGAGAGAAAACCCAAGTGAATCTTGTAAAGTCATCTGTGATCACCAAACAATAGGAGGTCCTTCCTAGACTCATTACACTGGTGGGGCCAAATAGATCCATATGTAATAAGTGTAGGGGAGTAGTGATGGAGTTCCTTTCCTTAGGCTTATGAGATACCTTATGTTGCTTCCCTTTCAGGCATGCAACACAGTGATCATCACTTGTAAACTCTTTCTTTGGCATTCCAGTTACCAAATCATGTTTAATTAGTTTATTCATGTTCTTAAAGTTTACATGGCATATTCTTTTATGCCATAGGAAAGACTCATCACTATTGGCTTTAGACAGAAAGCATGAAACTTCTCCAGAGGGAGATGTTTCTTGCAAGTCCATCTTGTACATGTTCCCTTTCCTGGGGCTCTAAGCAGGATGTGCTCATGAGGAATGACCACTCCAAGCTTGAGAACAATGCACTCATGTTCAATAAAGAGCATGTTATGACTCTGATCACAAAATTGGGATACACTCAGAAGATTGTACCCAAGCTCCTTGACAAAGTTTACCTTTTCAATGCTGAGCTTACCATTTGTGACCTTGCCAAAAGCAACTGGTCCTCCATCAATTCTCTTAAAGTTATGGAGCAGTGACCTATTGCCTGTCATGTGCCTGGAACAGCCACTATCAATGATCCAGACATTCTTGTTTGTCTTGAGTTGTTCCTGCACAAAGAAAATGATTAGTTACATTTGGAAACCCAAGCCTTATTTGTCTTGGGCTCACTAAGTGTAATAGAAGGTAATGCAACAGTAATAGATCCTATGGTTGTGCTAGGAGGATCTTGAGCTATTGTTGATGGAGAAATTTCAATCACTTGGTCTTTCTTAGACTTTCACACCACCTTTGGACTCTTGGACTTGACCTTCAAAACTTCGGAAGCTTTTGGGACTTCGGAAGTTTTGATGACTGAACCTTCGGAAGATTCTGCAGTCATTGCAGCAGACTTCAGTGCTTCGAAAGAGTTCCTTTCTTTCGAGACCAATTTCTCTTCCGAAGGTAATTTTCCATTTGCCTTCTTCTTTGATTTGGAGCTTCCGAAGGAAACAAACTTTCCTTCCAAAGCTTGAATCTTCTTGGAACTCTTTGAAGTCTTTGTCTTAGTCATATGGACAGTACTTTTAGGATTGTATGGATAGTCCTTAGCAATGTGAGAAATACTTTCACACATGACACACAACATTTTCTTCTTCACAAGAGTCTTCTTATGAGAACAAGGTTGTGGAGCAGTGGTACACAGCAGATCAGTCTTCTTCTTGGTACTAAGATGATTTAAACAAGAACCAGAACTCTTAGCTAAAAAGTTTTGGTTGATGTCTTCAGTCTTTACTACTTCAAACCCTGCAGAGATAAAAACTTGTTTCTGCTTAGAGTCAAAATTAGCCTTGATCTCTCGAGCCTTCCTTGCTTTTCTTTTGCTCTTCCTGATCAAGTTCTTTCTCATTGACTTGGTCATCACAATAATCTTCTTCTCCTCAGAAGGATAGTGGCCCTTCTTAGAATCCTCCTCTTCACTCTTCTCAGAGGAATTCTTCACTCTCTCTTCTTCATCCTCTTCACTTATAGGATCTATGAGAGGAAGCTCATTTTCACAAGTTCCACACCTAGGAGATCTTATAGACAAGATTGTGTGTGGGGGAGCTATCTTATTGGATCCCAGTCCCTGTCTATTTTGATAACACACCTTGTTGTGCAGGGATGAGGATATCATGTTCTTGAAGGTCTCTTCTTCAAGAACACTCTTTTCTGCCCTGGCTTTGCTGATCACCAGCTCAGCCTGGCACTCAGTCAGCTTGGTTATGAGATCTTTGATTTGAGTCCTAAAATCTGTATGCTCATGTTTTAGAACTAAAATGGTTTTCTCTAAGTTCTCTATCTTTAGTTTATAATCATTTCCAGACTTTCTAAAATCAGATTTTAAAATGTTTAAGGACTCAAGATCAGATCTCATCTCCAAGTTATAGGAACTGTATCTATTACCTTTAGCAATGCATTCAGGAGTACAGAGATGTTCCAATACCTTGGATTCATCATGATCTGCCATTAGTGCTTGGTTTGGAGAAGCATCTTCCACCTGAAAGCTCCAGTCAAAGCCTCCTTCTTCAACAGCAATAGCAGCTTGTTGCTTTGGCTTCTCATTCTGAGGGGCTTTCTCAGTGTACTTTGGTCTGGTTTGTGCTTGGCCACCATTTGTTTTAGGTGACTTACACTCTCTAGCAAAGTGGCCCACCAGGTTACAGTTGTAACATTTGACTTTGCTTTTATCCAAGCCAAACTTTCCACTGGTTGCATTGCTTGGAAACCTCCTTCCAGATCTCTTGTAGAATTTCTTGGCTCTATGAGTGAGAAGAGCCATCTGCTGGACTATTTCCATATAGTCCAGATCATCTGGATGGATACAATCCAGGTCTTCAAGAGTGAAAAGAGAGTTGCCACAGCTTTCATCAGAAGACACAAAGGCTTGAGAAGAACTTGTCTCTTGGAATGGGCTTCCTTGAGTGTAGTTCTCCCTCGGTGTCTCTGGGAAGGTGATGAAAGGACCCTTTGGTGAATTGTCAGGGTAGCATATGAGATGATGTTGGGGTTCTATGCTATCCGTTTCAACTACATGCAGGGCAGAACTCAATTGATTGTTGGAGTTGCCAGATGAACCTTGCATGTTCATCTCCATCTGGTAGCCACTGAGAATCCCATATAACTCTGTCAGAGTAAGAGTTTAGAGATTTTCAGTCCTCTTGATCACCACACAATAGTGTGTCCATTGCCTAGGAAGTGAGGACATGAACTTCCTTACAATGTCTCTATTTTCAAGAGGAACTCCTCCATCCACAAGGTATCCACTATCTCAACATACCTGAAGTATTGCTGAGTCATGGTTTCACCTGTTTTGAAGGTGAAGTTTTCAAACTGCTACTTCAGGAGATCCTTCTTGTTCTCCTTGGCTTCAGAGGAGCCTTCATACATCAGTTTTAGTGCATCCCACAGCTGTTTAGCTGTTTTGCACTTCTTGAAACCTCTGTACACAGAGTTTGGAAGAGCAATTTGAAGGGCTGTCATGGCTTTTCTGTCAATCTTTACTCTCTTCCTATCTTCATCAGAGTAGTTAGCCACATCTTCGGGAATCATACCAGCACCAGTAGCAGAAAAAGTGCTGGGTATGAAAGGTTCATTTTCAATAGACGCCCACATTCTTGAGTCTAGAGACCTGATGAAACCTTCTATTCTCATACACAATGTATCAAAGTCATCAAGAGTGATCAGTAGGGACTTGTTCATGGTTCCAGTTTCCATATCAGTCTTGGAAATGGCTGCCATTTGAAAAGTTTAGTATTTGTGTGTGAGGGATCTTAAGATGGTGAGATCTTATGTCAAGAGCCTGAAATGCTCTGATACCAATTGCAGGACCGGTGAAGGGTGGTCACTTACAACACAACAACACAAAGAGGAGATTAACCAAACTTTAATCAAACAGTAAACTGGATTAACCACAAGAATGATGCTAAGAACACAACTAATGAGTAAGAGACAGAACAGGAGAACACAAGAGATTGGGTTTCAAGGATGCAGTATATTGCTTTCTCAAGTTCGATTACAAGTGTTACAAAGCATAAAGAAATATACTAGAACATGGAATACTTATACCACAACCTATAGCTAGCTATACTTTGAATGCCAGCTGGATACAATTGACTAGACACAAACAAAATCAGTTGTAAAGTCAAAAGGCATATCTGCCTTTTGACTTGTGACTATGACATGCCATAGCTCACATCCTAATATATTACAAAAAGGATAAAAGTACATAAAATAGAAAGCATGGACTCAAGACCTCAATTTACAGTTACCAAAAGCATGGACCTTTCACCAACTCATGTAAGTTGGTGACTTTACAGAGTTGAAGCGGAATGGGGGTCCAGCTTTATGATAAACTACATCAGATAAAGGCATATCTCTAAAAGTCTTCGGAAGAAATCTGTCTTCACTCTTTGGCTTCAGAAGACTTTGTCTTTGAAGCTTCGGAAGACTTCACTTTTGGCTTTGGAAGATATTGGTCTTGGCTTCGGAAGATTTTACGCTTAGAATATTTCTAGTGCATGGTGTAAAACGTGCGAATCCAAAAGAACAAAAAGCAACAAAGAAAAAGATGAGGGAAGATGCTATGTCTCTATCCATAATGGATGATCATCCAAAAGAGTATGAAGTCTGCTGACAGACAAAGGATGATGAGCTTCTTGAAACTGTATGGATTCTCCGGAAGGAGACTTGGCCCTATGTCTCTATCCATAATGGATGATCATATTAGGGTAATCAAGCAGAAGATCAAGAGTGGTGAGCTGATTGACTTACACTCCTCTCCAAGTCAAGTCCCACCTGAAGTGGAGGTTAAGGTTGAACAACCTGAGACAACACAACCGGGACCTCCTGCTGAGCCTCAGCAAGCTTCATCTTCTGATCCACTGTAGGGTCAAACTCCCTCTCCTTCTGAACCTGTGAGGGAGGAACACCCAACTGAGAAAGACAAGACTGATCAACAAGGTGCTACAAACCAGTCTTCTCATTTGAAGTCTTCTAAGAGGAATAAGAGGATGGCTTCCAAACCAAAGTCAAAGAAGAAGAAGCCTGAATCATTTACCTCTAAACCTCAGGCTGAGTCAGATCAACCTGAGGAGTGCATGAAGAGGCAGCCCAATCAACTCCAATTCAAGTGGCTCCTCTTGCAGCTGAGAGACCCATCTTATCTTGGACCTTCACAACTAATCCAGAAAGATGGCATGTGATCAGAGATCAGGGTGTTGAGAATGTCTACACATGGCAAGACTTAATCAACTTACCTCTGCATGATCTCTTTGAGATGAGAAGATATTATAAGAGTTTGAGTGATCCTGACCATCTGATGAAAAAGGGTATGGTCATCATCATCCTGAATACCACCAACATCTGAAGATCTTCTAAATGTTTTGGTAGCATCAGCCTAGGGGGAGTTTGTAAGGATTCCTATAAGTCTGTTGCAGCCAAAATATCCAAAGTCTCTCTGCATGCATGCACTGAAGAACAGAAGTAGAAATGATTCGCATGTTTTACACCATGCACTGAGGATATGCCTTTATCTGATGTACTTTACCATACACTTGGACCACCTTTCCGCTGCAACTCTGTAAAGTCACCAACTTACATGAGTTGGTGAAAGGTCCATGCTTTTGGTAACTGCACATTGAGGTCTAGAGTCCATGCATTCTACTTTATATACTTTTATCCTTTTTGTAATATATTAGGATGTGAGCTATGTCATGTCATAGTCACTAGTCAAAAGGCAAATCTGCCTTTTGACTCTACATTTGATTTTTAGTTGTCTAGTCAATTGTATCCAGCTGGTCTTCAAAGAATGGCCGGCTGTAGGATGTAGTATATGTATCTCAAGTACTTGTAACTTTCCTTTATGCTTTGTAACATTTGTAATAGAACTTGAAAACTAATATACAACATTCTTGAAAACCAATTACTTGTGTTGTTTGTCATCTTGTTCTGTCTCATATTTACTTGTGTTCCTAGCATCTTTCATTAACAAGTTAACTAGTTCCCTATTTGATCTGTTAAGTGTTCTAAGCAACTCTCCTCATTGTGTTGTTGTGTTTAAGTGCATACCCTTCACCGGTCCTGCAAAGCTCATCTTCTATGATCAACCAAGGGATGAAATGGAAGATCAAGGAAAATACTATAGCCCAAACCACTTCTTCAAAGACATCCATTGAACCCCCATGCATAAATTTTGGTTCAATTATGTCACTATCATTGGAAGAACCCAAGACCAATAATGCTTGGGTTTCCAATCAAAACTAATCATCTCATCTTATGTGCAAGGAAATCCATATGACAAGAATAACAATGTTTGGATTGTGGATAGTGGATGCTCCAAGCACATGACAGGGTACAGATCTCTCCTTCAACAATTCCAACATTTTGAAGGAGGTCCTGTCCAGTGTGGAGGTGTGGCCGGTGGATATATTTATGGCGGAAGAAGTATATCCAATGGAAATTTAAAAGTTGACAAAGTTCACTTTATCAAATAGCTTGAACACAACCTATTAAGTGTTTCTTAGTTTTGTGATCAAAAGCATCAAATGCTCTTCACAAAACATAAGTGCATTATCCTCAAACCCGGGATGACAATTCCTCAGGAATTGGTGCTTCTTAGATCTCTTAGGAAAGGAGATATGTACAAGCTTGATATGAACAACGCTTCCCCAATGGGTGAAGTGTCATGCTTTCTTTCCAAAGCTGATGGTGATGAGTAAACACTATGGCATAAACGAATGTGTCATGTAAATTTTAAGACAATGAATAAATTGGCTAAAAATAACTTGGTACATGGTTTGCCTAAAAAGGAATTTTTCTGCAAAGATAACTGTGTTGCATGCCTAAAAGGGAAGCAACACAGGGCATCTCATAAATCCAAAGTTGTTAACTCCATCACCACTCCATTACACTTATTGCACATGGATCTATTTGGTCCTACGAGTATAATGAGCATTGGAAGGAAATCATACTGCCTTGTGATTGTTGATGATTTTACAAGATCTATGTTGATCCTAGTGATAAAAAAACAGTGCAAATGATGTGATGAATTGCTCAATATCTAACAAGCATGCTAATCAATGACAATAGAGAAGATTGAATACAATTCTAAGTCATACTTTATAACAAAAGGAACAATGACAATCAATAACATAAAGCACAATGATATTTCTATGTAATAACTGCTTGGAATAGGTAACTTGCAACAATGATCCACGAGTAGGGTTTTGCAAGCTTACCTTACAATGAAAATTAACAAAAGTATATATAGCAGTCGTAGTTTCGCAGACAGTTTCGCTGCCAACGAAACTATCATGCCGAAACTACAGTTTCGCCCGGCAGAACATAAGTTCGCCAGGTAAACTAGAACAGCAAACTGTGAGCGAATTTACAGATTCGCTCACAGTTTCGCTGGACTGCTAAAAACACACAAATCAAAGAACATACAAAAGGAAACTAACAAAAGTCCTATTACAAGTAAAGTAAACAATCTATACTAAGGTGAGTCCAACCTATACATGATCTTCAATACTCCCCCTAGGTTGGATCTCACCGTCTTCACTCTTCTTGATTTGACTTGTCAGCTCCAGTTTCCTCTGCTGCGATTGATCTGTCTTCGTCACCTCCTGCAGCTACGTCCTCAGAAGCTTCAGCAAATGATCCTCCATGGTCCTTTCCTGCATCACTAGCTTCTTCGGAATGACTACTAGCCTTTGCAAATTGCCTGGTCAGATCTTGAACATCCATATTAAAGTCATCCTGAGCCTTTACCCTTTCAGCTAACTTTTTTACCCCAGACCTTACTCCCCTGATCTTGTTGGCAACATTCATAAACAAACTTGCTTCTTTCCTTGTTTCCTCTCCAGCCCCAGCCTTAATGTGATTTTCACATAATACAAGAAGATCTTCATCACAAAAACTGAACAACTCCATCGGATCAAATACTCTAAACTCCTTTCCATGTTTAACTCTGATCACAGCTTCTCCTGTGTTGTTATCATAAAACCATTTCTCAAAGTCCTGTAGTTGTTGGGGAAGAGGATTAGCCAATCTTACCCTATTTATAGTCTTTGGAGGTTTAACTCTTAGAACAATCCTTCCCTTTCCCGTCTCCCAGTCTTTATCCTTCTTTGATCTCTTTCTTTCAGCTTTGATATACCCGAAAGACTCAAAATTGTCATTAAGCCCATTTTTTATCTCTTTTTCAAGAAATGTGGCTCTTTCACTCAGATGAGCATTGATCAGAGGTAGAGTTGCCAAACGCCTTAAATCCCAACTAGGCAAGTTCTTAAAAGCCTTCCTTTTAAGCATATAACTGATATTACCTCCTCGTCTCTTGATCATAAACATCTTTAAGCTTGAATTATAACACCAGCTTATGATTTTCTTGTCAGCCTCCTTTCTGCTCAATCCCTCCAAGTGTTGGAAAAGAGGAGTGATTTCTTCTACCTCCTTCTCTTTCACGAACCAATCATTTTTATCCATCTCAAATACATCTGCATCATCCTCTCCCTTTTAAGCAACATAGATCAATGGTCGTTCATCAACTTCATAGAACTCAGGTTCTGAATCATAGTCTATGAGTTGTTCATCTTCCTCTTCCTCATCAACCAACCCTTTACCTTTCTCAGGTACTCCTTCAGTAGTGGCTGTTACAATAACTTCTTAACCAACCAGATCCTTTTCAAAGTCAAATTGCATGTTTACAAACCCAGCCTCTATAACATCCTCCTTATTATTTCTTCCAACATCCTCTCCTGGAGCTTCCCGATCTCCAGCATCAGTAGTTGCTGCACCAGAAGTACCCTCTCCTACCTTAGATGAAGTACCCACATTCAAAAATGAGTACTTTGATATATCAGTTAAATCATCTAACTCAGATTGAGTTAGTTGATTAGGTAGGCCGGCTGCAGCCTTCAGCTGTGTAATCTCCTCAAACAACTTCTTCACTAGTCGGTTTTGATCAACTAACATCCTCTGCATACCTTCAATCATTTCATCTTTTTGTTTTTCTCTGATTTCCTGGTTTGTGAGTTTAGTCTTGATCATACTCAGTTCATTAGCCAACGAAGTATTCAAATTGCGGATCATATCCTCATCAAGGTTTTCACTAGCCTCTCTTCTTGTTGTAAATCCTTCATGTCTATGCTTGGTTCGTCGCTCAGGTTCAGCAAAATCAGTTTTCTCCTTAGACCTTCTTTCTTTTTCAACCCTAACTTCCTCAGCTTGTGCAGCAATATCCTCCTCAAAGTCATAGTCTTTTTCTTTGGCATATCTCTTTCTTTTCTTTGTAGCATCAGCTTGCTGTACTCTTGTTTCTTCAGCTCGTTTATTTTCTGATTCATCCACCCGTCTAATATAGCTCCAGCGTTCTGGAGGATACATGTTTTCCCAAAGATGGGTGATCTTTCCACTAAAGTCGTGGCGAATGGCAGAGCAGTCAGCAAAGATACGGGGATTCATTTGTACCAGCCTCTTGATCTCTCCATGTTTTGGAACATGAGGTATAAGATCATCAAATATCATCTGAAGAAATCGAGGATACAGCAGCCATTTGTCTTTCTTTAACGCCATCACATTCTCCGCCATGGACGCAAAAATTAGTGTGGCAATATTGGCCTTTTCACCTTTACAACATAACACCATTGCCTTAGCCCAATCAATGTTAAGACCATCGGATCCACCTTTACGGTGATCAAGACACATGATAAAAACATGAGCAATGTATCTCCACTCTTTAGATAAAAATGACTTCTTGATCTCCTTCCGGGAACCATAGGCTGGTCCCTCATATCCCATACTTCTAAAGGCTTGGAACACCTCAGAATCTATAATAGACACTTTATCTCCTGAATCTTCTTCAAGTCTTAGAATCCTCGATACAATCTCAGCAGTGATCGTCACTTCTTGATCAACGACTTTAGCAGTAATCCGCTGTGAATCTCCTCGAGTATCATACTCTGCAGATCGCCAGAAGTCTCTGATATGAAGATCATAGATGATAGGCGAATGAGATATGGCATAGGCTATAGGTGATCTTTGAAGCCATCTGATACAATCTCTAAATCCAGCTGCCTTTGGATGAGTATCATCTAAAATAGCGGTGATATTATTCTGCTCATCAAACTTGAGATTAGCCATGATAACCTGATGAAGAAATCAGATAAGTTGAATGAGAAATTAAGAAGAGAAGAAAATAATAATAAAACAATGAAAACTAACAGTTTCGGCAAGCGAAACACTAGTTTCGCTCAATAAAACATGTTAGTTTCGCTGAACAAAAGACAGTTTCGACAAGACGAAAATAATTTAAAATAGATTCGCTATTAGTTTCGGCAAGCAAAAACATAGTTTCGCTGGCAAAGAACATATTAGTTTCGCTGTTCAAAAAGAAAACATGACCAGGCGAAAATGTACAAGCTTAAGTCCAGATTTTGCGAAACTGAAAATAGTTTGGCGAAACTGTTAAGTTCGCGTTGACAGCATAACTTTACAGTTTCGCTGAGAAGTAATGAACTTTCGTTCAAGTTCGCAGAATAATCTGCAGTTTCGTTGGATGAACAGCGAAGACACCGAAGGGTCAAAATCCAAATGTCTTTAAAGGAGTTAATTTTAACCAGATTAAATGATTGAACACGGTTCGAAACTCACATGCGAAGTAAAAGAAACAATCAATCGGTCCAAACCACAAACAATACTCTGAATTGCCAACGAAAAAGTCACGGAAAAGCCCTAAACCACTACACAGGTCGATCTTGCGAAAATGAGAGAAGAATTTCGCAAAAACGACTTAAATAGCAACTAGTTTCGCAGGGAGCGAAACTATAGTTTCGCTGGACGAATTTACAGTTTCGCCCAGAGAATCTGTAATTTCGCTAAGAGATAGCCAGATGAAAACTAATTAGAAAACCAAGCGAAATTGCAGTTTCGCCATGCGAAACAATTAGCGAAAGAGTAGTTTCGGCACACCTTTATAATAATTTTTTTTATTTTTTTTATATATATATTTTTTATTTTGAAAAATGAAGAACGTCATACAATGAGATCTAAATTAATCAGAGATCACATCCTCTAGGTATTTATGAAATAAAGATGATAAAAAATCATCGACGGCAATGAGATCATACTGAATATGAGATCTTATCACAATCTGCACAGGAACAACTGAAATTAGAACAAATCAATAACGATTGCTGATATATTTGTCCACTTAAACTCATGCCTTATCCTTTTTCAACAAACAGCTTATGATTTGTTAAGGTTCAATTAGATGCTTTAGAATGTTAGGACCCACAATCATTTGGCAAAAACCCTCACCCAACCTCAGGATTTCTTGAATTTTGAATCAATCTATACGGAGCAAGGCTTGTGCATTAGTGTGCAAATGATTATAAACAGAATATTTCATTTGAAAAGAACTCATCGATTAGATGATTTGACATACTTATATCAAAATGGTGAGATCTCCAGATCTATACTCACGTATAACAGAGGAGATGACCATTTAAACATGTGCTGATGAGAGCTCCAGATCAGTACTATCGTACAACAGAGGAGATCATCACTCCAGGTCAGTACTTTCGTACATCAGAGGAGATTAGCACAGACACAAGATACACGAATACAAGAATATTCCAGATATAGTCCAGGGAGATGACTTATAAGAACAGAATGGGTGAAAGATTCATTCTCAATCCAATTTCTGTCAGGACTCAGTTTTTGTGCAAGCCAAAACGATTGAGTAATTCGAGACATTCTTAAGCATGATGTTTAATTTAATCATAGAGCTGCTGTCTACTTTATTCTTCAGGCTGAGTATATCAAGCATACCGTTAAAGAATCTGATCGATTCTTCTTGAAAAATTTTATGTGAAACAGAATCCAGTATCAGTTACTATCATTTCTCATTGACGCACCGGTCATGTATACAGAACATACTTAGAGGATATACAATCATTTCTTGTCATTTTAAATTCCGATCTCAGGATATGAAATTACTCCCCCAAAATTTTATTTTCAAAGAATAGATAATTTATATAAATTATGAAAAATATTTATAATGTATTTATTATAATTATTTTTTATAATAAAGGACAGAAAATGAAAATTTAAAAGGATATTAACCCGAGCATAGAGATCAATTCATAAAAACGAGGTTTATCAAAAGTTTTTATGAAAAGATCAGCTTTTTGATGTTTTGTATCGATGGGTATAATATCGATGAAACCCTTTTCTTGAGCATCACGAATCGCATGAATTCGTGTCTCGATATGCTTGGTTCGGGAATAATGAATAGGATTTTTTGCAATCCCAATGGTTGCTTCATTGTCACAAAATAAAGGTGTATGGAGAAAATTAATTTCATAATCAATCATTTGGTGTTGAATCCAGAGAACTTGAGAACAACAGCTTGAGGCAGCAATATATTCGGCTTCCCCTGTAGAAAGAGAAACATTGGTTTGTTTCTTGCTCTACCAAGACACCAAACAATTTTCCAAATATTGACACCCTCCAGACACAGATTTTCTGTTTAACCTGCAACCATTGGAATCACTATCAGAATAAGCATGTAAATCAAAATTCCCTCCATATGGATACCATAGCCCTAAACGAGATGATCATTTGAGATAAGGAAATATTCTTTTGACAGCTTTCTCATGAGATTCTTTTGGAGCCGACTGATATCGAGCACAGTAGCCAACAGCAAAAGTGATATCAGGACAACTTGCAGTAAGATACATGAGAGAGCCAATCATAGATCTAAAAAGATGAGGATCAACTGGTTTTCCGTTTTCATCTGGAGTAAGACAAGTCTGAGTAGTAAATGGAGTCATCTCAGGAGAAGCATCATCCATTTTAAATTTCTTTAAAATATCCTTAATATACTTCTCCTGATGAATAAGAATTCCTTCTTTCTATTGTTCAACTTGTAATCCAAGGAAGAAACACATTTCTCCCATCATACTCATTTCAAACCTTTGACTCATTACCTCTTCGAACTCTCTACATAATTGAGAATTGGTAGATCCAAAAATAATATCATCAACGTAAACTTGGACAAATAACATTTCACCATTCACTTCCCTTTTGAAGAGAGTCATATCAATAGTCCCACGAGAGAAACCATTGCTTAGAAGATACTGTGTAAGGGTCTCATACCAGATCCTGGGTGCTTGATGAAGACCATACAGAGATTTGTCAAGCTTAAACACTTTATCAGGAAAATCAGGATCCTCAAAACCTGGTGGTTGACACACATATATCTCCTCATCAATGTCCCCGTAGAGAAAAGCACACTTCATATCCATCTGATAGACTTTAAATTGTTTATGAGCAGCATGAGCGAGAAATATTCTGATTGCTTCAAGATGAGCAACTGGAGCAAAGACTTCTGTATAATCAATCCCTTCTTCTTGAGCAAAGCCTTGCACAACGAGTCTAGACTTGTTACGCACCACTACACCTCGATCATCCGGTTTGTTCTTAAACACCCATTTTGTACCGATTGGGCATTTGTTAGGAGGTAAGTCAACCAAGGTCCAAAGTTTAAGCTTTCTGAACTGTTGAAGTTCCAATTGCATGGACTCCACCCAACAAGGATCCTGTAGAGCAGCATGAACGTTTTTTGGAATAGTTTGAGAAATGAAGCATGAAAAAAGACAAATATTAATTAAACCAGATTGACTCCGCGTTCGAACACCATCAGAGATAGATCCAATCACGTTATCAAGAGGATGGTCTTTCAAGGTTTTGTAATCGCTGGATGAAGGAAAAAAGTTTGAAGAAATGTCACCCATAGTCGGTGAAATATTAGATGAAGGTGAATTGATGATAGGTGTTGGATCAGGTAGAGGAGAAGATACATGAGATAAAGAATCAGATGTTGGTGCCGGATCATTCATTGGAGACGAGGAACTAACATTAGTTGAAACAGCATCATTTACTAATGAGTTAGAAGGAACAGACGATGGAGATGATGAAATAATATTCGTTTGAGCATTTGGAATGGACGTATCATCATCGAAAACTGGCAAATTGAACGAATTAAACACGGTATCGGAGTCAAAGAACCATGCTGGTTCAGATCTAACTTCAGAAGAGTTAGATTCCTGCCAATCAACATAGAACGACTCTTGAACGATACGTGTTCTTTTGTTATAAACCCGATATTCCTTTTGAGAAGAAGAATAACCATCAAAGTAACACTCATCAAAAACAGCACCAAACTTTGTCTTTTGAGATTGAGTATTCAGAAGAGTGCAAGAGCAACCAAATGGCCGAAAGAAATCAATTAGAGGCTTTCTCTTATGAAAGAGTTCATAAGGATTCTTCATTTTATCTTTCACAATCAACACCAGGTTTAAAACATATGAAGCACAGTTTACAGCTTCAGCCCAAAAGATAATGGGTAATGAAGATTCTATGAGCATTGTACGAGCAGCTTCAATGAGAGTGCGATTCTTTCGTTCTGCAATACCATTATGTTGAGGAGTTCTCGCAGCACTAAATTGTCTCACAATCCCCTTTTGAGCACAAAATGAATCGAGAATCTGATTTTTGAATTCAGTGTCGTTGTCACTTCTCAGTCCCATAACTTTTCTCTTGCTAATTGTTTCGATAGAAAGAATTAATCTCTGCAATTCCTCTGCAATTCCTCTGCAACCTCGCCTTTATGTGCAAGAAACCTCACCCATGAATATCTTAAGAAATCATCTGTAACAACAAGACAAAATGATTTTTTGCAATAGATTTACACTAATTGGGCCAAACAAATCAATATGTAACAACTCGAGAGGACAAGATATGCTATTTAGAAGTTTGGGCTTATGAGGTTTCTTATGTTGTTTGCCCTTGGCACAAGCCATACATTTTTCATTAACAGAAAAATATTTTGAAAGAAGTCCTCTAACAAGATTGTTCTTTACTAATTTGTTAATTATCTTAAAATTAACATGGCCTAATCGACGATGCCATAAGAGAGACTCAGAAGTTGATGCTTTTGAAAGAAGACAAGTTGCAGTAGCCTTTGACTAGCTTGAGTTCATATCAAGAAGATACGTATCATGCTTTCTTGGAGCACGCATGAGAATCAAATCGTCTGAAATTACAATCTCTGATTTTAAAAATAGACATTCATCAGATTTAAACAGAACAGGAATGTCTTTATCGCAGATTTGAGAAACACTCCAAAGATTAAAAGCCAATTCGGGAACATAGTTGACTTTTTACAGAGTTAGAGAACCATTGATAACTTCTCCCTGTCCAATCATCTTTCCACCCTTTTTTTCACCGGCAAAAGCAACATATCCTCCATCTATAATCCGATAATTGGTCAACAAGTCCTTTAATCCAGTCATATGTTTGGAACACCCGCTATCAACATGCCATAAACTGTTTACAATCTTTGACGAGGACTCCTGAAAAGAATTAATAAGACAATTAGCCAGGAGTAATAGGAACCCAAGATTGAACAACTTTGCTTTTTGAAGAAGAAGATTTTTTACAGAAGAAATTATTAACCAATTTTGTCAATTTATTTCCAAAACATTTCCTATTAGAGAATCCTTGAATCAAAGAAGGACAATTCTTGAAAGATGGTCCTCTTGACCACACCTGAAACAATGAGATTTGAATCTAGGTCTGTGATGTGATGGAGTAAAATAAGGATCAATAAGAATCTCCTCATCACATTCAGACAAACTAGAATCAATATCACTGAATGTATACAGCCCATGAGTTTGATGTTTATTTGAACAAGAATTATTGTAAGGATTCCTGAAGTCTGATGCAACCCAAAACAGCCTAAGTGTCTCAGCAACATGCACCAAGTACTGAAGTGAAGAATGCTTCGGAAGTTTTACACAAAGCATTAGAAAATACTCTAAGTGTAAAATCTTCCGAAGCCAAGACCAATATCTTCCGAAGCCAAACATGAAGTCTTCCGAAGCTTCAGAGACAAAGTCTTCCAAAGCTTCAAGCTATGAAGACAGATTTCTTCCGAAGACTTTTAGTACACATGCTTTATCTGATGTACTGTTCCATAAAGCACCTTTTCCGCTACATCTCTGTAAAGTCACCAACTTACATGAGTTGGTGAAAAGGGCCTTGCTTTTGGTAACTGTACATTGAGGTCTTGAGTCTGTAACTTTCCACTTCATGTACTTTATCCTTTTTGTAATGTATAAGGATGTGAGCTATGGCATGTCATAGTCACAAGGTCAAAAGGCAGATATGCCTTTTGATCCTACAATTGATTTTGTTAGTGTCTAGTCAATTGTATCCAGCTGGCTTTCAAAGTATAGCCGGCTGTAGGTTGTAGTATAAGTATTTCAAGTTCTTGTATCTTTCTTTATGCTTTGTAACACTTGTAAAAGAACTTGAGAAAGCAATATACTGCCTCCTTGAAACCCATACTCTCTTGTTCTGTCTCTTGCTTTACTTGTGTTCTTTGTATCACCTTTGGTTACCCAGTTCACTGTTTGATTAAAGTTTAGTTAGTCTCCTCATTGTGTTGTTGTGTTGTAATTGTGTTTAAGCCCTTAAACGGTCCTGCAATTGGTATCAAAGCTTTCCAGGCTCTTGATATAAGATCTAACCATCTTAAGATCCCTCACACACACAAAAACTAAACTCTTCAAATGGCTTCCATCTCAAAGACTGATATGGAGACTGGAACCATGAACAAATCCCCACTGATCACTCTTGATGATTTTGACACCTGGTGCATGAGGATGGAAGGCTTCATCAGGTCTCTTGATTCAAGAATGTGGGAATCTGTTGAGAATGGACCTTTCATACCCAGCACCCCCTCTGCTACTGGTGCTGGTATGATTCCTAAAGATGTGGCCAACTACTCAGATGAAGATAGAAAAAGAGTAGAGATTGACAGGAAGGCCATGACTGCTCTTTAGACTGCTCTCCCAAACTCTGTATACAGAGGTTTTAAGAAGTGCAAGACAGCCAAACAGCTGTGGGATGCACTGAAGCTGATGTATGAAGGCTCCTCTGAAGCCAAGGAGAACAAGAAAGATCTTCTGAAGCAGCAGTTTGAGAATTTCACCTTCAAAGCAGGTGAAACCATGACCCAACAATACTTCAGGTATGTTGAGATTGTGGATACCCTAGTGGATGGAGGAGTTCCTCTTGAGAACAGGGACATTGTAAGGAAGTTCATGTCCTCACTTCCTAGGCAATGGACACACTATTGTGTGGTGATCAAGAGGACTGAGAACCTTAAGACTCTTACTCTTACAGAGTTGTATGGGATTCTCAGTGGATACCAGATGGAGATGAACATGCAAGGTTCATCTGGCAACTCCAACAATCAAATGGGTTCAGCCCTTCATGTGGTTGAAAGGGACAGCATAAACCCCAGCATCATCTCATATGCTACCCTGACAACTCACAAAAGGGTCCTTTCATCACCTTCCCGGAGACACCAAGGGAGAACTTTACTCAAGGAAGCCCATTCCAAGAGACAAGTTCTTCTCAAGCCTTTGTGTCTGCAGATGAAAGCTGTGGGAATTATCTTTTCACTCTTGAAGACCTGGACTGTATCCATCCAGATGACCTGGAATACATGGAGATAGTTCAGCAGATGGCTCTCCTCACTCACAGAGCCAAGAAGTTCTACAAGAGGACAGGAAGAAGATTTCCAAGCAATGCTACCAGTGGTAAGTTTGGGCTGGATAAAAGCAAAGTTAAGTGTTACAACTGTAACCTTATGGGTCACTTTGCTAGGGAGTGTAAGGCACCTAAAGCAAATGGGGGCCAAACACAACCCAGACCAAACTACACTGACAAAGCCCCTCAGGCTGAGAAGACAAAGCAACATGCTGCTGTTGCTGTTGAAGAGGGAGGCTTTGACTGGAGTTTTCAGGTGGAGGATGCTTCTCCAAACCAAGCACTGATGGCTGACCATGATGAAGCCAAGGTATTGGAACATCTTTGCTCCCCTGAATGCATTGCTAAAGTAAATAGATACAGGTCCTACAACTTAGAGATGAGATCTGATCTTGAGTCATTAAACATATTAAAATCTGATTTTAGAAAGTCTGAAAATGATTACAAGTTAAAGATAGAGGACTTGGAGAAAACCATTTCAGTACTAAAACATGAACATACAGATTTTAGAACTCAGATCCAAGATCTCATCACTAAGTTGACTGAGTGCCAGGCTGAGCTTGTGATCAGCAAAGCCAAGGCAGAGAAGAGTGTTCTTGAAGAAGAGACCTTCAAGAACATGATATCCTCATCCCTGCACAACAAGGTTTGTTATCAAAATAGACAGGGACTGGGATCAAATGAGATAGCTCCTCCACACACAATCTTGTCTGTAAGATCTCCTAGGTGTGGAACTTGTGAAGATGAGCTTCCTCTCATAGATCCTGTAAGTGAGGATGATGAAGAAGTGATAGTGAAGAATTCCTCTGAGAAGAGTGAAGAAGAGGATTCTTCCAAGGGCCACTATCCTTCTGAGGAGAAGAAATCAACTGTGATGACCAAGTCCAAGAGAAAGAACTTGATCAGGAAGAGCAAAAGAAAGCAAAGAAGGCTCAAGAAATCAAGGCTACTTTTGATGCTAAGCAGAAACAAGTTTTTATCTCTGCAGGTTTCAAAGTAGTAAGGACTGAAGACATCAACCAAGACTCCTCAGCTAAGAGTCATGGTTCTTGTTCAAATCATCTCAGTACAAAGAAGAAGACTGAGCTGCTGTGTACCACTGCTGCACAGCCTGGACCATCAAACTCCAAGAACAGTTCACAGCCCAAAGGAACTGTCTCAGCATCTACCAAGATGAAGGTGGAGAAGGGATGTGACCAAAGCCAGTCTTGCTCTCAAAAGGAGACTTCTTTGAAGAAGAAAATGTTATGTGTTATGTGTGAAAGTACTTCTCACATTGCAAGGATTGCCCATACAATCCTAAAAGTACTGTCCACATGACCAAAACAAAGACTTCAAAGAGTCTCAAGAAGTCTCAAGCTTCGGAAGGAAAGTCTGTTTCCTTCGGAAGCTCCAAATCAAAGAAGAAGGTAAATGGAAAATTACCTTCGGAAGCAAAGTTGGTCTCGGAAGAAAGGAGTTCTTCCGAAGCACTGAAGTCTGCTGCAGTGACTGTAGACTCTTCCGAAGGATCAGTCATCAAAACTTGTGAAGTTCCAAAAGCTTCTAAGGTTTTGAAGGTCAAGTCCAAGACACCAAAGGTGGTGTGGAAGTCTAAGAAAGACCAAATGACTGAGGTTTCTCCATCAACAACAGCTGAAGATCCCCATAGTACAACCATAGGATCTATTACTGTTGCATTACCTTCTATTACTCTTAATGAGCCCAAGACAAGTAAGGCTTGGGTTTCCAAATGTAACTAAACATTCTTTTTGTGCAGGAACAGCTCAAGACAAACAGGAATGTCTGGATAATTGACAGTGGCTGTTCCAGGCACATGACAGGCAATAGGTCTCTACTTCATAATTTTGAGAGAATTGATGGAGGACCAGTTGCTTTTGGAGGAGATGAAGGTGGTTACATTTCTGGAAGGGGCAAGGTCACAAATGGTAAGCTCAGCATTGAGAAGGTAAACTTTGTTAAGGAGCTTGGGTACAATCTTTTGAGTGTATCCCAATTTTGTGATCAGAGTCATAACATGCTCTTTACTGAGCATGAGTGCATTGTTCTCAAGCCTGGTGTGGTCATTCCTCATGAGCATATCCTGCTCAGAGCCCCCAGGAAAGGGAACATGTACAAGATGGATTTGCAAGAAACATCTCCCTCTGGAGAAGTTTCATGCTTTCTATCTAAAGCAAATAGTGATGAGTCTTTCCTATGGCATAAAAGAATGTGCCATGTAAACTTTAAGAACATGAATAAATTAATTAAACATGATCTGGTAACTGGAATGCCAAAGAAAGAGTTTACAAGTGATGATCATTGTGTTGCATGCCTGAAAGGGAAGCAACACAAGGTATCTCACAAGCCTAAGGAAAAGAACTCCATCACTACTCCCCTACACTTGTTACATATGGATCTCTTTGGCCCCACCAGTGTAATGAGTTTAGGAAGGACCTCTTATTGTTTGGTGATCACAGATGATTTTACAAGATTCACTTGGGTCTTCTTCCTTAGAACTAAGGATGAAACCCCTGAGATTCTGAAGAATTTCATCTTAAAAGTTGAGAATCAATGTGATCACAAGGTCAAAACCATAAGATGTGATCAAGGAACTGAATTCAAGAACCAAATCCTTGATACATTTTGTGATGAAAAAGGTATTACAAGACAATATAGTGCTCCCAGGACTCCTCAGCAAAACGGAGTTGCTGAGAGGAGAAACAGGACACTTATTGAAGCTGCAAGAACTATGTTGTCTGACTCTAAACTGCCTATCACCTTCTGGGCAGAGGCAGTTAATACTGCTTGCTATGTGCAAAACAGAGTTTTAGTAGTTAAGACACATGGTAAGACTCCTTATGAACTTTGGCACAAGAGGAAACCTTTCATTGGTTTTCTCAGGTCATTTGGATGTCCCTGCACCATCTTGAATACCAAAGATCAAATTGCCAAGTTTGCTGAGAAATCAGATGATGGACATTTCATTGGATACTCTTCCTCAAGCTAAAGCTTATAGAGTATACAATCTCAGAACTAGAATTGTTGAGGAGTCAGCCAATGTGACTTTCAATGAGCACACTCCTTGTGTGGCTGGTTCTGGTCCGGATTGGCTGTTTGATCTTGATTTAGTTACCAACTGTTTTAACAAATCTTGTGAGCATGTTTCAGGATCTGCAGAAAATCTAAATACAGGTGATCCTGATCCAAGATTTGAGCTAGGAAGACCTTCAACTCATACATCTTCAGCTCCAGTTGGAACTACTTCAGCAAATGAGGTTTCTATCAGCACAACAATGACAAATTCAGCTGATACATCTGGCATGCCTTCAAATTCCAGCTCAGAGGCCTCTCAACCAGATAAAGACACCTCACTTGTAGAAGACAACAATGGTGATGGTGATAGTGATCAGGAATTTCTTGATGCTAATAACCATACCATAGATGACAACATCAATGATGTCTCACACTCATTGGATCAAGTTAATCTTGATAAGTGTGATAATGTGGAGGGTGAATCTTCAAGACCAGATCTAAATTTCTCAAATTTAGATCTTTCTCAACAACTTGCTGTGATCCCTCAGCTAAGGATCCACAAGTCTCACCCCACCACAAACATCATTGGAGATGTTGTCACAGGGGTAAGAACAAGAGGACAAACCCATGAAGCAAATGTTTGTCTTCACTCTTGTTTCTTATCTCAGATAGAGCCAAGAAAGTTGATGAAGCTCTAAAGGATGGAAGTTGGGTTGAAGCTATGCAACAAGAGCTGCTTCAATTCAAAAGGCAGAAAGTTTGGAACCTTTGTCCTCTTCCTCATGGGAAGACTACCATTGGAACCAAATGGGTTTTTAGAAATAAGAAGGATGATAGAGGAATCATCATCAAGAACAAGGCAAGACTAGTTGTTCAAGGATACACACAAGAAGAAGGGATTGACTACACTGATGTCTTTGCTCCTGTAGCAAGACTAGAAGCTGTTAGGATATTCCTGGCATTTGCTGCATCCAAGAACTTCAAGGTCTACCAACTTGATGTAAAGTGTGCTTTCTTATATGGAGTGATTGATGAGGAGGTTTATGTCAAACAGCCACCTGGTTTTGTAGACCCTGATCATCCTGATTATGTCTGCAAGCTTGACAAAGCTCTTTATGGGCTGCATCAGGCACCCAGGAAGTGGTATGAGACACTATCTGAGTATCTTTGTAAACATGGATACAGGAGAGGTACTATAGATGGAACTCTCTTCATCAAAGGACAGGGAAATGACTTATTGCTGGTTCAAGTATATGTAGATGACATCATCTTTGGTTCAACTAATCCAAAGCTCTGCAAAGACTTTGAGAAGCTGATGAAAGACAGATTTGAGATGAGTTCAATGGGAGAACTCAACTTCTTTCTGGGAATTCAAGTGAAGCAGGTTGAAGATGGCATCTTCATAAGTCAGTCAAAGTATGTTCAAGACATACTCAAGAGGTTCAACATGACTGATTGTAAGATTGCTAAGACACCCATAGCCAGAAACCACTCCCTTGGTCCAGATCTTGAGGGGGAGTGTGTAGATGAACACTTATACAGGGCTATGATTGGGTCTCTTATGTATCTTACAGCTAGCAGGCCTGATATCATGTTTGCTACATGTATTTGTGCAAGATATCAAGCCAACCCTAAGATGTCTCACTTAATCACTGTGAAAAGGATTTTAAGATACCTCAAAGGTGCTTCAACACTTGGTCTATGGTATCCAAAGAATCCAAATTTCAATCTGTATGCCTATACAGATAGTGATTATGGTGGTTGCAATATGACTGCAAAGTCTACATCTGGGGGATGTCAATTCCTTGGTGGAAGGGTGGTCTCATGGCAATGCAAGAAACAATCCTGTGTGTCTGCATCAACTGCTGAGGCTGAATACATTGCTGCTGCAAGCTGCTGTGCTCAAGTGCTTTGGATTCAAAATCAGATGCTGGACTATGGATTTAACTTCAAAGAGACTCCTATCCACATAGACAACAATAGTGCTATCTCTATCACTGAGAACCCTGTGCAGCACTCAAGGACCAAACACATCAACATCAGGTATCATTTAATAAGAGATAACTATGAAAAGGGATTAATTAAACTAGTCAAAGTTCATACAGATGAACAATATGCTGATCTGTTCACAAAAGCTTTTGATGAACAGAGATTTAAGTATCTGATATCAGCTATTGGGATGATTAACTTTGAGTAGACTTTTTCTTAAAACTAATTCTAATTATTTCTTCTTAAAATATGTGTGTCCTAAGTTGTCTAGTTCATCACTTTCATAAGCTCATGTTTTCTTTGGATGTAAAATTCTTTTTGAAGACTTTCCTTAGATTCTTGAAAATTTTTGATACTTCGGAAGATAAAATTTTATCTTCGGAAGAAAAACATGTCTTCAAAATACATAACTGTCTAAGAGATTTTACCTTCGGAAGAAGTCAAATTCATCTTCCGAAGCTTAAAATTCTTATCTCAGACACTTATTTATTTTTAAGGACCTTTTCCTTCCGAAGCAAAATTAACCTTCGGAAGCTTTGTTTATTCCTATACAAAGCATTCAAGGGTTTATTTCTCTTCCGAAGCATAAATCTTCAAGACTCTCAGGAAAATCTTCCGAAGCCATTTTAGCTTCGGAAGCTTTTTCAATCAAAACTTCCGAAGACAAATAAACTTCGGAAGCTTTTCGAATTCCAAGAAAACTACTTTTTGAGCAAAAGTAAACTACCTTTTCAGAGGTGGGACCGACTTCCGGATTTCAAAGTTTATCCTCTTTCATTAACTTTGGTTCAAATCCCTTTTCATATAAATACCCAACGGTTCCCCCTCTTTCCCACTATCTTCCTCAATTCTACTGTTTCTCTAACCTAATTCTCTAAACCGCCTTTGCTTTCTACCTTTCTTCACCCTTAAGCTTCTGAAATGGCCAACCTTAACCGCAGAAACAACCCTGATTTCTCCATGCAACTTCACAGGCAACATAATCAAGTTGCTCTGTTAAGCTCTGAGAAAGATGCAAGTTTCTCAGAGATTTGCCAATTCTTGACTCTGTCAAACTACTTCACCTCCCTGACCATTGATCCTACTCTATATGAGGATCACTTGCTTGAATTCTGGAAGACCTGCCAAGAGGTCATTATGGATGGGGAGAAGGCACTGTCTGCCACAGTGCAAGGGAGGACAATCTTCATCACTCCGGCCATCATTAATCAACATTTGCAGCTGGATGATGAAGAAGGTGAGGTGTCCTTCCCAAAAGAAGCTGTTAATCATTCTTTTGAGCAGATGGGCTATGAGGGAGATTTCTCTGTAAAGACCTTTAGGAAAGGGAAGGTCTCATCCCAATGGAAATTCCTGCTCCATGTGGTTATCCACAGCTTGTCAAACAAGCATGGTGGATGGGACCAGATTCCTGAGGATCTCTCCTTTATAGTTCATGGAATGGTTCAGGGGGTCAAGTTCAGGTATTCACAATTTGTTTATACTAATTTACTTGCAAACTTAGACTCCTTAGAGTATTACATGTTTCCTAGATATGTTCAACACATTCTCAACTGTGAACTGGGCTCACAGTTGAGGGAAACAAGTAATATTCTTAAATTGGGACAGATGAAGCCCGGCATCTTTAAAATAATGAAGAAGCCAACTGTAGGCTTCTCAGGGGTAGAAACAGCCCTAGTCCCAAAAATGTTAGAGCTCATTGCTCAAGGTGACAACCTAGCAACACAAGCTAGTGTTGAACCCACACCTCTTTTGTCCTTACCTTTAAAAAGACCAGAAATCACCCTCACCTACCAAAGAAAATCCAAACGAACCCCTGCTCAGGCTATTGAGTCTGTGCAGGCCCCCAAATACTCAACCTTACAGGAAGAAGTGGACACTAGAGCTCCCACTTCTCCTGAGGAGCAAACCACTCCCATTACTTCACCTATCAGGGCTGAGGTTCCTCAAGCTCACCCTGATGAGCTCACTAGCCCAACAACCTTAAGCCTTCACTCTGAGTCTCAACACTCAAGTGAACAACCTTCAGGGGACAGCTACCATCCCCAGCCTTTGGATCTCAACCAACCAATTCCCAACCTATCCTTTTACACTGATGAAGACTTAGGATTCAGTGAGTACCATGAGTCTCTCTTCTCCTCCCCTACTCAAAGAGAGATGAGTACCTCTGACTCTCCTCAGTCTATCCCCCATCAGTCACCTATTACTGAGGTGGACACTTCTGAACCTGTTCAGGATGTCCATATGGAAGAGGCTCTCACTTTTGAAAGTGATTACATCATTAAGACCTCAACCATGGCAACTCAGCCCATTGGCATCTCAACTGAGGCTGCCAGTGAGCAGAGGAAAACCAGCAGCCAAGAAACTCAAGCTGGTGGTGAGAGAGAGGACTTTGGTCCAATCATCTCATCCCCCAATGAATCTTCTGATGAAGATGAGGGGAATTTGAGACTAAAGGTGCAAAAACTGTCAAAAACATGCACCTATTTAGTCTCTAAGGTTAGTCACTTGGAATCTCAGGTGACTACCCTGCAAAACAGGGTCAATGATCAGCAACTCCAGATTTCATATCTGCAGGAAAAACTAGCTGGGAGACCTTTAAGGAGAGCTCAACCAGGAACACAAGAACCTGTGGAAGTGATTGACTTATCCTCCAGCTCACCTATGCAAGTGGGTGATGCTACCAAAAAGGGGGAGAAAGTTGTTACAACACAGAACCTGGGAGTTCTTCAGAGAGAATGGACATAGAGGACTCACCATCCTCACTTGCTGTTGTGCATTCTCAGCAACTTCCTCAAGTTCACATTAATGTGGACTCTATAGACTCTCTCATCAGGAGTCTCTTTGAGGAAGGTATACCAAGGGCTGTCTCATCTCCACCACAAGGAACTGGCAACTACATCATAAGGTGGAGGTATGATGATGACAGGAGAGCCCTTATACTTCAAAGAGTTCAAGGCCAACAAGAAGTTTTTCAATTCCAAAGCCTGAGCTTCTATGAAAGACTGGATTTAGTCAACTTGCCACTTGTCAATCCAAGCAATTCAAGACAAGCTGACAGGCTGGCTCAAAGAATCCAAGACAGGATCCTTGCAGAGTTTACTCTAAGAAGGAGACTTAGGGAATCAGGCAATGTCATCGGTCAACTGGATGTTGAGGTGGACCCTAAGATTAGTTTCATAGGGGAAACCTTGACTGAAGGCCCAGTGGCAGAACCTGAGACCCCTGTCTCATCATCAACAACTGCTGCAGAGGTCCAAACTCCATCTGAGACACCTGCTGGTGAAGGTGTTTCTCAGCCTCTCTCTGGCCAGAGCATGGAAGCTACTCCAAGCAATGAAGGCCAAGCCTCAATCCACCCTGAGTCACAAAGGTCTGTTGGTGACAAAGGGAAAAGGATAATGACTCCTGAGGAAATTGAGGAGGAAGAGAGAGAGAGGAAAAGGAGACTAAGGGGAGAAAGTTCTACTGGGTCATCTAGCTTCATGCAAGCTGCAATCAGGGCTGCTCCCAGACCAAATACTCAAGATGATGAGTTAAGGGCAGTCAGGATTACCTACTTACAGACCAGGAACTATGACATTGATGAAATCATCTCCCTCCCCTTAGAAGAGTTAAATGAACTGGCTGACATGGAAGTGTCAAGAGAGTTGAAGGAGAAAGAGGATGCAATGATACTTCTCCAACTCAAAGAGGAGAAGAGACAGAAAAGACTTTACAAGCATGCTCCTACTCTCTCACCAGTTCAAGTAAGTCCTGCACAGGAAGATGTGGCTCCACAAGAACCTCAGGTAGATAAAGAAGAAGATAGGATCAAGATGATCAACTACCTGAGTGCCACAGGCTTCTATCAGGCAGATGCACTTCTTCCCTTGTCCTATGACTTCATTGAGTTCGAGTATCTAAAGCAACTTGAGCTTGAGTTAGTCAAGGAAAGAAAGACAACTAAAAGGAAGCTAAGGGAAGAAGCTGCAAAGTCAAGAGCCATCATTCAAAAGAATGCAAAGAAGTCTGCTGACAGACAAAGAATGGTGAGCTTCTTGAGCCATGTCTCTATCCACTATGGATGAGCATATTAGGTCAAGTTTGAACAACCAGAGACACCTCAACCAGCACCTCCAGCTGAGCCTCAGCAAGCTTCATCTTCTGATCCCAGGCAGGGTCAAACTCCCTCTCCTTCTGAACCTGTGAGGGAGGAACACCCAACTGAGAAAGACACTGATGATCAACATGGTGCTGCAGACCAGTCTTCTCAGTTAAAGACATCCAAGAGGAAGAAGAGGATGGCTTCTAAACCAAAGACTAAAAAGAAGAAGCCAAAGTCATCTACCTCTGCACCTCAGGCTGAATCAGATCAACCTGAGGAAGTGCATGATGAGGCAGCCCAATCAACTCCTATTCAAGTGGCTCCTCTAACTAGTGAGACACCCATCTTGTCCTGGACTTACTCTACCAATCCAGAGAGATGGAATGTTATCAGAGATCAAGGTGTTGAGAATGTCTACTCATGGCAAGACATAATCAACTTACCTCTGCATGATCTCTTTGAGATGAGAAGATACTATGAAAGTCTTGATGATCCTGACCATCTCATGAAGAAAGGAATGGTCCTGATTGTACTGAAGACTACCAACATTTGAAGATCTTCTAAGTGTTTTGGTAGCATCAGCCTAGGGGGAGTTTGTAAGGATTCCTGAAGTCTGATGCAACCCAAAACAGCCTAAGTGTCTCAGCAACATGCACTAAGTACTGAAGTGAAGAATGCTTCGGAAGTTTTACACAAAGCATTAGAAAATACTCTAAGTGTAAAATCTTCCGAAGCCAAGACCAATATCTTCCGAAGCCAAACATGAAGTCTTCCGAAGCTTCAGAGACAAAGTCTTCCGAAGCTTCAACCTATGAAGACAGATTTCTTCCGAAGACTTTTAGTACACATGCTTTATCTGATGTACTGTTCCATAAAGCACCTTTTCCGCTGCATCTCTGTAAAGTCACCAACTTACATGAGTTGGTGAAAAGGGCTTGCTTTTGGTAACTGTACATTGAGGTCTTGAGTCTGTAACTTTCCACTTTATGTACTTTATCCTTTTTGTATTGTATAAGGATGTGAGCTATGGCATGTCATAGTCACAAGGTCAAAAGGCAGATATGCCTTTTGATCCTACAATGATTTTGTTAGTGTCTAGTCAATTGTATCCAGCTGGCTTTCAAAGTATAGCCGGCTGTAGGTTGTAGTATAAGTATTTCAAGTTCTTGTATCTTTCTTTATGCTTTGTAACACTTGTAAAAGAACTTGAGAAAGCAATATACTGCCTCCTTGAAACCCATACTCTCTTGTTCTGTCTCTTGCTTTACTTGTGTTCTTTGTATCACCTTTGGTTACCCAGTTCACTGTTTGATTAAAGTTTAGTTAGTCTCCTCATTGTGTTGTTGTGTTGTAATTGTGTTTAAGCCCTTAAACGGTCCTGCAATTATTATTTAGAAAATTACAAGAAGATTCATCTGACATATCAGTAAAACTAGTTCCACTGTATGGTGTCAATGAAGAAAAGAAACATGTCATCAGATGAAATCCATTTAATGGAGTGAAATGGAATAGGATTCGAAAAGAACTTTTCGAAAATTAGTTTTAATTTTGCTCAGTTAGTTTTTGGAGAAGATAGATGCTACAATCATTATTAGAAACAAAATATCACTACCATGATCTGAATTACAAGATGGAATACAAATATCATGAGAACATGAGACATCAGAGTCTGTTACAAGTCGAACTAGAAACAAAAACAGATTTAAACAACTTATGATCTAAAAAACAGACTGCTGATATCAGGTTTACTAGTACTAGTGCTCCAAGCCCACTATTGGTCCATAGTCGTAGTCTTCACGAATGTACTTAGAGTTAATCCCCCTAAACCTGCAGACATACTGTCAGTACTGTTTTGATTAAATCATTAGAAGGACGAGGAACATGCATAGGAATAACAGTATTTACTAGGTGGAGGATAAACCTTTACATTTCATAACCCAAACCGTTTTAAATTCTAGCCCCCGTTGAGATTTACAAGATCATCATGTTTATTCCTGATATAGTCCATTTATCTAACTTTGACTGAAGTTTGCTTGTTTCAATTCAGCAGAGCAACCCTTTCAGTCAAAGTTTATCTCGACATTCTTTCCAAACGATTCGTTTTAAATGATCATTTTCTTTTAAGCTCATTTAATTTACAAAATATTTTGTGATTCATTGATTTTAAGTTCACCATTAATCGCTTTAAATCCTTTTTCATTATCTATAATAAACGGTTAGCCTTATAAATCCCAATAATCTAATTTTACAAGCAGTGAGCACATATCCTGTATTATTACCTCATATGGAAGTCCCTTACCATCCTTTCACAGCTAAGGGCTTTGCACACAGCATACTTGATACTTGACTTCTTTCCTCAACAGTAGCAGCATCATCATCACTATCCTTTCTTATCAGCTCTTGAACTTCTTTTCTCACTTAACCTGAGCTTCGTCTTCCCCAATTCCATCACTTTTTTCTTCTTTCCCATTACATATGACACATTTTCTCTTTTGAATTCCTTGAACAGCTCAAATCATCTTTACCATCTACCTCTTCATTACTTTCCACTAACTCAACACTAACCATGATTGATCTCAGTCTTGTTTCTCTTCAACTCGGCACTCCAGTCAAAGTTCGAAATCAAGGCATACTCCTTTTTAGATTCACATCTCCTTTCTTTCTCTGCTGTCAGTCTTTGTACTCCAGAATTACTAGGATCTGTGACATGGGTAATGGACATTCACGTTTGAAATGTCCCAATTGTTTACAATTAAAGCATCTCGATTTCGACTTATCAAACCCCAGTTTTGAAGTAGATGTTTGACCACCAAAGTTCTTTCGTCTAGTTCTTTCCCTTAAATCTCTAGCTCTCAAAGTTAACACGCCATCTGCCATTGAATATCAGTTTCTTCAAGATCATCAGGATCAACCTGGTACAAGTCCTCCATAGTCATTCCTTTCCTTTCAGTTCTCCAGCAACAAGTGCTTCATAGCTCTGAACGAACATTCCAAAAAGAGCCATTGTTTCTGATGGAATTGGAGTTTCAACATTGGCCTTAGAATACCCAATCTCTTCCACATGACTGTTCCCACTCGAGAAAGTACTTGTATTGCTCCCTCCTTGAATTGGATTTTGTATTTGAGATTTGCAGCGGATGACAATAAGCAAGCATTTTGAAAAATCGGATGTGGGATCAAGTCTGTTAAATTCCCGTATTTTCATGTCAACTCAAAGGATTTCAACTTATTGATGAATCTCAGCTTCTAATCTGTGAACCCTCTCTCTTGTTTAAGCATTCTCACCTGAAGACTCCATTGGGGTGGAAGAGAATCGAGAAGCCTGTTAACTTGTTCACTGTTGGAAAGCCTTTCATCATATTTCTTTAAGGAGCTTGAGACAGTTAAGAAACGGTTTGTGAGATCTGTCGGACTCTCATTCTTGTATCCCACAAATGAATTGAATTCCTTTTCAGCCTGAATACTCTTATCCTTTACCAAATCTGCATTACCTGTTGAATTTTTTATGCCCAAGACACATAGAACATTGATGTGGTTAGTACGTTATGATCCAAGTCGGGTCATACCCAATAACAAGCTTAGCAAACACCAAATAATATTTAATTGATGATATGATCATACAATAAATAAAACACCAATTTAGAAAATGGGTTTTCTAAATAAATAGCATATGAGATTGAACAATTTATATGGATATTTTGTTTATAGATATTGTTTGTAATGTTATTTAAGTTACTTAAATAACATCAAATGATAAGTGAGTGTGTATGAGTTATTCAATTAAAAGGTTAGTTATATGAATAACTTATATGAATGACTTGTTATTGTGTGAAAAATGGGTTTAGCTTTTGGGGGAAACCCCATGTTCTTAAAAGTTTTGGCCGCCCCTTAAGGGGTCTCTTGGCCTTCTTTTAGTGGCCTTGGAAACTCATTTTGTACACTAATTCACTCCATCTACTTCTCTCTCTAACTTGCAAGAACCACAAGAAAGAAAAGGGTTTTTTCTCCTCTTGTTGAAGTGATTCACGGCTGGAAGATTCAGCAGCCTTTCAAGTCGGGTTTTGGTGCTCAAATCCTAGCAACAAGGTGTTTGTCTTAGAGCTTGGGGTATGCAACTTGAGAGGACCTTCTTTTGGTGCCTTGGTCGTTCTTTCTTGGTCCATATCATCCTTTACCATCTCGTTTTGCTGCTGAAAAGGTAGTTTATGCAGCCTCTTTATGGCTGCCATAATGTATGTTTGTGTTGTCATAGCTAGTCTTATTCACATAAATAAGATCCTTTTGTTCTTGGGTTTGTTTATAACTTTGTAATATCAAGATGAAATCTGAAATTTTCAGTTCATTAACATAGATATAAACTGTTTCCGCTTTTCCGCTGCGTTTTTCTCAAGTTTAAATGGTTAAACTATGTATCTTGTTTCAACAAACCCCAACATTGGCATCTAGAGCCGGTTATGTGGATAGCTAGCTTGTTTTGTTGTCCTGAAAATTTTGTTTTTTGGGACTTTGAAACCCCTTTTAGGGGCTGCTATATTCATGTTATATGAAACCCCAAACTTTCAAAGTTATATCACACATGCTTGTGATTAAACTTTGAAAGATATGTACGTTGTATTGTTTATTTGTTTGGACAAGATAAACCCGAAATTTCAGTTTATGTTGGCTGAAATTTCGTGGGTTTATGGTGGGGTTTCATTATTGGTTTGAATGATTTGATCATTGTTCATTATGGTGCATAACCTAGCCTTGACCTTGTGTTTTTTGGATGTTTGTAATGGTTGTATTCATTCATTCAATTGGGTTGTATAATCTTTTATTTGTGCTTGGTATGAAGTGTAATTTTATTTATTATTGGGCTGTAATAAATAGATTAGGTACTTTTCATTTTACTAGAAATCTTGTATTAGGATATAATATCTTGTAATATGAAGATGTACGCGTTAGAAGCACAAGGAAAGACACAAGACATGGAGTATTTGGATGCGGTTTCAAGTGGGAGTTTCATGGCAGCCTTTTGTGTCATGTTTTGTCCCTTAGGAATGTCCTGTGGACCACACTTGTGATGGCAAACAAGTGTGGCCTCTTTAGATGCTATGGTTATGCACTATTATTTGGTTGATTCTTGGTATGTGGTTGATTACTTATATATGATGTTTGCTTACAATCCTTTCCATGATCATAACTATCTATCCAAATGGACATTAATCATTAAAAGGTTATTAAAATTGTTTAATGATTTTAAAGATTAAAAGGGTTTTAATCAAAGGACTAAAGGGTATCTTGTATTTGAAAGCATGCAAATACAAGTACAAGAGTTTTTCTAAAACTTAAATTATGAAAAAACTAATATTTTAAAACGAGATCAACACCGTCCTTTTACACAACACTTGAGTCACTTGGGAACTCTTAGTGGGATAAAGGTCACCTAACCATTTTGTGGGAACTTGTGATTTGAGGTGAGAATGCCTTATTTGTGGGATAAAGGTCACCTAACCACTTATTTTGGCAAACTCACACGTGGTTGTAAGTAGGATGTCTTGATTTGCAAACCATGTCAAATGGATCACCTACGTTGTGGTTTCCAAATGGTGTTGATGGGGTTAACATGCCGACTTTACATATGATGTTTCAAGTCGATCCCATATCTCTAGAAGTTGCAAATGGTTGCAATCGTCAATCGTTGACCACCTTAAATTTAAATCGTGGGATAAAGGTCACCTAACCACAATTTAAATGAAATGTTGGATTATAGATTTTAATATAAAAATAGCCATAAAAGGTATTTATTATTAAAATAACAATATCAAAAATACTAAAATAGATCTTTGTTAAATTTTGTAGATGGCCTCCAATAATGATAATCATGATAACTCATCCGCGTCCGCCCAATCTTTACGAGCGATTCTCCAAAAGAACGTCTAAAACATAACAATTTTATTGATTGGTATCGAAACTTGAGAATCGTTCTCAAGCAAGAAAAACGATCATACGTTTTAGACGACCCTATCCCCGATCAACCTGCTGAGGATGATGCGGAGGCCTTTAACGATTGGTTAAAATACACTGAGGACTCGGTCCAAGTGTCTTGTCTCATGCTGGCGAGCATGACTCCGGATCTCCAAAAGGAGTATGAACATCACGGAGCTTATGACATGATAACCCAGCTGAAGGAAACGTTCCAACAGCAAGCAAGGGTTGAGCTCTTCGAAACGGTTCGAGCACTCCACGCATGTCGTATGGACGACAACCAATCGGTTTCATCTTATGTACTTAAGATGAAAAGCCACATTGACCGCCTCGAAAGGCTTAATTGTCCTGTCTCGAAGAATTGGCCACGGATTTGATCCTCAATGGCCTTACCAAGAAGTTTGAGACATTCGTGTTGAACTACAACATGAATGCTTGGGACAAAAGCATTGGTGCTTCACTCAATGCTCAAAACGGCCGAGGCGGCCATGGGTAAAAGGGTTTTACCTGTTCTCACCATCAATGAAGGTGGGAACAAGAAAAGGTCTCATCCCACACCCAAGGCAAAGGTTGCCAAGGGCAGGGACCCGTATGGGGAAAAGGGAAAGGGGTGGTAAGGGTACCACCCAAACCTCAAGAGAAGAAGCAAAAGGTTGCTTCCAATGACCCATGCTTCAAGTGTGGGGAGATTGGACATTGGGCAAGGAATTGTCCCGTCCATCTCCAAGAGTTGAAAGCAAAGAGGGATGCTGGGCAAACCTCAGGTACAATATACATGATCCATATTGATTTAAACATGACATCCTCTAACACATGGGTATTAGATACCGGATGTGGAACTCACATTTGCAATTTGTTGCAGGGGTTCAAAGAACAGTAACTTCAACAAAGGGGATGTTAGCCTCTACATGGGCAATGGGGCTAAAGTTCAAGTTGAAGCCCGTGGTGACTAAATCTTGAAACTTCCAAATGGTTTGGAAGTAATTTTGAACAATGTTTGTGATGCTCCTAGTTTGACTAGGAATATTATTTCTGTAGCCCTATTAAAACAATTTGGATATGTATTATCATTTATTGAAAATGATATTCATGTTTCTTTAAATGATGTTCTACTACTTAAAGCTATTCCTATTAATGGTATCTATGAATTGGTTCATGAAAATACTTTAAATAGTTCATTGTACCAATTAGCACCAAGAAACTCAAGTTGGATTTGAGTGATACCTATCTTTGGCATTGTCGTCTTGGTCATATAAACAAAAAAAGAATTCAAACACTACAAAAGAATGGTCTTTTAAAAACAAGTGAATGTGATTCATTTGATGTGTGTGAGTCTTGTTTACAAGGTAAAATGACTAAGGCACCCTTCTAGTGGGACTAATGAAAGGGCAAAAGATTTGTTAGGAATCATACATTCGGATGTATGTGGTCCTTTTAAGCCAATGACAAGGAATGGTGAAAGATACTTCATTACCTTTACCGACGATTATAGTCGCTATGGGTATGTGTACCTGTTAAGACACAAAGATGAAGGTTTTGAAATGTTCAAGATCTTTCAAAATGAAGTACAAATCAACTCAACAAGTCGATTAAAATTCTCCGCACCGATAGAGGAGGTGAATACCTAAGTGATGCTTTTCAAGATCATCTTAGGAGTTGTGGGATTGTCTCACAACTCACTCCACCTGGAACACCACAACATAATGGTGTGTCTGAGAGGAGGAATCGAACCTTATTGGATATGGTCCGATCTATGATGGCTAGAAGCACATTACCTCTATCATTTTGGGGTTTCGCTTTGCTCTCCCGCCCGTATTCTAAATATGGCCCCAACCAAAAAGGTGGAAAGGACGCCTTTTGAGATATGGCATGGAAGAGTTCCATCCCTATCATACTTAAGGATTTGGGGTGTGAGGCTTATGTTAAGACTCCCACCCCAAACAAATTAGAAGTCCGATCCACCAAGTGTATCTTTGTTGGATATCCTAGAGATTCTATGGGATATTATTTCTATGATCCACTGGAACAAAAAGTGTTTGTTGCAGAAAGGGTGAGTTCTTAGAAGCAAAGTTCCTTATGAAGGAACTAGCAGTAGAACAGTGGATCTTGAGGAGGATCAAGAACCACAACCCAATGCACGTTTGGTTGAAACTAGCACTCAACATGAGGATGTTGAAGATGATCAAGTGGTTGATCAATACACACAAAACGTTCGCAGAAGTGGTAGAACTAGTAATCCACCTGAAAGGTACGGATTTTTCATGGATGGATGCTATGTGGTAGATTCAGATGAACCAACCACATACCATGATGCAGTGTCCAATTCGGATTGTGACAAATGGCTCGAGGCCATGAGCGTTGAGATGCAATCCATGCATGACAATCAAGTATGGGACTTGGTTATACCACCTCTTAACTCCAAAGTAGTTGGAAGTAAGTGGGTTTTCAAGAGAGAAACTGATATGCATGGAAACTTGGATACTTATAAAGCTAGACTTGTAGCAAAAGGTTTCACTCAAACTCAAGGAGTTGATTATGATAAACTTTCTCACCTGTTGCGATGCTAAAGTCTATAAGGATTTGTTTGCCATAGCTGCTCATTATGATTATGAGATTTGGCAAATGGATGTCAAAACCGCTTTCCTAAATGGATATCTTGAGGAGATGTCTATATGGTTCAGCCTGAAGGTTTTGTCGATCCAAAACATCCTAATAAAGTATGCAAGTTAAAGAAATCAATCTATGGATTGAAACAAGCATCGAGAAGTTGGAATCACCGTTTGATGAAGAAGTAATCAAATTTGGATTCATCAAGAACGCTGATGAAGCTTGTGTATATAAGAAAGCTAGTGGGAGCATCATCACATTCCTAGTATTATATGTTGATGATATACTACTATTTGGAAATGACATTCCAACCTTGGAAGGTGTAAAAACCTGGCTTGGAAGTTGTTTTTCAATCAAGGATCTTGGTGAAGCCGCCTATATTCTGGGAATAAAGATCTATAGGGATGATCAAGGCGGTTGATTGGTTTAAATCAAAGTGCATACATGATAAAATCTTGAAAAGGTTCAAGATGGAGAACTCTAAGAAGGTACGGTACCTATTCAAAGAGGAACAATATTGAGCACACTCAATGTCCAAGCTCAAAGGATGAGCAAGATAAAATGAAGGCAATCCCATACGCATCTGCTATTGGATCCATCATGTATGCAATGATATGCACTCGGCCGGACGTGTCATGCGCCTAAGCATGACAAGTCGATACCAGCAAAATCCTGGAAACAGTCATTGGATGGCTGTTAAGAACATACTTAAGTACCTAAGGAGGACAAAAGATATGTTCCTAATCTATGGATCTGGTGATGAGGAACTCGTTGTAAAAGGTTACACGGATGCGAGTTTTCAAACCGATCGTGATGATTCACGGTCCACAATCGGGATATTTTTCATTCTGAATGGAGGAGCGGTCTCTTGGAAGAGCTCCAAACAGGATGTGGTGGCTCTATCACTACAAATCAGAATACGTTGCCGCCGCATTGGCAGCTCAAGAAGCTGCATGGTTGAAGAAATTCATTGCCGATCTAGGGTTGCCCTTCCATTCAGGACTCCCTAGAGATCTTTTGTGATAACGAGGGTGCGATTGCTCAAATCAAAGAACCTCGTGCTCATCAAAAGACTAGGCACATTGAGCGGAGATTCAACTAGATACGGGATGAAGTTGAAAAGGGAAAGATATGTATTCGCAAAGTTCACACGGATCAAAACATAGCAGATCCTCTCACGAAGCTCCTTGAAAAGGCAAAGCATGAAGGTCATACTTGTGCTATGGGACTTCGATATTCTAGTGATTGGATGTGACCTCTGTAATTTTGTATTTGGATATGTGGAACTTTTATTATTTGAATAAAATTATTTGGTTATAATGTTTCAATTATTATTCCAATTTAGCATGTTTAATCCATGAGTAAATTGTTTACTACTCTAAATGTCCGTAGTCATTCAGACTTGTGGGAACAAGTATGAGGGTAAATGATTATTATGAATTTGGATTGGTAGATATTCATATGGATGAATATAGAGCAAAAGGTTGCTGCCAAGGTTCATAGATATTTGTGAGATGCAAATATTGGACTGACCTGCATCTCAAATTACTACATGGAATATTCCTGATTGATCATAAGTAATTTTGAGTAAAGGCGAACATCATTTGGTATCCTCTGACCTGAGATACATATTGGGTCTTGATATTTACCAAATATTATACTTTGACCCAGTTTTCCGCTGTTCTGAAATATGGCAGTTGATAAGTCTGGATTCAGGTATGATATAAGGTAATTAGAGAGACGTATGTAGTCAAGAAGGGATTTGTCCCTCTTATTCGTTGAGAGTAAGATGTCTAAGGCCTGATAAAGTTAAATCAATGGAGAATGATCACTCTGTGTCTCTAGGATTTAACATGACATCTGCGACAAAGGATAGATGATTGATTCACCTAAAACATCTCAAGTATGGTACTTGAAGGAGATGATGTTATTGAATGGCATTAAGTCATACGTATTAAGGGTAGTAAACCGTTGTTAGGCGGTATTTACTGCTTGCATCAATCTTCTATGAATCTTGTGCAAGTGGGAGATTGTTGAATTCTTTATGCCCAAGACACATAGAACATTGATGTGGTTAGTACGTTATGATCCAAGTCGGGTCATACCCAATAACAAGCTTAGCAAACACCAAATAATATTTATTGATGATATGATCATACAATTAAATAAAACACCAATTTAGAAAATGGGTTTTCTAAAAAAAATAGCATATGAGATTGAACAATTTATATGGATTATTTTGTTTATAGATATTGTTTGTAATGTTATTTAAGTTACTTAAATAACATCAAATAATAAGTGAGTGTGTATGAGTTATTCAATTAAAAAGTTAGTTATATGAATAACTTATATGAATGACTTGTTAATGTGTGAAAAATGGGTTTTAGCTTTTGGGGGGAAAACCCCATGTTCTTAAAAGTTTTGGCCGCCCCTTAAGGGTCTCTTGGCCTTCTTTTAGTGGCCTTGGAAACTCATTTTGTACACTGATTCACTCCATCTACTTCTCTCTCTAACTTGCAAGAACCACAAGAAAGAAAAAGGGTTTTTCTCCTCTTGTTGAAGTGATTCACGGCTGGAAGATTCAGCAGCCTTTCAAGTCGGGTTTTGGTGCTCAAATCCTAGCAACAAGGTGTTTGTCTTAGAGCTTGGGGTATGCAAACTTGAGAGGACCTTCTTTTGGTGCCTTGGTCGTTCTTTCTTGGTCCATATCATCCTTTACCATCTCGTTTTGCTGCTGAAAAGGTAGTTTATGGCAGCCTCTTTATGGCTGCCATAATGTATGTTTGTGTTGTCATAGCTAGTCTTATTCACATAAATAAGATCCTTTTGTTCTTGGGTTTGTTTTATAACTTTGTAATATCAAGATGAAATCTGAAATTTTCAGTTCATTAACATAGATATAAAACTTGTTTCCGCTGCGTTTTTCTCAAAGTTTAAATGGTTAAACTATGTATCTTGTTTCAACAAACCCCAACATTACCATCATAAAATTCACATAAAGCATCGTAAAGAGATTTAGCATTTTTATGCTCTGCAAAACGGTTGTAGATGTCTGGTGCTAAACAGAGAGTTAGAGAACCAAAAGCCTTTTGATCACGATCAATCAATTTCAGATCTCTTTCAGTATAGGAAGATGGGTCCTTGTTTTGAGAGACAACATCCAACAGTAACCGTTGGTATGTGAGGACCAGAAGTAATCGATTCCCATTGGTTATGATCAGTGTAGAAGAAGAAAGCTTTGAGACATCTCTTCCAATCTTCAAAATTATCTCCATTAATGAGTCTTGGAGGCCTATTAGGAGCAACACTTTCAAGATCAGCAAGTGTGAGAGTAGTTAACTTCGACATTGTAGTTTTGGCAGAGAAGATGATAATTTCGCTGACACTTTTCGCAGAAAAAGATGACTTTGATGACAGTTTCGCTGAAGAATTACTTTCGCTAACAATTTCGCTGAGGAAGCTAATTTCGCTAGCAATTTCAGCAGCACTTTCGCTAATCCAAAGACACCACTGGCTTAGTTTCGCTGATAACTTCGCACGAAACAAGCTTGAACTTTCGTTCAAAAACAAATTCAGCAGCAATTTCGCTTGTTGATCATTCACAAACTCTGATGAACTTTCGTTCAAGAGATTAGTTTCGCAGAATCACTAAAAAAACAACTTCTGATGCAGAATAGCCCATAGTTTCGCTGAAAGAAGATGACAATTTCGCTGGAAGAACAATAAATTCGCTGATCGATCTCAAAACCCTTTTTCAACTCAAAATCAATCTGAAATCATCCAATACTCAATGAATTTGAAATCTGATGATTGTAGGATCTTCCTCAATCGAAAACTAGCATAATTCAATCAATTTCCATGTCAAAAACACCGTATTATTTAATGAAAATTGATTGAGACTAGATATTGAAAAAAAACCACAAAAACTCAACAAATCAAGAGCACTAAGGCTCTGATACCATATTGTTGATCCTAGTGATCGAAAAACAGTGCAAATGATGTGATGAATTGCTCAATATGTAACAAGCATGCTAATCAATGACAATAGAGAAGATTGAATACAATTCTAACTCATACTTGATAACAAAAGGAACAATGACAATCAATAACATAAAGCACAATGATATTTCTGTGTAATAACTGCTTGGAATAGTTAACTTGCAACAATGATCCACGATTAGGGTTTTGCAAGCTTACCTTACAATGAAAATTAACAAAAGTATATATAGCAGTCGTAGTTTCGCAGATAGTTTCGCTGCCAGCGAAACTGTCATGCCAACTACAGTTTTCCGGCCCGCAAACATAAGTTCGCCAGGTAAACTAGAATAGCAAACTGTGAGCGAATTTACAGATTCGCTCACAATTTCGCTGGACTGCTAAAAACACACAAATCAAAGAACATACAAAAGGAAACTAACAAAAGTCCTATTACAAGTAAAGTAAACAATCTATACTAAGGTGAGTCGAACCTATACATGATCTTCAATCTACGTGGGTATTTTTTTAAGAACTAAAGATGAAACTGCTCAAACTTTAAAATCTTTTATTCTTAAAATAAAAAATCAAATTGATCATAAGGTTAAAATAATTAGAAGTGATCAAGGGACTGAGTTTAAGAACCACATTCTTGACTCATTCTGTAACTCAAAAGGGATTGCTCGACAATATAGTGCTCTTAGAACTCCTCAACAAAACGTGTTGCTGAGAGAAGGAACATGACACTTATTGAGGCTGCTCGAACCATGTTAGCTGATTCAAAGCTTCCTCTAGCATTTTGGGCAGAGGCAGTCAGCACTACATGCTATGTGCAGAACAGGTTTCTTATAGTTAAGCCACATGGAAAAACCCCTTATGAGCTATGGAACAAGAGGCCACCGTTCATTGACTTTCTAAGGTCCTTTGGCAGCAGGTGTATCATACTTAACACAAAAGACAATTGGCAAAATTTGTTGAAAAGTCGGATGATGCTATCTTTGTTGGAGATTCATCTAACTCTAAAGATTATATAGTTTATAACATCAAAAATCAATAGTTTGAGGAATCTTTCAACATTGTAGTAATGAACACACTCCTGGTGTTAGGGGGAATGGCCCTGATCATATCTTTGATTTAGAATTGTTTCCAAACTATTCTAAACCGTCTTGTGAGAATGTTTCAGCTAGAACAAGTGCTCAAAGTGATTCTGATGAAGACCAACTGTTTGAGCTTCCCAGGCCTATTCCAAGTTCTCCAAGAGCTGCAACAAATCAAGATCCTACTATTGGTAGATCTGATAGTATGATTATCTCAAGGGATAGTGGAGCTTCAACCAATGATTTATCCGTTGACCCTCAAACCACATCAGGTGACACTAAACAGCACCAAGTTGATGGAAGTAACATATTGATGGAACAGGCAACTGTTAATGTTGCTTCACAACCAACAAATGATGATGATGTTTCTCATTCATTCAATAGTCCTCATTGAATGAGTTTGAAACAACAAATGGATCAAGTGTTTAAGCTCCTGAGCAAACTGGATCTATCTTTGCAATTGTAGGTAATTCCTAGACTTAGGATTCACAACACTCATCCAGTTGAAAACATCATAGGGGATGTTTCTAAAGGTATGAGGGCAAGAGGACAAACTCACAATGGGAATGTGTGCTTGTACTCATGCTTTTTATCCTAGATAAAACCCAAGAAGGTAGAAGATGCCTTGAAAGATAGTAGCTGGGTTGAATCAATGTAAGAGGAGTTGCCTTAATTCAAGAGACAAAAGGTTTGGAAGCTATGTCCGCTACCATCTGGTCAAGTACCTATAGGCACAAAATGGGTTTTCAAAAACAAGAGAGATGATGGAGGCTTGATCATAAAGAACAAGGCAAGATTGGTGGTTCAAGGATACACTCAAGAGGAGGGAATCGATTATACTGATGTCTTTGCACCTGTTGCAAGACTTGAGGCAGTTAGAATCTTCCTTGCTTATGTCGCATCCAAGAATTTCACAGTCTACCAGCTTGATGTCAAGTGTGCCTTTCTATATGGGAATATAGATAGGAAAGTCTATGTGTGTCAGCCTCCAGGATTTGAAGACCCATGCACCCCAACTATGTATGCAAATTGGATAAAGCTCTATATGGGCTGGACCAAGCACCTAGGTTGTGGTATAAGACATTGACTTAGTTTCTCTTGAAGAATGGTTACATTAGTGGTACCATTGATAAGACTCTTTTCATAAAAAGTTTTGGAAAGGACATCTTGCTCGTTCAAGTCTATGTTGATGACATCATATTTGGTTCCTCAAATGACCAAATGTTAATGACTTTGAGAGAATCATGAAGAGAAGTTTGAGATGAGTTCTATGGGAAAAATATAATTTTTTCCTTGGAATTCCGGTTTAAGCAAATGAAGGAAGGGTTTGTCATCAATCAATCTAAGTATGTTAATTGACATCTTAGAAGATTTGACATGAAAGATTGTAAGCCAGCAAAAACAACCTATACCCAGAAACCATATTCTTTGTCCTGACTTTAAGGGGGAGGATATGATCAACATCAGTATAGGGTAATTATTGGGTTCTCTGATGTATCTCACAGCAAGTAGGCATGATATCATGTTTGCAACTTGCATTGTGCAAGATATCAGGCTGCTCCAAAGTGTCTCATCTAGTTGCTGTCAAGAGAATCCTCAGATACCTCAAAGGAGCACCTAAATTAGGTCTCTGGTATCCAACGAACACTAATTTAATCTCTATGGTTACTCTGACGGTGACGACTATGGTGCTGCAATATAAACAAGAAATTAACATCAGGTGGATGTCAATTTCTTGGTGGAAGGATCTTCCCATGGCAATGCAAGACGCAATCCTGTGTCTCAACCTCAACTGCTGAAGCTGAATACATTGCTGCTGCTAGTTGCTGGGCTCACCTGTTGTGGATTCGTAACCAGATGATAGACTACGGATTCAACTTTATGTGCACTCCTATCCACATTGACAACAACAGTGCTATCTCCATTACTAAAAATCCAGTAAAGCACTCCAAGACAAAGCACATTGATATTAGGTACCATTTCATTAGAGATATTCATGAGAAAAATCTAATTAAGCTAATCAAAGTTGACACAAATGAACAATATGCTGACTTGTTCACCAAAGCCTTTGATGAAAAAAGATTCAAGTATCTCATTACAGCTATTGGGATGATACATTGATTAGTCTATCTTATTTGCAAACCTTTTAAATGTGTAAATTCTTGTGTCAAAACAATCTAAGCCTTGTTACAAAAGGTCCTTCTCTGAAATTTTTACTAAGTATAAATTCTTTCGAAGAGGAAATAACCCTCGCAAGATGTCTTACATATCTTCCGAAGCCAAATTTCTCCCAGGATATTTTGTTCTTGGAAGATTTTTTAGTCTCGGAAGAAGCGATTGATTGCATATCAGATGTACTTCCGAAGCTTATAAAACTCTCCATTTGGAAAGCAAACTTTACTATCTGAAGTAAGAACTTTACCTTCGGAAGTAAAATTGCCTTTGGAAGAAAATTACCTACGGAAATGCTTTATACTCGGAAGAAAGACTTTACTGTGTAACAGAAATCTTTTGGGCCCCACTCTGTAAAAAGTAAGGATTTTGTTAATGATGTCGGATTATTTAAATGGACTAAACCTTACGGCCCCTGTCACATCATCCACTGAAACATCCTGTCACCTTATCCAAACCCTCTAAACTGCCATTTCACCCATTTAAATAACCCCGACTAATCAATTTCATCTTTTTACCAAATTTACTGCCCTAAAAGCTTTCTTCGTCTCCAATTCACCCAATTCAAACTCATTTTCTTTGCAACTTTCTCAATGGCACTTAACCCTCACCACAACCAAGTCGCACTCCTTGATTCTTCAAGGGATGCTGTGAAGTCACTGGATCGGTAAACATCCGAGCATGTTCTTGACGGAAGGATAAACAACAGCAAAAACCAAGAGACAATCAATAACACGAACTATAATATAATGGTTTCATTGATAAAACCTAACGATTACAAGCTCGTTACAACATAAGAATCAAGACTCTTGGCAAGGGGAGATCGAGCATGATCTCCCCTCTCATCCGGCAGCCCTAGGCTCCCGGGCAGACTCCCTCCCCCAAACCCTTTTCTCTCTACACATTGAAACTGGTATATATAGGCCTCGGCCCATATTGGATGCGACTGGGCCCATTCGTGCGATTGGACCATGCGTATGGTTCAATCGTACGACTGGACCATGCGTATGGTTCAATCCTGCGACTGGACCATACTTATGGTTCAGTCTTACGAATGACCCAATACTTATGCTCCAACAAATTCCCCCTTGGACGTTGCTTGCGAATAGTAGATAACACCTCTTACAATCTTCAGTCAATCTTTGCTCTGGTTGTCAATAGAATCAAACAAAAACCATATTAGCCAGCGTTGCCGCTCCGTCAGGTTGCTACAGTATCCCTGAAGATGAATTTAGGCACAATAGCTTTCGTTTACTTTGCAGAACACCATCACAGCATCAAGATTCCCCATATGACTGATTTTTCAGATAATGACATGAACAGTTTTCCATTGCTTCAATCTTCGCACAGGCTAACCTGATTAACATTAACACCTGTAGAAATTCCCCCTCACATTCAGCATATCCCAATATATAAACGTTGTGCTCTCTTGGCGTCTTCATACGGTGTATTGGGCAAAAGGTTGAAGGTTCCAATCCACAGCTGACAATATCAAACAAATCAGCATGCATGTAGATTCATCATCAGAAACCTGCTCACATCATCACTTTCTGATTGTTTCTTCAATTTCTCTATCATAGATTCCCCCTAAGAATGAGAATCCTCTCTATGCGGATAAATATAACTTGGTTGGCCCATAAATAGTCAGATGCTCCTGACTACCCCACAAAATCTTCACTGACTGCTGACATCTTCTCTTCTCTCTTTCGTGTTCCAAATACATTCACTTATTCTGGAGGTCCGACGAATAATGGGGTATACATCGAACTTGTTTGACAAAAGAACCACAGGGTGAATGTGCTTTGCTCATCCTCAAATCTGTGCAAGAAGCAGTTCCAGACTCTCTTTTTTTTAGTCTGGAACAAATGCGGATGAGTCAATGCGGCTGGTCAATTCGTGCGATTGAACATACGACTGGTCCAGTCGCACGACTGAACATACGACTGGTCCAGTCGCACGACTGGTCCATTAGCATGGTCCAGTCGTACGAATGGTCCATTCGTATGGCCCAATCGTACGAATGGTCCATTCGCATGGCCCAGTCGCATGAACGGGTCTGCACGCAGTTTTTCAGATCTGCAGCCGCCAGGGCTGCCCAAAACCCTAATCTGACGAATTCAACATGAACCGAAACAAAGTAGACATCATCAGATTCGAAAGGGTGATAGGAACGTGGTTTTGAGTGCAATTTTAACATAGAGATACCACACATAACACGATCTGATAAAAACACGAAGAACACGAAGTGGGTTTAACGTCAAGATCTGAAATTGGATCCAGAAATCAAGAGCTCGGGTTGCTAGAATGATTGTTAGATCATTCCAGTAGTAACCGGCTCTGATACCAATTGTGAAGTCACTGGATCGGTAAACATCCGAGCATGTTCTTGACGGAAGGATAAACAACAGCAAAAACCAAGAGACAATCAATAACACGAACTATAATATAATGGTTTCATTGATAAAACCAAACGATTACAAGCTCATTACAACATAAGAATCAAGACTCTTGGCAAGGGGAGATCGAGCATGATCTCCCCTCTCATCCGGCAGCCCTAGGCTCCCGGGCAGACTCCCTCCCCCAAACCCTGTTCTCTCTACACATTGAAAATGGTATATATTGGCCTCGGCCCATATTGGATGCGACTGGGCCCATTCGTGCGATTGGACCATGCGTATGGTTCAATCGTACGACTGGACCATGCGTATGGTTGAATCGTGCGACTGGACCATACTTATGGTTCAGTCTTACGAATGACCCAATCGCATCTCTCAGTCGCACGACTGACCCATTAGTAAGGCTCAGTCGCACGACTGAGTCTCATTCGCATATGCTCCTACGAATGACCCAGTTTCATGTGTTTACAATATATCAGGTGTATTACATTAAGTCTAGACTATTCGACAAGCGACGGACACACTATATATGACTATATATGCTCCAACAAATTCCCCCTTGGACGTTGCTCGCGAATAGTAGATGACACCTCTTACAATCTTCAGTCAATCTTTGCTCTGGTTGTCAATAGAATCAAACAAAAACCATATTAGCCAGCGTTGCCGCTCCGTCAGGTTGCTACAGTATCCCTGAAGATGAATTTAGGCACAATAGCTTTCGTTTACTTTGCAGAACACCATCACAGCATCAAGATTCCCCATATGACTGATTTTTCAGATAATGACATGAACAGTTTTCCATTGCTTCAATCTTCGCACAGGCTAACCTGATTAACATTAACACCTGTAGAAATTCCCCCTCACATTCAGCATATCCCAATATATAAACGTTGTGCTCTCTTGGCGTCTTCATACGGTGTATTGGGCAAAAGGTTGAAGGTTCCAATCCACAGCTGACAATATCAAACAACTCAGCATGCATGTAGATTCATCATCAGAAACCTGCTCACATCATCACATTCTGATTGTGTCTTTAATTTCTCTATCATAGATTCCCCCTAAGAATGAGAATCCTCTCTGTGCGGATAAATATAACTTGGTTGGCCCATAAATAGTCAGATGCTCCTGACTACCCCACAAAATCAGCACTGACTGCTGACATCTTCTCTTCTCTCTTTCGTGTTCCAAATACATTCACTTATTCTGGAGGTCCGACGAATAAAGGGGTATACATCGAACTTGTTTGACAAAAGAACCGCAGGGTGAATGTGCTTTGCTCATCCTCAAATCTGTGCAAGAAGCAGTTCCAGACTCTTTTTTTTTTAGTCTGGAACAAATGCGGATGAGTCAATGCGGCTGGTCAATTCGTGCGATTGAACATACGACTGGTCCAGTCGCACGACTGAACATACGACTGGTCCAGTCGCACGACTGGTCCATTAGCATGGTCCAGTCGTACGAATGGTCCATTCGCATGGCCCAATCGTACGAATGGTCCATTCGCATGGCCCAGTCGCATGAACGGGTCTGCACGCAGTTTTTCAGATCTGCAGCCGCCAGGGCTGCCCAAAACCCTAATCTACGAATTCAACATGAACCGAAACAAAGTAGTCATCATCAGATTCGAAAGGGTGATAGGAACGTGGTTTTGAGTGCAATTTTAACATAGAGATACCACACGTAACACGATCTGATAAAAACACGAAGAACACGAAGTGGGTTTAACGTCAAGATCTGAAATTGTATCCAGAAATCAAGAGCTCGGGTTGCTAGAATGATTGTTAGATCATTCCAGTAGTAACCGGCTCTGATACCAATTGTGAAGTCACTGGATCGGTAAACATCCGAGCATGTTCTTGACGGAAGGATAAACAACAGCAAAAACCAAGAGACAATCAATAACACGAACTATAATATAATGGTTTCATTGATAAAACCTAACGATTACAAGCTCGTTACAACATAAGAATCAAGACTCTTGGCAAGGGGAGATCGAGCATGATCTCCCTCTCATCGGCAGCCCTAGCACCCTAGGCTCCCGGGCAGACTCCCTCCCCCAAACCCTTTTCTCTCTACACATTGAAACTGGTATATATAGGCCTCGGCCCATATTGGATGCGACTAGGCCCATTCGTGCGATTGGACCATGCGTATGGTTCAATCGTACGACTGGACCATGCGTATGGTTCAATCGTGCGACTGGACCATACTTATGGTTCAGTCTTACGAATGACCCAATCGCATCTCTCAGTCGCACGACTGGCCCATTAGTAAGGCTCAGTCGCACGACTGAGTCTCATTCGCATATGCTCCTACGAATGACCCAGTTTCATGTGTTTACAATATATCAGATGTATTACATTAAGTCTAGACTATTCGACAAGCGACGGACACACTATATATGACTATATATGCTCCAACAGATGCTGACTTCTCTGATATCATTTCTTTTCTTACCCAATCGTCTTATTACACCGCTCAGACTGTTAACCCTACCGTTTACTCAAATCACATGGCTGAATTTTGGGCCAATGGTCAGATTGAAACCCAAAATAGGGTTCGGGTAATAAGGTCGAGCATTTGTGTCCAGGAGTTGGTCATTTCCAAACAACTCATCAAGGAGCATCTCGAGCTTCATGATGAGGGCGCTTCTATAGAGTTCCCCAAGATAGATTTGGACAACACCTATATCCAAATGGGATATGGTGGAGATGTAAGCAGGTCTCCCGTCTACAAGTTTAACTTCTCTTACAACTGGAAGTTCCTGCTGCATGTTGTTCTCCATTGCTTGTCATACAAATTTGGGGGATGGGATGAAATCCCATATGAACTAGGGTGCCTAGTTCATGAATTGGTGAGAAGCCTCCGCTTTAATTATTCAAGGTTTGTGCTGACTAATCTTATAGGGAACCTCCAGTGGGACACATTCTTCATGTATCCCAGGTTCCTTCAGCACATAATCAACTGTGAGTTGGACCAGAGTCAGCTTGTCTTTGCAGCTGCACTGACTGTCCCTCAAATGAGGTGGACCATCTTCAAGATTTTAAAGAGAGTGTCGACCAACTTCACCGGAAGACATACTGCACTTCTTCCAGGTATGACTGAGCCAATGGCTTCTGATGGCATCCCTGTTAACCCCACAGGTGATGAACCCACACCATAGGCTCAATGCCATTAGACATTAACCAAGGTCCTGGGTCATTAGGCTTAACCTCTATATCCTTTACTGACCTATAAATAGGAACTGATGAAGAGATTATGTCACTTCAAGGCAATGAAGTTGATCCACAACACCATCTCAAGGATCAACAGAGCCTAGAGAGACCTCTTATCTCTAGCCCCCAGCAGCAAGCCTTTACTGAGGTGAGTCCCACTGATGTGGAGGGGTCTCATTTAGATTCAGCTGCCACTACTGAAGGAGCCTCAATGGACCTTCAGGACAGTGGTAACATCACTGACACTGAATCTACGGCAACCATGCCCTTTGATGACTCTGAAAGAGACATCATTGAGCAAGGGAAACCAATGTGTCAAGAAACCACATTTGGTGGTGAGGATGAACATAGTAGGTATGTTACCTCATCTCCCCATGATTCTTCAAAAGAAGATGAGGGAAGACTGCAGCTCACTAATGAAAACCTACTTTCTAAAGTCTCAAACCTTGAATCTAAAATTAGGACTTTAGAGGATAGGTCTGTCGCTCAGCAAATTGAGATTGAAAATCTCAAGTCCAAACAAGCTGAGAAACAGATTGAGAGGTCTGTTAGGCATGTACCAATTCAGGTCTCATTGACCTCTTCCTCTAGCTCATAAAGCTCTCAAGATGATGCTACCAAAAAGGGGGAAAGTGTTCAGTGACAGAGACAAAGACAAGAGGAACCATAGAGTCAAGCTCTCACTTCCTTAAGTTCAAGATACCCCATTCAACAAGCTTTAGTTTTTCCTGAGCCTCCTCCAGATGTAATTCAAGTGGATCAAAGGATGCTCGAACATCTCAACATGTTCTTCAACAAGTTCCTGATGGAATCTTTTATTGAACAACCAAGCTCTGACTTGTCTATGATTTACTTTGGAGCTCAAGAGCTTTAGAGGCTGAATGCACCTTCTACTGAAGTTGAGTAAGTTAGTCAACCTAAGGGCCAAGTGAAACCTAAGATTAATTTCAAAGGGGAAACAAGGACTGATGGCCCAGCAACTGAGAAAGTAAGGACAGAGAGTGCATTCTCACAGACTTCCGAAGCACAAGTCAAAGCCTCGGAAGAACAACTTCAATCTTCTGAAGCTGAGATTGTAGCTGCGGAAGGACTATTCTCTTTATCCAATGATCTAATAGTCACAGATGCAATCCTAAAACTTGCATCTGAGGTTAATAGGGGGGATTTTCTCACCCAACCCCTAGCTCAAACATCTTCATTGACTCAAATCCCATTACCACCACTCAACCTGAACCTTCCATCCAAGAACCTCCAAAGTCTAACACTTCCGAAGATGTCAAAGGAAAGAGGAAAATGACTGAGGAAGAGCTTCAGGAGGAAGCAAGGTTAGAGAAGCTCAAGAGAAAAGGTAGACTTCCAACTGGGAAGTTGCTAGCTACTAGTAGCAAATCAGCTGCAGCCAACCAGGAGGCTGTCAACAACAGAAGAAAAGTGAAAATCATTGACAGACTTGTCAAATTAGGAGCTGTGAATGAAGATGTACTCCTGCTACCATTAGAGGAGTTAATTGAGTTAGAAAAGGCAACTTTGCTGCAAATTCAGTAAAAGGAAGAAGCAGCAAGGCTGGCCTTAGAGGAAGAAAGGGAGAAGGAGAAAAGAGAAGGTCATCAACAGCTTAGGAGGTAAAGGCTAACTTTCCTAACATCCAGGGGTTTCTCTCTGGAAGAACTATCTCCACATGACAATGATACGATCTTATGGTTGTTTAACAAAGAGCAAGATCAAATGGAGAAGGAGAGAAAGAAAGCTGCTAAGGAGAAGCTGAGGTTGAAGAAAAAAAAGGAAGAAGAAGCAGGACTCGCTGCTGCCAGAAAGATAGGTGAAAAGGCCTGGATGAAAGACTATCTCCGGGCTCATGGCTTCTCTAGCAGGCAGGTGGGTCCTATGTCTAAGAAGACTCACCAGCGACATGTTAGTGACATAAAGGCTGGCATTCGCTCGGGGATGAGGAAGGAGATGTATAGAAGGCGAGAGAGGATGATCTTCGAACCAACCACTCAACCCTAACCTCAAAACCAACCACAACCTGAACCAATTCTTGTTCCATTCCCCATCAAGAATGAACCAACCTCAGAGCCTTACACCCCTGAACCTACACCTTCAACCTTACCAACTTCCTCACATCAACCACCTAAACTACCCATCCTCCAACCCAAAACACTCGCCAGAACCCAAACACCACAAACTACCCAACAACCTCCAAAACCATCCCCTCAGTGTTCCAAACATCTCTCCCTAGAAGAGTTCAAGGCAATAAAGATAAAGCTCATCAACTGTACAACCCTGAGCGATATCTCTTGTAAGGAGGAGTCTGTCAAACTTACTTATGTTGATGGATCCTCATGTTCCCTCACTAGAGATCAATTTCTTGATTTGCCCAGAGGAACATTGGACCAAGCTGCAAAACTCTTTGGCTTCAACTCAGATTCACTGAATGAAGAAGAGAAGAAGCTAAAGAGAAGGCTGGTGACTCTACTGGATACAAAGAAAGGGGACAAGGTACCAAGTCAACCCTTTGTGCTTAGAAAGAGGATTATCCAGTAGAGGTTCAAAGACACTTCTCACAACTTTGTTGTTGAGAGAGAGAGAGAGAGTGGAGAGCTAAAAAGGCTAAATGCCTCATCTCTGCTACACTTAAGCAGATTTGATATTGCCAAGTTAGCAGAGAAGCCACTCTCCAACCCCTCCAACTCTGAAGTAGCTACTCATATCAGAAATCACCTGAGCAGTCTTCATCTGGCCGAGCTAACAGCTAGGACGAAGGTTGAAGAAGAGTTGAAACTGAGAGAGGAGGAGAAAAGGAAAGGATCAGCAACCAAAGACGAAGCCTTTCTTCAAATGGTTAAGGGTCCTGAACTTCAATCCATAGTTAGATGGGAGTATGACTATAACTCCTGTCATCTAACTCTATTCAGGGGGGCACAACAAAGGGTACATGTATTTATAATGATAGACTGGATCTCCTATCCACTAATGACTTGTACAAACTTCTCAGCACCACTTCATGGAAGAACAAGGAAACTGACAAGCATCTTCTGTCCCTGGTGCTGAAGGTTTTGAGAAGTAGAAATAAGTGAGGTTTTGGTAGCATCAGCCTAGGGGAGTTTGTTGGATTTAAAAAGGTTGGTGCAACCAAAACCAAATCACTTAGACTATTTTTGGGTGCAACTAATAAAGGACTTCCAAGCTAAGTGTAGAACTTCAGTAGGAAATCGAGTTCTTCCGAAGACAAAGTGCAAGATCATCTTCCGAAGAAAAACTCCAACTTCCGAAGACAAAGTATTCACATCCGAAGATTCATGACTTAGAAGAAAAGATAAGAAGTCAACTTCCAAAGTATGAAGATATGAAGAAGTCTGTCACACCCCGACCGACGGCGGAATCATCGGGGCGGACGAATGGGAAACGATTGCTCATAGCACATGGAACTAATTAAGTTGAAATAATATTAAATAACATTAATAATTGAACATTACAAGACGAATAAATTCATACAATACAAAAGTTTCAAACAAAGAAATAACATATTTAGTTAAAGTAGGTCCAAGTCCTACATGAGCACGAAGAGAATCCTGAAGTAGTAAACCTGAAACATGTTAAAAAAGAAAGGGTCAACTATAAAGTTGGTGAGTTCCCATGGGTTAAACACACGCATACATATATATATATATATATATATATATAGAAGAGAGATAGATATATAGAGAGATGAGATATAAGAGAGAGAGATAGATAGAGATACAGATAGATATAGAGAGAGAGAAGATACAGAGAGAGATAGGATATAGATAAGATAGAGATAGATATAGAGAGGAAGAGAGATCTCGAGAATAGATAGATAGAGAGAGAGATAGAACTATAGAGAGATACATAGAGATATAGAGAGAATATATAGATCCTAGAGAATACATAATTAGATATATACATTATAGATACATATAGTATATATACATAGAGATATACAGAGACATAGAAGATACAGATAACATATAATATATATATAGATATCTATATATATATATATATATATATTATATATATATATATATATATATATTATCTATATATATATATATATATATATATATATGTAAAAAGGGTTACAAGTAGCAATTCATGTCCATGGTTACAAGTTAGCAAGCTTATAGAACACATACAGTTACAACCAAACCTCGACTTGATTACAAGTATATAAGATTGGCTAAGTGTACTTGGTTCCCATGATGAACAAGCATACGTCATCAGGAGTCGGCTATACATCGACTTTAGCACCAAATAGGCTTGTCAGGCCCAAAGATCTAAGACGTCGCCAGGCTGGCAATAGTTAATGATTGTAAACAAAATATGTATCTCATATAAGACTTATAATAACACAAATAACCATGACAAAAAGTAAAGATGAATTGCATGTGCTTTTACAAGTATCAAGATGTTTACAAGTGTAAGTTTATAAGGTTAACATGTTTCACCCCAAAAGGTGTGAAATAAAGTAAAAAGGGTCATGGAGAACTCACATGGAAAACTCACAAGTATAGTGATGGTTGTAGAGTACATAAGAAAGCTTGGATGTCAAGAGTCAAAGGTGATGTCCTAAATGATTAAAAAAACAATAAATTTAGGTTGGAATTTATTACAAGAAGTTAGGACGTTTAGAGAATGCTAAAAAGTGAAAGGTAGATTGAAAAAGGATTATTCCATTAATTTTAGATTCTGGACAAAATATTTGGTATGTATTTGAACAGATTTTAAAAATAGCAAACGGTTTCATAAAATTATAAACATTTATACTTGACTAGTTCAAAGTCTCCCGGACAACTTTCATTCACAAACATTTTTATGAAAAGATCTTTAAATAGGTCAAACAGGCATCACAAGACAGAAGGTGCTGAAATGCGCACTTGTCTTGTGAAGGCTATTGTTTAGTCGTCCGATTGAGTTTGAAGATGTATAAACTGTCGTTGAATAGTTAATTCAATGAAATTAACAGTGGAGTCTTAGTTTACCCAAATTTAGTTTTTTATGATCAAGTTATGGTCGGTTGAAGTAAGACTATATTCTGCCAGAATTGTAGTAAGGCACTTATGTGCACTTTTAAAATTGTTAATACATGAAACGGGTTAGGACAATTTATTATGTCAATATATGGTATATTAGTCTTCATTTGAGTTATAAAAATATTCTAAGACTTTGGCATAGCCATCATTCAGAACAATAACCTTGTGGAATAACCGAATGCGGCGGCATAGCCGTCCATATGCAAACGTGATTCTTTGTTTATGTTAGTATGTTGTTAGCTTAATTTAGGAATGTTAGTGATTGTTATAAGGTTAGTGATTATTAAAATGTTGATGTTCAAATGGTAATCATTAAAATAAAAAGAGATTTTTAGAAGAAAGAATAATAGTAAGAACATAAAGTCATGAAAATAATTGGATATTAGGATGATTAAAATATATAATATAAAAGTAATAAAAGATTACCTTAGTATTAAGAATTCTTGAAATCTCTTATAAAATAAAATTTTTCAAATTGATCATAACCAATAGATGAAAGAAAGATATGAGAGTGAGATTTTTAGAGAATGAGCAAATGAAAAGTGAGGCCTAAGCCTTGCTTTTATACTTGAGGTTAGGAGGAGGTTATAAATGGTGTTAATGGTGATTTATAAGTCTTTTAAAAGGGGGTTATGATTGGAATTTGAAATAAATATAAAAGTAAATAATTTAAATAAATTAAAGAATAATCATAATTTAAAATTTAAATTTATGAAGACTCTAATTTTTACAAATTTTTTTTATAAAATCTTTAAAGACTTTATAAAACCAATTTGAATAATCAATCAAATTATTTATTTGTTAATCTTTATAACTTTTAAAAAACTTGTAAACTTTATAATTTGATTATTTATTTTCAGTATTTAAAATTCATAAGTACTAATAAACCTTTATAAGTTTATTAAAATTCATTTTATAACTTTATAAGTTTTAATAAGTCTTTTCCATTTAGTTATTTGTTGTACATGATTAATAAACTTTATAATTTTATGAAAAAGAATTATTTATCAATCAATAAGATGGTTACATATTTAATTTATTTGATCTATTTATTAAGTAAATTAATAATGGAAGCTCAAAATGGGTTCGGGTTTGGGTTTTAACTTGGAAAAATGGCGGATGTTACAGTCTCCCCTACTTTAAGAAATTCGGTCCCGAAATTTAATCACAAGGGGTTAATTTCAAGGAGACGAGAAGACTTGGATTTCATTTCACGTTCACAAGGGAACTCTTGGAGGCGTTTAAATCCAACAAATTTAATTATGATGTTTTCCTATGCTTAAGTTTGTTCAATTTCATGATTCATGATTCCATGTGTTTCTTAGCAAAGGGTACAAGATCATTAGTTTAGAATTATAATTGATAAACTTTTATATTCCAGATGGTTCAAGAAGATTAAGAAGGTTTTATCACGAATACAACACCAAGTTTTAGATCGATAGGTAATTCGACTTAACGAACATGAGAAATAAGTTCAAGATATTGTTAGATGGGATATGAATTTCATAAGAGCTTCTCAAGTAATAACTTTAACATAGTTCTTAGATGATCGATTTTTGTTTACTATGTTATTGAGATTTCAAAGTTACATTAGGTTAAGGTTGTTACGAGAATTGTGTTTGTTAAGATTGATGATTTAGTTCAGAATAATAGTATCATTGAATTAAGGTTCCAGAATACGTGCAGGTTTGAGGGGAAGACGTTTAGAAAGATTATTAAGGGTCATTAAGAGAAATGGGATAATGAGTTTTTAAGATCCAAAAAGACAAGATCAATGATAAAAGGATTTAAAATAACACGATATTTCGAGTGTAATGTTCAGTTTACAAACCAATGCATTAAGTTGACTTATCAAAGTATTATGTCAACTACAACCTTAATGAAGACATGCGTACCTATAAGCGGACACTCACCCCAAGGGTTCCCAGGTAAGGTAAACGGATCTATCGGTTGATTTGGATTTATATGAGTACCTTGCCTAGACAGAACACCTCGAGATACAGGCATCCCACTCTTCCAGCATTACATGTTTCAAGTTATAGGACATAGACATTGACGAGACTTGAAAACCACGAATAAAGATTCAAGCTTATTTTGAAAACCATTTGATGTAGGCTCATAATGCCTTAGAATATGATTTAAGATTTGTGTGTGCATTGATAAGATTCAAGGTATAAGCATAAGCACATAAGGCATATAATCACACAATCAAGTATAAACACGTAAGGCATATAAAATCCTATCTAAGCATATAAAATACATGAGAGGACTCCTGTGTAAGGGTATTTAGTTATAGTCTAGGTCATTCCATTTCTAATAACCTAAATCCCTATAACCATGGCTTTGATACCAATCTGCCACACCCCGACCGACGGCGGAATCATCGGGGCGGACGAATGGGAGACGATTGCTCATATTACATAGAACTAATTAAGTTGAAATAATATTAAATATCATTAATAATTGAACATTACAAGACGAATAAGTTCATACAATACAAAAGTTTCAAACAAAGAAATAACATATTTAGTTAAAGTAGGTCCATGTCCTATATGAGCACGAAGAGAATCCTCAAGTAGTAAACCTGAAACACGTTAAAAATAAAGGGTTAACTATAAAGTTGGTGAGTTCCCATGGTTTAAACACATGCATACATATATATATATATATATATATATATATATATATATATATATATATATATATATATATATATGATATATATATATATATATATATATATATATATATATATATTATATATATATATATATATATGTGTGTGTAAAAAGGGTTACAAGTAGCAATTCATGTCCATGGTTACGAGTTAGCAAGCTTATAGAACACATACAGTTACAACTAAACCTCAACTTGATTACAAGTATATAAGATTGGCTAAGTGTACTTGGTTCTCATGATGAACAAGCATACGTCATCAGGAGTCGGCAATACATCGACTTTAGCACCAAATAGGCTTGTCAGGCCCAAAGATCTAAGACGTCGCCAGGCTAGCAATAGCTAATGAATGTAAACAAAATATGTATCTCATATAAGACTTACAATAACACAAATAACCATGAAAAAAAGTAAAGATGAATTGCATGTTCATTTACAAGTATCAAGATGATTACATGTGTAAGTTTATAAGGTTAACATGTTTCACCCCAAAAGGTGTGAAATAAAGTAAAAAGGGTCATGGAGAACTCACATGGAAAACTCACAAGTATAGTGATGGTTGTAGAGTACATAAGAAAGCTTGGATGTCAAGAGTCAAAGGTGATGTCCTAAATGATTAAAAAAAACAATAACTTTAGGTTGGAATTCATTACAAGAAGTTAGATCGTTTAGAGAATGCTAAAAAGCGAAAGGTAGATTGAAAAAGGATTATTCCATTAATTTTAGATTCTGGACAAAATATTTGGTATGTATTTGAACAGGTTTTAAAAGTAGCAAACGGTTTCATAAAATTATAAAAATTTATAATATGACTAGTTCAAAGTCTCCCGGACAACTTTCATTCACAAATAGTTTTATGAAAAGATCTTTAAATAGGTCAAACAGGCATCACAAGACAGAAGGTGCTGAAATGCGCACTTGTCTTGTGAAGGCTATTGTTTAGTCGTCCGATTCAGTTTGAAAATGAATAAACTGTCGTTGAAAAGTTAATTCAATGAACTTAACATTGGAGTCTGAGTTTACCCAAATTTAGTTTTTTATGATCAAGTTATGGTCGGTTGAAGTAAGACTATATTCTGCCAGAATTGTAGTAAGGCACTTATGTGCACTTTAAAATTGTTAATACATGAAACGGGTTAGAACAATTTATTATGTCAATATATGGTATATTAGTCTTCATTTGAGTTATAAAAATATTCTAAGACTTTGGCATAGCCATCATTTAGAACAATAATCTTGTGGAATAACCGAATGCGGCGGCATAGCCGTCCATATGCAAACGTGATTCTTTGTTTATGTTAGTGTGTTGTTAGCTTAACTTAGGAATGTTAGTGATTGTTATAAGGTTAGTGATTATTAAAATATTAATGATCAAATGATAATTATTAAAATAAAAAGAGATTTGGTAGTAGAAGAAAGAATAATAGTAAGAACATAAAGTCATGAAAATAATTGGATGTTAGGATGATTAAAATGTATAATATAAAGGTAATAAAAGATTACTTTAGTATAAAGAATTCTTGAAATATCTTGTAAAATAAAATTCTTCAAATTGATCATAACCAATAGATGAAAGAAAGATACGAGAGTGAGATTTTTAGGGAATGAGCAAATGAAAAGTGAGGCCTAAGCCTTGCTTTTATACTTGAGGTTAGGAGGAGGTTATGAATGGTGTTAATGGTGATTTATAAGTACTTTAAAAGGGGGTTATGATTGGAATTTAAAATAAATATAAAATTAAATAATTTAAATAAATAAAAGAATAATTATAATTTAAAATTTAAATTTATGAAGACTCTAATTTTTACAACTTTTTTTTATAAAATCATTATAGACTTTATAAAACCAATTTGAATAATCAATCAAATTATTTATTTGTTAATCTTTATAACTTTTATAAAACTTGTAAACTTTATAATTTGATAATTTATTTTTAGTATTTAAAATTTATAAGTACTAATAAACCTTTATAAGTTTATTAAAATTCATTTTATAACTTTATAAGTTTTAATAAGTTCTTTCCATTTAGTTATTTGTTGTAACATGATTAATAAACTTTATAATTTTATGAAAAAGAATTATTTATCAATCAAAAAGATGGTTACATATTTAATATATTTGATCTAGTAAATTAATAATGGAAGCTCAAAATGGGTTCGGGTTTGGGTTTTAACTTGGAAAAATGGCGGATGTTACAAAGTCCTCAAGCCTCGAAAGAAGTAGACTCTTCCGAAGTATAAGTGGCTTCGGAAGAACAAGTTCTTCCGAAGCCAACTAACCTTCAAAGGACACTACTGTGAACCAGTGGACATAAGTATGGTCTCTCTAACACTCTGTTGTAGACCTCTGAGATACTGCATGGTATTTTCTCAAAAGCCATGTAGTTGACCATACTTTATTCCACTGTTTACCTTTATCAGTTAGTACAGTTGCCAACTTTAGTTGGTGACAAAAGGTAAATCATGGACATGTCATGACTAGCATATCTTAGATAATACTTTATCTAAGATACCTTAACTTTAGCATTGTAGTATATGCTTTAGTCATAGGTTTCCAGCTGGTATCAAAGTATATCTGGCTGTAGGATCTAGTATATATAGTGTCTTATTGTAACTCATGCAATATGCTTGTAAGAGTCTTGTAATACTTTGAGTTGAGAAGTAATATATACAAGTGCCTTGAAAATTATTTCTTTCTGTTCTTTGCTACTTAGTATATTATTATCAACTCTTAGAAGAGATTCTACTTCATCTGATCCGAGTGTGTGAAAAGTGAGTATTGAGAGAAAAACTAAGTGTTTAAGTTACAAAACCTGGTCCTGCACAAATGGTTTTGAAAATTTTGCTTTGGATAAGATTAATACTCAGAGATTTTATTCTAAAGAGAATAAAACTTCCGAGATTAAATTGCTTTCGGAAGAAAATTGTTCTTTAAAGACATATAAGTACTAAAGTAAATTTAAGCTTCGGAAGATATTTCGAAATTTTCTTCCGAAGGTAAATCTACTGAAGTAGTTATTTGTTTTCTAAGACAAGTTTCTTATGAAGGTAATTTCATATATTCCGAAGGATAAAAGATCAAAATTTTCAAAAATCTAAGGTATGTCTTACAAAAAGATTTTTCTTCCATAATAAACAAGGGCTTTTGAAGGTGATAAAATAGACAACTTAGGACACATATGTTTTAGAAATAATATGATTAAGTTTTAAGAAAAGCTACTCAAAGGTAATCATCCCAATAGCTGAGACAAGATATTTGAATCTCGGCTCATCAAAAGCTTTGGTGAACAGATCAACATATTGTACATTTATGTTAACTTTGACTAGTTTGATTAATCCCTTTTCAAAATTATCTCTAATCAAATGATACCGTATATTGATGTGTTTTTGTAAGGAAGCGTTACCGGGACGCTCACAGTTGGTTATTCATCGCACTTAAAACATCAAATATACATTTAAATTCATTAAAACATCGCAGCGGAATAACTTAAAACCATTTCATATATTAATGACTGCTTTTGCAAAACAATACAACGTAGTTAACTGTTACAAAATATCATCGTTTGCATCACATCACAAAAACATCATAATTATACAAATGGATGCCATCCAAAATGCCAAGTAGCTTCCCCGTGCCATACACAGCAACAATCACCTGCCAACTAGAAAATACATAAAAGTCAGCATTGCTGAGTGAGTTCTAGTTTTATGAAAATATATATTACCTTTCTATCGCTAAAACAATTTCTTTACTATCGCACGTGATCATACATCGTACACACATCAAGATAATAATTATTATCTTCCATTATCGTTAATTTCGCACATATCGCACGTTTCGTGCATTTCCCAATTTTCGCACTTTTATTACCTTTCACTTCTATCTAGATCATGTTGTATACTTAACCCCCCTATTAGGCACAAAGCCATATCATCTAGGGTTAAGCGACAAGGATCCCATATCGCATGTATGGAGCATTCACCAAGACTGACTACTCTGTGTGAACCCTCATGGGTCAGCCAAGATCACACGCTGTAACGCACAGTCGGGCTAACAACTTACATTGACTTGTGAACCCCTTACCTTTGCTTGCAATACTTTCATAATTGTTTCACTTTGTTCCAATTTCGTTATCTTAAATCTTTCGTTTCGTGAAGATAATACTTTATGTTCGTTAACATAATCACACCACGTAAAGTCACGGAATAATATGTAATAGGGAACATAAAGAAAACATATCATAATAGTACATAACATCATCACACATTATCACATAACATCATCATAAACATCACACATCATAATCATCCATAACATCATCATACACATCACATACAACATCATACATCACAATATATTCATCATACATCATCCTCGGGAACATCCCAAGTCATAGCCTAAAACTTCCTTTCTACCCAAAAATTCAGAAAAATATTCTAAGTCTTAGGCGCATGGGCACTATGCAGGTGCATCGGGAACACTTAGGCGCATGGGAACCTTTGGGCGCATCAGCACTATATGGGCGCATGACCAATACTTAGGTATTCTGGCAACTTTTTAGGTGCATGGGCACTATGCAGGCGCGTGATCCTAACTTACGTGCATGGGCACTTAGGCACATGGGCATGCTGGGTGCATGGGAACAGTTAGTCTCCTAGGCATAAATCCAAGCGCATGGGTACTATTTGGGCACATGGGCAGCCCAGCTAAGCTAATAAACATCATTCAATCCTCAAATCAAATCCAAATATGTTATAAGCTTAATTCTTACATTCTAAGCATCATAAACACATATAAAACATACTCATAACATCAAATTCACCTGAAACATACCCCACCCCCATACACATTCGAACATACATACGGGTGTACACACCCACTTTTGTAAAAACATACATACATGTATTTCCAGCCCCAAAATCAGTTAAAACATGTAAAACGAGGGTTTTAGAACTCACGTTATGCAACTTTCAGGTAGAACTCCTTCAAACCCGTATGCAATGAGTTCAACCACCTAAAACCCACCAAAACACACACACACAAACCCACAAAACACAAACATAAGCATTTTAACCGACGCTATAATCAGCCAAAAACACTTAAAACACTAAAAACTCACCTTAAATCCGACCTCTTCTTCTTGACCTTTGAAAATCCGAGAGTTCTGCTCTTCTCTCACTAAAACCCGAACCAAAAGTTTTATGTAACATGGAAGTGGGTAAACTAGAATAGCAAACTGTAAGCGAATTTACAGATTCGCTCACAATTTCGCTGGACTGCTAAAAACACACAAATCAAAGAACATACAAAAGGAAACTAACAAAAGTCCTATTACAAGTAAAGTAAACAATCTATACTAAGGTGAGTCGAACCTATACATGATCTTCAATCTACGTTGGTATTTTTTTAAGAACTAAAGATGAAACTGCTCAAACTTTAAAATCTTTTATTCTTAAAATAGAAAATCAAATTGATCACAAGGTTAAAATAATTAGAAGTGATCAAGGGACTGAGTTTAAGAACCACATTCTTGACTCATTCTGTAACTCAAAAGGGATTGCTCGACAATATAGTGCTCTTAGAACTCCTCAACAAAACGGTGTTGCTGAGAGGAGGAACATGACACTTATTGAGGCTGCTCGAACCATGTTAGCTGATTCAAAGCTTCCTCTAGCATTTTGGGCAGAGGCAGTCAGCACTACATGCTATGTGCAGAACAAGTTTCTTATAGTTAACCCACATGGAAAAACCCCTTATGAGCTATGGAACAAGAGGCCACCGTTCATTGACTTTCTAAGGTCCTTTGGCAGCAGGTGTATCATACATAACACAAAAGACAATTTGGCAAAATTTGCTGAAAAGTCGGATGATGCTATCTTTGTTGGAGATTCATCTAACTCTAAAGATTATATAGTTTATAACATCAAAAATCAATAGTTTGAGGAATCTTTCAACATTGTAGTAATGAGCACACTCCTTGTGTTAGGGGGAATGGCCCTGATCATATCTTTGATTTAGAATTGTTTCCAAACTATTCTAAACCGTCTTGTGAGAATGTTTCAGCTAGAACAAGTGCTCAAAGTGATTCTGATGAAGACCAACTATTTGAGCTTCCCAGGCTTATTCCAAGTTCTCCAAGAGCTGCAACAAATCAAGATCCTACTATTGGTAGATCTGATAGTATGATTATCTCAAGGGATAGTGGAGCTTCAACCAATGATTTATCTGTTGACCCTCAAACCACATCAGGTGACACTAAATAGCACCAAGTTGATGGAAGTAGCATATAAATGGAACAGGCAACTGTTAATGTTGCTTCACAACCAACAAATGATGATGATGTTTCTCATTCATTCAATAGTCCTCATTGAATGAGTTTGAAACAACAAATGGATCAAGTGTTTAAGCTCCTCAGCAAAATATGTCCAATCTGGATCTATCTTTGCAATTGTAGGTAATTCCTAGACTTAGGATTCACAACACTCATCCAATTGAAAACATCATAGGGGATGTTTCTAAAGGTATGAGGGCAAGAGAACAAACTCACAATGGGAATGTGTGCTTGTACTCATGCTTTTTATCCTAGATGAAACCCAAGAAGGTAGAAGATGCCTTGAAAGATAGTAGCTGGGTTGAATCAATGTAAGAGGAGCTGCCTTAATTCAAGAGACAAAAGGTTTGGAAGCTATGTCCGCTACCATCTGGTCAAGTACCTATAGGCACAAAATGGGTTTTCAAAAACAAGAGAGATGATGGAGGCTTGATCATCAAGAACAAGGCAAGATTGGTGGTTCAAGGATACACTCAAGAGGAGGAAATCGATTATACTGATGTCTTTGCACCTGTTGCAAGACTTGAGGCAGTTAGAATCTTCCTTGCTTATGTCGCATCCAAGAATTTCACAGTCTACCAGCTTGATGTCAAGTGTGCCTTTCTATATGGGAATATAGATAGGAAAGTCTATGTGTGTCAGCCTCCAGGATTTGAAGACCCATGCACCCCAACTATGTATGCAAATTGGATAAAGCTCTATATGGGCTGGACCAAGCACCTAGGTTGTGGTATAAGACATTGTCTCAGTTTCTCTTGAAGAATGGTTACACTAGAGGTACCATTGATAAGACTCTTTTCATAAGAAAGTCTGGAAAGGACATCTTGCTCGTTCAAGTCTATGTTGATGACATCATATTTGGTTCCTCAAATGACCAAATGTGTAATGACTTTGAGAGCATCATGAAGAAGAAGTTTGAGATGAGTTCTATGGGAAAATATACTTTTTCCTTGGAATTCCGGTTAAGCAAATGAAGGAAGGGTTTGTCATCAATCAATCTAAGTATGTCAATGACATCTTAGAAGATTTGACATGAAAGATTGTAAGCCAGCAAAAACACCTATACCCAGAAACCATATTCTTTGTCCTGACTTTGAGGGGGAGGATATTGATCAACATCAGTATAGGGTAATTATTGGTTCTCTGATGTATCTCACAGCAAGTAGACATGATATCATGTTTGCAACTTGCATTTGTGCAAGATATCAGGCTGCTCCAAAGGTGTCTCATCTAGTTGCTGTCAAGAGAATCCTCAGATACCTCAAAGGAGCACCTAAATTAGGTCTCTGGTATCCAACGAACACTAATTTTAATCTCTATGGTTACTCTGACGGTGACTATGGTGCTGCAATATAAACAAGAAATTAACATCAGGTGGATGTCAATTTCTTGGTGGAAGGATCTTCCCATGGCAATGCAAGACGCAATCCTGTGTCTCAACATCAACTGCTGAAGCTGAATACACTGCTGCTAGTTGCTGGGCTCTCCTGTTGTGGATTCGTAACCAGATGATAGACTACGGATTCAACTTTATGTGCACTCCTATCCACATTGACAACAACAGTGCTATCTCCATTACTAAAAATCCAGTAAAGCACTCCAAGACAAAGCACATTGATATTAGGTACCATTTCATTAGAGATATTCATGAGAAAAATCTAATTAAGCTAATCAAAGTTGACACAAATGAACAATATGCTGACTTGTTCACCAAAGCCTTTGATGAAAAAAGATTCAAGTATCTCATTACAGCTATTGGGATGATACATTGATTAGTCTATCTTATTTGCAAACCTTTTTAATGTGTAAATTCTTGTGTCAAAACAATCTAAGCCTTGTTACAAAAGGTCCTTCTCTGAAATTTTTACTAAGTATAAATTCTTTCGAAGAGGAAATAACCCTCGCAAGATGTCTTACATATCTTCCGAAGCCAAATTTCTCCCAGGATATTTTGTTCTTGGAAGATTTTTTAGTCTCGGAAGAAGCGATTGATTGCATATCAGATGTACTTCCGAAGCTTATAAAACTCTCCATTTGGAAAGCAAACTTTACTATCTGAAGTAAGAACTTTACCTTCGGAAGTAAAATTGCCTTCAGAAGAAAATTACCTTCGGAAATGCTTTATACTCGGAAGAAAGACTTTACTGTGTAACAGAAATCTTTTGGGCCCCACTCTGTAAAAAGTAAGGATTTTGTTAATGATGTCGGATTATTTAAATGGACTAAACCTTACCGCCCCTGTCACATCATCCACTGATACATCCTGTCACCTTATCCAAACCCTCTAAACTGCCATTTCACCCATTTAAATAACCCCGACTAATCAATTTCATCTTTTTACCAAATTTACTGCCCTAAAAGCTTTCTTCGTCTCCAATTCACCCAATTCCAAACTCATTTTCTTTGCAACTTTCTCAATGGCACTTAACCCTCACCACAACCAAGTCGCACTCCTTGATTCTTCAAGGGATGCTGTGAAGTCACTGGATCGGTAAACATCCAAGCATGTTCTTGACGGAAGGATAAACAACAGCAAAAACCAAGAGACAATCAATAACACGAACTATAATATAATGGTTTCATTGATAAAACCTAACGATTACAAGCTCGTTACAACATAAGAATCAAGACTCTTGGCAAGGGGAGATCGAGCATGATCTCCCCTCTCATCCGGCAGCCCTAGGCTCCCGGGCAGACTCCCTCCCCCAAACCCTTTTCTCTCTACACATTGAAACTGGTATATATAGGCCTCGGCCCATATTGGATGCGACTGGGCCCATTCGTGCGATTGGACCATGCGTATGGTTCAATCGTACTACTGGACCATGCGTATGGTTCAATCGTACTACTGGACCATGCGTATGGTTCAATCGTGCGACTGGACCATACTTATGGTTCAGTCTTACGAATGACCCAATCGCATCTCTCAATCGCACGACTGACCCATTAGTAAGGCTCAGTCGCACGACTGAGTCTCATTCGCATATGCTCCTACGAATGACCCAGTTTCATGTGTTTACAATATATCAGGTGTATTACATTAAGTCTAGACTATTCGACAAGCGACGGACACACTATATATGACTATATATGCTCCAACAAATTCCCCCTTGGACGTTGCTTGCGAATAGTAGATAACACCTCTTACAATCTTCAGTCAATCTTTGCTCTGGTTGTCAACAGAATCAAACAAAAACCATATTAGCCAGCGTTGCCGCTCCGTCAGGTTGCTACAGTATCCCTGAAGATGAATTTAGGCACAATAGCTTTCGTTTACTTTGCAGAACACCATCACAGCATCAAGATTCCCCGTATGACTGATTTTTCAGATAATGACATGAACAGTTTTCCATTGCTTCAATCTTCGCACAGGCTAACCTGATAACATTAACACCTGTAGAAATTCTCCCTCACATTCAGCATATCCCAATATATAAACGTTGTGCTCTCTTGGCGTCTTCATACGGTGTATTGGGCAAAAGGTTGAAGGTTCCAATCCACAGCTGGCAATATCAAACAAATCAGCATGCATGTATATTCATCATTAGAAACCTGCTCACATCATCACTTTCTGATTGTGTCTTCAATTTCTCTATCATAGATTCCCCCTAAGAATGAGAATCTTCTCTGTGCGGATAAATATAACTTGGTTGGCCCATAAATAGTTAGATGCTCCTGACTACCCCACAAAATCAGCACTGACTGCTGACATCTTCTCTTCTCTCTTTCGTGTTCCAAATACATTCACTTATTCTGGAGGTCCGACGAATAATGGGGTATACATCGAACTTGTTTGACAAAAGAACCGCAGGGTGAATGTGCTTTGCTCATCCTCAAATCTGTGCAAGAAGCAGTTCCAGACTCTTTTTTTTAGTCTGGAACAAATGCGGATGAGTCAATGCGGCTGGTCAATTCGTGCGATTGAACATACGACTGGTCCAGTCGCACGACTGAACATACGACTGGTCCAGTCGCACGACTGGTCCATTAGCATGGTCCAGTCGTACGAATGGTCCATTCGCATGGCCCAATCGTACGAATGGTCCATTCGCATGGCCCAGTCGCATGAACGGGTCTGCACGCAGTTTTTCAGATCTGCAGCCACCAGGGCTGCCCAAAACCCTAATCTGACGAATTCAACATGAACCGAAACAAAGTACACATCATCATATTCGAAAGGGTGATAGGAACGTGGTTTTGAGTGCAATTTGAACATAGAGATACCACACGTAACACGATCTGATCAAAACACGAAGAACACGAAGTGGGTTTAACGTCAAGATCTGAAATTGGATCCAGAAATCAAGAGCTCGGGTTGCTAGAATGATTGTTAGATCATTCTAGCAGTAACCGGCTCTATACCAATTGTGATGTCACTGGATCGGTAAACATCCGAGCATGTTCTTGACGGAAAGATAAACAACAGCAAAAACCAAGAGACAATCAATAACACGAACTATAATATAATGGTTTCATTGATAAAACCTAACGATTACAAGCTCGTTACAACATAAGAATCAAGACTCTTGGCAAGGGGAGATCGAGCATGATCTCCCCTCTCATCCGGCAGCCCTAGGCTCCCGGGCAGACTCCCTCCCCCAAACGCTTTTCTCTCTACACATTGAAACTGGTATATATAGGCCTCGGCCCATATTGGATGCGACTAGGCCCATTCGTGCGATTGGACCATGCGTATGGTTCAATCGTACGACTGGACCATGCGTATGGTTCAATCGTGCGACTGGACCATACTTATGGTTCAGTCTTACGAATGACCCAATCGCATCTCTCAGTCGCACGACTGGCCCATTAGTAAGGCTCAGTCGCACGACTGAGTCTCATTCGCATATGCTCCTACGAATGACCCAGTTTCATGTGTTTACAATATATCAGGTGTATTACATTAAGTCTAGACTATTCGACAAGCGACGGACACACTATATATGACTATATATGCTCCAACAGATGCTGACTTCTCTGATATCATTTCTTTTCTTACCCAATTGTCTTATTACACCGTTCTGACTGTTAACCCTACCTTTTACTCAAATCACATGGCTGAATTTTGGGCCAATGGTCAGATTGAAACCCAAAATAGGGTTCGGGTCATAAGGTCGAGCATTTGTGTCCAGGAGTTGGTCATTTCCAAACAACTCATCAAGGAGCATCTCGAGCTTCATGATGAGGGCGCTTCTATAGAGTTCCCCAAGATAGATTTGGACAACACCTATATCCAAATGGGATATGGTGGAGATGTAAGCAGGTCTCCCGTCTACAAGTTTAACTTCTCTTACAACTGGAAGTTCCTGCTTCATGTTGTTCTCCATTGCTTGTCAAACAAATTTGGGGGATGGGATGAAATCCCATATGAACTAGGGTGCCTAGTTCATGAATTGGTGAGAAGCCTCCGCTTTAATTATTCAAGGTTTGTGCTGACTAATCTTATAGGGAACCTCCAGCGGGACACATTCTTCATGTATCCCAGGTTCCTTCGGCACATAATCAACTGTGAGTTGGACCAGAGTCAGCTTGTCTTTGCAGCTGCACTGACTGTCCCTCAAATGAGGCGGACCATCTTCAAGATTTTAAAGAGAGTGTCGACCAACTTCACCGGAAGACATACTGCACTTCTTCCAGGTATGACTGAGCCAATGGCTTCTGATGGCATCCCTGTTAACCCCACAGGTGATGAACCCACACCATAGGCTCAATGCCATTAGACATTGACCAAGGTCCTGGGTCATTAGGCTTAACCTCTATATCCTTTACTGACCTATAAATAGGAACAGATGAAGAGATTATGTCACTTCAAGGCAATGAAGTTGATCCACAACACCATCTCAAGGATCAACAGAGCCTAGAGAGACCTCTTATCTCTAGCCCCCATCAGCAAGCCTTTACTGAGGTGAGTCCCACTGATGTGGAGGGGTCTGATTTAGATTCAGCTGCCACTACTGAAGGAGCCTCAATGGACCTTCAGGACAGTGGTAACATCACTGAGACTGAATCTACGGCAACCATGTCCTTTGATGACTCTGAAAGAGACATCATTGAGCAAGGGAAACCAAGGTGTCAAGAAACCACATCTGGTGGTGAGGATGAACATACTAGGTATGTTACCTCATCTCCCCATGATTCTTCAAAAGAAGATGAGGGAAGACTGCAACTCACTAATGAAAACCTACTTTCTAAATTCTCAAACCTTGAATCTAAATTAGGACTTTAGAGGATAGGTCTGTCGCTCAGCAAATTGAGATTGAAAATCTCAAGGCCAAACAAGCTGAGAAACAGATTGAGAGGTCTGTTAGGCATGTACCAATTCAGGTCTCATTGACCTCTTCCTCTAGCTCATAAAGCTCTCAAGATGATGCTACCAAAAAGGGGGAGAGTGTTCAGTGACAGAGACAAAGACAAGAGGAACCATGGAGTCAAGCTCTCACTTCCTTAAGTTCAAGATACCCCATTCAACAAGCTTTAGTTTTTCTTGAGCCTCCTCCAGATGTAATTCAAGTGGATCAAAGGATGCTCGAACATCTCAACATGTTCTTCAACAAGTTCCTGATGGAATCTTTTATTGAACAACCAAGCTCTGACTTGTCTATGATTTACTTTGGAGCTCAAGAGCTTCAGAGGCTGAATGCACCTTCTACTGAAGTTGAGTAAGTTAGTCAACCTAAGGGCCAAGTGAAACCTAAGATTAATTTCAAAGGGGAAACAAGGACTGATGGCCCAGCAACTGAGAAAGTAAGGACAGAGAGTGCATTCTCACAGACTTCCGAAGCACAAGTCAAAGCCTCGGAAGAACAACTTCAATCTTCTGAAGCTGAGATTGTAGCTGCGGAAGGACTATTCTCTTTATCCAATGATCTAATAGTCACAGATGCAATCCTAAAACTTGCATCTGAGGTTAATAAGGGGGATTTTCTCACCCAACCCCTAGCTCAAACATCTTCATTGACTCCAATCCCATTACCACCACTCAACCTGAACCTTCCATCCAAGAACCTCCAAAGTCTAACACTTCCGAAGATGTCAAAGGAAAGAGGAAAATGACTGAGGAAGAGCTTCAGGAGGAAGCAAGGTTAGAGAAGCTCAAGAGAAAAGGTAGACTTCCAACTGGGAAGTTGCTAGCTACTAGTAGCAAATCAGCTGCAGCCAACCAGGAGGCCGTCAACAACAGAAGAAAAGTGAAAATCATTGACAGACTTGTCAAATTAGGAGCTGTGAATGAAGATGTACTCCTGCTACCATTAGAGGAGTTAATTGAGTTAGAAAAGGCAACTTTGCTGCAAATTCAGTAAACGGAAGAAGCAGCAAGGCTGGCCTTAGAGGAAGAAAGGGAGAAGGAGAAAAGAGAAGGTCATCAGCAGCTTAGGAGGGAAAGGCTAACTTTCCTAACCTCCAGGGGTTTCTCTCTGGAAGAACTATCTCCACATGACAATGATACGATCTTATGGTTGTTTAACAAAGAGCAAGATCAAATGGAGAAGGAGAGAAAGAAAGCTGCTAAGGAGAAGCTGAGGTTGAAGAAAAAAAAGGAAGAAGAAGCAGGACTCGCTGCTGCCAGAAAGATAGGTGAAAAGGCCTGGATGAAAGACTATCTCCGGGCTCATGGCTTCTCTGGCAGGCAGGTGGGTCCTATGTCTGAGAAGACTCACCAGCGACATGTTAGTGACATAAAGGCTGACATTCGCTCGGGGATGAGGAAGGAGATGTATAGAAGGGGAGAGAGGATGATCTTCGAACCAACCACTCAACCCTAACCTCAAAACCAACCACAACCTGAACCAATTCTTGTTCCATTCCCCATTAAGAATGAACCAACCTTAGAGCCTTACACCCCTGAACCTACACCTTCAATCTTACCAACTTCCTCACATCAACCACCTAAACTACCCATCCTCCAACCCAAAACACTCGCCAGAACCCAAACACCACAAACTACCCAACAACCTCCAAAACCATCCCCTCAGTGTTCCAAACATCTCTCCCTAGAAGAGTTCAAGGCAATAAAGATAAAGCTCATCAACTGTACAACCCTGAGCGATATCTCTTGTAAGGAGGAGTCTGTCAAACTTACTTATGTTGATGGATCCTCATGTTCCCTCACTAGAGATCAATTTCTTGATCTGCCCAGAGGAACATTGGACCAAGCTGCAAAGCTCTTTGGCTTCAACTCAGATTCACTGAATGAAGAAGAGAAGAAGCTAAAGAGAAGGCTGGTGACTCTACTGGATACGAAGAAAGGGGACAAGGTACCAAGTCAACCCTTTGTGCCTAGAAAGAGGATTATCCAGTAGAGGTTCGAAGACACTTCTCACAACTTTGTTGTTGAGAGAGAGAGAGTGGAGAGCTAAAAAGGCTAAATGCCTCATCTCTGCTACACTTAAGCAGATTTGATATTGCCAAGTTAGCAGAGAAGCCACTCTCCAACCCCTCCAACTCTGAAGTAGCTACTCATATCAGAAATCACATGAGCAGTCTTCATCTGGCCGAGCTAACAGCTAGGACCAAGATTGAAGAAGAGTTGAAACTGAGAGAGGAGGAGAAAAGGAAAGGATCAGCAACCAAAGACGAAGCCTTTCTTCAAATGGTTAAGGGTCCTGAACTTCAATCCATAGTTAGATGGGAGTATGACTATAACTCCTGTCATCTAACTCTATTCAGGGGGGCACAACAAAGGGTACATGTCATTTATAATGATAGACTGGATCTCCTATCCACTAATGACTTGTACAAACTTCTCAGCACCACTTCATGGAAGAACAAGGAAACTAACAAGCATCTTCTGTCCCTGGTGCTAAAGGTTTTGAGAAGTAGAAATAAGTGAGGTTTTGGTAGCATCAGCCTAGGGGAGTTTGTTGGATTTAAAAAGGCTGGTGCAACCAAAACCAAATCACTTAAACTATTTTTGGGTGCAACTAATAAAGGACTTCCAAGCTAAGTGTGGAACTTCAGAAGGAAATGGAGTTCTTCCGAAGACAAAGTGCAAGATCATCTTCCGAAGAAAAACTCCAACTTCCGAAGACAAAGTATTCACTTCCGAAGATTCATGACTTAGAAGAAAAGATAAGAAGTCAACTTCCAAAGTATGAAGATATGAAGAAGTCTGTCACACCCCGACCGACGGCGGAATCATCGGGGCGGACGAATGGGAAACGATTGCTCATAGCATATGGAACTAATTAAGTTGAAATAATATTAAATAACATTAATAATTGAACATTACAAGACGAATAAATTCATACAATACAAAAGTTTCAAACAAAGAAATAACATATTTAGTTAAAGTAGGTCCAAGTCCTACATGAGCACGAAGAGAATCCTCAAGTAGTAAACCTGAAACATGTTAAAAATGAAGGGTCAACTATAAAGTTGGTGAGTTCCCATGGTTTAAACACACGCATACATATATATATATATATATATATATATAGATAGATATAGAGAGATAGATAGATATAGATATAGATAGTAGAGAGAGAGAGAGAGAGATATATAGATAGAGAGATATAGATAGAGATAGAGAGAGAGATATATAGAGATATAGAGATAGAAGACATATAGATAGATATATGGGATATATACAGATATAATAGAGATAGAGATGATATATAGATATAGATATATAGAGATATATATATATATACATATATATATATATATATATATATATATCTATATATATATATATATATATATATATATATATATATATATATATATATGTGTGTAAAAAGGGTTACAAGTAGCAATTCATGTCCATGGTTACGAGTTAGCAAGCTTATAGAACACATACAGTTACAACTAAACCTCAACTTGATTACAAGTATATAAGATTGGCTAAGTGTACTTGGTTCTCATGATGAACAAGCATACGTCATCAGGAGTCGGCAATACATCGACTTTAGCACCAAATAGGCTTGTCAGGCCCAAAGATCTAAGACGTCGCCAGGCTAGCAATAGCTAATGAATGTAAACAAAATATGTATCTCATATAAGACTTACAATAACACAAATAACCATGAAAAAAAGTAAAGATGAATTGCATGTTCATTTACAAGTATCAAGATGATTACATGTGTAAGTTTATAAGGTTAACATGTTTCACCCCAAAAGGTGTGAAATAAAGTAAAAAGGGTCATGGAGAACTCACATGGAAAACTCACAAGTATAGTGATGGTTGTAGAGTACATAAGAAAGCTTGGATGTCAAGAGTCAAAGGTGATGTCCTAAATGATTAAAAAAAACAATAACTTTAGGTTGGAATTCATTACAAGAAGTTAGGACGTTTAGAGAATGCTAAAAAGCGAAAGGTAGATTGAAAAAATGATTATTCCATTAATTTTAGATTCTGGACAAAATATTTTGTATGTATTTGAACAGGTTTTAAAAGTAGCAAACGGTTTCATAAAATTATAAAAATTTATAATATGACTAGTTCAAAGTCTCCCGGACAACTTTCATTCACAAATAGTTTTATGAAAAGATCTTTAAATAGGTCAAACAGGCATCACAAGACAGAAGGTGCTGAAATGCGCACTTGTCTTGTGAAGGCTATTGTTTAGTCGTCCGATTGAGTTTGAAAATGAATAAACTGTCGTTGAAAAGTTAATTCAATGAACTTAACATTGGAGTCTGAGTTTACCCAAATTTATTTTTTTATGATCAAGTTATGGTCGGTTGAAGTAAGACTATATTCTGCCAGAATTGTAGTAAGGCACTTATGTGCACTTTTAAAATTGTTAATACATGAAACGGGTTAGAACAATTTATTATGTCAATATATGGTATATTAGTCTTCATTTGAGTTATAAAAATATTTTAAGACTTTGGCATAGCCATCATTTAGAACAATAATCTTGTGGAATAACCGAATGCGGCGACATAGCCGTCCATATGCAAACATGATTCTTTGTTTATGTTAGTGTGTTGTTAGCTTAACTTAGGAATGTTAGTGATTGTTATAAGGTTAGTGATTATTAAAATATTAATGATCAAATGATAATTATTAAAATAAAAAGAGATTTGGTAGAAGAAAGAATAATAGTAAGAACATAAAGTCATGAAAATAATTGGATGTTAGGATGATTAAAATGTATAATATAAAGGTAATAAAAGATTACTTTAGTATAAAGAATTCTTGAAATATCTTGTAAAATAATATGCAGGCGCGTGATCCTAACTTACGTGCATGGGCACTTAGGCACATGGGCATGCTGGGTGCATGGGAACAGTTAGTCTCCTAGGCATAAATCCAAGCGCATGGGTACTATTTGGGCACATGGGCAGCCCAGCTAAGCTAATAAACATCATTCAATCCTCAAATCAAATCCAAATATGTTATAAGCTTAATTCTTACATTCTAAGCATCATAAACACATATAAAACATACTCATAACATCAAATTCACCCGAAACATACCCCACCCCCATACACATTCGAATATACATACGGGTGTACGCACCCACTTTTGTAAAAACATACATACATGTATTTCCAGCCCCAAAATCAGTTAAAACATGTAAAACGAGGGTTTTAGAACTCACGTTATGCAACTTTCAGGTAGAACTCCTTCAAACCCGTATGCAATGAGTTCAACCACCTAAAACCCACCAAAACACACACACACAAACACACAAAACACAAACATAAGCATTTTAACCGACGCTATAATCAGCCAAAAACACTTAAAACACTAAAAGCTCACCTTAAATCCGACCTCTTCTTCTTGACCTTTGAAAATCCGAGAGTTCTGCTCTTCTCTCACTAAAACCCGAACCAAAAGTTTGATGTAACATGGAAGTGGGTGGCCATGCCCACTTTTGTACAAAATATAATGTATTTTTTTTACTTTTTACACCTTTAACCCCTCAACTTGGGTAAAATTGCATTTCATTCTTTTACTTACCTTTTATTCTTCATTTTACATATTTTAAAATATCCGGGTGTTACAAGTCCACCCCCGTTATATAGGTTTCGTCCCCGAAACCTGTTATTCCTCAAATAGACGTGGGTAATGCTGCCTCATCTCTTCTTCAGTCTCCCATGTAGATTCAGATCCTTTTCGGTGTTTCCACTTCACACACACCAAGAGGACCACTTTTTTCATTAGCCTCTTCTCCTTGCGGTCAATGATCGCCACCGGTTGCTCCACGTAATTGAGCCTGTTGGTCCATTTGATCAATTTGCAGTACAAATGAGATGTTGGATTGTTCAATATCAAATATAAACAATGAGAAAAAAAGATGATGAAGATTGAGAGCAACCACAAATGATTCAAAATAAAGCAATGATGATCAACATAATCAATAATAACAAAACACAATGATATATCGGTGAATAAACTGCTTACAATACACACTTGCAACAAGAATAAACAATTAGGGTTTTTGCAAGGTTAACAACAATGAAAATGATCATAACTATATATAGCAGTCTTAGTTTTGAGACAAATTCGCTGTCAGCGAAACTGTTTCGCCTAGCAGAAACAACAGTTTCGCCGAGAGAACTAAACAGCTGACAGTGAGCGAAACTATAGTTTTGCTCACAGTTTCGCTGGACTGCAAAACAAAATAAACCTAATTACTGTTAGGCACCATGTACGGACAGAGTACTAACTGATTCTGCGTTTATACCGGATCAAATAGTGCGGAATCCTATTTGATTGGCAATCCAATCAGTGAGAACGATAACCCGATCGATATAAGATTGATCTAAACGTTAAGAACGAGTAGGAATTGATCACAAATGAACTATGAACTTGGACAGGCTGTTTGGGACGTTCTGGACGGCTAGGGTTTATGTGTATATGCAATATCTCTTCAAGTGTTATGTTTTTCCACGAATTAGGTGGTACTTACCGGTTAGGTTTCATTAGTACGACTGAACCATTCGCATGGTTCAGTCGTGCGACTGAATCATGCGATTGAGTCATACGCACGACTGAAGGTTCAGTCGTGTGACTGAAGGTTCAGTCGTGCGACTGAGTCAATCTTATGTCTCAATCATACGACTGATCCATTCTCCTGGTTCAGTCGTGCGACTGGTCCATAAGAATGATGTATTCATGCATATGGTCCATAAGTATGGTCCATTAGCATGAATAATCACCCGACTAGGTTGAACATAATACTCAATCATTATTGACTTAGAATTGTGTACAACAACCTCAAACCTATATAAGAAGTTCATACATATGAATCAAAGATAAAAAAACATCAAATCATATATCATATTACATTGCTTCGTCAAATTACACATATGTAAGACATGAAAGACTTTTACATTTAAGCATATAAACTAAGAACACATGTATCTATAAACTCCCCCTTGGACCTAGTTTACCCTATCGTCTAACATTCTTCACATGTTCTTGGAACTTCTTGTACTTCTCTTCTCTTGTGACTCTTGCATGTATATCAAATGCAAAATAGAGCCGTATGACATGTTGGAATTGAAGAGCTTGTACAATGTCTTGCATGTCATAGAATAGTGGCCACTTGTATAAAGTATAAACATCTTCAGCAGACAAGTTAGTGAGCCACATTGGGTTAAATACCCTGTTAGTCTCTATCTTACCATCTCTGTTCAAAACTATGACCGTTTCCCTTGTCCTCCTGTTATAATACCACCATTTGAAGTGGGGAGTGAAGTCCTGAGGCATTTCCCGTATGGGAATCTTGGACATTGTGCGCGAGGGACTCCACTTCAGCACCACCTTCGGTCTTCTAGAGATAGGATCAACTTCAGACTTATGAATGAATCTCTTAGGTTGTTGAGGTCTGAAATTTACCCACTTGGTGTGATATTCTTTCTTCAAGGCAGCCTCAAACCATCCTGACATCTTCCTCCGATTATATACAGAAGATCTAAACATGCCAGACGGTTGAGCTCAAAACCAGGAAGAGTCTTCAGATCATGTGGATATCTGAAGTACTCAATTCCTTTATCCCTCTTAACAGCATAGACTTCTAAGTCTTCAAAATATGCCCACGCGATAATCTTTCCTGACACTTTCTGATGTCTTTTGACTCTATAAAGTTTGGTGTCATTCTGCTTTGGAGGTGTGCGCTGGGCTTTCATTTCAGCAAAGCAAGCAGCCCATTCAGCTTTCTTGAGATCAACATTAGCCTCTGAAGCTTGGCCTTTACTTTCATCCTTTTCTTTCTCTTTCTCTATCTCTTCCAACTTATCAAAAGTAGCACTGCCAAAAGTATTACCCAAGTTGGGGATAACGTTTCCTTCAGGGTCAGTGTAATCTGGATAGTGCTCAGCTGTAACATCCTCAATCTCAATCTCATCAACATCGTGTAGCTCCTCATCACTCAGTACATCTACTTCTGGAGCATCGTTGACAATTTCATCAGGATTGAGTCGAAACATTTCAGCTAGCTAGTCATCGATCAGATCATGAATGATTTCTCCTTCTTCGGGAGTGTAGCTCACTGCCCTTCTGACGATTCCTTGCAAGTCAAGAATCATAGTAAGTTGAGTCTTAACTTGCTAAATGGGGGCGAGATCATATTCATCTGTCTGTTGATCTTCATTTTGTCTTGATCTGCAGTCTCTTCAGCTTGAGGAGCTGAGGATGAAGCTCCTTGATCTTGGTTTATTTTAGTACGCCTCTCTTGAGCTTGAGGATTTGAGGCAGACGCAGGAGCATCACCTTCCTGATCATCATCATCCTTTTTATCTTTACCGCTCAGTCCTCCTTCATCAACATCTTCCTTAGAATCATCTTCATCCTCATCATCATCATCATCATCATCACCATCATCACCATCCTTGATCTTCAATGGCTCACTCTTTGATCCCTTAAGCTTTAGGAGTATCTTCTTAGTCTTCTTCTCAAGTTCCTCTATTCTCTTTACCGATGCCATCACCAGCTCATTTTGACTAGTAAGCGCATGGTGAGCTCGGGTTAAAGCCCTCTCATATTGAGCATTCTTCTCACTAAGCTGTGTAATCTGCTTTGCCTGAGCTGCATTCACCTGCATCAGCTGGTTTAGCTGTGTAGCTCTTAGATCATCAGTAGCGATCAGCTTCGGCACAATGCGGTTGAGGTTGGCAAGCTGTTCCTCTAACCCGATATTGGGTAGAGTGGATCCTGGTGAGAATGTGGATTGGGTGGAGGGACCAGCTTGGTGGGTAGTGGTTATGGTGGTGGATGTGGTGAAGATGGGAGGTGGAATGTGAGTGGGATGTGGTGGAGTGGCTGTGGTAGTAGTGGTGGATGGAGTGATAGTGGTAGTGGGAGGAGTGTTGGTGGAAGTAGTAGCTGTGGTGGTGGTGGAAGGTGATGTGGTAGTGGTGGTAGCTGTGACAGTGGTGGTGGCTGTGGCAAAAGATGTAATCACTGTAAACCTCAGCCTCTTACCCTTTATGCCATGAGGGTGAGCCATTCTCTTCTTCCTGGAGCCCTTTGCAATAGGCGCTCCCCCTTTGCTGCTGGGTTGGTCAGGGGTGTAAGTAGGATTAGTAACATCAGCAACAGCACCCCTCGACTTAGCCTGACGTCTGCCTGTGGCCACAATCCGGCTCCCGACAGTCCTCACTACCGGCTCATCATCCGACTCCTCATCCTTATCGACAAAAGGTCTTGGTGGAAGGCAGCACTTTAAGTTCCACTAGGTGCCTCACCACCTTGACCTTGATCATCGTCGTCGTCGTCGTCATCTTCGTCTGTGGGTGCCATGATGGGCTCGACGTCAGAGTCACTGTCATCGTGATGCCACTTCTTGCGAGATGGCGCCACGTACTCCTCGTTGGCCAAGTGGCCAAACAGTCTCCTCACCGGGGGCTTTACTTGCTTCCCCCGGTAGACCTTCATCCGACCCAGTGTCGTATCATCCATAATCTCTAAAACAATCGCATCCTCTCTCTCATTAGGCAGTGAAGGGAGCTTCTGATCAATGATCAGCTGTAGAAATCTTGGGTACATGCAGAACCCCTCCTTCCCCTTTGCCTCTATGTTCTCGACCATGTATGAGAATATCATCTGGGAGAAACGGAACGGGTGGTTCAGCACCACAGCAAGATATGCATTCTGGATTTGATCTGACATCTCGTCAAATCCTCCTCTCCTCAACGTAATGCACTTGATGACGACGTGAGCTATGTACTTAAACTGGGGGCACAGGTTGCTTTTATTGAGCACACCTGCGTTGATGTCCCCGGTGTACTTCATCCGTGGAAAACAGCCCCTAACTGTCAAAGGGTGTAGCTTGGTCGGGTGGTCACCATCTTCACCTAGATCCAGTACTTGCCTAAGATCGGCTGCAGTAATACTGATCTCTTGTCTGAAGATCGAGCTCCGGATGTTGTAGGGCTCAGTGGACCTATCAACAGTAGCCCCTTCCCAGAAGGTCTGCTTAAGTGATCTATATGGAGTGAACGGTGTAGATATGGCCTTGAACATCCTTGATCTCCTGAGAAAGGCAATGATCCCCGCAAACTCGGAAGCATTCAGAGTGGTAGCATCTAAGTGAGAACAGATGTTGTGCTTGGGGCTCATGGACCATCTATCAGCCATGTTGGTGCATCACAAGAAACATATACGTTAGATTTGTGCATAACAGAAGATAGTAGGAACTTAAATTGTTTTGATCAAACTGGTTCAATCGTGCGATTGCACCATACGACTGAGTTCAATCGTGCGATTGAGCCTGCGACTAAGTTCAGTCGTGCTATTGAGTCTGCAACTGAACTTAGTCGTACGCTATGCCATGCGGTTGATTCAGTCGTGTGACAGAACCCATGCACATCATTCATATGTGCGATTGAATCGTGCGTCTGGCTCAATCGTGCGACTGAAGTTCATTAGCATGTCCATTCGCATCCTACATTGTTGAACACCCTATATTTGAATCTTTATCAAAATTTTATATTAGACTTCGTGTTTAGACTCATTTGGACCGCAGAGACTGTAAATAGCACTTAATATCCTTTAAATCAACTTTAATGTCCATTTAAGTGGTCTATTTTTAGTGTTTAGTCTAGGTTCTATGTTTTAGCCTAATCAGTCCTTAAAGATGCGATTATGATGTTCATTTGGATCGATTTCAATCGCCCAGTACCTGTAGATGAGTAGAACACACGTTAGAGTAAAGAATTAGGCAGTAATCGCAACAGGAGATATTTTGGCCGATGTGTGTGCGGATGAGCGATGTCAGAGAACTTCAAGGGTTGTAAGGGTTACGACCGACTGAGCCCTTCTTTATACTATGTTAAATTTCAGTCGTGTGACTGGACCCATACGCATGCTTCATTCGTGTGACTGGGTTTCAGTCGTGCGATTGGCTCATACTTTTTCATCCATTCGCATGATTGGTTCAGTGTTGTGGTCCAATCGCATGGTTGTCCCATACTCATGGTCAAATCGTGTGACTGGCTCAGTCGTATGATTCAAACGTGCGATTGGCTTATCCTTGTGATTCAATCGTATGATTGGCTCATACTTATGATTCAATCGTGCGATTGACTCATACTTATGAGTTTGACCTCATACATTTTCATACACTCAAAATCTAACTTGTGATATATAACATTATGAACAACGATCATCACAGACATGACTTTTTTTAACGGAACCTCATTTGATCAACTCAAACGTGATCCTTTTAATTTGAAAATCTTTGATCACCTCAGACATGATCCCTTTTTAGTGAGTGATTTACAGAATTCATCTAGTTGTATAGTCCTACGTCTACACTACAAAAGACTAGAAAATAGAAAACAACATTGAGATTTAAATGAAAAACAAGTCATATTTTTTTGGTTTTGGGTTTGAGCAGAACAGCTTCAAGTTAATTTAATCATTTATGGAAAGATTCATTATGGAATCATACAGGTATATCATAATCATTTGGGACCCTTTAACATGCACTTTGATGCTAGATTCTTGTTTTGTTTGAGAGTCAATAGCACTTTCAAGAAATCATACTAGAGCTATAAGATGCACACAATAATTTTGACTGTCAAGAGTTGCAGTCACGATGATTGTCAGTATGTTTGTCCATTTAAATCCATACACAGATTTTGACTCACATTGGTGATGAGTTAGGTTATATTATTTCAACAAGCATTTGTAGATCCCACCCTTATATGGTAATCAACATTCCTCAAGAGATTTTGAGCGGTCTACGGGTATTTGACAAGAAGAAACTATTCTAAGAGCTTTCAAAGAGATACCAAGCCTCAGGTCAGTGCCATCGCACAGCAGAGAGGCGCAAACAACAATGAATTCTAGAATATTTAGGTTATGCTTATCCTCAGGTCAGTGTCATCGCACAGCAGAGAGGCACACAACCTATCTTCTTGTGAGAGCTTTTTTTCTTTTTGCACGTAACGCACTAACAACATTAGTTATTAGCTTGATTGCGCTTAACATTTTTTTTCTTGTGTTTTGCTCATTTTTATGGTCATCCGCACACATTTGTGGCGTTTATTTTGATCGTCACCCCTTATTGGAAATGCTTCGATTGTGTTAACCAGCTATAAGATGAGAACCCACAGCAAGTTGAACAACTTAGTTTGAATTTGATTCACCAATGGAGTCTACTCGTCTATTGTGTTGAATCTCACATCATATAATGAGCTAGCAACCTCTAAGTCTACTTTCTCTATGTTACCTCAGTAGCAGACTAGTTTAACTATCATTTTTCTTTAGTTGTGCTTAGACTTCTCATACTTATAATTAGATTTCACATTTTGAGCAAACTAGTTTTGAAGTCCCAACCAATTTGTTCCCTGTGTACTATCATATTCCATAAACTGTGAATCATAATCACAGATTTGATTTCATTTCTTTCAACTAACCTGCCCTCCCCTCTCCTTTTTTTAAGTAATTAAATACTACACGAATTAAATATAAATTAAACTATTCTCCTCCTAAAATTCTAAAACCGAAAATCTTTTTGTGTTTTGGGATTTTAATAGACATGAAAATAAAATAAATAAAAGAAATAAAAAGAAACAAAAAAACTTTACGCGCTTTCTTCTTCTAGAATCACATCACTTTTCTTTTTCACACCATTAACCTCTAAAAGATATAAACACCGCGGTTTATCAAATGCTTTTGTGTAGAGGTCGGCGCGTTGAAAATCCGTATTAATTTTAACAACATCGATTAATTGCTTTTCATAACAGTCACGTATAAAGTGATATTTAATACCGATGTGTTTAGTTTTAGGGTGTTGCATCAGATTTTTGGTGACAGCAATAGCAGCAGAATTATCAACAAAAATAGGGGTTCTAGAAAATTGCAAACCGTAGTCGCGCATTTGCTGTTGAATCCAAATGATTTGTGAACAGCAACTTGCGGCAGCAACATATTCAGCTTCACAAGTTGAAAGAGCAACTGATGTCTGCTTCTTACACTGCCAGGTGACTAACTATCTACCAAAGAACTTACATCCCGCAAATGTTGACTTGTAATTCATCTTCCAACCACCATAGTACGAGTCACTATACGCTGTAAGCTCAAAGTCATCATCATGAGGATACCACAACCCGAGTGTTGGAGTACCCTTTAGATAATGAAAGATCGGTTTAACTCCGATGAGATGATTTAGTTTTGGTTTTGCCTGATATCTGGAACAAAGACACGTTGCGTACATAATATCAGGATGAGAGGCTGTGAGGTACATTAGGGATCCGATCATTCCTCTGCACATTTTAGCATCAACTAGATCACCATTTTCTTCGCGTGCCACATCATGGTTAGTGGCAAGTGGAGTTCCAGCAACTGAAGCATTCTCCATGTCGAACCGACTTAGGATATCACCTACATATTTTGACTGATGCAGGAAGATTCCTTTTGGTGTCTGATCCACCTGTAATCCAAGGAAGAACTTCATCTCCCCCATAGCACTCATCTCAAACTCTGCTTTCATTACATATCCAAATTCTTTACATAATGCTGCATTCTTGGAACCGAAGATTACGTTGTCCACATATATCTGCACCAGTAGTAAATCACCATCTATTTCTTTCATGAATAACGTACAGTCAATAACTCCTATGCGAAAACCATGTTTCACTAGATGAGTTGAGAGTTTCTTATACCAGGCTCTAGGGGCTTGATGGAGCCTGTAGAGAGCCTTGTCCAGTTTGTACACTCTATCCCGACGATAAGGATCCTCAAATCCTTTGGGTTGACTAACGTAACGGATTTCACCATGAAGGAATGCACTTTTTACATCTAGTTGATAGACTTTAATCTTCATGTATGATGCATAGGCTAGAAAGATACAGATTGCTTCCATCCGAGCCACAGGTGCAAACACTTCAATGTAGTCAATGCCTTCGACTTGTCTGAACCCTTGAACCACAAGCCTAGCCTTGTTTCTGATTATGACTCCTTGGTCATCTTTCTTACACTTCAAGACCCATTTCGTGCCTATCACCTTAGCACCATTTGGTCTGTCCACAAGGGTCCATACTCCTAACTTCTTGAACTGTAGGAGTTCTTCTTGCATTACACTGACCCATGCCTCATCGTTTAGGGCTTCACTCACATATTTTGGCTCAAATTGAGACATAAAACATCGATATGCACCATCGTGAAGATATCCTTTTTCCATGACTGAGGCATAATTAGCCGACTATAGGTGATTTCTTATTTGTACTCCTGATCGAACATCTACAATGACGTTTTCTAAGGGATGATAAAAATTAATCCGGGATCCTAAAGTGGTGGGAACAACTACCTTATTATTCAGTTTGTGAAACGCAGGTTCAGTATCTGAAGCTGTTGGAGTATGAGGTTCCGAAGTGTTAGAGGCATCATGTTGTGATGCTTGTGTACTTTCATTAGTGGGAACTTGTTCCTCCTGTTCCATATTTGCAGTCTCAACTGCTTCATCATCAGAAGATGAATCACTTACTTCAAGCTCTCCCCCTGAATGGCTAGAAGTATCATCTAATGGAGCCGTTGATGTCGAGTCTGTTAGTGGAGTGTTAGAACATCGTACATCATCCTCGCAGACAACTCATCATCAGTTGAAGAAGAAGGAGGGTTCTTTTCCAGCAGGGGCTGGTGTATCTTTCAACATCAACGTTGCACCACACTTTTACCTGACCCTTTGAGTTGTTATAAACTCTCTTGTCTGGTATGTTGTATTCGAGAAAGATACCTTCTTCTGCCATCTCACTAAATTTCCCTGTCTGAGTTTTCTTCAGCAGCATGCACGGTGCGTCAAACGGTTCTAGATACTCCAGGTTGGGTTTACGCCGCTGGAGGAGTTCATAACATGTTTTTCCATGTCGTTTGACCACTAAGACTCGATTGAGCGTGTAACAAGCATTAGCCACTGCCTCATTCCAGAATTGAATAGGCAGTTTCGAGTCCGCTAGCATTGTCCCGGCAGTCTCTATCAGGCTCTGATTTTTCCTTTCAACAATGCAATTCATTTGTGGAGTGTAGGCAGATGTAAATTGATGTACGATTCCTCTCTCTCTACAGTATGCCTCCATCCACTGATTCTTGAACTTTGTGCCGTTGTCTGATCGAATCTGCCTTACTTTCAGCTTGTAGGGTGATTCCAAAGTAGTAACTAGATGTTTGAATGATTCAAAAGTTTCTGATTTGGCTTTTAGAAACATCACCCAAGAGAATCTTGAGTAATCATCCGTTACTACAAAGCAATTGTAAATCCAGGTTGAACACACTTGAAACAAATCATGAAGATTATAGATCAAATATAATAATCACAATCAAAAACCCCTTTGATCTTCAATTAAATTGCTAATAATATCTTTACAAGTAATCCCTCAATCTCTTGGTCATACAACCATTAGCCTAATCCTGATTACAATTAGGCTATTTATAGTGAATATAATATTCACTAATTACATTTAACCCCCTAGACTTAGGCTAATTAATGGATATAACATATAAAGCATAAAAATGACTAAAAACAAGATAAAATATATTTTGTTTACACAAAATATATTTATTACAATAGAACTCCTAGTCATCTAAATCTTCAATGTCTCGTCTCGGTTCTTTCTCTCGAACGTGTCGGGTTTGACTTTTGTTGACTTTGACCGTGATGTTGACTTTTGTTGACTTTGACTGTGTTGATAATATAGACTATCTTCTACAACTCCAACAATACTCCCCCTTAGTCTATCATTATCAACGTCATCAAACGAAATCAGCATCGAGAAGTCAACATTAGAAAGATCTTCAAATTGAAGCTTTCTGAATCTGATGAGAAAATTATTCATCTTATAAGCTCCTCCTATTTATGTGCTCCCCCTTTTTGACTGCATCCTTTGTCAAAATATTGAAACAGCTTTCCCAAATCTCTAATCTTGAGTGCTTCAGAAGATGTAGGAAGAGGATTCCTAGCTCGGTATCTTCTGCAAACTTGAGTAACATGTTCTCTGATTAGGTACACTGCTCAATTGATAATCGGCCATCACTTATAGTAAAATCTGAAACACAATCACAAACACAATCTCGACATTTCTAATTACATCATTGCATTTTAACAAAATAAACCCGTGTTTATCTATGTTTGAAAAACAAGCGAACCCGTGTTCGTTTTGCGCAATTTTTGTGAAATGCATGAAAAATGATAAAATTGTAATAGTATAATATGGAAGACCTAAAAGAATTTTAAAATGAAAATTTATTATATTTTTTTTCATTATATACATTTATTATAACATTTTTTTATCTATTTTTTTTATAACCGAGAACTTAATCGATCATGAGATCACATCCTCAAGATATACTTTAGCACAGTCTTTGTATGATTTTGAAATTCTCAAACAGATCAGTAACGATTGCTGATATGTTTGGTCACTTAAACCCATGCCCTATCTTTTTCAACAAGGTGATTCGTTAAGGTTCGATTAAATACTTTAGAATGCTAGGACCCCACAATCATTAGGCAAAAACCCTCACCCAACCTCATGATTTCTTGAATTTTGTTACGATCTTTAAAGAGCAATGCGTGTGCATTAGTGTGCAAGTGATTATCCATAGAATATTGCATTCTGTGATGAATTTATCGTTTAGATGATTTGACACTACATAGACCAAAATGGTGAGAGCTCCAGGTCTATACTCACGTATAACAAAGGAGATGACCATTTAATCATGCGCCGATGAGAGCTACAGGTCACTACTATCGTACAGCAAAGGAGATCATCACTCCAAGTCAGTACTTCCGTACAGCAGAGGAGATTAGCACAAACACAAGACACATAAATACACCAATCATGACTCAAATATATGCTTTATATGATTTGTATCATGGTCGGTGAAAGATCAATTCTCAATCTAGTTTTTGTCGGGACTCAGTTTTCGTGCAGGCCAAAATGATTGCGTAAATCCATACATCCTTAAGCATATATTTTAATTTAAATCATTATGCTGCTGTCTACTTTATTTTTCAGGATGAGTCTACTAAATATAACATTAAAGAATCTGTTTGTTTTCCTTTTATTTGCAATTAAAAATAAGATGCGAATCTAGATAACAACATCAGTTACTATCATTTCTCATTTTAAAATGCAAGTCATGCAAGAACAAGCATTTCAAGATGATATACAATCATTTCTCAGTCATCTTCAATCAAGTTCCCAGTTCTCTTTTCATTATTTTTATTGAGTCTTATTATACTCTCCCCGTAAATTTTTATTTTTGCAAACCCCCTTTTTTATAGTATATATTTTTTATATATTTTTATTATTTTATATACATATTTTTTTTAAAGCTATGCAAAAATAGAAATTTACCAAAGAAGATCTTCCAAACTACACTGATATCAAGATAAGAAATGAATGATCAAGAAATATGCAGTGATTGTGAAGTGAGAACTGTGATTATGCAAATAAAATTCCAGATTGTGGATAAAATACCATGACCTTAACCTGTTTGTTCCGCCTCAAATTTGAATTAGGAACAATTTCTATCAGTAAACCGGATTACTAACAGTCCTCCTGAATTGTTCCTGCACTCATTAACAAATTAGTTAGAAAGGGGAACCCAAACCATCGTAGTCCTGGAAGTTCCTTTTTCATCAATATAAGAAACCTGCTTCGACACACAATCGCTTAAACAATTGAGGATTGTGTAGGATTCTATATGCCCAAGACACATAGAATATTGATGTGGTTAGTACGTTATGATCCAAGTCAGGTTATACCCAATAACAAGCTTTGCAAACACAAACTGTTATTTAATTGATGATATGATCATGCAATTAAATAATCGCACCAAATTTGGAAAATAGGTTTTCTAAACAATTGCATTTGTTGTGGAACAAATTATAAGGATAATTTGTTGATGAATTTTATTATTTGTATTGTTATTTAAATAGTTTTATGTAACATCAAATAATAAATCAAGAGAGTCATTTTAATTAAAAGAGGTTTAATTTAAATGATGTACATGACTTTCTAATGTGTGTTTTTATTAAAAGTTTGGGAGGGAAAACCCTTCTAGAAGGCTGAAAATCAGCCTCCATATTGTCCAATAGGATTATTTTAATTGCCTTGAAAACACACATTAGATGGTTGTGCAAGTCTCCATTGATTATTCATCATTTCACACAAAAGAAACTCTTCTTCTCTCCTCTCAAACCTCTCGGCCAGAAGCAGATAAATAGAGAGTTTCTTTGAAGTTTTGGTGTTCTTCTCCCTAGCAAGAAGGTGTTTGCTATAAGGCTTTGGGTATACAAGCTTGAGAGGACCTCTTGTTGGTGCCATGGTCGTTCCTTCTTGGTCCAAATCACCCTCTTCCATTTCGTTTTTTGCTGCTGAAAGGTAGTTCATGGCAGCCTCTTTATGGCTGTCCATTATGCTCGTTTTATGTTTACATAGCTTGCTTATTCACATAATATGATCCTTTGTAATATGGGTTTGTTTTATACATATATTCGTCACATAAAGAACATGATTTTTCAGTTTTATAATCATGTTAAAATATATATATCCGCTGCGTTTTTCAGAAAGTTTAAGAGGTTAAACTTGGTTTTATGTTCTAACAAACCCATCAATGGCATCAAGAGCCGGTTATGTGGATAGCTTGCTTGTTCTTGTCCTTTAAAAATCATTTTATGGGACTTTATAACCCTTTTAGGGTCTGCTTTGTTCATGTTTTTTATGAATCCCCAACTTTCAAAGTTATATCACACATGCTTGTGATTAAACTTTGAAAGACATGTATGTTATATTTGTTGTTTGTTTGGGCATGATAAAACCTGAAATTTTAGTTTATGTTGGCTAAAATTTCATGGGTTTTAAGTGGGGATTCATTGTTGGTTTGGATGATATGATCATTGTTCATATTGGTGCATAACATAGCCTTTGGCCTTGTGTTGTTTGGATGATTGCAATGGTTGTATTTGTTTATTCAATGGGGTTGTATATTTACTTATTTGTGCTTTGTTTAAAATGTAATTTATTTATTATTGGGTTGTAATAAATAGATTAGTTGCATTTTCATTTTACTAGATATCTTGTATTAGGACTTTATATCTTGTAATATGAAGACGTATGCATTGTAAGCACAAAGGAGAAACATGGAGCATTTTGGATGCGGTTTCAAGTGGGAGGCTTTTGGAAGCTTTCTATGAGTTTTGTTATGAACCTTAGGAATGCCTATGGACCACACTTGTGATGGCAAACAAGTGTGGACCACTTTAGATGCTATGGGTATGCACATATGCTATGTTGTTTTGTTTATATTATTGTGGTTGATAGCATGTATGTGATATTTGCTTTAACAAACCTTTCTATGATCTTAACAAACTAATTAAATGGTTCTTAATCATTAAAAGGTAATAAAAGGTTATTAAAATGATTTAATGATTTAAAGATTAAAATGGGTTTTAATCAAAGGACCATAGGGTATCTTGTATTTGAAAGCATGCAAATACAAGTACATAGAGTTTTCTTAAACTTAAATTATGAAATCTCTAATGTCTTAAAACAAGATCAACACCGTCCTTTTACACAACACTTGAGTCACTTGGGAACTCTTAGTGGGATAAAGGTCACCTAACCATTTTGAGGGAACTTGTGATTTGAGGTGAGAATGCCATAATTATGGGATAAAGGTCACCTAACCGCTTATTTTGGCAAACTCACACGTGTGTGTAAGTAGGGTGTCTTGAATTGCAAACCATGTCAAATGGATCACCTATGATGTGGTTTCCAAATGGTGTTGATGGGATTAACATGCCGACTTTACATATGATGTTTCAAGTCGATCCCATAACTCTAGAAGTTGCAAATGGTTGCAATCGTCAATCGTTGACCACCTTATTAATTAAAATCGTGGGATAAAGGTCACCTAACCACAATTTAAATTCAATGTTGGATTCTAGATTTTAATATGAAAATGGCCATAAAAGGTATTTATTGTTAAAATAACAATATCAAAAATACTAAAATAGATCTTTGTTAAATTTTGTAGATGGCCTCCAGTAATGATAATCATGATAACTCATCCGCGTCCGCCCAATCTTTACGAGCGATTCTCCAAAAGGAACGTCTAAACCATAACAATTTTATTGATTGGTATCGAAACTTGAGAATTGTTCTCAAGCAAGAGAAACGATCATACGTTTTAGACGACCCTATCCCCGATCAACCTGCTGAGGATGATGAGGAGGCCTTTAACGATTGGTTAAAGTACACTGAGGACTCGGTCCAAGTGTCTTGTCTCATGCTGGCGAGCATGACTCCGGATCTCCAAAAGGAGTATGAACATCACGGAGCTTATGACATGATAACCCAGCTGAAGGAAACATTCCAACAGCAAGCAAGGGTTGAGCGCTTCGAAACGGTTCGAGCTCTCCACGCATGTCGTATGGACGACAACCAATCGGTTTCATCTTATGTACTTAAGATGAAAAGCCACATTGACCGCCTCGAAAGGCTTAATTGTCCTGACTCGAAGGAATTGGCCACGGATTTGATCCTTAATGGCCTTACCAAGAAGTTCGAGACATTCGTGTTGAACTACAACATGAATTCTTGGGACAAAAGCATTGGTGAGCTTCACTCAATGCTCAAAACGGCCAAGGCGGCCATGGGTCAAAAGGGTTTTACCTGTTCTCACCATCAATGAAGGTGGGAACAAGAAAAGGCCTCATCCCACACCCAAGGCAAAGGTTGCCAAGGGCAAGGGACCCGTATGGGGAAAAGGGAAAGGGGTGGTAAGGGTGCCACCCAAACCACAAGAGAAGAAGCAAAAGGTTGCTTCCAATGACCCATGCTTCAAGTGTGGGGAGATTGGACATTGGGCAAGGAATTGTCCCATCCATCTCCAAGAGTTGAAAGCAAAGAGGGATGCTGGGCAAACCTCAGGTACAATATACATGATCCATATTGATTTAAACATGACATCCTCTAACACATGGGTATTAGATACCGGATGTGGAACTCACATTTGCAATTTGTTGCAGGGGTTCAAAAGAAGCAGTAACTTCAACAAAGGGGATGTTAGCCTCTACATGGGCAATGGGGCTAAAGTTCAAGTTGAAGCCCGTGGTGACTACATCTTGAAACTTCCAAATGGTTTGGAAGTAATTTTGAATAATGTTTTGTATGCTCCTAGTTTGACTAGGAATATTATTTCTGTGGCCCTACTAAAACAATTTGGATATGTATTATCATTTGTTGAAAAAGATATTCATGTTTCTTTAAATGATATGTTCTACTTTAAAGCTATTCCCATTAATGGTATTTAAGAATTGGTTCATGAAAATACTTTAAATAGTTCATTGTACCAAACTAGCACCAAGAAACTCAAGTTGGATTTGAGTGATACCTATCTTTGGCATTGTCGTCTTGGTCATATAAACAAGAAAAAAGAATTCAAACACTACAAAAGAATGGTCTTTTAAAAACAAGTGAATGTGATTCATTTGATGTGTGTGAGTCTTGTTTACAAGGTAAAATGACTAAGGCACCCTTTAGTGGGACTAACGAAAGGGCAAAAGATTTGTTAGGAATCATACATTTGGATGTATGTGGTCCTTTTAAGCCAATGACTAGGAATGGTGAAAGATACTTCATTACCTTTACCGATGATTATAGTCGCTATGGGTATGTGTACCTGTTAAGACACAAAGATGAAGGTTTTGAAATGTTCAAGATCTTTCAAAATGAAGTACAAAATCAACTCAACAAGTCGATTAAAGTTCTCCGCACCGATAGAGGAGGTGAATACCTAAGTGATGCTTTTCAAGATCATCTTAGGAGTTGTGGGATTGTCTCACAACTCACTCCACCTAGAACACCACAACATAATGGTGTGTCTGAGAGGAGGAATCGAACCTTATTGGATATGGTCCGATCTATGATGGCTAGAAGCACATTACCTCTATCATTTTGGGGTTTCGCTTTGCTCTCCGCGGCCCGTATTCTAAATATGGCCCCAACCACAAAGGTGGAAAGGACACCTTTTGAGATATGGCATGGAAGAGTTCCATCCCTATCATACTTAAGGGTGTGGGGTTGTGAGGCTTATGTTAAGACTCCCACCCCAAACAAATCTTGTGAGACTGTTTCAGGATCTACAGATATATTACCAACAAGTGATCCTGATCCAAGATTTGAGCTAAGAAGACCCTCAGGTTACACATCTTCAGCTCCAGTGGTAACTATTCCTACAAATGAAGCTTCTACCAGCACATCAATGACAAATCCTGCTGATGATTCTAGGATGCCTTCAAATTCTATCTTAGAGGCACAAAACTCAGAAGAAAGAGCTTCAAATGTTGGAAAAAATGGTGGTGGTGAAAGTAATCAAGAATTTCTTGATGTTGATAACCACTGCATTGAAGACAACATCAATGATGTCATAAACTCATTGAATCAAGTCAATCTTGATAAGTGTGGTGATGAGGAGGGTGAATCTTCTTTTTCAGATCAAAATTTTTCAAATCTAGATCTGTCTAAGCAACTTGCTGTGATCCCTCAGCTAAGGATCCACAAGTCTCATCCTACCACAAACATCATTGGAGATGTTGATTCAGGGGTGAGAACAAGAGGACGAACCCATGAAGCAAATATTTGTCTTCACTCTTGTTTCTTATCCTAGATAGAGCTAAAGAAAATTGATGAGGCTCTAAAGGATGGAAGTTGGGTTGAAGTTATGCAAGAGGGGCTGCTTCAATTCAAAAGGCAAAAGGTTTGGAACCTATGTCCTCTTCCTCAAGGGAAGACTATCATAGGAACTAAATGGTTTTTTAGGAACAAGGATGAAGGAGGACTTGTCATCAAAAACAAGGCAAGACTAGTTGTTCAAAGATATACTCAAGAAGAAGGAATTGACTATACAGATGTTTTTGCTCCTGTGGCAAGACTTGAAGCTGTTAGAATATTCCTAGCTTTTGCTGCATCCAAGAATTTCAAGGTCTACCAACTGATGTCAAGTGTGCTTTTCTTTATTGGGTGATTGATGAAAAGGTGTATGTTAGACAACCACCTGGGTTTCTAGATCCTGATCATCCTGATTATGTGTGCAGGCTTGATAAAGCTCTATATGGGCTGCACCAAGCACCAATAAAGTGGTATGAGACTCTATCTCAGTATCTTTGTCAACATGGCTACAAAAGAGGTACTATAGATGGAACTCTCTTCATTAAAGGAACATAAAATGACATAATGCTAGTTCAAGTATATGTAGATGACATTATCTTTGGGTCAACTAATCCAAAGCTCTGCAAAGACTTTGAGAAGCTGATGAAGGATAGGTTTGAAATGAGTGCCATGGGGGAACTCAATTTCTTTCGACGAATTCAAGTGAAGCAAGTTGACAATGGCATCTTCATAAGTCAGTCAAAGTATGTACAAGACATACTTAAAAGGTTTAACGTGACTGATTGTAAGGTTGTTAAGACACCCATAGCCAGAAATCACTCCCTTGGACCAGATCTTGAGGGGGAGTGTGTTGATGAACACCTCTATAAGGCAATGATTGGGTCTCTTATGTACCTCACAGCAAGCAGGCCAGATATCATGTTTGCTACATGCATTTGTGCAAGATATCAAGCCAACCCCAAGATGTCACATCTGTTCACTGTCAAAAGAATTTTAAGATATCTCAGAGGTGCTCCATCACTTGGCCTTTGGTATCCAAAGAATTCTGACTTTAATCGTATGCTTCTACAGATAGTGACTATGGTGGTTGCAACATGATTGCAAAGTCTACATTAGGGGGGATGTCAATTTCTTGGTAGAAGAGTAGTCTCTTGGCAGTGCAAGAAACAATCCTGTGTGTCTGCATCAACTGCTGAGGTTGAATACATTGCTGCTGCAAGTTGCTGTGCTCAAGTGCTTTGGATTCAAAATCAGATGCTGGACTATGGATTTAACTTTAATGAGACTCCCATCCACATAGACAACAATAGTGCTATATCCATCACAGAGAATCCTGTGCAGCACTCAAGGCCAAAGCATATTACCATCAGGTATCATTTGATTAGAGATAACTTTGAAAAGGGATTAATCAAACTAGTCAAAGTTAACACAAATGAACAATATGCTGATCTGTTCACCAAAGCTTTTGATGAGCAGAGATTTAAATATCTTGTATCAGCTATTGGGATGATTAAATTTGAATAGCTTTTCTTAAAACCTAATCATATTTATTTCTAAAACCTGTGTGTCCAAAGTTGTCAATTATATCACCTTCATAAGCCCTTGTTCTCTTTGGAAGAAAATTCTTTTCAAAAGACTTTTCTTAGATTTTTGAAAATCTTGATTTCTTCGGAAGATTAAAAATTACCTTCGGAAGTAGTTTATGTCTTAGAAAACAAATAATTGCTTAAGTGATCTTACCTTCGGAAGAAATTTCTAAAATATCTTCCGAAGCTTAAAATCAACCTAAGTACTTTGTATGTTTTCAAAGAAAAAAGTTTCTTCCGAAAGCAATTTTCATTCGGATGTATTTATTCTTCTTAGAATAAAAATCTCTAAGTGTAAACTCTCTTCCGAAGCAAAATTCTCAAAAACCTTTGAAATCTCTTCCGAAGCCAATTTGCCTTCGGAAGCTTTTTATTCGGAACTTCCGAAGCAAATAACCTTCGGAAGATGTCTCGACTTCCAAGAAAACTACTTTTTGGGCAAAATCAAACTACTTTTCAGAGGTGGGACCGACATTCGGATTTAAAAGTTTATCCTCTTTCATTAACTTTGTCTCAAATCCTTTTCACATAAATGCACAACGGTTCCCCCCTCTTTCACTATCTTCCACAATTACACTATTCCTTAAACCTAAATTCTCCCAAACTGCCTTTTGTTCTTCATCTTTCTTCATCCTTAAGCTTCTAAAATGGCCAACCTAAAAATCAGAAACAACCCAGATTTCTCCATGCAACTTCACAAGCAACATAACCAAGTTGCTCTGTTAAGCTCTGAGAAAGATGAAAGTTTCTCAGAGATTTGCCGTTTCTTAGCTCTATCAAATTACTCCACCTCCCTAACCATTGATCCTACTCTCTATGAGGATCATCTGCTTGAATTTTGGAAGACCTGCCAAGAGGTCATTATGGATGGGGAGAAGGCACTGTCTGCCACAGTGCAAGGGACGACAATCTTCATCACTCCGGCCATCATAAACACTCATTTGTAGCTGGATGATGAAGAAGGTGAGTTGTCCTTCCCAAAGGAAGCTGTAAATCATTCCTTTGAGCAGATGGGCTATGAGGGATATTTCTCTGTAAAGATCTTCAGGAAAGGGAAGGTCTCATCCCAGTGGAAATACCTGCTTCATGTGGTTATCCACAGCTTGTGAAACAAGCATGGAGGGTGGGACCAGATTCCTGAGGATCTCTCCTTCATAGTACATGGAATGGTTCAAGGGGTAAAGTTCAGGTACTCTCAATTTTTTTATACAAATTTTCTTGCTAACTTGGACTCCTTAAAGTATTATATGTTTCCTAGATATATTCAACACATTCTCAACTGTGAACTGGGCTCACAGTTGAGGGAATCAGATAATATTCTTAAATTGGGACAGATGAAGCCCAGCATCTTTAAAATTATGAAGAAGCCAACTGTAGGCTTCTCAGGGGTAGAAACAGCCCTAGTCCCAAAAATGTTAGAGCTCATTGCTCAAGGTGACAACCTAGCAACAAAAGCTAGTGTTGAACCCAAACCTTCTACCTCTCAACCACCAAAAAGGCCCCAAGTCACCCTCACCAAATAAAGAAAATCCAAACAAACCCCTGCTCAAGCTATTGAGTCTGTGCAGGCCCCCATATACTCACCCATACAGGAGGAAGTGTGTAATAGAGCTCCCACTTCCCCTGAGAAGCAAACCACTCCCATCTCTTCAACAATCAGGACTGAGGTTCCTCATGCTCACCCTGATAAGCTCATAAGCCCAACTGCCTTAAGCCTTCACTCTGAGTCTCAACACTCAAGTGAACAATCTTCAGGGGATAGTTACTATCCCCAGCCATTAGACTTAAATCAACCCATTCCCAACCTCTCATTCTATACTGATGAAGACTTAGGTTTCAGTAGGTACCATGAGTCTCTCTACTCGTCCCCTACTCAAAGGGAGATGAGTACTCCTGAGTCTCCTTTGTCTAGCCCACATCAGTCACCCATAATTGAGGTGGATACTTCTGAACCTGTTCAGGATATCCATATGGAAGAGGCTCTCACTTTTGCAAGTGATTACATCATTAAGACCTTAACCATGGCAACTCAACCCATTGACACCTCAACTAAGGATGTCAATGTGCAGAGGAAATCCAGCAGCCAAGAACCTGAGGCTGGTGGTGAGAGAGAGGACTTTGGTCCAATCATCTCATCCCCCAATGATTCTTCTAATGTAGAAGAGGGGAATCTGAGACTAAAGGTGCAAAAACTGTCAAAAACATGCTCTTATTTAATCTCTAAGGTTAGTCATCTTGAATCTCAAGTGACTACCTTGCATAATAGGGTCAATGATCAGCAACTTGAGATATCTTATCTCAGGGAAAAACTAGTTGGGAGACCTTTAAGAAGAGCTCAACCAGGAACACAAGAACATGTGAATGTGGTTGACCTAACCTCTAGCTCACCTATGCAAGAGGGTGATGCTACCAAAAAGGGGGAGAAAGTCATTACAATCATAGAACCTGGGAGTTCTTCAGGGAGTATGAACATTGAGGATTCACTATCCTCACTTGTAACTGTGCATACTCAGCAACTTCCTCAAGTTCACATTAATGTGGACATAATTGACTCTGTCATTAGGAGTCTCTTAGAGGAAGGAATTCCAAGGGCTATGTCATCTCCATCTCAAGGAACTTCAAACTACATTATTGGGTGGAGGTATGATGCTAATAGAAAAGCCCTCATTCATCATAGAGTTCAAGGGCAGCAAGAAGTGTTTAATTTTCAGACTTTGGACTACTATGAAGGTCTTGACCTGATCAACATGCCACTTGTCAACCCAAGCAAATCAAGACAAGCTGACATGTTAGCACTCAGGATTAAAGACAGAATTACAGAAGAGTTCAGCCTTAGAAGGAGACAAAGGCAATCAGGTAATGTCATTGGTCAACTGGATGCTGAGGCAGACCCTGAGATTAGCTTCAAAGGGAAAACCTTGGCTAAAGGCCCATTGATAGAGCCTGAGAGCCCTGTCACACCAACAACTGCTTCAGAAATTCATTCCCTCAGTGAAACACCTGCTAGTGAAGGTGTCTCACAACCTCTCTCTGGCCAGAACTTGGATGCTACGCCAAGCAATGAAGGCCAAACCTCTATACACCCTGAGTCACAAAGGTATGTGGGTGACAAAGGGAAAAGGATTTTGACTCCTGAGGAGATTGAGGAGGAGGAGAGAGAGAGGAGGAGGAAGCTAAGGGGAGAAAGTTCCTCTGGGTCTTCAGGATTTAGATGAGATTATATCTCTACCCTTATAGCAATTAAATGAATTGGCTGACATGGAAGTGTCAAGACAGATGAAGGAAAAAGAGGATGCAAGATTACTTCTCCAATACAAATAAGAGAAGAGACAGAAAAGATTATACAAGCATGCTCCAACTCTCTCCCCAGTTTAGGAAGGTCTTGTGCAAGAGGATGTGACTGCTACACAAGAACCTCAGGTAGACAAGGAAACAGATAGGCAAAACATGATCAACTACCTGAGTGCCACAAGTCTCTACCAGGCATCTGCACTTTTCCTTTGTCCTTTGAGTACATTGAGTTTGTGTATCTCAAACAGCATGAACTTCAAGTGCTCAAAGAACAAAAGGCAACAAAGAGAAAGATGAGGGAAGATGCTGCAAAGTCAAGAGCTATCATCCAAAAGAGTATGAAAAAGTCTGTTGACAGACAAAGGATGATGAGCTTCTTGAAGCTGTATGGATTCTCCGGAAGGAGACTTGGCCCTATGTCTCTATCCATAATGGATGAGCATATCAGGGTAATCAAGCAGAAGATCAAGAGTGGAGAGCCGATTGACTTATACTCTCCTCCAAGTTAAATCCCACCTGAAGTGGAGGTTAAGGTTGAACAACCTGAGACAACACAACCTAGACCTCCTGCCGAGCCTCATCAAGCTTCATCTTCTGATCCACCGTAGGGTTAAACTCCCTCTCCTTCTGAACCCGTGAAAGAGGAACACCCAACTGAGAAAGACAAGGATGATCAACAAGGTGCTGTAGACCAGTCTTCTCAGTTAAAGGCTTCTAAGAGGAAGAAGAGGATGGCTTCTAAACCAAAGTCTAAGAAGAAGCCTGAATCATCCACCCCTACACCTCAGGCTGAGTCAGATCAACCTGAGGAAGTGCATGAAGAGGCATCCCAATCAACTCCAATTCAAGTGGCTCCTCTTGCAGCTGAGACACTCATCTTATCCTGGACCTTCACTACTAATCCAGAGAGATGGCATGTGATCAGAGATCAAGGTGTTGAGAATGTATATACATGGCAAGACATAATCAACTTACCTCCGCATGATCTCTTTGAGATGAGAAGATATTATAAGAGTCTGAATGATCCTGACCATCTAATGAAGAAGGGTATGGTCATCATTGTGCTAAAGACTACAAACATCTGAAGATCTTCTAAATGTTTCGGTAGCATCAGTCTAGGGGGAGTTTGTAAGGATTCCTATAAGTCTGATGCAGCCAAAACATCCAAAGTCTCTCTGCAAGCATTCACTAAAGAACAGAAGTAGAAATGCTTCGAAAGTTTTACACCATCCATTAGAAATATTCTAAATGTAAAATCTTCCGAAGCCAAGACCAAACATCTTCCAAAGCCAAAAGTGAAGTCTTCCGAAGCTTCAAAGACAAAGTCTTCCAAAGCCAAAGAGTGAAGATAGATTTCTTCCGAGGACTTTTATAGATATGCCTTTATCTGATGTATTTTACCATAAAGCTGGATCACCTTTCCACTGCAACTCTGTAAAGTCACCAACTTACATGAGTTGGTGAAAGGTCCATGCTTTTGGTAACTGTACATTGAGGTCTTGGGTCCATGCTTTCTACTTTATGTACTTTTATCCTTTTTGTAATATATTAGGATGTGAGCAATGACATGTCATAGTCACAAGTCAAAAGGTGGTTATGCCTTTTGACTCTACATTTTATTTTGTAGTTGTCTAGTCAATTGTATCCAGCTGGCCTTCAAAGTATGGCCGGCTGTAGGATGTAGTATAAAGTATCTCAAGTACTTGTGACTTTCTATCGATGCTTTGTAACTTGTAATAGAACTTGAGAAACAATATACAACATTCTTGAAAACCAAATACTTGTGTTGTTTGCAATCTTGTTCTATCTCACTTTTACTTGTGTTCTTAGCATCTTTCATTAACAAGTTAACCAGTTCCCTATTTGCTCTATAAAGTGTTCTAAGCAACTCTCCTCATTGTGTTGTTGTGTTGTAAGTGCATACCCTTCACCGGTCCTGCATCAATTTTAAAAAAATGTTAGCCCAATGATTTTATTTTTTTAATGAATGCAGCCCAAATGTGTTGATCCAAATACGGCCCATTAAACAATTACAAAACCCTAATACACAAAAAGCTCAAAGCAACTAAAACACACACATTAGAGACAAAAGAGAAAGAGGCGGATGATGAGAGAGGCCTTCTAGGGTTCCGGCGACCTTCTGCCGCTCCGGCGAGTCTCCGGCCGCGAGTGGCAGGGTTTCAAACATTCAATTCGGCCTTCATAGCAAAACAACCACCATAGAACAACAGTTTCACCATCAGCTCACCGGTCCACAGTTGCAGTTCTCGCAGTCTTTGAATCTAGAGTATCAAGATGAGTCGCGGTGTAGGAGCTGCTAGAGCCAAGGGCGGAAAGAAGAAGCAATCGATGTTCGTGATCAATTGCGGGAAGCCTATTGAAGATAAGATCATGGAAATCGCATCACTCGAGAAGGGTTTCCTCAGCATGGCATTGGTGCTGAAATCTATATTCGGTTGTTGAAGATAGCTTCGGTTATCTTGCAGGGGCTGATGTTCCCACACCCTATGCTGCCAATCTTGAGAGAATGGCTTTTCCTCAAACAGAGGATATTGTTCGTGCTGCTAGGATGACATGCTACAGATCCATACCTATGGCTGCAACTGCTTGACGAAGGGTATTAAAAAGCTGACTCTTGTGGTTTGGTATGTTTTGAAAATGCATTTTCTAATATTTGAGGGGCGTAAATGTCTAAAATCGCAAAAGCTCCAATCTTCTTTGGTTTATTGTGTGAATTAACTTTATAGAATTCTCTACTTACACAAGAATAATTTTTGTATTCAATAAGGTTAGATGCAATGCAAGAGATTCCAGGGTTTTCTTTAAAAAAACATTTTCGCAGAATGATTTTTAATTTCGTAGTTTGAACTTCTAATTTCGCACGTTCGTTCTTAGATTCGCTGATGATTTTGGGAGCATTTTCGCTTGAAAATATGAACTTTCGTTTAGTTGGGTGTTAATTTTGCAGCTTTATGATTTGAAGATTTGAAGATCCTCAAGAACACAAAAAACACACACACTAGTGTGTGTGAGAGAAAATCTCCGGATCTAAAGAATTTGTGTTGAATCTTGTATAGATTTAGGAGTAGATCTGATTTCTAACTTGTAAATCTTCAAATTCCTTGTAAAACTTTGTAGATCTAATGATTTTGATGAAGATTTGAAAGCTCTTAATTTTCAGATCTAATTTCTCTCTCTAAAACCCCCACTTTCTCTCTCTAAATTTATGATACCTTCAAAAATCGATCTGATGATTTTGATGAAGAATTGAAAGCTTTTAATTTTCAGATCTAATTTCTCTCTTTAAAACCCCCACTTTCTCTTTCTAAATTTATGATGAACACCTTCAAAAATCAGCAGCAAATTCTTCAAATCTTCAAGGCTCTGATACCAAATTGTAAATCCAGGTTGAACACACTTGAATCAAATCATGAAGATTATAGATCAAATATGATAATCACAATCAAAAACCCCTTTGATCTTCAATTAGATTTGCTAATAATATCTTTACAAGTAATCCTTCAATCTCTTGGTCATACAACCATTAACCTAATCCTGATTACAATTAGGCTATTTATAGTGAATATAATATTCACTAATTACATTTAACCCCCTAGACTTAGGTTAATTAATGGATATAACATATAAAGCATAAAAATGACTAAAAACAAGATAAAATATATTTTGTTTACACAAAATATATTTATTACTATAGAACTCCTAGTCATCTAAATCTTCAACGTCTCGTCTCGGTTCTTTGTCTTGAACTTGTCGGGTTTGACTTTTGTTGACTTTGACCGTGACATTGACTTTTGTTGACTTTGACTGTGTTGATTATATAGACTATCTTGTAGAAGCTCAAGAGGAAGATCAATTGAATGAACTTTCTTTGCCTTGTGAGACTTCTTGGTCTGTTTCCCTTTCTTACATGTTACATAAATCATTTTGAACTAAATGATTCATCTTCCTTGGATTAATGTGTCCCATTCTCCTATGCCAGGAGATTGAATCCCTCTCAGTTGCCTTTGACAAGAAGCATTTAACAGTGTGATCAGTTGTGGAGTCTTTTGATAGATCCAAGGCATACAAGTCGTTATATCTTGAAGCTGACATAAGAACTTTATCCTCCTCAATCACATAGTCCTTGTTCAACATGTAGCACTTCTTGTTGTCAAATACAACTTTAACTCCTTTATCACAGATCTGGGAGACTGAAAGTAAGTTATTCTGTAGTTGTTGAACGTAGTTGACCTTGTCAAACTTCACTTTCTCGTTTCCCACTTTGCCTTGAGTGGTGATGTAACCTCCTTTATTCCCAGCAAATGAAACATATCCCCCTTTAATTTGTCTGACGTTGAAAAAGAGAGACGAATTCCCTGTCATGTGCCTGGACGCCCCGCTATCAATAATCCCGGTATTAGTGATAGCGTTGTAGTGGACACCCTGCACATTTAAAGAAACTTATTAGTTCGGATTTGGGACCCAAGCCTTAACTAGCTTGGGTGACCCGGAGGAATCACACATCATAAACTCAACTCGTTGTCCTTTAGAGGATGAGGGCATATCTTTCTTCTTAATCTCGTCACTATGAGACACTATACTTGATTTTTGTCACACCCCAACCTTGACGGCGGAAACGTCGAGATGTGAGGGTTAAGATTGTTCACAGCTACATAACGCTATGTTAGATTGTAAGTATTATTTATCATAAGTCTTAAAATGAAATACAACCATAAGTCTCAAACAAGAGATAAGTTCAAACATAAATCAAAACATAACATAACATTTTGTTTATTTAACTAGGTCCAAATCCTAGTTTTATTGCAAGCTTCAAAGTCCACTTTAAACTTGGGGGTTTCCTGAAACATGATAAAAATATGAGTCAACTAAAATAGTTGGTGAGTTTCCAAGGTTTTCATACATAATATGAAAAGGTTACAAGTAGCAATTCATGTCATAGGTCATAAGCAAGTAAGGTTATAGAACACATATCGTTACAACCAAACCTCGACTTGATTACAAGTATAAAAGATTGGCTAAGTGTATTTGGTTCCCATGATGAAGAAGCATACGTCATCAGGAGTCGGCAATACCTCGACTTTAGCACCAAATAGGCTTGTCAGGCCCAAAGATCTAAGACGTCGCCAGGCTAGCAATAGTTAATGATTGTAAACAAACTATGTATCTCATATAATCACTTACAATACACAAATAACCATGACAAAATAATGAGTTGAATTGCAAGTGCTTTACAAGTCTCAAACGTTTATAAGTGTATGATCTATAAGTATCATGTTTCACCCCAAAATAGTGTGAAATAAAGTAAAAAGGGGACAAGGAAAACTCACATGGATATAGGCATTACAAGATGATGTAAAAGATTAATGTAAGATCCAAAAGATAAATCCAAAGTATCCATTACAAGCACCTAAATATATAATTTACAAGATAAAGATTAAGGTTAACAATACGATTAACGTTCACAAGAATTAGGGTGTTAATATTTTTAAGGTTTTTGCTAAGCAATAAGTTTATAATGTAGTTATTTACATTTTCATTCCATTAGCAGGAATTATATAGGTTTATATGATTAAGTATTTTAGAAATGAAATTAGATAATAATAATGTAATTAAATCTTAATAATTTGCTACGAATAGTATATAATTTCCCAAATTTTAGAGATTAATAAAGATAATATTATGTCCATTATTATTTAAAATGATTTTTTTAAATTATTGTATCAAGTCCATAAGCATATAAATAGTTATTTTTCTAAAAGAAAATCATTTAAATATATAAACTTAAATACACATAATAGGATCTTTAAGTTTTAAAAAGTACATTTTGACCAATGTTTATAATGTACTTAATTATATGACTTGCAAATTAATATAAAATTATTTAAAGTCATTTAGCATGGTCAAAAATAAATAAAAAAAAAACTAATTATTTAAATGATAATTAAATGTCTATTTACATAATTAATCATTTATCATATTAATTTATAATGTTTTATGAAAACTCCATTTAAAATAACGTGATCTAAAAGATAAATAATTAAAGGGAAAGTTCGGGTCACTAAGATTTTATTATTATTTTTTTTTATAATCCATATAAATAATCCATGAATGATCTTTAAAATGTTTTATTACAAAGGTTTTTAGTTATTTAAAATTTTAGAAATATTACTGAAATTTATTTGATGTCTCAAAAATATTTAAAAGTTATAGAAACATTTTTTTTATATTTGTAAGGATTTCTTAAGTCTGATGCAACCCAAAACATCCAAAGTGTCTCTGCAACATGCACTAAGTACTGAAGTGAAGAATGCTTCGGAAGTTTTACACAATGCATTAGAAAATACTCTAAGTGTAAAATCTTCCGAAGCCAAGACCAATATCTTCCGAAGCCAAACATGAAGTCTTCCGAAGCTTGAGAGACAAAGTCTTCCGAAGCTTCAACCTATGAAGACAGATTTCTTCCGAAGACTTTTAGTACACATGCTTTATCTGATGTACTATTCCATAAAGCACCTTTTCCGTTGCATCTCTGTAAAGTCACCAACTTACATGAGTTGGTGAAAAGGTCCATGCTTTTGGTAACTGTACATTGAGGTCTTGAGTTTGTAACTTTCCACTTTATGTACTTTATCCTTTTTGTAATGTATAAGGATGTGAGCTATGGCATGTCATAGTCACAAGGTCAAAAGGCAGATATGCCTTTTGATCCTACAATTGATTTTGTTAGTGTCTAGTCAATTGTATCCATCTGGCTTTCAAAGTATAGCCGGCTGTAGGTTGTAGTATAAGTATTTCAAGTTCTTGTATCTTTCTTTATGCTTTGTAACACTTGTAAAAGAACTTGAGAAAGCAATATACTGCCTCCTTGAAACCCATACTCTCTTGTTCTGTCTCTTGCTTTACTTGTGTTCTTTGTATCATCTTGGTTAACCCAGTTCACTGTTTGATTAGAGTTTAGTTAATCTCCTCATTGTGTTGTTGTGTTGTAATTATGTTAAAGCCCTTAAACGGTCCTGCAATTGGTATCAGAGCTGTTCCAGGCTCTTGATATAAGATCTAACCATCTTAAGATCCCTCACACACACAAAACTAAACTTTTCAAATGGCTTCCATCTCAAAGACTGATATGGAGACTGGAACCATGAACAAATCCCCACTGATCACTCTTGATGATTTTGACACCTGGTGCATGAGGATGGAAGGCTTCATCAGGTCTCTTGATTCAAGAATGTGGGAATCTGTTGAGAATGGACCTTTTATACCCAGCACCCCCTCTGCTACTGGTGCTGGTATGATTCCAAAAGATGTGGCCAACTACTCAGATGAAGATAGAAAAAGAGTAGAGATTGATAGAAAGGCCATGACTGCTCTTCAGACTGCTCTCCCAAACTCTGTATACAGAGGTTTTAAGAAGTGCAAGACAGCCAAACAGCTGTGGGATGCACTGAAGCTGATGTATGAAGGCTCCTCTGAAGCCAAGGAGAACAAGAAAGATCTTCTGAAGCAGCAGTTTGAAAACTTCACATTCAAAGCAGGTAAAACCATGACCCAACAATACTTCAGGTATGTTGAGATTGTGGATACCCTAGTGGATGGAGGAGTTCCTCTTGAGAACAGGGACATTGTAAGGAAGTTCATGTCCTCACTTCCTAGGCAATGGACACACTATTGTGTGGTGATCAAGAGGACTGAGAACCTTCAAACTCTTACTCTGACAGAGTTGTATGGGATTCTCAGTGGATACCAGATGGAGATGAACATGCAAGGTTCATCCGGCAACTCCAACAATCAAATGGGTTCAGCCCTTCATGTGGTTGAAAGGGACAGCATAGAACCCCAACATCATCTCATATGCTACCCTGACAACTCACAAAAGGGTCCTTTCATCACCTTCCCGGAGACACCAAGGGAGAACTTTACTCAAGGAAGCCCATTCCAAGAGACAAGTTCTTCTCAAGCCTTTGTGTCTACTGATGAAAGCTGTGGGAATTATCTCTTCACTCTTGAAGACCTGGACTGTATCCATCCAGATGACCTGGAATACATGGAGATAGTTCAGCAGATGGCTCTCCTCACTCACAGAGCCAAGAAGTTCTACAAGAGAACAGGAAGAAGATTTCCAAGCAATGCTACCAGTGGAAAGTTTGGGCTGGATAAAAGCAAAGTTAAGTGTTACAACTGTAACCTTATGGGTCACTTTGCTAGGGAGTGTAAGGCACCTAAAGCAAATGGGGGCCAAACACAACCCAGACCAAACTACACTGACAAAGCCCCTCAGTCTGAGAAGCCAAAGCAACATGCTGCTGTTGCTGTTGAAGAGGGAGGCTTTGACTGGAGCTTTCAGGTGGAAGATGCTTCTCCAAACCAAGCACTGATGGCTGACCATGATGAAGCCAAGGTATTGGAACATCTCTGTACTCCTGAATGCATTGCTAAAGTAAATAGATACAGGTCCTACAACTTAGAGATGAGATCTGATCTTGAGTCATTAAACATATTGAAATCTGATTTTAGAAAGTCTGAAAATGATTACAAGTTAAAGATAGAGGACTTGGAGAAAACCATTTCAGTACTAAAACATGAACATACAGATTTTAGAACTCAGATCCAAGATCTCATAACTAAGTTGACTGAGTGCCAGGCTGAGCTTGTGATCAGCAAAGCCAAGGCAGAGAAAAGTGTTCTTGAAGAAGAGACCTTCAAGAACATGATATCCTCATCCCTGCACAACAAAGTCTGTTATCAAAATAGACAGGGACTGGGATCAAATGAGATAGCTCCTCCACACACAATCTTGTCTGTAAGATCTCCTAGGTGTGGAACTTGTGAAGATGAGCTTCCTCTCATAGATCCTATAAGTGAGGATGATGAAGAAGTGATAGTGAAGAATTCCTCTGAGAAGAGTGAAGAAGAGGATTCTTCCAAGGGCCACTATCCTTCTGAGGAGAAGAAATCAACTGTGATGACCAAGTCCAAGAGAAAGAACTTGATAAGGAAGAGCAAAAGGAAAGCTAAGAAGGCTCAAGAAATCAAGGCTACTTTTGATGCTAAGCAGAAACAAGTTTTTATCTCTGCAGGTTTCAAAGTAGTAAGGACTGAAGACATCAACCAAGACTTCTCAGCTAAGAGTCCTGGTTCTTGTTCAAATCATCTCAGTACAAAGAAGAAGACTGAGCTGCTGTGTACCACTGCTGCACAGCCTGGACCATCAAACTCCAAGAACAGTTCAAGCCCAAAAGAACTGTCTCAGCATCTACCAAGATGAAGGTGGAGAAGGGATGTGACCAAAGCCAGTCTTGCTCTCAAAGGGAGACTTGTTTGAAGAAGAAAATGTTATGTGTCATGTGTGAAAGTACTTCTCACATTGCTAAGGATTGCCCATACAATCCTAAAAGTACTATCCACATGACTAATACAAAGACTTCAAAGAGTCTCAAGAAGTCTCAAGCTTCGGAAGGAAAGTCTGTTTCCTTCGGAAGCTCCAAATCAAGGAAGAAGGTAAATGGAAAATTACCTTCGGAAGCAAAGTTGGTCTCGGAAGAAAGGAGTTCTTCCGAAGCACTGAAGTCTGCTGCAGTGACTGTAGAATCTTCCGAAGGATCAGTCATCAAAACTTGTGAAGTCCCAAAAGCTTCTAAGGTTTTGAAGGTCAAGTCCAAGACTCCAAAGGTGGTGTGGAAGTCTAAGAAAGACCAAATGACTGAAGTTTCTCCATCAACAACAGCTGAAGATCCCCATAGTACAACCATAGGATCTATTACTGTTGCATTACCTTCTATTACTCTTAGTGAGCCCAATACAAGTAAGGCTTGGGTTTCCAAATGTAACTAATCATTTCTTTTGTGCAGGAACAGCTCAAGACAAACAGGAATGTCTGGATAATTGACAGTGGCTGTTCCAGGCACATGACAGGCAATAGGTCTCTACTCCATAATTTTGAGAGAATTGATGGAGGACCAGTTGCTTTTGGAGGAGATGAAGGTGGTTACATTTCTGGAAGGGGCAAGGTCACAAATGGTAAGCTCAGCATTGAGAAGGTAAACTTTGTTAAGGAGCTTGGGTACAATCTTCTGAGTGTATCCCAATTTTGTGATCAGAGTCATAACATGCTCTTTACTGAGCATGAGTGCATTGTTCTCAAGCCTGGAGTGGTCATTCCTCATGAGCATATCCTGCTCAGAGCCCCCAGGAAAGGGAACATGTACAAGATGGATTTGCAAGAAACATCTCCCTCTGGAGAAGTTTCATGCTTTCTATCTAAAGCAAATAGTGATGAGTCTTTCCTATGGCATAAAAGAATGTGCCATGTAAACTTTAAGAACATGAATAAATTAATTAAACATGATCTGGTAACTGGAATGCCAAAGAAAGAGTTTACAAGTGATGATCATTGTGTTGCATGCCTGAAAGGGAAGCAACACAAGGTATCTCACAAGCCTAAGGAAAAGAACTCCATCACTACTCCCCTACACTTGTTACATATGGATCTCTTTGGCCCCACCAGTGTAATGTGTCTAGGAAGGACCTCTTACTGTTTGTTGATCACAGATGATTTTACAAGATTCACTTGGGTCTTTTTCCTTAGAACTAAGGATGAAACCCCTGAGATTCTGAAGAATTTCATCTTAAAAGTTGAGAATCAATGTGATCACAAGGTCAAAACCATAAGATGTGATCAAGGAACTGAATTCAAGAACCAAATCCTTGATACATTTTGTGATGAAAAAGGTATTACAAGACAATATAGTGCTCCCAGGACTCCTCAGCAAAACGGAGTTGCTGAGAGGAGAAACAGGACACTTATTGAAGCTGCAAGAACTATGTTGTCTGACTCTAAACTGCCTATCACCTTCTGGGCAGAGGCAGTTAATACTGCTTGCTATGTGCAAAACAGAGTTTTAGTAGTTAAGACACATGGTAAGACTCCTTATGAACTTTGGCACAAGAGGAAACCTTTCATTGGTTTTCTCAGGTCATTTGGATGTCCCTGCACCATCTTGAATACCAAAGATCAAATTGCCAAGTTTGCTGAGAAATCAGATGATGGACACTTCATTGGATACTCTTCCCAAGCTAAAGCTTATGGAGTATACAATCTCAGAACTAGAATTGTTGAAGAGTCAGCCAATGTGACTTTCAATGAGCACACACCCTGTGTGGCTGGTTCTGGTCCGGATTGGTTATTTGATCTTGATTTAGTTACCAACTGTTTTAACAAATCTTGTGAGCATGTTTCAGGATCTGCAAAAAATTTAAATACAGGTGATCCTGACCCAAGATTTGAGCTAGGAAGACCCTCAACTCATACATCTTCAGCTCCAGTTGGAACTACTTCAGCAAATGAGGTTTCTATCTGCACAACAATGACAAATTCAACTGATACATCTGGTATGCCTTCAAATTCCAGCTCAGAGGCTTGTCAACCAGATAAAGACACCTCAATTGTAGAAGACAACAATGGTGATGGTGATAGTGATCAGGAATTCCTTGATGCTAATAACCACACCATAGATGACAACATCAATGATGTCACACACTCATTGGATCAAGCAACTTGCTGTGATCCCTCAGCTAAGGATCCACAAGTCTCACCCCACCACAAACATCATTGGAGATGTTGTCACAGGGGTAAGAACAAGAGGACAAACCCATGAAGCAAATGTTTGTCTTCACTCTTGTTTCTTATCTCAGATAGAGCCAAAGAAAGTTGATGAAGCTCTAAGGATGGAAGTTGGGTTGAAGCTATGCAACAAGAGCTGCTTCAATTCAAAAGGCAGAAAGTTTGGAACCTTTGTCCTCTTCCTCATGGGAAGACTACCATTGGAACCAAATGGGTTTTTAGGAATAAGAAGGATGATAGAGGAATCATCATCAAGAACAAGGCAAGACTAGTTGTTCAAGGATACACACAAGAAGAAGGGATTGACTACACCGATGTCTTTGCTCCTGTAGCAAGACTAGAAGCTGTTAGGATATTCCTGGCATTTGCTGCATCCAAGAACTTCAAGGTCTATCAACTTGATGTAAAGTGTGCTTTCTTATATGGAGTGATTGATGAAGAGGTTTATGTCAAACAACCACCTGGTTTTGTAGACCCTGATCATCCTGATTATGTCTGCAAGCTTGACAAAGCTCTTTATGGGCTGCATCAGGCACCCAGGAAGTGGTATGAGACACTATCTGAGTATCTTTGTAAACATGGATACAGGAGAGGTACTATAGATGGAACTCTCTTCATCAAAGGACAGGGAAATGACTTATTGCTGGTTCAAGTATATGTAGATGACATCATCTTTGGTTCAACTAATCCAAAGCTCTGCAAAGACTTTGAGAAGCTGATGAAAGACAGATTTGAAATGAGTTCAATGGGAGAACTCAATTTCTTTCTGGGAATTCAAGTGAAGCAGGTTGAAGATGGCATCTTCATAAGTCAGTCAAAGTATGTTCAAGACATACTCAAGAGGTTCAACATGACTGATTGTAAGATTGCTAAGACACCCATAGCCAGAAACCACTCCCTTGGTCCTGATCTTGAGGGGGAGTGTGTAGATGAACACTTATACAGGGCTATGATTGGGTCTCTTATGTATCTTACAGCTAGCAGGCCTGATATCATGTTTGCTACATGTATTTGTGCAAGATATCAAGCCAACCCTAAGATGTCTCACTTAATCACTGTGAAAAGGATTTTAAGATACCTCAAAGGTGCTTCAACACTTGGTCTATGGTATCCAAAGAATCCTAATTTCAATCTGTATGCTTATACAGATAGTGACTATGGTGGTTGCAACATGACTGCAAAGTCTACATCTGGGGGATGTCAATTCCTTGGTGGAAGGGTTGTCTCATGGCAATGCAAGAAACAATCCTGTGTGTCTGCATCAACTGCTGAGGCTGAATACATTGCTGCTGCAAGCTGCTGTGCTCAAGTGCTTTGGATTCAAAATCAGATGCTGGACTATGGATTTAACTTCAAAGAGACTCCTATCCACATAGACAACAATAGTGCTATCTCTATCACTGAGAACCCTGTGCAGCACTCAAGGACCAAACACATTAACATCAGGTATCATTTAATAAGGGATAACTATGAAAAGGGATTAATTAAACTAGTCAAAGTTCATACAGATGAACAATATGCTGATCTGTTCACAAAAGCTTTTGATGAACAGAGATTTCAGCTATTGGGATGATTAACTTTGAGTAGACTTTTTCTTAAAACTAATTCTAATTATTTCTTCTTAAAATATGTGTGTCCTAAGTTGTCTAGTTCATCACTTTCATAAGCTCATGTTTTCTTTGGATATAAAATTCTTTTTGAAGACTTTCCTTAGATTCTTGAAAATTTTCTGATACTTCGGAAGATAAAATTTTATCTTCGGAAGAAAAACATGTCTTCAAAATAAATAACTGTCTAAGAAATTTTACCTTCGGAAGAAGTCAAAATTCATCTTCCGAAGCTTAAAATTCTTATCTCAGACACTTATTCATTTTTAAGGACTTTTTCCTTCCGAAGCAAAATTAACCTTCGGAAGCTTTGTTTATTCTTCTACAAAGCATCCAAGGGTTTATTTCTCTTCCGAAGCATAAATTTTCAAGACTCTCAGGAAAATCTTCCGAAGCCATTTTAGCTTCGGAAGCTTTTTCAATCAAAACTTCCGAAGACAAATTACCTTCGGAAGCTTTTCGAATTCCAAGAAAACTACTTTTTGAGCAAAAGTAAACTACTTTTTCAGAGGTGGGACCGACTTCCGGATTTCAAAGTTTATCCTCTTTATTAACTTTGGTTCAAATCCCTTTTCACATAAATACCCAACGGTTCCCCCTCTTTCCCACTATCTTCCTCAATTCCACTATTCCTCTAACCTAATTCTCTAAACCGCCTTTGCTTTCTACCTTTCTTCACCCTTAAGCTTCTGAAATGGCCAACCTTAACCGCCGAAACAACCCAGATTTCTCCATGCAACTTCACAGGCAACATAATCAAGTTGCTCTGTTAAGCTCTGAGAAAGATGCAAGTTTCTCAGAGATTTGCCAATTCTTGACTCTGTCAAACTATTTCACCTCCCTGACCATTGATCCTACTCTATATGAGGATCACTTGCTTGAATTCTGGAAGACCTGCCAAGAGGTCATTATGGATGGGGAGAAGGCACTGTCTGCCACAGTGCAAGGGAGGACAATCTTCATCACTCCGGCCATCATTAACCAACATTTGCAGCTGGATGATGAAGAAGGTGAGGTGTCCTTCCCAAAGGAAGCTGTTAATCATTCCTTTGAGCAGATGGGCTATGAGGGAGATTTCTCTGTAAAGACCTTCAGGAAAGGGAAGGTCTCATCCCAGTGGAAATACCTGCTCCATGTGGTTATCCACAGCTTATCAAACAAGCATGGTGGATGGGACCAGATTCCTGAGGATCTCTCCTTTATAGTTCATGGAATGGTTCAGGGGGTCAAGTTCAGGTATTCACAATTTGTTTATACTAATTTACTTTCAAACTTAGACTCCTTAGAGTATTACATGTTTCCTAGATATGTTCAACACATTCTCAACTGTGAACTGGGCTCACAGTTGAGGGAAACAAGTAATATTCTTAAATTGGGACAGATGAAGCCCGGCATCTTTAAAATAATGAAGAAGCCAACTGTAGGCTTCTCAGGGGTAGAAATAGCCCTAGTCCCAAAAATGTTAGAGCTCATTGCTCAAGGTGACAACCAAGCAACACAAGCTAGTGTTGAACCCACACCTCTTTTATCCTTACCTCTAAAAAGACCAGAAATCACCCTCACCTACCAAAGAAAATCCGAACGAACCCCTGCTCAGGCTATTGAGTCTGTGCAGGCCCCCATATACTCAACCTTACAGGAAGAAGTGGACACTAGAGCTCCCACTTCTCCTGAGGAGCAAACCACTCCCATCTCTTCAACTATCAGGGCTGAGGTTCCTCATGCTCACCCTGATGAGCTCACTAGCCCAACAGCCTTAAGCCTTCACTCTGAGTCTCAACACTCAAGTGAACAACCTTCAGGGGACAGCTACCATCCCCAGCCTTTAGATCTCAAACAACCAATTCCCAACCTATCCTTCTACACTGATGAAGACTTAGGATTCAGTAAGTACCATGAGTCTCTCTTCTCTTCCCCTACTCAAAGAGAGATGAGTACCTCTGACTCTCCTCAGTCTATCCCCCATCAGTCACCCATTACTGAGGTGGACACTCCTGAACATGTTCAGGATGTCCATATGGAAGAGGCTCTCACTTTTGAAAGTGACTACATCATTCAGACCTCAACCATGGCAACTCAGCCCACTGGCATCTCAACTGAGGCTGCCAGTGAGCAGAGGAAAACCAGCAGCCAAGAAACTCAAGCTGGTGGTGAGAGAGAGGACTTTGGTCCAATCATCTCATCCCCCAATGATTCTTCTGATGAAGATGAGGGGAATTTGAGACTAAAGGTGCAGAAATTGTCAAAAACATGCACCTACTTAGTCTATAAGGTTAGTCATTTGGAATCTCAGGTGACTACCTTAAATAACAGGGTCAATGATCAGCAACTTCAGATTTCATATCTAAAGGAAAAACTAGCTGGGAGACCTTTAAGGAGAGCTCAACCAGGAACACAAGAACCTGTGGATGTGATTGACTTATCCTCCAGCTCACCTATGCAAGTGGGTGATGCTACCAAAAAGGGGGAGAAAGTTATTACAACCACAGAACCTGGGAGTTCTTCACAGAGAATGGACATAGAGGACTCACCATCCTCACTTGCTGTTGTGCATTCTCAGCAACTTCCTCAAGTTCACATTAATGTGGACTCTATAGACTCAATCATCAGGAGTCTCTTTGAGGAAGGTATACCAAGGGCTGTCTCATCTCCACCATAAGGAACTGGCAACTACATCATAAGGTGGAGGTATGATGATGACAGAAGAGCCCTTATACTTCACAGAGTTCAAGGCCAACAAGAAGTTTTTCATTTCCAAAGCCTGAGCTTCAATGAAAGACTAGATTTAGTCAACATGCCACTTGTCAATCCAAGCAATTCAAGACAAGCTGACAGGCTGGCTCAAAGAATCCAAGACAGGATCCTTGCAGAGTTCTCTCTAAGAAGGAGACTTAGGCAATCAGGCAATGTCATCGGTCAACTGGATGTTGAGGTGGACCCTAAGATTAGTTTCAAAGGGGAAACCTTGACTGAAGGCCCAGTGGCAGAACCTAAGACCCCTGTCTCATCATCAACAACTGCTGCAGAGGTCCAAACTCCCTTTGAGACACCTGCTGGTGAAGGTGTTTCTCACCTCTCTCTGGCCAGAGCATGGAAGCTACACCAAGCAATGAAGGCCAAGCCTCAATCCACCCTGAGTCACAAAGGTCTGTTGGTGACAAAGGGAAAAGGATAATGACTCCTGAGGAAATTGAGGAGGAAGAGAGAGAGAGAGGAAAAGGAGACTAAGGGGCGAAAGTTCTACTGGGTCATCTAGCTTCATGCAAGCTGCAATCAGGGCTGCTCCCAGACCAAATACTCAGGATGATGAGTTAAGGGCAGTCAGGATTACCTACTTACAGACCAGGAACTATGATATTGATGAAATCATCTCCCTCCCCTTAGAAGAGTTAAATGAACTGGCTGACATGGAAGTGTCAAGAGAGATGAAGAAGAAAGAGGATGCAAGGCTACTTCTCCAATTCAAAGAGGAGAAGAGACAGAAAAGGCTCTACAAGCATGCTCCCACTCTCTCTCCAGTTCAAGAAAGTCCTGCACAGGAAGATGTGGCTCCACAAGAACCTCAGGTAGATAAAGAGGAAGATAGGATCAAGATGATCAACTACCTGAGTGCCACAGGCTTCTATCAGGCAGATGCACTTCTTCCCCTGTCCTATGACTTCATTGAGTTTGAGTACTTAAAGCAACTTGAGCTTGAGCTAGTCAAAGAAAGAAAGACAACCAAAAGGAAGCTAAGGGAAGAAGCTGCAAAGTCAAGAGCCATCATTCAAAAGAATGCAAAGAAGTCTGCTGACAGACAAAGAATGATGAGCTTCTTGAAGCTATATGGATTCTCCGGAAGGAGACTTGGCCCCATGTCTCTATCCACTATGGATGAGCATATAAGGGTGATCAAGCAGAAGATTAAGAGTGGAGAACTGATTGACTTGCACTCTCTTCCAAGTCAAGTCCCACCTGAAGTGGAGGTCAAGTTTGAACAACCAGAGACACCTCAACCAGAACCTCCAGCTGAGCCTCAGCAAGCTTCATCTTCTGATCCAAGGCAGGGTCAAACTCCCTCTCCTTCTGAACCTGTGAGGGAGGAACACCCAACTGAGAAAGACACTGATGATCAACATGGTGCTGCAGACCAGTCTTCTCAGTTAAAGTTATCTAAGAGGAAGAAGAGAATGGCTTCTAAACCAAAGACTAAGAAGAAGAAGCCAAAGTCATCTACCTCTACACCTCAGGCTGAATCAGATCAACCTGAGGAAGTGCATGATGAGGCAGCCCAATCAACTCCTATGCAAGTGGCTCCTCTAACAACTGAGACACCCATCTTGTCCTGGACTTATTCTACCAATCCAGAAAGATGGCATGTTATCAGAGATCAACGTGTTGAGAATGTCTACTCCTGGCAAGACATAATCAACTTACCTCTGCATGATCTCTTTGAGATGAAGATACTATGAGAGTCTTGATGATCCTGACCATCTAATGAAGAAAGGAATGGTCTTGATTGTACTGAAGACTACCAACATCTGAAGATCTTCTAAGTGTTTTGGTAGCATCAGCCTAGTGGGAGTTTGTAAGGATTTCTTAAGTCTGATGCAACCCAAAACATCCAAAGTGTCTCTGCAACATGCACTAAGTACTGAACTGAAGAATGCTTCGGAAGTTTTACACAATGCATTAGAAAATACTCTAAGTGTAAAATCTTCCGAAGCCAAGACCAATATCTTCCGAAGCCAAACATGAAGTCTTCCGAAGCTTGAGAGACAAAGTCTTCCGAAGCTTCAACCTATGAAGACAGATTTCTTCCGAAGACTTTTAGTACACATGCTTTATCTGATGTACTGTTCCATAAAGCACCTTTTCCGCTGCATCTCTGTAAAGTCACCAACTTACATGAGTTGGTGAAAAGGTCCATGCTTTTGGTAACTGTACATTGAGGTCTTGAGTCTGTAACTTTCCACTTTATGTACTTTATCCTTTTTGTAATGTATAAGGATGTGAGCTATGGCATGTCATAGTCACAAGGTCAAAAGGCAGATATGCCTTTTGATCCTACAATTGATTTTGTTAGTGTCTAGTCAATTGTATCCAGCTGGCTTTCAAAGTATAGCCGGCTGTAGGTTGTAGTATAAGTATTTCAAGTTCTTGTATCTTTCTTTATGCTTTGTAACACTTGTAAAAGAACTTGAGAAAGCAATATACTGCCTCCTTGAAACCCATACTCTCTTGTTCTGTCTCTTGCTTTACTTGTGTTCTTTGTATCATCTTGGTTAACCCAGTTCACTGTTTGATTAGAGTTTAGTTAATCTCCTCATTGTGTTGTTGTGTTGTAATTGTGTTAAAGCCCTTAAACGGTCCTGCAATATTTATTCGGAATTTTCTAAAATTGATTTAAGGCTGAAAAAGCCATTTATAAAAAAAATGGCAGAGGCCCGGTTCGAACCCGGGACCTCATGCTCATGGTGGTAGTGTGGTAACCGTTGGGCCAAAGCCCAAGTCTTGGTTTAAAATACAAAACAAATTTTAAAAGTTGTTATTGAGGTAATCCCCCAAATTCAACATAAACCCTAGATTCAAATTGAATCCAATTGAGTATCAATTCGATAACGATAATGAAATCAATCATAGGGCTTTGATTGCCCATGTAAAATCGAGTGTAAGGATGTGCGTAATTACCCGTTTTGAAACGTAAACCGCAAGAACAGATGATGAATAGGTCGCGACCAAGGTATTTCTTGATTGATGCTCAGATGATGATTATAACCAAATTCATTGCACAGGAGCCTTCTAATGGATTCTGAGATTAGAAGCCATCTTCCAATTTTGCTTGATGATGACGAGTTGGTGAAATTCGAATGGAGTTTCAGTTCGCGACAAGGAGGAAGCTTAACTCGAAGGTTTTTTGATTCAGTTAAAATTGAGAGTTGTAACAGATTAGGTTTTGTTCAATGATTGATTAGGTTGGTTTAATTTGGTTAAAATCATGGGTTAACGCTCGAACGGCTCGTTTGATGTACGCGACCGTTACCCGACACGTTCAGGGTCCATAATGGTTATTTAATCTCAATTAAAGATCATAATTGAGTTTGGAATGCGTTGGTGAACCGGTTGGGATCATTCGGTATTAAAATTGAGGGGTTTAGGGTGAGTTTAGGGGTCGCCGGAGCCGTAGCCGGCGGTGGCCGGATGGCCGACCGGAAAGACGGGAGAGGAAATAAGGTTGGAGGGTTGGGTTTGATAATTTACAAGTTTGGTCCCTGTGTTTTAAACAGTTACACTTTATGCTTTAAACTTTCTTTTAAAGTTTATAACTTGACAAAACTAACCCTATAACTTTAAGTTTCAAACCTTTTTAGGTTTTATAATTTTTATAAATTGTTATTATTAATAATAGTAGTAATATTATTATCATTATTATTATTCTTAGTTATTATTATTATTTTTATAATTTTGCTATTATTAATATTATCATTATTATTATTATTATTATTATTAATATTATCAGTAGTAATAATAACAATAACATTATTATTATTATTTTAATCACAATTATTTTTAAGATTTTTATTACTTTAAGTTAAGTTTTATAATATTAAGTAAACATTGTAACACTTATAATGTTATTATTATTTATTAAATTAATTTGTTAACCACCAAATTAATTATGAAGCACAATAAACCCTCAATGTTTCACAAAACACATAAAAGATCCTTTTATAAACTTAAAGAAGTTACCCTTTTAATAAACAAAAATACGAGATGTTACAGTCTCCCCAACTTAAAAGAATTTCGTCCCGAAATTAAGAATGAACTCAAATGAGTAAAAGAGTTGAAATAAAGAAAATAAGTGTACAAACGAACAGTGATTGACGTTTATTTACAGATAAGATATTTCACTTTATGGAATCTTACAAGTCTCTTGACATAATGTATGCCAACTTGAACTCTTCCAGTGAAATACGAGACGTTTTGAGATGAACGTTGGAAGACGATAATGAGTTACCGTGGTATGTTAGACTTATAAGCCACAACTTCTAGAATATAATCTCGTAGTAAAGCGATGTGTTGAAATAAAATTAAAAAAAAACCACAATTGTGAGAAAGGTTAACCGTCAGGATTTAAGAATCCCAAACGTCACTATATGAAATGATCTTAACGCATATCTTGTGAATATGTATCTCTCCTTTGACCAATCATCGGTCTATGAATAATACAATATGCGAAGATTTTGGAATAAGTTCACGACGATGGTTAGGAACATTATTAAAAGCAGAAAATGAATTGATCATCCAAACTAATGATCGATGTTTAACGACATACCACGATATACGACTATTTGTGATAGATACAAGTCAATTTCTCGACTGGTTACCCACATGAGTCAATATGAAATTAGTTAATCGGTCTATAATGCACCATTTGTCATCATGTCATCTAAGATAAGAGGCACTTAGTGATGAAAAGTTAAAAAGGAGATTCATAGGAACACGAATGTTAGGCTTTGTCATATATAAAGGTAAGACACTTGGACACATACCAAGTTATGTCTTTTCTTTTATGCCAAACCCATGACTACAAGTTACGAAGGTTTATGAACCTCCACGTCACAATGTAAGTAATAACGAGTCTCGTTAGTCGAAACCAAGATAGAGTTTTAAAGATTTCCAAGGTTAAGGGTTCAAAAGTGATTCAAGAAGTAACGCAAACAATAAGACATGCATTTGTAACCATGTTTTGCAAGGTAACAAATTTCCAAACATAGATTGCATACGTAATTCATCAAACCCATAAGTACAGTCGAGAACATTCGTATGACTAGAAGGACATAACCACAAGTTGATAATGTCTTTATTTAATAGAAAGATTGTTTAGGAAGGCTACCATCGCGCAATCATGTGTTGATGATATCTCATAATGAGAGTTGATAAATAAAGAATAAATGGTTCATTGTAGCTAGATCGAGTTGAAACATGAAGATAAAGGAAAGAAATCGATTTAAGAATTCAAATGCTCCAAGCTCGGAATCAAAATCAACCTAGAGTGATCGGGTCTCCTTTCAAGTTCAGAAATCATGCTTTGGCTTGATAGGTTCAAACACTAACATTGGTTCACCCTTCAAGTTACTACATGTTTCTTGTCACTTGATTAAAACCTTGGTAAGTTGGAGATCAGGAAATGAGAATAGTCACCAAGGTGTGGTTTTCACTCCTAACTTGATGGTGTATTCCCAAGGTATGACCGCTAACTTACCAAATCAAAAAGTTCGATCCTAACACGTTGTTAAGGATCTATAGAAATAAGATGATGTAACTCACCATTAAGGTAAGGGAAATCACTCCTATCTTAGCGGTGAAGTTTTACAAAAACACAAAATATAACAAGATGAACTTCTTCATCAAAATCCAGAATTCACTCCTACTTTGATGAAGTCGTCTCATTTGAACAAATACAATTCATAAAGATGATATTATCATCAAGGTATGGAATTCAGCCTATCTTGATGACTGAATTTCATAATAGCAAGAAAACAATCGAAGATTGACATTTGTCACCAAAGTACGGGTTTCAATCCTATTTTGGTGAGATCATGTCATTTGTGAAATGCCATTCCAAAGAAAATAATTGAAGTCAATCCTCGGGATAAGGAAATCACCCCGATCCAGAGGATGAAATTCTTATAAAACACACTATTGGAAACCATTTATCAAAACGAATGAAGAATCATCACCAAAGTAAGGGAATCATCCCTGTTTTGATGAGTTAGAATTATTTAGGAGATACGAGTGTTCTTAGTCATAGGTTGACTTGCAACCCTTGCATCTCCCACGGTGCAAACGGTATGAAGTTCGACTTAACAACGAAAGGAAGAGAATATCTATTAGAAATTCAGAAAATTTCAAGTTTCATTAATGTAACAAAAGGAAATCATGCTTACAAAATTTAAGGTCAAAGTTCGAGGTAACAGAATTAGTTATAATGGTGTTCAAATCTTGAATAATTTAAATCAGGAAGGCAAAATCAAGGACAAGAATGATTCAACATCATAATGAGATGTGAACATTCGATTCACAATCGAAGGGAATACATGGACTTCTCAAGATATGAGATCAGCCATAACCTTATTAAAGACATGCGTACTTATAAGCGATCACTCATCTCAAGGGTTTTGAGTCAAGTAAATGGATTCAATGATCGAGTCAAATCACCATTTGCACTTTGCCTAGACAAAGTATCCCGAGATGTAGGAATTCCACCTATAGCATTGCATGTTATTAGTTATGGGACACATCCTTAAGAACACTTGAGAACCATAAGTAACGGGTTTAAAGTTTTTGAGGACCATTCGGTTTAGATTCCCAATATCTTTGGGTATATTAAGATCAATGTTCACGTTGGTCAAGATATAGAAATAATTACATGAAACGCTCAACGTATAACGGTGTTAAACGTAAGAGTTGAAATGTAGGATAGGTTCAATATTAACAGGAACATTATGTATGATATGAATGAAGAGATACCAGTTCAAGGAATCAAAGATTTTTAAGATACAAAGAGGATGGTTCCATTTGGTAACGCATTACCATTTGGAATCGTTGACACGTCAAGGTAAATTGACCCATTTGCCATAGAGACTTGTGTATGTTGACCATAGTTTATCACTCATCCCAGAAATCCCCAGGTAAGCATAACTGGTCTCACAATGAGATTTATACGATATGCTTGCCTTAGCCTGAAGGCCTTTTGCCAGGAAATCCAGAATACAGGTGTCTATGTGTCACACAAATTTCTTTGGTTTATGAAATCAAAACCTTGATGAGATTTTCATAGATTAGACATAGAGTCTAAGGAATTGAACCCACGATGATAAGGGTAGATTCCACATGTTGCCAAGAATAGGTTTAAGAAGTTTATTTGTCGGGGAGAATCAAAGAGTTAAAGTTAAGTTTAGGGAGACAAGTAACTAAGTTTAAGCATACATAAGGCAATCCTATGCTAAGGCATCAAGTTGCACAAAAGGCATAGCATTATGTAGCATGCAAACAACATGTAAACACAAAGGTATAAGGATCTTTCTATGAGGTTCATGCAACTATAGTCTAGGTCACCATTTCTAATAACCTAAATCCCTATAGTTATGGGCTCTGATACCAATCTGTCACACCCCAACCTTGACGGCGGAAACGTCGAGATGTGAGGGTTAAGATTGTTCACAGCCACATAACGCTATATTAGATTGTAAGTATTATTTATCATAAGTCTTAAAATGAAATACAACCATAAGTCTTAAACAAGAGATAAGTTCAAACATAAATCAAAACATAACATAACATTTTGTTTATTTAACTAGGTCCAAATCCTAGTTTTATTGCAAGCTTCAAAGTCCACTTTAAACTTGGGGGTTTCCTGAAACATGATAAAAATAAGAGTCAACTAAAATAGTTGGTGAGTTTCCAAGGTTTTCATACATAATATGAAAAGGTTACAAGTAGCAATTCATGTCATAGGTCATAAGCAAGTAAGGTTATAGAACACATATCGTTACAACCAAACCTCGACTTGATTACAAGTATAAAAGATTGGCTAAGTGTATTTGGTTCCCATGATGAAGAAGCATACGTCATCAGGAGTCGGCAATACCTCGACTTTAGCACCAAATAGGCTTGTCAGGCCCAAACATCTAAGACGTCGCCAGGCTAGCAATAGTTAATGATTGTAAACAAACTATGTATCTCATATAATCACTTACAATACACAAATAACCATGACAAAATAATGAGTTGAATTGCAAGTGCTTTACAAGTCTCAAACGTTTATAAGTGTATGATCTATAAGTATCATGTTTCACCCCAAAATAGTGTGAAATAAAGTAAAAAAGGGACAAGGAAAACTCACATGGATATAGGCATTACAAGATGATGTAAAAGATTAATGTAAGATCCAAAAGATAAATCCAAAGTATCCATTACAAGCACCTAAATATATAATTTACAAGATAAAGATTAAGGTTAACAATACGATTAACGTTCACAAGAATTTGGGTGTTAATATTTTTAAGGTTTTTGCTAAGCAATAAGTTTATAATGTAGTTATTTACATTATCATTCCATTAGCAGGAATTATATAGGTTTATATGATTAAGTATTTTAGAAATGAAATTAGATAATAATAATGTAATTAAATCTTAATAATTTTCTAAGAATAGTATATAATTTTCCAAATTTTAGAGATTAATAAAGATAATATTATGTCCATTATTATTTAAAATGATTTTTTTTAAAATTATTATATCAAGTCCATAAGCATATAAATAGTTAATTTTTTAAAAGAAAATCATTTAAATATATAAACTTAAATACACATAATAGGAAATTTAAGTTTTAAAAAGTACATTTTGACCAATGTTTATAATGTACTTAATTATATGACTTGCAAATTAATATAAAATTATTTAAAGTCATTTAGCATGGTCAAAAATAAATAAAAAAACTAATTATTTAAATGATAATTAAATGTCTATTTACATAATTAATCATTTATCATATTAATTTATAATGTTTTATGAAAACTCCATTTAAAATAACGTGATTTAAAAGATAAATAATTAAAGGGAAAGTTCGGGTCACTAAGATTTTATTATTATTTTTTTTATAATCCATATAAATAATCCATGAATGATCTTTAAAATGTTTTATTACAAAGGTTTTTAGTTATTTAAAATTTTAGAAATATTACTGAAATTTATTTGATCTCTCAAAAATATTTAAAAGTTATAGAAACATTTTTTTTATGTTTATTAGGAATTTTCTAAAATTGATTTAAGGCTGAAAAAGCCATTTATAAAAAAAATGGCAGAGGCCCGGTTCGAACCCGGGACCTCATGCTCATGGTGGTAGTGTGGTAACCTATGGGCCAAAGCCCAAGTCTTCGTTTAAAATACAAAACAAATTTTAAAAGTTGTTATTGAGGTAATCCCCCAAATTCAACCTAAACCCTAGATTCAAATTGAATCCAATTGAGTATCAATTCGATAACGATAATGAAATCAATCATAGGGCTTTGATTGCCCATGTAAAACCGAGTGTAAGGATGTGCGTAATTACCCGTTTTGAAACGTAACCCGCAAGAACAGATGATGAATAGGTCGCGACCAAGGTATTTCTTGATTGATGCTCAGATGATGATTATAACCAAATTCATTGCACAAGAGACTTCTAATGGATTCTGAAATTAGAAGCCATCTTCCAATTTTGCTTGATGATGACGAGTTGGTGAAATTTGAATGGAGTTTCAGTTCGCGACAAGGAGGAAGCTTAACTCGAAGGTTTTGTTTGATTCAGATAAAATTGAGAGTTGTAACAGATTAGGTTTTGTTCAATGATTGATTAGGTTGGTTTAATTTGGTTAAAATCATGGGTTAACGCTCGAACGGCTCGTTTGATGTACGCGACCGTTACCCGACATGTTCAGGGTCCATAATGGTTATTTAATCTCAATTAAAGATCATAATTGAGTTTGGAATGCATTGGTGAACCGGTTGGGATCATTCGGTATTAAAATTGAGGGGTTTAGGGTGAGTTTAGGGGTCGCCGGAGCCGTAGCCGGCGGTGGCCGGATGGCCGACCGGAAAGACGGTAGAGGAAATAAGGTTGGAGGGTTGGGTTTGATAATTTACAAGTTTGGTCCCTGTGTTTTAAACAGTTACACTTTATGCTTTAAACTTTCTTTTAAAGTTTATAACTTGACAAAACTAACCCTATAACTTTAAGTTTCAAACCTTTTTAGGTTTTATAATTTTTATAAATTGTTATTATTAATAATAGTAGTAATATTATTATCATTATTATTATTCTTAGTTATTATTATTATTTTTATAATTTTGCTATTATTAATATTATCATTATTATTATTATTATTATTAATATTATCAGTAGTAATAATAACAATAACATTATTATTATTATTTTAATCACAATTATTTTTAAGATTTTTATTACTTTAAGTTATGTTTTATAATATTAAGTAAATATTGTAACACTTATAATGTTATTATTATTTATTAAATTAATTTGTTAACCACCAAATTAATTATGAAGCACAATAAACCCTCAATGTTTCACAAAAAACATAAAAGATCCTTTTATAAACTTAACGAAGTTACCCTTTTAATTAACAAAAATACGAGATGTTACAATTTTTCTTTCCATAAGCCTGTTTTGTGTAAGGCATGTTTGTGATAAACAGACGACTTGCTTATTGTTTGAACTTTAGGTTCACTAATACTCTTAGGTGGAGTATTAGATCTCGATTTAGAAAAACTTGGTTTGCATCAAAAAGTTCAATTTTCTTTTCGGGCGTCTGATAATAAGGACAATTAGGAGAAATATGTCCTCGTTTTCCACAATTGTAGCATGATCTACCTTCTACAGATTGAGGAAAATATTTATGTGGGTTTGAGTTTGTAAACGTGTGATCTTTGTCTGGTTGGGTTTTGTCACTTCTCTTTTATATGTTTGAGCTTCTTTAACAAAATTAATTGTTTTGACGTTTTGAACATCTTTAACTTTTGCTTACTTGGACTTTGATGAATAACATGTTTATGGTTAACTTGTTTAGTCATTTTGGGTTTTGAAATCGACGTTTGTGAACCTGACCTTACATTAACCCTTTTAATTTCATCATCCAAAATTCTCAACTGACACTTTTCCTTTTGATTTTAAGGTAGACTCCTTCTGTTTAGTGATAGAGTTCACAATTTTAATTGTAGAATCAGGATCACTAATCAGAGGACTGGACACCACATGATTCTTTACCGGGATATTATTGATAGGTCTATATTTAGTAATCAAAAGAATCTCATATGGTGGTGGAACTACTTTGTAACCCAAACCTTCCCCATTATTTCGTTCTTTCACTAAGTTTTGACCTATGTGAGAAGAACTAGCCCAACTATGCAGTTTTTGTTTTAAAGAATTAACCTCGATTTCCAAAACTGCTTTTTCCTTTTTGGTTTCTTCTAAAGAATTTAAATAAAACTTTACATTATTTGATTGATTTAAGGCAACAACCTCGGTTTCCCTTAGTTGTTTCCCCAAAAGTTCTATCTTCTCTTTAAAACTGCACTCATTTTGTTTTAATATACGATTAGCTTCAGTGCATAGTTGTAAATCATTTACTAACTTATCATTATGTTCTAACAACCTAGCAAATTTCAAATCAATGCTTTCTCTAAATTTGTCACATTCATTACAAGCATGTTTTTCAAACAGTTGGTCTTTAGAACTTACCTGTGAGGAATCGGTTGAATCAGCCATCAAAGCAGATTTAGACTCTTCGGAGGCTGGAGATTTTGAACTTGTTGCTCTGAGCTCTTCCTCAACCAAGTGATTTACGACGTTTGTAGCTTCTTCGGTATCTGACATCGCTTGCTCAGCTGCACTCTCACTTTCACTAGCAGACCCATCATCTACTGCTTCGACACAGGCAATATTTTATTCTCCAGGAGAAACAAATCAGAAGGACCAGTCTTGTCCTTCATTACCTTGAGCAGTTAGAGCCTTTGTCTCTTTCCTTGAAGAAGCAGTTCCAATCACGTCCTTGTCTTGACGGTTGAATGTGGGAAATGGGTTTCCATTTCAAGTTTTCTTGGGCTTTACACATTCACGTTTAAAGTGCCCCTTTTCATCATAGTTGAAGCATGTGACTTTGATTTTGTCAAAACCAAACGTCGTATCCTTAGTGGCTACTTGGTTCTGTCCCGTCTTCTTGACAAACTTTTTAGCTCTTCTGACTGCACTTGCCAAGGCCCACATGATGTCCATTCTCTCTAGCTCATTCTTATCAACTTGCTCGTAATCTTCATCTGCAAGATGAGAATTTCCAATCTTCCCGGCAACTAAACCATCATAGGATTCGACAACAACTGCTAGAAGTCCATGTGCTCCTTTGCAACTTCCACTGTGATATTTCCAAAATTCTCGGTCTTCAACTGTGTAGTGTTGGCTTCAGGCACTATGTATTGGGTCCCTACGTTTCTGGTCATGAAGTAGTGGTTTGAGAAGGAGCAGATGAACTAGACACTAATACTGTTTGTAATGGTGCTCCTAAAACAGCTAGAGACGAAACTGAGTTGTAGAGTGAAGGATTCTGAATGTAGGATCCTTTCTTTGACTTGTACTTCATTCTCAGTTCTTCTTCTCTAAACTTCAAGATGAAGTCATTTATGTCTAACGTCACAAGAATGTCGTTCTGTCTTAGATTAGACACAAATGAATCCCATTTCTCAGGCAAACCATCAGCAAAGCTTGAAACTTTGTCTTCCATTGATGTGGTTACACCATGAGTGTGCAGCTCACTCATCAGATGATAGAATCTGTCAATAATATCATCTAACCTCTCATTCCCTATCGAAGAGAAATTATCAAACTCCTTCTTCAGAGCTTTAGCCTTCAGTGCCTTTAACGTTGCATTTCCATCATATCTCTTCTCTAGTGCCTCCCATAGTTTTTTAGTCTGCTTGTTCTCAGAGAACTAATGAAAACTGTCCTTTCGTATCGACTGAGTTAACAAGACATAAACTTTCTTCTCATCATTGAAGAGTATCTTCTAGGCTTCACTCATTCCTCCCAAGGTTAAATGGACTCCATTAGCACTAACTGGCACCGTATAACCAGTCTTAATGGATGTCCAAAGATTGGGATCAACTCCATTTAAGTAAATCTCAAACCACTGTTTCCACTAAGGATAATCATCTAACGTTATCTGCTTCGGCGGTTTATTATGATTTCCTATCTCATTCTCCAGAAGTAGTAGATTCTGGATGCGTGAGTCCTTCCCGGCAGTAAACGCAGCAAATTGATCTTCCATTTTTATGAACTTGTTACTTGGAGAACAGGGCAGTTTCAATCGTGCGAACGAACTATGAGTATGGATCACTCGTGCTAATGATGGGTGCGAATGAATTCAATCGTGCGTTTGGATTCAGTCGTGTGTATGAACAAGACGAATGGACTCAAGCGACTGGAGTTGTTCAGTCGTGTGAATGAGTAATGCGACTGAACTCAGTCGTGCGAATGGAGTATACGAATGAGTTCAATCGTACGAATGAGCTAGTCGTGCGACTGAAGGCTGCTGTTTTTGCAAAATCGAAGATTTTGACACTTTGACACAAAATACGATTTTTCTAAGAACCCTAATCTGTCGTATAGTGAAAAAACGAAACTTTAATGCGAGAAAACATTGAAAACACCTTTAGAAGCAAAGTGGTGACTCTTTTGATTAAAACGTAGGTTTTTGACACCAAACCTAATTGAATCAAACGCAAAATCAAGAGTCAAAGCTCTGATACCACTTGTTTTGGATCGTGTACGGACGGAGTACTAACTGATTATGCGTTTATACCAGATCAAATAGTGCGAAATCCTATTTGATTGGCGATCCAATCAGTGAGAATGATAACCCGATGGATATAAGATTGAACTAAACTTTAAGAACGAGTAGGAATCGCTCAGGAACGAACTATGAACCTGGACAGGCTGTTTGGGATGTTCTGGACGGCTAGGGTTTATGTGTTTTCGCAATATCTCTTCAAGTGTTATGTTTTTCCACGAATTAGGTGGTATTTATAGGTTAGGGGTTTTCATTCGTACGACTGAACCATTCGCATGGTTCAGTCGTGCGACTGAATCATGCAATTGAGTCATACGCACGACTGAAGGTTCAGTCGTGCGACTGAGTCAATCTTATGTCTCAATCATACGACTGATCGAGTCTCCTGGTTTAGTCGTGCGACTGGTCCATAAGCATGATGTATTCATGTGTATGGTCCATAAGTATGGTCCGTTAGCATGAATAATCACCCGACTAGGTTGAACATAATACTCAATTATTATTGACTTAGAAATTGTGTACAACAACCTCAAACCTATATAAGAAGTTCATACATATGAATCAAAGATAAATAAACATCAAATCATATATCATATTTCATTGCTTCGTCAAATTACACATATTTAAGTCATGAAAGACTTTTACATTTAAGCACATAAACTAGGAACACATGTATCTATAATTAGATACAAAAGTAAGCTAACATAAGACCTATTACAAGCAAATATAAACATTCTAATCTAAGGTGAGTCCAACCTATGCATGATCTTCAATACTCCCCCTAGGTTGGAACTCAGCTCCAGTTTCCCCTGCTGCCTTTGATTTGTCTTCTACAGCTCCTGCAGCTACCTCCTTAGGGGCTTCATTAAATGATTCACCTTGGTCTCTTCCTGCTTCATTAGCCCCTTCGGGATGAGCACTAGCTTGCCCAAACTATCTGGCCAAATCTTGTATGTCCATGTTTAGATCATCTTGGGCCCTCACTCCCTCTGCAAGCCTCTTGACCTCTGCCCTCACACCTCTGATCTTATTTGCCACAGTCATAAACAAACTGGCTTCCTTCCATGTCTCATCACCCGCACCTGCTTTGATATGATTCTCAACCAGCAGGTCTTCATCACAAAAGCTAAAAAGCTCCATCGGATCAAAGAATTTGAATTCACCACCATTCTTTACTCCGATTACCGCCTCCTCCGTATTGTTATCAAAAAACCACTTTTCAAAACTTTGTAGTTGTGGGGGGAGGGGATCTGCCAATCTGACCCTATTCACGGTCACGGTCTTTGGGGGTTTCATCCTTAGTACATTCTTTCCTTTTCTAGTCTCCCAATCCTTGTCCTTCTTCGATCGTCTTCTCTCTGCTTTCATAAATCCAAAGGACTCAAAATTGTCGTTTAGACCATTTTTTATCTCCTTCTCCAATAATGAGGCTCTTTCACTAAGATGGGCATTCAGTAATGGCAATGCTGCCAGCCTCCTCAAATCCCATTTTGGCAAGGTCGTGAATGCCTTTCTCTTCTTCATGTAAGAAATACCACCCCCTCTCCTCTTGATCATGAACATCTTGAGGTTGGAGTTATAACACCAGCTAATGATTTTCTTATCAGCCTACTTCTTGCTCAACCCTTCCAAGTTTTGGAATAATGGAGTTAGCTCTTCAGGCTCTTTTTCTCTAACGAACCATTCTTCTTTAGCCATTTCGAAAACATCTCCATCTCATTCTCTCTTTTTGGCTACATATACCAGTGGCCTCTCATCAACCTCATAAAACTCTAGTTCAGAATCATAGTCAACCAGCTGCTTATCATCTTCCTCTTTATCAATTAGCCCTTTGCCTTTCTCAACATCCTTTTCAGCATTCTTCTCTACTATCACCTCTTCACTCACCAAATCCTTCTCAAAATCAAACTGCATATTAACAAATCTTGCTTCAAATATACCATCCACATTCTTCATATTTGCATTCTCTTTGTCCACTCCTGAACCTCCAGCTTCTTCAGTTGCTGCACCAGATGTGCCCTCTCCTGCCCTGGAGAATGTACCCATATTTAAGAATGGGTATTTGGAAGTATCGATTAAGTCATCAAACTCAGATTCAGTTAGTTGATTGGGCAGGCCGGCAGCAACTTTTAACTCATTTATCTGCTTAAACAACTTCTTTATCAGCAGGCTTTGATCCATTAGCATCTTCTTCATCCCTTCAATCACCTCATCCTTTTGACTCTCTCGTATCTCTTGATTAGTGAGATTTGTTTTCATCATGTTCAGTTCATTAGCAAGAGAGCTGTTGATATTTCGAATCACATCCTCATCTAAACCACCTCTTTCTTCTCTCCTTGAGGTTTCTGTAACTTCTTGGTGTCTTTGTTTAGTTCTCCTTTCAGACTCTCCTACATCAGCTTTCTTTTTCGACCTTCTCTCTTTCTCAACCCCTATCTCCTCAGCCCTTTCAATCACCTCCTCTTCGAAGTCATAATCCTTTTCCTTCACATATCTTTTTCTTTTCTTAGCAGCATCTGTCTGTTGTGCCCAGGTCTCCTCAGCTCTCTTATTTTCTGACTCGTCCACCCTCCTGATATAATTCCATCTTTCAGGTGGGTACATGTTTTCCCACAGATGGGTGATCTCTCCACTAAATTCATGTCGAATGGCACAGCAATCTGCGAAAATACAGGTGTTCATCTGCACCAACCTTGTAACCTCCCCGTGTCTTGACACATCAGGAATTAGATCATCAATGATCATCTGCAAAAATCTAGGATACAGCAGCCACTTATCATTCTTCAGCGCCATCACATTTTCTACCATACATGCAAATATCAGCCTAGCAATGTTTGCTTTCTCTTCTTTACAGCATAACACCATGGCTTTTGCGCAGTCTATGTTCAGCACATCTGATCCACCTTTACGGTGATCTAAACACGTAATAAAGACGTGGGCTATGTATGTCCATTCCTTTGAAAGGAAGGATTTCTTGATCTCTTTTCGTGTGCCAAAAGCTGGTCCCTCATATCCCATACTCCTAAACGCTGCAAACACCTTAGCATCACTCATAGAAACTTCCTCTCCCGAATCTTCATCTAGTCTTAGGATCCTCAAGATAGTCTCAGCTGTAATAGACACCTCCTGCTCCAAAACTTTAGCAGTAATCCTCTGTGTGTTTCCTCTAGTATCATACTCAGCTGATCTCCAAAAATCTCTGATGTGAAGATCATAGATGGTAGTAGAATGAGAGATAGCATAAGCAATAGGAGATCGTTGCAACCACCGAATGGAGTCTCTAAAGCCGGCTGCTTTAGGATGTGTATCGTCTAAGATGGTTGTGATGTTGTTTCTCTCATCAAATTTGAGATTTGCCATTTAAACCTGAAAAACAAATGAAATGCATTAGAATTAATGATTAAATGCTAATATGAAATAAGGACAAGAAAAGAATAAAGAATAAACAAAAATTAAATTAAATTCGCTGGCCGAAACTACAGTTTCGCAGAATGAGTTATAGCTTCGGCAGGCGAAAGTATAGTTTCGCCAACAAGGGCACATTAATTTCGGCAGAACAATGAAGTAGATTTGACAACCCGAAACTATAGTTTCGGCACAGTGAAACTGAAGTTTAGTCAGCGAAACTGTCAAGTTCGCTCGGACAGCATAACCTCACAGTTTCGCTAAAAACCATGAACTTTCGTTCAGTTTCGCTGGACTATCGGTACTTTCGCAGTAAGAACTGCGAAGGTACCAAAGAGTCTTGATCAAATAGACTCACAATGTTGCAGATTTAACGAGATTAAGTAATGGTTCTGAGTTCGAAACTCACTTGCAAACAAGATTCAACGGTCAATCGGTAACAAAATCACAAAAATAGCATAATCGCATTTGGAGGTCACGAAACAACCCTAAGGAGTCTAAATGTTCGATTGTGTGAAAATGAGGAAGAAATTTCGTAAAATGAGTTTAATAGCAAATAGTTTGGAAGACAGCGAAACTGGAGTTTCGCTAAGCAAAGTTACAATTTCGCCGGCGAAGCTGTAATTTCGCCAGGTGAAACTCTAGTCCAAATTGACTTCGCACAAAGTGAGAGTACCGAACGAAACTGCAATTTCGCCCTGCGAAACTATTTGCAAAAGTATAATTTCGCTGAACTTTAAAAGGTTAGATAATTTATTATAAATATAATATTATATTTTATTAAACCCGAGAACTGAGTCAATCATGAGATCACATCTTTAAGATATACTTTAGCACAAATATGTATTTAAACATCGACAAGCAATGAGATCATACTGATAACTGAATCTAATTACAGTCTTTGAATGATTTTTGAAATTCTCAAACAGATCAATAACGATTGCTCATATGTTTATCCACTTAAACTCATGCCTTATCTTTTTCAACAAGCAGCAGATGATTCGTTAAGGTTCAATTAAATACTTAGAATGCTAGAACCCCACAATCATTTGGCAAAAACCCTCACCCAACCTCAAGATTTCTTGAATTTTATTACGATCTTTATAGAGCAAGGCGTGTACATTAGTGAGCAAGTGATTATCAACAGAATATTGCATTCTGTGATGAATTCATCATTTAGATGATTTGACACTACTCATACCAAAATGGTGAGAGCTCCAGGTCTATACTCACGTATAACAAAGGAGATAACCATTTAATCATGTGCCGATGAGAGCTCCAGGTCAGTACTATCGCACAGTAGAGGAGATCATCACTCTAGGTCAGTACTTTGGTACAGTAGAGGAGATTATCACAAACACAAGTCACATAAATACACCAATCATGGCTCAAAGATATGGCTTATATGATTTGTATTATGGTGGGTGAAAGATCAATTCTCAATCCAATTTTTGTCGGGACTCAGTTTTCGTGCAGGCCAAAATGATTGCGTAAATCAAGACATCCTCAAGCCTATATTTTAATTTAAATCATTATTCTGATGTCATACTTTATTCTTCAGGCTGAGTTTACCAAGCATATCATTAAAGAATCTGTTTGTTTTTCTATTATTTGCAATTAAAAATAAGATGTAAATCAGATAACAAAATAAGTTACTATCATTTCTTATTTTATAAACGCAAGTCATGCAAGAACAAACATATCAAGAAGATATACAATCATTTCTCAGTAATCTCGAATCAAGTTCCCAGTTCTCTTTTCATTTTTCTCCCAGTTCTCTTTTCATTTTTATTTACTATACTCTCCCTCTAAATTTTTATTTGTGTAAACCTATTTTTTTTGTTTTTTTAATTTTTCTTAGATTTTTTTATATTTTTTTAGTTTGTTTTATAAAATTGTACAAAAATAGAAATTTACCAAAGAATGTCTTCCAAACTACACTGATATCAAGATAAGAAATGAATGATCAAGAAATATGCAGTGATTGTGAAGTGAGAACTGTGATTGTGTAGATAATAATCCAGATTGTGGATAAAATACCATGACCTTAACCTGTTTGTTCCGCCTCAAATTTGAATTAGAAACAATCTCTGTCAGTAAACCGGATTACTATCAGTCCTCCTGAATTGTTTCTGCACTCATTAACAAATTAGTTAGAGAGGGGAACCTAAGCCATCGTACTCCTGGAAGTTCCTTTTTCATCAATATAAGAAACCAGCTTCGGCGCACAACCGTTTAAACAATGAGGGATTGATGTATCCTTCTTTTTAATTTGCCAAAATTTTTTCGGTTCAATTAATTTGGATTTTAATGAATTAAATTTCGAAATCATTTTCTGTTTAAGACCGGAAGAAAAAGAATTTGGTTTTGAACCTTTGGTCATTTTCATCTTTGAATCATGTGAAACCGGCTTCACATGAAAATGTTTGGATGGAGGGTTGTTCATCCAACCATTCAAAGATGTGTGCTTTCTTCCTCTTGATCCAGAGAAGCAACCCGTGTTGCCTTTATCGACTGGAACATTCTTTGTAGACTTACATCCGGAGAAGCAATTTGGTTTGCCTTTACCATTCGAAGCAAGTCTTTGAGGGCACTTCTTTACCACATGACCTTCTTTTCCACACTCAAAAAAAGCCTTGAAAGGCTTTTGATGCTTGACTGACTCGTGTGAAGCATTTGGAATTGGAAATTGTGTTGAGGTTGTTGGAGATCCTTGCTTGTTTTGAAGTTTCCTTTGCTGAACAGTGAATGGGATCTTCACTGGTTGACTGACTTGTTTTGCAGGTTGAGAAGAGATCCGTACTAGTCTTGATTCAACTTTTGGAAGTGTTTGATACTTGACAATTTCAGGTGATATCTTGATCTTTGAAGAACTGACACGGTCCTCTGTGTTTGATTCAGCATCTGAGCTTGAGCAGTCTCGTATACACAAATCTGCTTCCAATGGATCTTGATTGACAGGAATAGGATGTGTTGTTGTTGTTGGAACTTGATGATTAGATGATTCCTGATTTATCTCTTCTTTCATAACCTTGATAGGCTTAAAAGTAGGAATTTCACCTGCTTTAAACTTATCAAAGAAGTTAAAAGAAATAGTAGATATGGATTTACAAACAACCGGGACTGAATAATCGTTAGCTTCACTGTCAGCATTCGTTTTTTGTATCCCATACCAGTTGTAGAATCATGATCATCTCGCACCTCTTTATCATTCACACCTGTCAACCCTACATGCAGACTATTAGTAGGTTGTTCAAACAAATCATTTTTAGGATGAGGTCTAGGGATAGGTGAATAACATAAAGTAGAAGGAGGTGGAACTGAATTAAATACAGTTTCACCATCAGATTTTATATCCAATCCCATGTTTTTCCGGGCCCCTTGTTGTTTAGCAATAAGCTCATCCTTTTTCATGTGTGAAAGGTTCCATTTATCAAGCTTTGTTTGAAGCTTTGTCGTTTCAAATTGAGCTACAACAGCCCTTTCTCTTAGAATATTAATTTCAACGTTACGCTCCTACATAGTTCTTCTTAAAAGATCATTTTCAGCTAATGCTTCATTAAGTTTACTTGAAAAAGCAATTTCATTTTTCTTTAATTCCTGATTGATTATTTTTAATTCTTTATTTTCCAATTACAATCTGTTTGCTTTTTAAATCCCTAAGAACCGGATTTTACAAGATGAAAAACACATATCCTGAACAGTCTCATAAGGAAGATCCATGATAGTTCGTTGATAGGATCGGATCTAGTTTGATCAATTAGATTGGAATTTGCAGCGGAATATAATAGAAATTAGATCAAATTTAAGCAAGAAAGACAAGTATGAATATGCAATCACACTATGACGATTATAGAGAGAGAAATTTTCTGTTAATGGAAGATTTTCATTCACGCAAATGCTTCGGTTACAAAACAATTAGGTCAACATTCCTTTTATAAAGGAATGTGATGTCAGCTGATGTCACTTGATAGTGACATCTAACTGATTTAACAAACTACTGAAAGTAACTAATCTACTGAAGATGTCCACAACAACTAAGGACACCTTCACAAAAAGCTAAGTGTAAACCAGAATTACAACTACTAAAACTATAACATCTGAAGTGTAAGAACTTCAGACGTTTTACAATAATAAAACTACTGAAAGGAAACTACTGAAAAGTAAAACATTACAACTACTGAAAGGAAACACTTCAGCTGTTTGAGACAACTTCTGAGAATATGGTTTTCAGACTTTGTCTTCAGCTATTGTCTTCAGACTTTTATCTTCAGACTTTGTCTTCAGACTTTGTCTTCAGCTATTGTCTTCAGACTTTTATCTTCAGACTTTGTCTTCAGACTTTGTCTTCGGACTTTGTCTACAGCAGATGTAGATCTCTTCAGTTGTTGTGATGTCTGTGGGACTTAAAGGTTTTTTTGATCTGGCTCATTGGTTCTTTTGGTCCAACAAACTCCCCTTGAACCAATGCAGCCAAAACCTTTAAGCTTATTGAAGTCCCACTTATTGCAGACATATTTTCTGGATCAGCTCAGAAATCACCAAATTAAGCTCAGGCCAGGAAGAGGTTTCAAAAAGTTTGATTGGCAAAAGATGAATGGGAATCTGTCTTGGGGAATTTGGACACAGAGCTGTTACCCAATCATTAAACCTACTTCCCAATGATGAGTCTGTAAGACTCTCTGACATAGGCCTCAAGAAGAACAACTTTATCTTCTATTGTGAGTTCTTCAGCTTCACTCTCAAAGAAGAACTCATGCCCATAATACTCAGACAAGTATCTAACAATCTTTCCATCCTTCAGCTCCACAGTTGTTATTTCTCTGTATGCAAACTCATCAGGATGAGTACCTTCAAGTAAAAACTGGAGCTCATTTCTTCTAATTTCTTCAAGCTTCTTGTAAATTAATCCCTTCTTCACCATTTTGTTTTCCAACAAGGTTTGTGGAGTCATCTTAGTCTTGTAAGCTCGCTTGAAATCATCAAGGATTTCCCAGGGTGACACTACAATGGCCAACATTATCACAGCATCTACAGTCTTTCTCACTTGGCCATTGTATCTACTTGGAACATTTTTCCTATGAATTCTGTCACTAACTCTGGGGTCAAGCCAAATCCTTACTCTCTCTTTCTGATACTAAAATGTAAATCTGAGAGCATACAACTTCTGAGCATGTTTCTTCATATCTTGTATGGATGAAGACTTAGGAAATTCCTTATCAACCATCCTTAACAGCTGCTCATCGTGTTGTTTCTGTTGTTCTTCTTCTTCAATCTTCACTTTAACCATTTACCTTTGAGTGTCAGGAGAGATTGTTGTTGGTTGACTCCTAGGCTCAGGCTTCTTCATTTTAATCACAGCAGAGACTGGCAGACTATCCTCCTCCTCATCATCTTCTTCTTCTTCCATCCTCAACACCCTTCTCTTTCTCTTGGGTGCATCACTGGTGGTTGATTGAGTGGGTTTCTTGGGTAAAGGAGTTGGTTTTGAGGGTTGTGAGGTTGGTTGTTTTAAGGGTTGTGAGATTGATTGTTTTGGGGATTGTGAGGTTGATTTTGAGGGTTGTTTTGGTAAGGGAGATTGTAAAGGCTGCTCTATCATTTTGGTTGTGAGGGTGGCTTTAGATAATTTTGCCATGTCAGACCTTTTCCCAGCACCAGCTTCATCCAGAGCTTCTATGATCAATCCTTTGTTGAAGATTTCAGAAGAACAGATTTTGGTAGTTATCTCCAAAATACTGTCTCTAGACCATGACTTTACTTCAATGATCGGTCTTCCCAAGTGTTTTGACAAGAATCTGATCATAGCTTCCAACCTTTCCCTTTCTTTCTCATTGCAGCTGGCCCATCTATTTTCAATCTCTTGAATTTCTAGCCGTCTGATCTCAGAATCCAGTTTGGCAGTGTCAAAGCCTTGTCTGAAGAGCTGATCAATGATCTTATCCATAGATCTGCTATGTTGCTCATTAGCTTCTTTGATCAGTTCCTCTAACTTCTTCTCATCCTCAGTCTGTTTAGCACTTTTCTTTCTCTTATAAGTGATTATCTCTTTTCCCTTCTTCTCTTTGGCTTCTTCCTCTTCAACTCTCTTTCCTTTATCTTCTTTTACTGACTTAGACTCCTCCTTTTTGGTTGCATTGGGTTCAGGGGTTTGAATGTCAGAAAGTTTCTTGGAAACAACATCATCAACAAGGGTTTGAAGACTTGAGGAAATCCTCTCATCAATGGTTTGATGTACAATAGTAGTGATGATTGGAGTGATGAGAGGTAAGGAAGATTTAAATGCAGCAACCATTTGCTCAGAGGGGTTCTGTCCCTGAGAAATGGTGCCTGAAACAGAGGCTGGTGGCTGATTTGTTGAGAGTGGCTCAGTGTTTGGGAGAGCTTCAAAAGAAGCTGCCATCTATGGGTGAATTGGGGCAGATGGACTTGATTCTTGAGACATTTTGGCAAGCAGTTCTTGTAGTCTGCATACCTCAGCCTCAAGCATGGTGTTTTGGGCTAGAACTTCAAAGAAAAAGCCCAGATCATCATCAGTTTTAGCTGAATCAGCTAACCTCCTGAGTAAATCAGGATGAATATGTGCTGAGTATAGATCAATATTCACATGTGCCCCTTTGTCTTGGAACTGGGGACTTCCTGCCTCAGGATTAAGTCCTTCATTGGCAATTGCCTCTGGTGAGGTCTTAGAGATGATACCACATTCATCATGTTCATGTACTGAAACATGGGAAGAGGTAGCCTCACCAGATTTTCTAATCTCCTCCTCTACACTGGAAGATTGAACTTTGTAATCCCTATGCTATGGGTTGTCAACTATATTATAATCCTCTCCCTCAGCTGTTGAGGTTTTCCCAGTGGTAATAGGTTTCTCGGGAGGGGTAGAGGAATGTAGTTGAGTCAGCACTTGTGCAATGACTGCAGTTGGGCTTGTAGGGGTGGTTTCAGTGGGAGATAAAGGTGAAAAGGATTGCACCAGGGGTGAATGGTGCTCTTCAATGGCAATCTTCTCAAGTGAGAGAGATTCCAGTAATGTGGTTTCCCCAATATTGGTTGCATCAGGATCCTATTGAGAGGATACCTGAGCGGTTTCAGCTGGTAGAGTCTTTGAAACTACAAGGGGATTAAGGCTAGTAGTTTCATCCTGCGTTTGTGCTGCAGGGGCATCATCAGGGGACTTAACTCCCTGAGTAGCCTTTTTGGTTTTCTTGGATTTTGGTTTGGAGGGGACTTTAGATCTAGAGGTGGAGGCTGTGGGTTCCATCTGCTTGGGTTTTAGCAGTTTGGCAGCCTCTTTGAGTTGTGGGTTTGAGTTGTGCCTGGAGTATACTTCTGGCAAAACTACCATAGCAGGGACTCTAAGGCCAACAAGGCCATCAGATTTTAATTGATTAATAATTATGGCCATAAGAAACCTTGGATATAATATCCATCTATTAGCCACAGGTTTCATTGCCAGATCTTTTAATTCAAAAAATATTATTTAAGAAAAAATTAAGCTTTGGCGTTCAAGGATAGAATACAATACCTGTTGCCACCTGGATGACATTTGATCCCATGAAGATGTTTTGGGGGCAAGACAGACATTGATCATATGGAAAATGAGACGCTCAGCATCATGGAAGTGCTTCTTCATAATAGTAGTAGCACTTAGGTCACCCTCATATCCATGGTTAACAAATGATAAATCAATGGTGCCTTTGGGGTATCTGGTGACATAGGTGGCATCATTCAGGTCTAGGGTTTGGCGATGATCTCAGAAGTGATGACCACCTTCTTCTGGTTGACAAACGACTGGAGAGTGATCGAGTCATCATTCTCATCAGTATGAACAGTGACGTTTGTCCAGAATTGGCGAAGGGTATCGGGATAGATGGTAGGATTCAAGAGGAAGGGTGTGTGATATTGGGAATCAACCATCAGATCAATGGCAGCATCAAAGTTGGTCCAAAAGGCTGATTTGGTGAGGTAAGCGACACAGTTGTGTCGAGGTTTGATTTGCATGGTCGCCATTAATGGAAGATGAACGTTTGGAAAGTGACTTATGAAAAGTTTGAAGTTAGGGTTAGGTATTTATAGGTTATGAAGCGGCTGAAAGAAAACAACTGAAAGTTTTGGTGTGAGTCATCAGTTGTTAGAAAACAACTGAAGACATGGTTTTAACTTTCAGATTGTGACACCCGGTCAAATCAGGTCAACACTCGAAACCATTCGCAATAATGAATTTATGAGTATTTAACGTTTAAGTCTAATTAAAAGAAAACCCTGCGTTAACGTTTTTAACAAACCTTGTAATTATTTAACAATTGCGTAAATAATAATAATAATAATAATAATAATAATAATAATAATAATTATAATTATAATAATAATATTAATCATCTAGCAATCCGAGGAAGATTATTATGTCTTGCATGCAAGACAACACATTCATCCAATGTGTTTAAATCACACACACACACACACAACTCTTCACATTCTCCATCCTCTCCATCTTCCACACACACACACACACACCACCACCTCTCCATCGCCCCCCCCCCTTCGCCGGCCGCCTCCCGCCGGCCACCTGCCGCCCGTCACCATCATCACCACCTACCGCCACGACCACCACCCCCACACCCGACACCATCTCCCGCCGCGACCACCACCCCCACACCCGACACCACCGGTACCACCACTCACACCCGACGCCACCACCACCATCACCTACACCCAACACCACCATCATCACCACCAACACTCGACATCACCACCGCCACCACCAACACCCAACATCACCACCACCGCCACCAACACCCGACATCACCACCGCCGCCACCAACACCCGACACCATCACCACCGCCATCAACACCCGACGCCATCACCCCGCCACCTTCACCCGACGCCAACGTGAAACCCCCCCCCCTTCCTTTCACTTTCGGTGACCGCTAACACCACCAATAATCACCTTCACTTGCATTTACACTAAGGAACTCTAGTTGGAACTTGGTATAGAACCCGAGGTTTCATCAAAGAATCGAGGATCGTGCTTGCATTGTGTTAAGGGTTCCACCTAGTGTCATCAAAGGTATATTAGATTAGATAATGTATATATGTTCATGCATGGATGATCAAGATAAGGATCTTGATGAACCCTAGTTCACCCATTTAAGAATTTGTATGAAATGGTTGTTTTGATTTTGTATACAAAATGGTTCTTATAATGGTTTGATGAATCTGAAAATGGATTGTTAATGGATGATTAGTGGATGAAATCATGTTACATTAGAGATCTAGGTGGTAAAAATGTATATATGTATGTATATATCATGTATGTATGTAGGTATAATCATATGGGTTGGAAGAATGATGAAACTTGGTCTTGGTAAGAACATTAGGAAAAGTTTATTGGATGAGGGATTATTACTAACATGACAATTTAGAATAATATTTAGGTTAAAGATTTCGGGTGACTTTGATAAGAAAATAATAGTGAAAAATGACTAAGTTAAAGTAAAGATACTTGGACACAACTAAAGGACTTCCTTAGATAAAAGTCTACTAATGAACTTTGAGACTAGGAATTGTGGTTAAGATCAAACAAAAGACCAAAAGGACACCATGACTAACGAACTCGACTAAGACGATGGTTGAGACATCAAAAACATACAAGACTAAGAATGAAACATACCTTGGACAAGTCATGACTAATAAAAGAAGATATATGTATATATTTTAGACAACAAATTAATAAGTTATATATATTGATAAAATAATATATGTATTAGTAATCAAATAATCTTAAAAAGAATTATTTTATAAAAAGGTAAAATAGGACTTTTTGGCACAAAATTATTAGTAACAAGTTACTAATCAAAATTTTTAAAGACTAATATATATAAGATAAGACTAGAAAAATTATAGTTTATAGCACAAGACGCTCAAATTAGAAAAATCACTAAGTTATAAATGCAAGACACATAAATAGAATAGTAAAGACATAAGACACTTAATATATAAACAAAGTATAGATAATAGGGAGAGGATATGTAACCTTAATAAGAAAAGAATAATTTTTATCTACAAAAATATACATTTTTAAATAATAAAAACATGTCATTTTAAAACAACCAAATAGAATGGGTGAAATGCATTCGTAAGCATGAATCATCATGTATTAATCATAATGCTTATGATTAGGGTTTACTATTGAAAAGCATAGCACGTTGGTTCATTTCGAAAATCGCACTCAAGGTGATTCCTTCGGCCCCATTTTAAATATTATTTTAATTGTTTTGGGGGAAAAGCATGAAACGATACGTTTAAAATATATGATGGGTTAAACAGGATAATATATAAAATGAGGGTATAAGTTTGGGTCAGTAGTATGGATATATATACTATTAAGCCCTAAATCCCCCTATAATCATTAACATCAGGGGTGAGGCCACAGAATATATTGGTAGATCTATCGGGTTAGAATGGCCCGCTCTCGCGACCAGTCGCACTGGTCAGGTTGAGGCGAGGGAGTTTATATGTCTGGATAGTTGTGGGGCAACGACGTGTTTCTTGGTTTGATTATGGGCTTATGATCTAAATTATCATAGTACCTAGCTAGTCTATGTGGAATATATTATGCCTTGTTTCATCATATTATTTTTAAAAAAGGAATGTTTGCGAGATTACAAAACCCCGAAAGCTCACCAACTTTATGTTGACTTTATTACCCTTCATGCTTTTCAGGGTTATAGGTGAGCTCTATATGGATTCCCGGAACTTTGTCTTTGGAGGGTCAAACATTATAAATGTTTTTAAATAAAATTAAGTTTGTGTAATAAAAGTAGTATTCGTTACTACTGAAACGTTAAATGTTGATTAACCAAGTATTTATATGATGTTGATATATGGTTTCCATGACTAACAATATCTTTGAATACGTTTGACTATAAAAGTTGGGTCAACTCCAACTTCCGTTATCACCACGTCACGCGACCTTCCGCTGCGGTTTTCGGGGTGTGACAGAAGTTGGTATCAGAGCCAACGGTTATAGTGAACTAGAAAGTATTTTTTCAAAAATCTAGACTATAACCTTTAAAAAGAATATTTGGCTCCAAAGACAATTCCATGACATGGGCTGAAAGATAGAATAGAACATTATGTGATTATAATAGTCATAATGAGATTAAGATTATTAATTAGAACTTTGTAAAATTAATATGTACGCATGCATGCATTTCTCTATTTGTAGATGACTGACCAAGTTAGCCGAGACAGAGTACCTGACTTTAGCAGTAGCACCCACGGTTCATCAGAGCCCATTTCCTCGACACCATGGTATCACCCTACCCAGCCATACTTCGTAGCTACCATATACCCGGGTATGGAAAACTCGGGGAATGGTTGGATATCTGAGTCCGATGATGAGAGCCCTACCCCACCAGCAGTCACGCTTGAGCCTATTGCTGAGGAGCCAGTTGGCTTGGCCTCGAAAAGTGAGACCCATACAGCTGTGACTCCTGCTGCTCCTATTCCCCTCATGCAGCACCCACCAAAGATTAGGATGGTGTATGAGCGAAGGGAACGCAGAGAGAAGAGGAAGATGATTGATGATGATGCATCGCCAAGGATTAGGTTGGTGTATGAGCGGAGGAAACGCAGAGAGAAGAGAAAAGTGATTGATGATGTTGGTATGGAGAGTACACCTAGGCCCAAACGGGCCAGACTTCTAGATGACCAGTGGGGATGGATTATGGAGGCCATGAGAGGATGGGCTTCGAGAGATGGGATTCCTTCCACCTTCGAGGAGGGAGAGTCGTCTTCCGCTCCACATGGGACTACTATGGGTGGCGAGCCCATTGAGCGTGTGATGATCACCTTGGTAGCCCAGTGTGTTCGACTCGAGAAGGAGCTGCTGACTACCAGAAAGAAGATGAGGATCTAGGGTGAGGTGAGTCAAGCTTTGGATAGGAGATTGATGACGATTGAGGAGGAGAGGTTATTGGATGACAGTGCTCTGAGCCAGATGCACTTTCGTATAGCAGACCTGGAGACTAGTCTCGCAGAGACTAGGGATCGACTGACCTAGGCAGAGCAGAGAGCAGATGTGGCCGAGACATCATTGGTGACAGCACAGCAGTACGCGATTGTGATGGGAGAGCGAGCAGAGACTTCGATGGCTATGGCTACATTATGTTTGATGATGATTTCATATCTTACGCATGTTGGTAGTGGAGCCTCGTTTTAGGATAATTGTTGATATAAGCCGGGGAGCTTGAACTCTTTCTTTTGACCGAGTTATAAACTCAATGATGCATGTAGGATATTAACATATGATCTTTTGATAACTAACTTTTATGTGTTTAATAATCATATATGTATGAACGTGACGCTTATGAAAATTTAAAAAGTTTTATCTTTATGATATATGTTTGATCGCGGTAAATACTTGATTATTGTATGATTATTCAAAGAACCAATTATATAGAATAAACCGTCATGATAAAATAATAACAAGCGTACGTAATCTAAACCTCTTCTTCCATACCTTCGAAACACAATTGAATCATGCCACCTGTAACACGAAACACACCCTCGAGTGGAAACGTCAATTTACCAACCACCCCATAGGAACTAGCCCAATTGATAGCTCGACACGTCAAATCAGCTCTAGAACAACATGATGCAAATCTAGTGGCTGGTCAAGGAAGGAGGCAAGAAAATACGGGTAACGGCCTTGGAAATGGAGCAGGAAATGGTTCAAATGTAGGTTCCGGTATTGGTGCAAACAACGGATCCGGTACGAACGGAAACCCAGGTAGTTCATCAGGTGGACAACCACAAGGGTGTTCGTATAAAACTTTTCAAGGATGCAATCCAAGAACATTTACAGGCGGTGAAGGACCGTTAGACATAATACGATGGATCGAAAGAATGGAGACTGTTATAACAATAAGCAATTGTTCTAACGATCAAAAGGTCAAGTATGCAACCTGTTCCTTTCAAGATGCAGCGTTGTCATGGTGGAATTCCCAGCGTCAAATTTTGGGCGATACAAACGCATATGAACTTACTTGGGAACAACTAAAGGAGATGCTGCTTAAAGAATACTGCCCACGCAATGAGCTCCAGAAGATCGAGACCGAATTCTGGAATCATACCATGGAAGGAGCTGAGATCCGGACATACACTTCAAGATTCAATGACCTTGCTAGATTGGTACCTCGAATGGTCATGCCGGAATACGTCCGAATTGAAAGATACATATGGGGATTGGCACCTCAAATAAGAAGCAATGTTACAGCTTCCAAACCTACCACCATCCAAAGTGCGATCGCTATTGCACACTCCTTAACTGATGACGCGATACGAAATGGAACCCTGATCAAGAAGAACGATCATGGAAAGAGTGCGATGGAAGTTGAGAGGAAGACGATTAAAGTGAACAGAAGATTATTTGATGGAAGAGGAAGTGATTTGAAAATCCCAAGGGACAAGTAAACAACAGGAAAAATTTTAATCAGAGATCTGAACGGGTTTATGTGGCAACATCAAACAATGGAAGGACAACCAAAGAATCTCAAGGGAAATGCAGCAAATGTGGATATCCCCATACTGGTGATTGTAAAATTTGTATTCATTGCCATAAGTTTGGACATCTTAGCCAAAATTGACGAGCAAAACCTGATGGAAGGATGATCAGAAATGATCAAGCTTGCTATGAGTGTGGTGTAATTGGACACTTCAAGAAGAACTGCCCAAGGTTGAATGGATCCAAGGCCAGAGGGAGAGCTTTTGAAATGAATGCCAAGGAAGCACAACAAGAACCGTCAGTAGTTAACGGTACGTTTCTTATCAATAATCATTATGCCTCCATCTTGTTTGACACTGGTGCTGATTTAAGTTTTGTATCCAAAGAGTTTGAACCATCATTGGGAATTAAACCATGTAAGCTAAGAAAGAAGTATATTATAGAGCTAGCTAATGGAAAGAAAATAGAATCCAATGAAATAATTAGAAATTGCACGATACAACTTAACAACCATCTCTTTAGTATTGACTTATTACCTGTCGATCTGGGAAGTTTCGACGTGGTTATTGGAATGGATTGACTCTCTCGAAATCATGCTGAAATAGTATGTTTCGAGAAAATCATCCGATTGCCAACTCCTAGTGGAGAACTCCTAATCATACAAGGAGAAAAGGGAAAACCCTCATTTAAAATTATAAGTGTCATGAAAACTTATGAATACTTGACTGAAGGATATCCCGCTTTTCTAGTAAAAGCCATCGACACTAAAAATGAGGAGCAAAGAATTGAAGATATTCCCATTGTACGAGAATACCCAGAGGTATTTCCCGAAGATTTGCCAGGGTTACCTCCACAAAGACAGATCAAATTTCAAATTGATTTGATACCCGGAGCTGCACCAGTAGCACGATCACCGTATCGACTGGCACCTTCTGAAATGCAGGAGTTGTCAAAACAACTGCAAGAATTATTAGAAAAAGGGTTCATTCGACCAAGTTTTTCTCCATGGGGAGCACCGGTGCTATTCGTCAAAAAGAAAGACAGATCATTCAGAATGTGTATCGATTATCGAGAATTAAACAAACTCACCATTAAAAATCGATACCCACTACCAAGAATTGATGATTTGTTCGACCAATTGCAAGGATCCAGCTACTACTCAAAGATAGATTTACGATCTGGATATCACCAACTGTTGATAGCGGAAGAGGATGTTCCCAAAACGGCTTTTAGAACATGTTACGGTCATTACGAATTTCTAGTAATGCCGTTTGGATTGACCAACGCACCTGCTATATTCATGGATCTTATGAATAGGGTTTGTAAGCCCTACTTGGACAAGTTTGTGATAGTATTCATTGATGATATTTTAATATACTCACAATCCAAGGAAGAACATGAGCAACATCTCAGACTAATCCTAAACGTGTTAAAAGAAGAAAAGCTGTACGCAAAATTCTCAAAATGTGAATTTTGGCTTCAAGAAGTTCGATTTCTCGGACACGTTATTAACAAAATGGGTATCCACGTGGATCCAACCAAGATTGAAGCAATTAAGAACTGGGAAGCCCCCAAATCTCCAACGGAAGTACGACAATTCCTAGGGTTAGCTGGTTACTACCGCAGGTTTATAGAAAACTTTTCGAAGATAGCCCAACCCTTGACCCTATTGACTTGCAAGGATAAGAATTACGTGTGGGGCGAAGATCAAGAAAGAGCTTTTCAATTACTAAAGCAGAAGTTGTGCAGTGCACCCATACTGTCTCTATCAAATGGAACAGAGGGATTTGTAGTGTATTGTGATGCCTCACGACTAGGTCTTGGATGTGTATTGATGCAAAAAGATAAGGTCATCGCTTATGCATCAAGACAATTAAAAGTGCATGAAAAGAATTACACCACTCATGACCTGGAATTAGGAGCTGTTGTTTTTGCTCTTAAAATATGGAGACATTATTTGTATGGGACCAAATGTGTCATATATACGGATCATAAGAGTCTGCAACATATTTTTAATCAAAAGGATTTAAATATGAGACAGCGCCGCTGGGTGGAGCTGTTAAATGATTATGACTGCGATATCCGATATCACCCAGGCAAGGCAAATGTTGTGGCAGATGCACTTAGTAGGAAAAGCCGCTACGAGTGCGAGCGTTGAAACTTACCATATACTCGAACCTTACCAACCAGATTCGCAATGCTCAACTCGAAGCATTGAAGGATGAAAACTTAGAAAGTGAAGGTCTGTGAGGAATGATCAAGGAATTAACAACAGATTCTGATAAAATGATGCGTTTCGCAAACAGAATATTGGTTCCTAAGTATGGAGAGTTACGCAAGGTAATTCTTGATTAGGCACACAAATCAAGGTATTCGATTCACCCAGGAATCGACAAAATGTATCATGATGTGAAGGAATATTTCTGGTGGCCTAACATGAAGGGAGACATAGCTTCATATGTTAACCAATGCATGACTTGCTCCAAAGTAAAGGCAGAATACCAGAAACCATCGGGACTTCTACAACAGCCAAAAATTCCGAAATGGAAATGGGAATGCATTGCCATGGATTTTGTGACAAAATTACCTAGGACAACAAGTGGTTACGATACCATTTGGGTAATCGTTGATCGACTAACAAAATCTGCACATTTCCTACCAATGAAGGAGACCTACAGTATGAGCAAATTGGCAAGCTTATATCTCAAAGAAGTAGTGTCACACCACGGTGTACCAGTTTCAATCATATCAGATAGGGATAGTCGATTCACCTCTAGATTTTGGCAAACCTTACAGGAAGCCATGGGTACCCGATTAGATATGGGCACGACCTATCACCCACAAACGGACGGACAGAGCGAGAGAACTATTCAGACTCTGGAAGATCTATTAAGAGCATGTGTGATCGATTTTGGTGGAAATTGGGATACTCATCTACCATTAGCTGAGTTTTCCTCTAATAATAGTTATCACACCAGCATCAAGGCCGCTCCATTTGAAGCACTGTACGGAAGGAAGTGTCGATCGCCGTTATGTTGGGCCGACATTGGAGAAAGACAGTTAACAGGACCAGATTATACAAGAAACAACAGATAAGATTGTTCAGATCCGAAAAAGGCTGGAAGTTACTAATAGTCGGCAAAAGAGTTATGCAGATAACCGAAGAAAACCATTAGAATTCATGGTCGGCGATAGAGTGTTCTTGAAGGTATCTCCATGGAAGGGAATTATGAGATTTGGTAAAAGAGGGAAGCTGAGTCCACGATTCATAGGACCGTTTGAAATCCTGGAACGGATTGGGAAGGTTGCATACGACTCAGATTACCAGAGGAACTTAGTAATGTGCACAATGTATTTCACGTATCTAATTTAAGGAAATGCATGATAGATGAATCTCTAGTTATCCCTCCAGACGAAGTTAGTATCAACGACAAACTTCATTTCATCGAACAGCCAATAGAGGTCTTAGATTGGAAAACTCAGAAACTCAGACGGAAACAAATCAAATTAGTTAAAGTCCGATGGAACTCTAGAAGAGGACCTGAATTTACTTGGGAACGCCAAGATGAAATGCAACAAAAGTACCCACACCTGTTCAAAACCAGAATTGACTCAGGTTCAACAACGTAAATTTCGGGACGAAATTTCTTAAACAAGGGGAGACTGTGACACCCGGTCAAATCAGGTCAACACTCGAAACCATTCGCAATAATGAATTTATGATTATTTAACGTTTAGTCTAATTAAACGGAAACCCTGCGTTAACGTTTTTAACAAACCTTGTAATTATTTAACAATTGCGTAAATAATAATAATATTAATAATAATAATAATAATAATAATAATAATAATAATAATAATAATAATAATAATAATAATAATAATAATAATAATATTAATCATCTAGCAATCCAAGGAAGATTATTATGTCTTGCATGCAAGACAACACATTCATCCAATGTGTTTAAATCAAACACACACACACAACTCTTCACATTCTCCATCCTCTCCATCTTCCACACACACACACACACCACCACCACCTCTCCATCGGCCGCTGCCCCCCCCCTTCGCCGGTCGCCTCCCGCCGGCCACCTGCCGCCCGTCACCATCATCACCACCTACCGCCGCGACCACCACCCCCACACCCGACACCATCTCCCGCCGCGACCACCACCCCCACACCCGACACCACCGGTACCACCACTCACACCCGACGCCACCACCACCATCACCTACACCCGACACCACCATCATCACCACCAACACCCGACATCACCACCGCCGCCACCAACACCCGACATCACCACCGCCGCCACCAACACCCGACATCACCACGCCGCCACCAACACCCGACACCATCACCACCACCATCAACACCCGACGCCACCAACACCCGACATCACCACCGCCGCCAACAACACCCGACACCATCACCACCGCCATCAACACCCGACGCCATCACCCCGCCACCTTCACCCGACGCCAACGTGAAACCCCCCCCCCTCCCTTTCACTTTTGGTGACCGGTAATACCACCAATAATCACCTTCACTTGCATTTACACTAAGGAACTCTAGTTGGAACTTGGTATAGAACCCGAGGTTTTATCAAAGAATCGAGGATCGTGCTTGCATTGTGTTAAGGGTTCCACCTAGTGTCATCAAAGGTATATTAGATTAGATAATGTATATATGTTCATGCATGGATGATCAAGATAAGGATCTTGATGAACCCTAGTTCACCCATTTTAAGAATTTGTATGAAATGGTTGTTTTGATTTTGTATACAAAATGGTTCTTATAATGGTTTGATGAATCTGAAAATGGATTGTTAATGGATGATTAGTGGATGAAATCATGTTACATTAGAGATCTAGGTGGTAAAAATGTATATATGCATGTATATATCATGTATGTATGTAGGTATAATCATATGGGTTGGAAGAATGATGAAACTTGGTCTTGGTAAGAACATTAGGAAAAGTTTATTGGATGAGGGATTATTACTAACATGACAATTTAGAATAATATTTAGGTTAAAGATTTTGGGTGACTTTGATAAGAAAATAATAGTGAAAAATGACTAAGTTAAAGTAAAGATACTTGGACACAACTAAAGGACTTACTTAGATAAAAGTCTACTAATGAACTTTGGGACTAGGAATTGTGGTTAAGATCAAACAAAAGACCAAAAGGACACCATGACTAACGAACTCGACTAAGACGGCGGTTGAGACATCAAAAACATACAAGACTAAGAATGAAACATACCTTGGACAAGTCATGACTAATAAAAGAAGATATATGTATATATTTTAGACAACAAATTAATAAGTTATATATATTGATAAAATAATATATGTATTAGTAATCAAATAATCTTAAAAAGAATTATTTTATAAAAAGGTAAAATAGGACTTTTTGGCACAAAATTATTAGTAACAAGTTACTAATCAAAATTTTTAAAGACTAATATATATAAGATAAGATTAGAAAAATCATAGTTTATAGCACAAGACGCTCAAATTAGAAAAATCACTAAGTTATAAATGCAAGACTCATAAATAGAATAGTAAAGACATAAGACACTTAATATATAAACAAAGTATAGATAATAGGGAGAGGATATGTAACCTTAATAAGAAAAGAATAATTTTTATCTACAAAAATATACATTTTTAAATAATAAAAGCATGCCATTTTAAAACAACCAAATAGAATGGGTGAAATGCATTCGTAAGCATAAATCATCATGTATTAATCATAATGCTTATGATTAGGGTTTACTATTGAAAAGCATAGCACGTTGGTTCATTTCGAAAATCGCACTCAAGGTGATTCCTTCGGCCCCATTTTAAATATTATTTTAATTGTTTTGGGGGAAAAGCATGAAACGATACGTTTAAAATATATGATGGGTTAAACAGGATAATATATAAAATGAGGGTATAAGTTTGGGTCAGTAGTATGGATATATATACTATTGAGCCCTAAATCCCCCTATAATCATTAACATCAGGGGTGAGGCCACAGAATATATTGGTAGATCTATCGGGTTAGAATGGCCCGCTCTCGCGACCAGTCGCACTGGTCAAGTTGAGGGGAGGGAGTTTATATGTCTGGATAGTTGTGGGGCAATGACGTGTTTCTTGGTTTGATTATGGGCTTATGACCTAAATTATCATAGTACCTAGCTAGTCTATGTGGAATATATTATGCCTTGTTTCATCATATTATTTTTAAAAAAGGAATGTTTGCGAGATTACAAAACCCCGAAAGCTCACCAACTTTATGTTGACTTTATTACCCTTCATGCTTTTCAGGGTTATAGGTGAGCTCTATATGGATTCCCGGAACTTTGTCTTTGGAGGGTCAAACGTTATAAATGTTTTTAAATAAAATTAAGTTTGTGTAATAAAAGTAGTATTCGTTACTACTGAAACGTTTAATGTTGATTAACCAAGTACTTATACGATGTTGATATATGGTTTCAATGACTAACAATATCTTTGAATACGTTTGACTATAAAAGTTGGGTCAACTCCAACTTCCGTTATCACCACGTCACGCGACCTTCCGCTGCGGTTTTCGGGGTGTGACACAGATGTTGTAAACAACTAAAGACTTGGTGTTAGTCATCAGTAGTTGTAAACTACTAAAGACTTGGTTTTGGCTTCAGTTGTTTTGAAATGAAACAACAGTTGTTGTCGTCAATTCACAAAGTTTAGATGTTTCAATGACCTTAACACTTACTCATCAGATCATCTGATTTTCAGATGTTTCATTGGTCATCAGTACTTATTTATTAGAAAAGACAGCAGTAGTTTTAACTACATCAGTACTTTTCAACAAATGAAGTACTTCAGTACTTTTAAGTAATTTAGTCTTCAGTAGTTATAAAAACTGCTGAAGATAAAATAACTTATCAGCACTTATTTTTGACAGCTGTATACTAATGCTCATCAGTACTTATTAACTAAGAGCATCAGTAGTTGTCAAATCATTCTAGTTGTAGCATACCAAGCCTAAGCACAAGATTTTGGAAAGTTGCACTGTCCAAAGGCTTAGTAAATATATCTGCAAGCTCATCAGCACTAGGCACAAACTTTGGATCAATCAGACCTTTTTCATAACAATCCCTGATAAAATGATGTCTGATCTCAATATGTTTGGTCCTAGAATGCTGGACAGGATTCTTAACAATACAAAGAGCTGAAGCACTATCCATCAGTAAAGGAGTCTTAGTCTCTGTAATGTCATAATCCAATAATTGATTTTGAAGCCAGAGTACCTGAGATGTACAGCTTGCAGCTGCAATGTACTCTGCTTCAGCTGTGGATGTAGCAACTGAAGTTTGTTTCTTACTCTGCCAAGAAACTAAACAGTTGCCTAGAAATTGGCATCCACCATAAGTTGATTTTCTGGTTAACTTACACCCTGCATAGTCACTATCAGAGAAAGCAACTAATTTGCAAGAGTGCCCAGTGCAATACCAAAGTCCTAGAGATTGAGTTCCTTGCAAATATCTAAAGATCCCTTTGACTGCAATCATATGGGATTCTTTAGGTGCAGCCTGAAATCTAGCACAGACACAAGTTGCATACATAATGTCTGGTCTAGAAGGTACATCAAGGAACCAATCATACATCTGTAAAGAGTTTCATCCACTGCTTTACCTTTCTGATCAGCATCCAGTTGTGTGTTGCTGCACATGGGAGTAGAACAGGGCTTACAGTTTTGTAAATCAAACTTGGTCAACAAATCCTTTGTGTATTTTGATTGATGAATAAAAGTTCCATAAGCCATTTGTTTGATTTGCAAACCCAGAAAGAACTGTAATTCTCCCATGGCACTCATTTCAAACTTTTGTTGCATCAATTTAGTAAAGGCATCACACAACTATGGATCAGAGGATGCAAAAATAATATCATCTACATAAATTTGAACAAGGAGCTTATGCATGCCTACTTTCTTAATGAACAAAGTTTTATCTATGGAGCCTCTAGTGAAATTATTTTGAAGAAGAAAGTTAGATAATGTTTCATACCAGGCTCTGGGAGCTTGTTTTAACCCATAAACAGCCTATCAAGCTTATACACCCAATCTGGATGTTTATGATCTTCAAAATCTGGTGGTTGACACACATAAACTTCTTCTTTTATTTTACCATATAAAAATGCACTTTTGACATCCATTTGAAAAACTTTAAGGTTATGGAAAGCAGCATAGGCTAAGAACAATCTGATTGCCTCAAGTCTGGCTACAGGGGCAAAGGTTTCATCATAATCAATACCTTCTTCTTGTGAAAACCCCTGTACAACCAGTCTGGCCTTGTTCTTGACAATTTGGCCTTTTTCATCAGTTTTATTCCTAAACACCCATTTAGTGCCTATTGCACACTTACCTTGGGTTAGAGGAACCAGTTCCCACTTTTGCTGCTTTTGAAACTGAAGAAGCTCAAGCTGCATGGCTTCAACCCATCCATTGTCTCTTAATGCAACGTGATAGTTCTTTGGCTCTTGCTGACTGATGAAGAGAGCATAGAGACAGAAATTGGACAATTGGTTTCTTGTTGAAACACCAGCATTAATGTCACCAATGATCTGAGACATGGGATGATTCTTTAGTTCTTAATACTCAATAATATCTGTGCAAGTGTTTGTAGGAGATTCAGCAGCAACAGATGTTGATTCAGACTCTTGAAACCTAGAATGAGATGGCAGTTCAAATGAAGTAGAGGATTCAAAGATTTCATTAGCATTTATTGTGGATGGAACTGCTGAAGCTACAGGAACATCAAGTGTAGTAGACACAGGCAGATGATCACTACAACTTGCATTTATACCACCAGATGGAGATGATGGATCCTCAGAAACAATAACAGATGGAGACTGATATGGAACATATTGCAGTATGTCCAAATCAAACAACTCCACAGGGTTTTGTGGAATTTTGTCTTTTGGAGATTTATTAAACTTGACATGCAAAGTTTCTTCAACAATCTTTGTTCTGCAATTAAAAACTCTGTATGCCTTGCAAGTAGATGAATACCCAACAAAATACCCTGCATCCACCTTTGATTCAAACTTCTGAAGTGGATTCTTTGTGTTAAGAATATAATAGGGACACCCAAATGCTCTAAAGAATGAAATCAGAGGGGCCAAATGATGTAATAACTCATAAGGAGTCTTCATCAACCTCTGATTCACTAACACCCTATTTTGTACATAGCAAGCTGTGCTGACAGCTTCAGCCCAAAAGGTTAGTGGCAAACCTGAGTCAGCCAACATTGTCCTTGCGGCTTCAATGAGGGTCCTGTTCTTTCTTTCCACCACTCCATTTTGCTCAAGAGTTCTTTGAATGCTATATTGCCTCTTGATTCCCTTAGAAAAATAGAATTCATCAAGAGTGTGATTCCTAAATTCCGTGCCATTATCACTTCTCACACATCTGATTGGAAGTGAATACTTCTTTTCCATATACAACACAAAGTAAATGATGATTTGGGCAGCCTCATCTTTGGAATGTAAGAAGAAAGTCCATACATATCTGGAATAATCATCCACAATTACCAGATAGTATTTTTTCTTTGCCATACTCAACACTCTTACTGGACCAAAGAGATCCATATGCAGTAATTGTAAGCAGGCAGTGGACTTTGGTTCTTCTATTGGAGGGAATGAAACTTTGTGTTGTTTTCCTTTTAAACAAGCTGGACAATTGTCATCACATTTGAACTCCTTCAATGGCAAACCTCTCACTAAACCATGATGAATAAGCTGGTTCATATTTTTAAGATTCACATGACCAAGCCTTCTATGCCATAGTTCAGATTCTCGAGGAGAGGCTTTAGAGAACAGACATGGATGGCCTTTAAGATCAATTTTCTTTGATAAATCTAAGGCATATACTCTTCCAATCGTGTTGGCCTTCAGGAGAGTATATTCATCCAATACCTTGTCAATCCTGTTCAGAACTTTGGAAGACAGAATCCGGTAGTTCTGACTTGTGAAAAGTGCAACATGCCCTTTATCACACATTTGACTGACACTCAACAGATTGTACTTGAGGTTCTCCACATGGTTAACATCATCAAACCTTATTTCACCATTTGACACAAACCTTTTTCCTATGATGTAACCCTTAGCATCATTTCCAAAAGAAACAAATCCCTTCTTCCCTTGAGAGTAATCATGAAGAAGAGAGCTGCTCCCTGTCATATGCATATATCCTCCACTGTCTACATACCAGATGCTTCTTTGGCATGCTGAAGAACCCTGCATTTTCCAAAAAAATTAGTTAGCCTTTGAGACCCAAACCATTTTGGTTTTGGGTTTGTTTTCATCAACAGATTTTAAACTAACTGATTTTGCATGATTGACAGCCTTTGAAGGTAGAGATGGTGCTGAAAAGGATTCCTTTGATTTTGGCTTATTTTTCTTTTTCAGTGGTTTAAACACAGAAACATCTAATTGGTTAACTCTCCCCAACAGATGTTGAACCATCATAACAAGTTGTGTCTGATTGGTTGTCAAAGCTTTGAACTCAGTTGACACATCAGTACTTGTTGTTGATTTGTTCTTGTGATTCACGAAATCCTCCCTTCTAAAAGACACAGACTTAGTCTGGGTTTTTGATATTCCATGAGGAATATTTTCAGCTGTTTGGTGATAAACCCCTTCCTTCTTTTTAGCTTTTTGGAAAAACTTTGGGTTATCAGATTGAGATGTTTGTGGTACAAACTTGGTTTGAAATTCATCTTTCATTTTATTCATTTTCTTTTTAATGATTTTCTCTTTGTTGAATTTTAAACCCTTGTTATACCAACATTCATCAGTGAGATGATTAAATAAACCACATATTTCACATGGCTTTCTTTTCATCTTTTGTTGATCAACTGCTGAAGATGATGAAAGTACTGAAGATTTGTTCTTCAGTACTTTCTTCCTTTCAGTACTTTTGGTAAGTACTGAAGGATTTGCAACAACTGAAGATTTGTTCTTCAGAAGGTTTCTATCAGTACTTTTGAATTTCCTGATAGACTTTTCAGCAGTTGTCAAACAATGCTTGTTTTCCTTTGATTTGAAATGCTCTTCAGGTGTTGTGTTTTGCCCTTCAGTACTTTGAGTACTTTGTGGGACAACACCTGAATTGCTCAGTTTCTTTTTGATCATGTGTTTAGAAGCAGTGAGACCATCAGCAAATTGATTAGCTGAGGTAATAACACTGACTTCATCCTCTGATTTTGAATTATCACTTGAGAATGAGACACATGATGATGTGGTATGGGAATTACAGTCACCTTCATATTTTACTTCTAGCTTGGGAGTAAAATCTGTAAGAGGTATGGTATGATTATACACAATCCCAAACTTCACATTTGAAGCTGTTTGCTTACTGAGAAGCATTTCAAATCCCTTGCATGATGTTACCCAACGTTCACAATTAACTTGAGTAGCTGCAAGTGTTTCTTTGAGATTCTTATGATTCTCCAAAATGACCTCTACCTTTGCTTTTTCATCAGTGATTTGACATTTTAGTTTGTAAATCTCCTCATCTTTTTCTTTTAAAACAGACTCAAACTCAGCTTTTCTTTTGGAAATTACTTTCTCTAGGTCAAGGTTTTGATTAATTAAGGCTACATTGGCTTCCCTAATTGAAACAAAAGCAGCTATGCATGACTCAGAACATAACTTGGCATTAGTCTCAGAAGATACCTGTGGTACCTGTGATGATGAAGTATTTCCATCAGTAGACTCCAGGGCCATTAGAGCAAGATTTCCAAAAGGGTTTTCACCACCATGTTGACCAGCACCAGTACATAATTGTTCAGAATAACCAGAGACATCATCTGGTAAGCTGCTCTAGTCAACAACCTCAGGGGTGAAAAAGCTCTGATGTGATTGAGATTGAGATTGTTGATTTGTTTGAGATGGTTGAGGATCAGGTAGGGCATGTGGTTGTTGAGCCATGGGTACAGGAACCTGACTAGACTGAGGCATGTAAAAACATGGATAAGGATATGGCATTGGACCTTGAGGAACAAAAAATGCAGGAGATGATTGAATTTGTGAGTGATGATCAGAACTGGTAGAATGTTGCCCTTTGGTTTGTGAGCTATTGCTTGGAAAAGTCACAAAGGGTGCAGATGAGTTAGATCCAGATGATCTACACTCTTTAGCAAAATGTCCAAGTCTATGGCACTTGTGACATCTCAACTTGCTCTTATCAAAACCAACTTTGGTTTTGCCAGAGAGACCAGGGAATTTTCTACCTGTCCTTTTGTAAAACTTTTGAGATCTGATATTGATTAATGCCATTTGGCTCAAAATATCCATCTCTTCCAAATCATCATCAGCAATTCCTTTCAGATCATCCATCAAAAAGCACAAATTATCAACACTAAACCCTGAGTTACCATCAACTCCAACAAAAGCATGATCTCCACTGTTTGAAGAGAAATCTATATGCTCATCATAGGAACTTTCTGATGTAGCATATTCTGACTCATAACCAACCAGAGCAGTGTTTCCTGGTACAAAGTCATCAGTGAGCTTTCCAGATGAAGCCAGTTTCCTTTTCTGTTCTATCTCTCTCTCAAATGTTAAGAGTTTCCCATGAAGTTGGGTAAGAGATAGAGTATCCAGATTTGCACTGGAGCGTAGGACAATGGTATATGTGTCCCATCTCTCAGGCAGGGATCTGAGGAATCTGTTGTTCATCTGACTATTTGTATATTCATGTTGAACCATTTTTAGCTCAGATATCAAACAGGAAAATCGCTCAAACTGTTGAGTCAGTGACTCACCCTTTCTATGAGAGAATGTCTCATATTGCTGGGCAAGGATTTCTCTATTGTTTGCTAAGACCTCATCAGTTCCTCCAAATTGTTCTTTCAGAGCAACTCAGAGATCATGAGCAGTTTCATGATGCATAAGCCCAGAGTAGATTTCATTAGGCAGTGCCATGGCCAGAATTCCATGGGCTTTAGCATCAATTTCAAACAGTTTTAAATCCTCATCAGAATATTGTTCCTTCTTCTTTGGAACCATCTCATTGGTTTCCGGATTACTCACAATAGGCTTATATGGTCCATGAACCACTGACTTCCAACAACCTGAACTGTTAACAGACAGGTGATGGAGCATTCGGCGTTGCCATATGTTATACTCACTCCTAACAAGCATCAGAGGCTTTGTTGAGGAGCTAGTATTGTGAGGATCATTGATTGATGTAGTCATTTTCACCAATTCAACCAAATTCAATGAGATTATAATAAGTCTAGCTCAAAAACTCAACAACACAATTTGAATCTCAAATTAATTGACCGGAAGCGACAGAAAATCAAACTCTATAACCAATTCTTGCAAATTTGCTAATTCGATCAAACTTAGATATCAAAAGAGCAGTTTCAATGATCAATTGTTAAATCGATCAATGATTAACCAGCTCTGAGACCATTTGATAGGATCGGATCTAGTTTGATCAATTAGATTGGAATTTGCAGTGGAATATAACAGAAATTAGATCAAATTTAAGCAAGACAAGTATGAATATGCAATCACACTATGACGATTATAGAGAGAGAAATTTTCTGTTAATGGAAGATTTTCATTCACGCAAATGCTTTGGTTACAAAACAATTAGGTCAACATTGCTTTTATAAAGGAATGTGACGTCAGCTGATGTCACTTGATAGTGACATCTAACTGATTTAACAAACTACTGAAAGTAACTAATCTACTGAAGATGTCCACAACAACTTAGGACACCTTCACAAAAAGCTAAGTGTAAACCAGAATTACAACTACTGAAACTATAACATCCGAAGTGTAAGAACTTCAAACGTTTTACAATAATAAAACTACTGAAAGGAAATTACTGAAAAGTAAAACATTACAACTACTGAAAGGAAACACTTCAGCTGTTTGAGACAACTTCTGAGAACTTGGTCTTCAGACTTTGTCTTTAGCTATTGTCTTCAGACTTTTATCTTCAGACTTTATCTTCAGACTTTGTCTTCAGTCTTCAGACTTTGTCTTCAGACTTTGTCTTCAGACTTTGTCTTCAGACTTTGTCTTCAGACTTTGTCTTCAGACTTTTATCTTCAGACTTTGTCTTCAGACTTTGTCTTCAGACTTTGCCTTCAGACTTTGTCTTCAGCAGATGTAGATCTCTTCAGTTGTTGTGATGTCTGTGGGACTTAAAGGTTTTTCTGATCTGGCTCATTGGTTCTTTTGGTCCAACATTCGTTCTGTAGCTAAGCTTTTCTCACAGTTTCAAAACCTTGTGATTTCTTGTTGTTCCTCTTCTTTGACCTTCAGCATCTCGTCAGCCTCAAATTCTTTTTCTCTTTTATCAGCTTTTCCAGCCTTATCATCATCGGTTCTCACAGACTTTGTTTTACTGTCATTGTCGACTCTCAGAGCTACAATATTTTCTTCGATTTTAATAGTGGAATCCAAATCAGTTGTCAATAATTTCATCTTTTCATTCAGCTCGGCTTTGTAATCAAGTATGCTTGTTACAGAAGAAACAAGTTCAGTTTTAAGCGTGATGGTTTGTTGTGAGAACACGACTTGCTGAAATTCTTTTCTTTGGATATCCAGCTCAAGAGATTTTAGTCTATTGATCATATCCATAAGTTTTGTGTCGACAAAACCTCTTTCTTGCTTTAGCATTTTAACTTGATGATTCCATGCAGACGGAAGCAAGTTAAGAAGCTTTTGAATTTGTTCATGATTACTGAGATCAGGAACATGCTTCTTTAGATTATTTGCCACCTTTAAGAATCCATCAATCAAATCTGATAATTTTTCTTTCTTTATGCCTACAAAAGAGTAAAACCGGCTTTCAACCGTTGTGAGATTATCTGATTTAAAGTCTTCTGAAGATGACATTATTTTAAAAATTTTGAAGAATTAAACGCCCCAAAAATATTTTTCCCAGATAGTTTAGAATAATTCTCCCCTGGGAAAAATAATTTTTAAATGTCACTCTATGCAATCGTAGCAACTGGTGTCAAGCTGAGCCCAATTCTTTGATTCTGAATGAGCCCAACTTTGTTATATTTTTATTGTTTTTTAATAAGCCCACACAATAACATGAGCCCAATTAACAAGTAAATTAATTACACAATCCAAACCCAATTATTAACTTTTTTTTAAAAGTACACCAAATAACGGCAACAACTTTGAACGCCACAAATATCTTACAGATTTCCATTGTAATCGAAGTTAATCGACGATGAACGGTCCGTTTTTCAGAAACTACTCGAAGCAAACACCACAACGATCGTCACCAAAAGTCGTTTTAGTGCCGATGCACTTCGTTTCATCCGATCAACCACGAAAGACGATAGCGATGTTGAAGGATGCAGCGGTAGTTAAGATCCAGAAGGTGTTTAGAGGATTTGTGGTCAGGAAGAGCGTGAGGAAGATTGGTTCAATCAGAAACGAGGTTAGTGTGGTTGAACGACGGATTGAGGATGTTGAGGTTGTTGATTTGATTCATAGGGATGGGAAGGAGAGGTTGAGAGTGAACGAGACACTAATGTCGTTGCTGTTTAAGCTGGATTCGATTCGCGGTGCTGATTCTGGCATTAGGGATTTGAGGAAAGCAGTGACGAGGAAGGGGATTGCGTTGCAGGAGAAGGTGGATTCGATTGGTCTTATTGAACAGCGAACCCTAGATTCACGTGAATATGATGAAATTGATGTTGACAGTGATGTATGTACAAGTGCATCAGATCAAGTGACAAAATCCTCTGATTCTGTTGATAAGATTGTTAATAACAATGTCAATTTGGATGACATTGAGGTTAATGATGATGGAATTATTGTAAAGGAAGTTGTGAAGGAAGTCGTTAAGAATAAGTCGAATCCTGTGAATGATGCAGTTGTAGCTGACGAAGTGGAAGCAATGGAAGCTAGTCCTTCTGTAAATTCGAATGAATTTGGGGGAAAAGATGATGCTAAAATAGATATGAACAAACAGAAAGAAGGTGATTGTGTGAATTATGTGAAGGAAAACGGAGAAATTCTACAGAGTTCGATTGAATTTGGGGGGAAAGATGATGTTGCAACATATGTGAAGAAGCATAAGGAAGGTGTAGGGCAATTAATGCGAAGGGAAACAGAGAAATTCTGCAGAATCTGGTGGATGATAATGAGAAGATGATGAAGCTAATGAATCAGATATCTGAGAGGAATGATATGCAGACGAGGATCATTAATTCGTTAAGTCGAAGAGTGGAGCAGCCGGAGAAGGCATTGGTAACTGAGAGAGAGAGGAAGAACAAGAAGACACAGGTTTCTTTGAGAAGGAAGAGGGATCAAGATTGTTTCACCATTTGAATTGAAAGTATATCTTGAGGATATGATCTCATGATCGATTTAGTTCTCGGTTATAGAAAAATATATAGAAAAAAATGTTATAATGTATATAATCAAAAAATTGTAATAAAATTTCTTTTCAAATTCTTTTAGGTCTTCCATATTATGTTGTTACAATTTTATCATTTTTCATGCATTTCACAGAAATTGCGCACAAACAAACACGGATTCGCTTGTTTTCAAACACAGATCTAGTTAGAAATGTCGAGATTGTGTTCGTGAATGTGTTTTAGGTTTTTGCTGTAAGTGATGGTCGATCATCAGTTGAGCAGTGTACCTGATCAGAGAACCTATTCCTTAAGTTTGCAGAAGATACCGAGCTAGGAATCTTCCTCCTACATCTTCTGAAGCACTCAATATTAGAGATTTGGGAAAGCTATTCTAATATCTTTACAAAGGTTGCATTCAAAAAAAGGGAGCACATAAATAGGGGGAGCTTATGAGATGAATGATCTTTCTCATCACATTCAGAAAACTTCAATTTGAAGATCTTTCTATTGTTGACTTTTCGGTGCTGGTTTCGTTTGAAGACGTTGATAATGATAGACTAAGGGGGAGTATTGTTTGAGCTGTACAAGATAGTCTATATTATCAACACAGTCAAAGTCAACAAAAGTCAATGTCACCGTCAAAGTCAACAAAAGTCAACCCTCACGGTCAAAGTCAACAAAAGTCAAACGTCGAGTACAAGACGAAGAACGGAGACAAGACGTTGAAGACTTAGATGACTAGGAGTTTTATTGTAATAAATATATTTTGTGTAAACAGAATATATTTTATCTTGTTTTTAGTTATTTTTATGTTTTATATGTAATTTCATTAAATAGCCTAAGTCTAGGGGGTTAAGTGCAATTAGTGAATATTAGTCTAGACTATAAATAGGTTAATTGTCATTAGTGTTGACTAATGGTTGTATGACCAATAGATTGAGGGATTACTTGTAAAGATATTATTAGCAATCTAATTGAAGATCAAAGGGGTTTTGATTGTATTATCATATTTTGATCTATAATCTTCATGATTTGATTCAAGTTTGATAATCCAGGATTTACAGAGCTGTTCATCAACTTCAATGTCCTCCAGTGGTACGACCATGTCTTCGTCAGCCAAACACTTCCGCAGATGAGATACATGGAATGTCGGATGAATTCCACTTAACTCATCGGGCAACTCCAATCTATAGGACACCTCTCCTACTCGAGCAATGATTCGTATGAATCCATGGATCGCAATCAGAAATTATCAGTGTTAGATTGTAATCGAGTTAATAATTGCGGAATGATCATTAATCGTTGTTTAATTGATTAATTGTGAAAAATCAATGACAATGAATATTAACGATAAAGAACTCAATGAAATCAACACAATAAATAAACGAACAAGATTTGATTCAAAAGTATTTTATTATAACTTGTTAATGATTACAGATGAATAAATAATTAATGCTATAAACAATAATTGCTTCGAACATGTTGAGGTTTATGATGTATTGATGTGACGGCTTCTAGGGTTTTGTGTTTGATTGTGTGAATTGATGTGATGGTTGTTAGGTTGCCGTCTAATGCTTGTGTTCCCCTATTGATGTGAAACCTAGGACTTCTATTTATAGACGCATATGTTTTTGTTAAGGAAACAGTGAATCTCTTGGAATGCGTGGTTTGACTTTTTGACTTGTTGATTTGAATTACATGTGTCATTTAAGTACAAATGTTTTGTCTTCAGTAGCACATTTGTCTTCCGCAGGAGTTTGCTTTCCATAGGAGTCTTCACTTGATATCTTCATTGTATAAGTTGTTCAGCCATGGGTCTTTGATCTCTCAGCTCCCTTAGACTTGTCTGCAATGGTGTTCTTCCATAGGAAATCCTCGGATGCATTTCATATCTACGAAAGAACAAATTTGTTCATCCGTAGATGTTTTGTACACTTAGTCAATTTCAGAAATTGACTAAGTCCAATGTTTGATCCTACAATCATAAATACAAATCAACACATATATATGGGTTAACCTATATACATAATGCATACATCATAATAATGAATTACAAATATTCATTACAATTATTGATCAAGTTCTAAGCCTATACAAAATGATCTAGATCTATTGTTCCTAGATCTAACAATGCGAAAAGGCCCTATATATCTCGGGCTCAACTTGCCCCGCTTTCTAAACCGAATGATGCCCTTCCTAGGTGAGACCTTCAGCATAACTTTATCTCCCACCTGGAACTCAATCAGTTTACGTCTCTTATCAGCGTATGACTTTTGCCTATCCTTGGTTGCCTTCATAAAGGCCTTGATCTTTTCTAGCTTCTCAGTCATAGACTCAATCACCTCAATCCTCCCTAGCTCTTTCTGACCAATATCACCCCAACAAACGGGTGTTCTACATATCCTACAATATAGCATCTCATAAGGGGGCATACCCATACTAGCATGATAAATGTTGTTGTATGAGAACTTGGCTAATGATAAATGGTCATCCCAACATCCTCCAAAATCAATGACGCATGCCCGAAGCATATCTTCTAGCGTCTAGATGTTTCTCTCTGACTGACCATTCGTCTGAGGATGATAAGCCGTGCTGATGTGTAACCTCGTCCCCATCGCATCATGAAATTTCTCCCAAAACTTGGATGTAAACCGGGTGTCACGATCAGACACGATAGACACATGTACACCACGATGAACTATCACCCATATGGCATCGTACCCTCTTGCGGTATGCTGTAGCTTTGTTATAAAGTCCATGGTTATATGCTCCCATTTCCACTCGGCTATATCCAAGGGTTGGATTTTCCCGTACGACTTCTGATGCTCCGCCTTCACTTGTAAACAAGTAAGGCACTTACTCACATACTCCACTACATCACACTTCATTCCCGGCCACCAATAATCTTTCTTCATATCTTGATACATCTTTGTCGCTCCGGGATGAATGGAGTATCGAGTCTTATGAGCTGTCACCCGAATCGGGCACCATAACATCCGTCCGAATCGGGTTCTAACACCAAGAGTGTTTTCTCCCAACTCCGTGACTAGACCTCTCATCCTTTCAAAGTTAAGACGATCTTCTTTCAATGCCTCGTCTTGAAACTCCGAATCGGCTCGGGTCTCTCCTTTCGACTAAGGGCATCCGCTACCACGTTGGCCTTGCCCGGATTGTAATGGATTTCACAGTCATAATCCTTAAAGAGCTCCAACCATCGTCTCTGCCTCATGTTCAAATCTTTATGCTCGAAGAAGTACTTCAAGCTCTTGTGGTTAGTGAAGATGGTGCATTTCGTCCCATACAAGTAGTGCCTCCAAATCTTTAATGCAAAGACAACAGCTGCTAACTCCAAGTCATGAGTAGGATAATTAATCTCATAAATCTTCAACTGTCGCGATGCGTATGCTATAACCTTTCCTCGCTACATCAATACGCAACCCAACGCTGAATAAGAAGCATCTGAATAGACCAACAAATCTTCGCTTCCTTTAGGTAATGACAAAACAGGAGCTTGAGTCAACCTTGCCTTTAACTCCTTAAAGCCTTCTCTTGCTCTTGAACCCATACAAACTTCACATCCTTACGGGTCAACTTAGTTAACAGAAAAGCTATCTTGGAGAAGTCTTGGATGAATATTCTATAATATCTCGCCAACCCAACGAAATTACAGATCTCGGATGGCGTATTTGGAGACTTCCATTGCATCACCGCCTCCACTTTAGCCGGGTCCAACATCATCCCCTCGAGATTCACCACGTGACCTAAGAACTACACCTTGTGCAACCAGAACACACACTTGGGAACTTAGCATACAACTTCTCCTTTCTCAGTGTATCTAACACTTCTCGAATATGATCGACATGCCCCTGTTCGCTTCTCGAGTAAATCAGGATATCATAAATGAACACAATCACTAATTTATCCATCAAGTCCATAAAAGCAGCTAGCACGTTAGTTAAACCAGAAGACATAACGAGGAACTTGTAGTGTCCATAACGTGTGCGAAAAGTTGTTTTAGGAATATCTTGCTCCTTCACCGTCAGCTGATGATAGCCAAATCAAAGATCTACCCTCGAGAACCAACTAGCACCTTGGAGCTAATCAAACAAATCATCAATCCTTGGTAATGGATACTGATTCTTCACCGTCAACTTGTTCAACTCACGGTAGTCGATACGCATCCTCATACTACCGTCCTTCTTCTTGACAAATAAGACCGGAGCACCCCAAGGAGAGATACTCGATCTTATGAACCCTTATCAGGCAACTCTTGCAGTTGCTCCATCAATTCCTTCATCTCAGAGGGGGCTAACGGATACGGCGCCTTAGCAACAGGCTGGGCACCGGGTATCAAGTCAATCTGAAATTTGATTTCAAGGTCCGGCGACACACCTGGTAAGTCTTCTGGGAACACGTCAGGGAAGTCACACACCACTTGTACCTTGGACAATTGTGGTGTTGACGTATCCACATCCTTTACGTGGGCCAAGTAGGCACTACATCCACGCCTCATGCACTTTCCCGCCACCGCCATCGAAATCAGCTTCGAGATAGTCGTAACTCGATCACCATAGAGTGTCACCGAACTCCTGTCAGGCGCTGTCAATCGAATCATCTTCTTGCGGCACATAATATTCACCTCATAGGCCGCTAACCAGACCATTCATGGGACTACATCGAATCCGCCTAAGGTCATCACAAACAGTCTAGCAGGAAACTTATGACCTTCTAGTTTTATGGCACAACCTTCTATCAGATCAGAAATCCTGGTAGACTTACCTATGGCAGTTTCTACATCGAAGGGCTCATCAATACTTCTACTACTAACAAGCAAATTAGCATAGAAAGCAGTAGAAATAAAACTCCTACTAGCACATGAATCAAATAACATAGAAGGAAGAGTTTGGTTTACTAGAAACGTACCTAACACAACATCAGGGTCCATCCTAGCCTCCTCTCGGGTCATCGTAAATGCCCTAGCGCTCGCTCTCTGCCATTCATTCCCTGCTTTCTTCGTCGCCCCAGATCCTTCAGCCTCGACTTCTTGCAATCCCTCCTTAGATGGACATTTTTACCACAATTATAACCTTATAAACCCACACTCTGTAGCCATATGATCAGGCTTCCCACATTTGAAGCAGATGTTTGATCCTCATTTGCATTCTCCCGAATGCTCCTTCCCGAATTTGCCACACCTCTTTGACCCCGCACCGGGTGTAACCACATGCCGGTCATCCACCTTCGCAATCTTATTGTTGGGAACGGCCCCGCCATGTCCAAACCGTTTCCCATTCCAATTCTGATCACCACCTCCTTTCTTGCTCACCTCAGCCACCATCACCTCTTACTCGTCATATAATCTTCCAGCCAGATTAACCACCGACCTGAACGTACCTGGTCAGGCATCAATCATGTGCCTACGAATATCCGCCTGCAAACTCTGAATGTATCTCTTGATCTTTCGTGATAGAGGTGTCACCTGATCCGGCACCAGACGTGCCATCTCGTTAAATTTGGTGGTGTATTGCTGATGTGTCATGGTTCCCGTCTCCAGCTGCAGGAACTCCCTTTCAACTTTGTTGAGCTCCCTATGTGGAAAAAACTCCTCAATCACTAACTTCTTCAGCTCGTTCCACCTCATCCTCCTGATTGCCCTGCTACCCTCAGCCTAAACAATATTATCCAACCAGCACAAGGCCGAGTCCACAAAGGAGTGGGTGGCAAACTTCTCATTTTGTTTTCCCGACACTCGCTGATATCAAGTACCACCTCCATCTCTCTCACCCATCGGTGAGCAACAGCAGTAGTGCCATTACCATCGAAGGTGCGGGCATGCATCTTTGGAATTGTTAGCCCAGGTTGAATACTTGAATCAAATATTATGAAGATTTGTAAGATCAAACAATGATAAACATAATAAATCCCCTTTGATCTAATTTGATTGAATATGATTTATACAAAGTGAAAACCCCAATCTCTTGGTCATACAACCATTTACCTAATTCTAAATATAATTAGGCTATTTATAGTCTAGACTAATATTAACTAATTGCACTTAACCCCCTAGACTTAGGCTAATTAATAGAAATTACATATAAAACATAAAAATGACTAAAACATATTTAAATATATTTTGTTGACACAAAATATATTTAATTCAACAAAACCCTAGTCATCTAAATTTTCAACGTCTAGTCTCGGTTCATCGATTCGAACGTGTCGGGTTTGACTTTTGCGTTGACTTTGACCGTGACCATGACTATTGTTGACTTTGACTGTGTTGTTAATATAGACTATCTTGTATAGCTCCAACAATACTGCCCCTTAGTCTATCATTATCAACGTCTTCAAACGAAATCAGCATCGAAAAGTCAACAGTAGAAAGATCTTCAATTTGAATCTTTCTGAATCTGATGTGAAAGATTATTCATCTTATAAGCTCCTCCTATTTATATGCTCTCCTTTTTCGAGTGCATCCTTTGTAAAGATATTGGAACAGCTTTTCCAAATCTCTAATCTTGAGTGCTTCAGAAGATGTAGGAGGAGGATTCCTATCTCGGTATCTTCTGCAAACTTGAGGAACAGATTCTCTGATAAGGTACACTACTCAACTAATGATCGGCCATCACTTATAGCAAAAATTTGAAACACATTCACAAACACAATCTCGACATTTCTAACTAAATCATTTCATTTTAACAAAATAAACTCGTGTTTATCTGTGTGTGAAGACAACCGAACCTGTGTTCGTTTGTGCGCAATTTCTATGAAATGCTTGAAAAATAATAAAATATAACAGCATAATATGGAAGACCTAAAAGAATTTTGAAATTAAAATTTATTATAATTTCTTTATTATATACATTTATTATAACATTTTTTTTATCTATTAATTTTTTTTATAACCGAGAACTAAATCGATCATGGGATCATATCCTCAAGATATACTTTAGCACAAAGATGAAATTAATCATCGACAAGCAATAATATCACACTGATAAATGAATCTAATCACAGTCATTCATTGATTTTGAAATTCTCAAACAGATCAATAACGATTGCTGATATGTTTGTCCACTTAAACCCATGCCCTATCTTTTCAACAAGCAGTAGATGATTCGTTAAGGTTCGATTAAATACTTTAGAATGCTACGACCCCACAATCATTTGGCAAAAACCCTCACCCAACCTCAGTATTTCTTGAATTTTGTTACGATCTTTATAGAGCAAGGCTTGTGCATTAGTGTGCCAGTGATTATCAACAGAATATTGCATTCGGTGATGAATTCATCATTAGATGACACTACATAGCCCAAAATGGTGAGAGCTCCAGGTCTATGCTCACGAATAACAAAGGAGATGACCATTTAATCATGTGCCGATGAGAGCTCCAGGTCAACTATCGTACAGCAAAGGAGATCATCAATCCAGGTCAGTACTTCCGTACAGTGGAGGAGATTAGCACAAACACAAGACACTTAAATACACCAAACATGGCTCAAAGATATGGCTTATATGATTTGTATCATGGTGGGTGAAAGATCAATTCTCAATCCAATTTTTTTTCGGGACTTAGTTTTTGTGCAGGCCAAAATGATTGCATAAATCCAGACATCCTTAAGCATATATTTTAATTTAAATCTTTATGTTGCTGTCTACTTTATTATTTAAGTTGAGTCTACCAAGCATATCATTAAAGAATATGTTTGTTTTTCAATTATTTGCAATTAAAAATAAGATTTGAATCAAATAACAACATTAGTTACTATCATTTCTCATTTTATAGTGCAAGTCATACAAGAACAAGCATATCAAGAATATATACAATCATTTCCCCGTCATATCAAATCAAGTTCCCAGTTCTCTTTTCATTTTTATTTACTATACTCTCCCCCTAAATTTTTATTTTTGCAAACCGATTTTTTATTTTTTTTATTACTTTTTTAATTTTTTTTAATAAAATTGTATAAATATAGAAATTTATCAAAGAAGGTCTTCCAAACTACACTGATATGAAGATAAGAAATGAATTATCAAGAAATATGCAGTGATTGTAAAGTGAGAACTGGATTGTGCATATAAAAATCCAGATTGTGGATAAAATACCATGACCTTAACCTGTTTGTTCCACCTCGAATTTGAATTAGGAACAATCTCTGTCAGTAAACCGGATTAGTAACAGTCCTCCTGAATTGTTATTGTACTCATAAACAGATTAGTTTGAAAGGGGAACCCAGGCTATCGTAGTCCTGGAAGTTCCTTTTTCATCAATACAAGAAACCTGCTTCTGCACACAACCGTTTAAACAACCGGGGATATCTGTATCCTTCTTTTTAATTTGCCAAATTTGTTTCGGTTTAGTTAATTGGGTTTGAATGAATTAAATTTGGAAATCATTTTCTGTTTAAGACTAGAAGGAAAAGAATTTGGTTTTGAACCTTTGGTCATTTTCATCTTTGAATCATGTGAAACCGGCTTCATATGAAAAGGTTTGATTGGAGGGTTTTTCATCCAACCATTCAATGATGTGTGCTTTTTACCTCTTAAAGCAGAGAAGCAACCCGTGTTGCCTTTACCGTCTGGAACATTCTTTATAGACTTACATCTGGAGAAGAAATTTGGTTTGCCTTTACCATTCGAAGCAAGTCTTTGAGGGCACTTCTTTACCACATGACCTTCTTTTCCACACTCAAAACAAGCCTTGAAAGGCTTTTGATGCTTGACTGAACCGTGTGGTGCAGGTGGGGATGAGGATTGCTTTGAGCTTGTAGCTAATTCTTGCTTGTTCTGAAATTTCCCGTGCTGAATAGGGAATGAGATCTTCACTGATTGTATGGGTTGTTTTCCAATTGGAGAAGAGATCCGTATTGGTCTTGATTCAGCTTTTTAAAGCTTTTGAGACTTGACAATGTCGAGAGATATCTTGATCTTTGAGGAACCAACACGCTTCTCTGTGACTGATTCATCGTCTGAGCTTATTCAGTCTCGTAGACACAGATTTTTCTCCAACGGATCTTGATTGACACCTCCTATTGTTTCGGCTTCGATTATAGGATTCTGATTACCTAACTATTCGACAATTGTTCCTTCTTTAACAAACCTGACAAGAACAAACGATGGAATATTACATGTTTTAAATTTGTTGAAGAAGGATGGAGAAGCAACTGATATTGGTTTTGGAGCATCAGAGGTGGAATCGTCATTAATCTTCTTATCTAACCCCTGCCTGTGGAATCCAAAACCTATACGAGAATCCTGCACATCTCTAACCTATTAAAAATTAACACTGCTTAAACCTACATTTAAACAATTAGTTTCTGCAGCTTCAATCAAATCATTTGTTGAATGAGGTTTGGAGATTGGTGAATAACATAAAGTAGAAGGGGGTGGAACTCAATTAGATACAGTTTCATTATCGTATTTATATCCAATCCCATGTTTGGGGCCCGTTGTTGTTTAGCAATAAGCTCATCCTTTTTCATGTGCGAAAGGGTCCATTTATCAAGCTTTGTTTGAAGCTTTGTCGTTTTAAATTGAGCTAAAACATCACTTTCTCTTAAAATATTAATTTCAACGTTACGCTCCAAAATTGTTTTTCTTAAAAGATCATTTTCAGCTAAAGCTTCATTAAGTATTCTTGAAAAAGCAATTTAATTTTTCTTTAATTCCTCATTGATTATTTTCAATTCTTTTTCATTTTCCAATAACAATCTGTTTGCCATATAAATTCCAAATACTAGGATTCTACAAGAAGAAGAACACATATCATGAACAGTCTCATAAGGAAGACGCATGATAGTTCGTTGTACAGCTAAGCTCTTTTCACAGTTGCAAACCCTTGTGATTTTTTGTTGTTCCTCTTCTTTGACCTTCAGCATCTTGTCAGCCTCAGATTCTTTCTCTCTTTTATCAGCTTTTCCAGCCTTATCATCATCGGTTCTCACAGACTCTGGTTTACTGTCATTGTCGACTCTCAAAGCTTCACAGTCTACATCAACAGTTTCTCTGAATTCAATATTTAAATTCGAATCAGTTTTTAATGACATCAATTTTTCAATCATCTCTGTTTTGTAATCAAGTATGCTTGTTACAGAAGAAACAAGATCAGTATTAAGCGCGTGGGTTTGATGTGGGAACACGGCTTGCTGAAATTCGTTTCTTTGGATATCCAGCTCGAGAGATTTTGTTCTGTTGATCATATCTATAAGCTTTGTGTCGACATAACCTCTTTCTTTCTTCAGCATTTTTAACTTGATGATTCCATGCAAACGGAAGAGAGTCAAGAAGCTTTTGAATTTGTTCATGATTACTGAGATCTGGAACATGCTTCTTTAGATTATTTGTCACTTTTAAAAATCGATCAATTAAATCTGACAACTTTTCTTTCTTTGTACCTGCAAAAGAGTCAAACCGGCTTTGTGCCGTTGTGAGATTATTTGATTTAAAGTCTTCTAAAGATGACATTTTATTAGAAATTTTGAACAATTAAACACCCAAAAAATAATTTTCCCAAAAATTGTAAAATAATTCTTCCCCGGGAAAATAATTTTTTTTTAAAATGTCGCTCTACGCAATTTTTTTTATAAATCTTTTAAAATCGGTGAAAATTTCATTATCCGGATGAAATCAATTAATCCCAACTAGGGAAAAAAAGTCATTTATGACTGTTGGATCAAGAGAGGCTGTTGCAACCAAAACCATATCACTTAGAAGATTTTGAGTACAACATACAAAGGACTTCCGAAGCCAAGCGTGGGACTTCCGAAGGAAGAAGGAGCTCTTCCGAAGTCTAAGTGTTAAATACACTTCCGAAGGAAAACTCCAACTTCCGAAGATAAAGAAGTTACTTCCGAAGAATCAAGACTTGAAGACAAAGTTCTGAAGTCAACTTCCGAAGTATAAAGAAGTCATTAAAGCCTCGGAAGCATAGAAGCATCTTCCGAAGTATAAGTGGCTTCGGAAGAACTTGTTCTTCCGAAGCCAGTTAACCTTCGGAAGACACTTCTATTATCCAGTAGACATAAGTATGGTCTGTCTGACAGTCCGCTGCAAATCTATGAGATACTGCATGGCGTTTTCTCAAAAGCCATGTAGTTGACCATACTTTAATCTACTGTTTACCTTTTTATGTTAAGTACAGTTGCCATCTTTAGTTGGTGACAAAAGGTAAGTCATGGACATGTCATGACTACATATCTTAGATAATACTTTATCTAAGATACCTTAACTATAGCATTGTAGTATATGCTTTAGTCGTAGGTTTCCAGCTGGTATCAAGTATAACCGGCTGTAGGATCTAGTATATATAGTTTCTCATTGTAACTCATGTTCTATGCTTGTAAGTGTCTTGTAATCTTGAGTTGAGAAGTAATATATACAAGTACCTTGAAAATACTCCTGCTTGTTGCTTTGATTACTTATTATATTATTATCAACTCTTGTTAAAGGCATTGCTTCATCTTGTTTGAGTGATATTATAAGTGAGTTTGAGAGAAATACAAGTGTTAAGTGACAAAACCCGATCCTGCAATTGGTATCAGAGCTTTTTAGGCTCTTGATTGTGAGATCTTACCATCCTAATCAACCAGTTTTTCACTCCTCCTTATACCTCACTCAAAAATGGCCCTCATCAAATCTGAAGTTGAAATGGGAACGATGACCAAAGCTCCCATCATCGATCCTGAAAACTTCAGGTCTTGGAGCAGAAGAATGGAAGGCTTCATCAGATACCAGGATAGCAAGATGTGGCAGTCCATCGTTAATGGCCCGTACAAGCCAAAAGTTGCTGGTGGAAACGGTGCCATGATCGAGAAGGCTGTTGAAGACTACTCCGATGAAGACAGGAAGAAGCTTGACATAGACAGCAATGCTATGACTGTTCTCATGACTGCAATCCCAAACTCCATCATGGTGGGGTTTGAGCATTGTAAGTCAGCCAAAGAACTTTTTGATGCACTTGCTCAAATGTACTCGAGCTCTAATGATTCAAAGAAGGACTCACTGAAGCAGCAGTTTGAGAACTTCACCTATGTTGCCGGAGAAACTTTTAGCCAGCAATATTTCAGGTATATGGATCTTATCTCCTCCCTCCAATCTGTGGGAATCACTCAAGAACTTAGAGACCGTTTGGAAATGGAAAGTAAGAAGGGTCACCAAGCAAGCAGACCCTTGAGCCTTCCTGCTAGCAACGCTTTAATGGTTGCTGAAGGCTCAGGTATCTCCCAGTCTCAGCAGTACCTGTCATACACCCAGCAGCCATCTTGTTCATCTGGGCCTTATATCACATTCCCTGAGACTCCAAGGTCTCATCAAGCTCAGCAAAGCTCCTTTCAGGAGGGCTGTGCGTTTGTCTCAGGGAGTGGACACTCCAATGATCATCAGTTTTGCTTTGATGATCTTGAGTGCTTCAGTCCAGATGACATAGAGTATGTGGACATTGTCCAGCAAATGGCTCTCCTTACCTACAGAGCGAAGAAGTTCTTTAAGAGAACTGGAAGGCAATTCCCTCAAAACCCAATCACTAGCAAGTTTGGGTTTGACAAGAGCAATGCTAAATGTTACAACTGTAACCAGCTTGGCCATTTTGCAAGGGAATGCAAGGCTCCCAAGTCCAACCCGGGAACCTCACAGGCCTCCACACATCCTTCTACACCAAAGCCCAATGGGAAGTCAACTGAAACTGCAGCTATGGCTCAAGAAGTTGACTGGAGCTTTATGGTTCAAGATGTGACTCCTGCTCAAGCACTCATGGCAGGAACAGATGAAAACAAGGTATATGAACATCTCTGTACCCCTGCTTGTATTGCTAAGGTTAAGTTGTACCAGGACTACAATATGGAGATTAAATCCGATATTGAGTCTTTAAATGTGCTAAAATCTGACTTTAAAAGAGCTGAATCTGACTACCAAAAGAAAATTGAGGAGTTAGAGAAAACTGTATCTCTTTTAAAACATGAACACACCAACTACAAGACTCAAATCAAGGATTTAATATCCAAATTGACTGAGGCTCAAGCCCAGCTTGTCACAGCTGAGGCTCAAGCCAGGAAGTATGCTATTGCTGAGCAAAACTTCCAAGCCATACTTGCATCATCCTCTCACTCCAAACTTTGCTATCAAAACAAAAGTGGGTTGGGAACCAATGAAATTGCTCCACCACACTCTTATGAGTCTGTAAGACAACCAAGATGTGGTACTGAAGAGCAAGAGGTTCCATCTGTTGACCCACCTTGTAAAGAGTCAAAGAGTGATGCAACTGTGGAAACCATGACCATCACAGGGAAGGAACAGGTAATTGAGCCCTCCCAGACCAATGATGATCAAACCCTGACCACCAAAGCCAGAAGAAGCAGGGCTAAAGCAGCCAGAAAAACTGCCAAGAAGGTGGCTGAATCCAAGCTGAAGATAGACCCAAAGCAAAAGGGTGTATTCATATCAGCAGGATTCCAGGTGGTTGGACCTTCTGATTCAGGAAAAGAGTATAGTACCAGTACTCCTATCCTACCAAAGGATCAGAAGTTAAAGGGAAAGGTTGCTGATGAGGAGAAAAAGAACAAGAAACAGCAACCCTCCAATTCCCAGAAATATTAACATTGCATGCATAATGTGTGGTCTGCAAAACCACATGGCTAAAGATTGTTACTACAATCCTGCTAGCACACATTATGCAAATAATGTTAAAAGAGAAGGAGTCAGGGAAGGTTTCACATTTGGACCATATCAAATGGTTCAAGTGATGAAAAAGGGAAAGCTTGTTTCCGAAGCAAGGCTTGTCTCGGAAGAAAACTCTTCTTCCGAGAGGAAAAAGGCTTCGGAAGTGAAAGCTGCAAAGACTCACAAAAGAGTCCCCTTGAAACCATCCCAGAAGAAGACTGCTTCGGAAGAAAAGGTGGTGAAGGTCTCTTCCGAAAAGAAAGAAGCTTCGGAAGAATGCCAAGCTACAAAAGCTTCATCAAGCTCATCTTCTATGATCAACCAAGGGATGGAATGGAAGATCAAGGAAGATGCTGTAGCCCAAACCTCTTCTTCAAAGACATCCATTGAACCCCCATGCATAAATTTTGGTTCAATCATGTCACTCTCATTGGAAGAACCCAAGACCAATAAGGCTTGGGTTTCCAATCAAAACTAATTATCTCACCTTATGTGCAGGGACATCCATATGACAAGAATAACAACATTTGGATTGTAGATAGTGGATGCTCCAGGCACATGACAGGGAACAGATCTCTCCTTCAACAATTTCAACATTATGATGGAGGTCCTGTCCAGTTTGGAGGTGAGGCCGGAGGATATATTTCTGGCAGAGGAAGTATATCCAACGGAAAGTTAAAAGTTGACAAAGTTAATTTTGTCAAACAGCTTGAACACAACCTGTTAAGTGTTTCTCAGTTTTGTGATCAAAAGCATCAAATGCTTTTCACAGAACATGAGTGCATCATCCTCAAACCTGGGATGACAATTCCTCAGGAATTGGTGCTTCTTAGATCTCCCAGGAGAGGGGATATGTACAAGCTTGATATGAACAATGCTTCCCCAATGGGAGAAGTATCATGCTTTCTTTCCAAAGCTGATAGTGATGAGTCAACACTATGGCATAAACGAATGTGTCATGTCAATTTTAAGACAATGAATAAATTGGCTAAAAATAACTTGGTACATGGTTTGCCTAAAAATGAATTTTTCTGCAAAGATAACTGTGTTGCTTGCCTGAAAGGGAAACAACACAGGTCTTCTCATAAATCCAAAGTTGTTAACTCTATCACTACTCCATTACACTTATTGCACATGGATCTATTTGGTCCCACAAGTATAATGAGCATTGGAAGGAAATCATATTGCCTTGTGATAGTTGATGATTTTACTAGATTTACATGGGTATTCTTTTTAAGAACTAAAGATGAAACTGCTGAAACTTTAAAATCTTTTATTCTTAAAATAGAAAATCAAGTTGATCACAAGGTTAAAATAATTAGAAGTGATCAAGGGACTGAGTTTAAGAACTTTGTTCTTGACTCATTCTGTAACTCAAAAGGGATTGCCAGACAATACAGTGCTCCTAGAACTCCTCAACAAAATGGTGTTGCTGAGAGGAGAAATAGGACACTTATTGAGGCTGCTCGGACTATGTTAGCTGATTCAAAGCTGCCTCTAACATTCTGGGCAGAGGCAGTCAGCACTGCATGCTATGTGCAGAACAGAGTTCTTGTAGTAAAGCCACATGGAAAGACCCCTTATGAGCTATGGAACAAGAGGCCACCGTTCATTGGCTTTCTAAGGTCCTTTGGCAGCAGGTGTACCATACTTAACACAAAAGACAATTTGGCAAAATTTGCTAAAAAGTCAGATGATGCTATCTTTGTTGGATATTCCTCCCATTCTAAAGCTTACAGGGTTTATAATATTAAAAACCAACAATTTGAGGAATCCTCCAACATTGTAGTTAATGAGCACACTCCTTGTGTTAGGGGGAATGGCCCTGATCATATTTTTGATTTAGAATTGTTTCCAAACTATTCTAAACCATCTTGTGAGAATGTTTCAGCTGGAACAGGTGCTCAAGGCAATTCTGATGAAGATCAACTGTTTGAGCTTCCCAGACCTGCTCCAAGTTCTCCAAGAGCAACAACAAATCAAGTTCCCACTATTGAAAGATCTGACAGTATAACTATTTCAAGAAATAGTGGAACTTCAACAAGGGATTCACCTGATGATCTTCAAGTCTTCTCAGGTGATCCTACACAACACCAAGCTGATGGAAGCAACATTTTGAAGGAACAGGCAACTGTTAATGATGCTTCACAGCAAAGAAATGATGATATTTCTCTTTCATTCAATCAGTCCTCATTGAATGAGATTGAAACAACAGCTGGACCAAGTATTCAAGCTCCAGAGCAAAATATGTCCAACTTGGACCTATCTTTGCAACTGGAGGTGATTCCAAGACTCAGAATTCACAATACTCATCCAGCTGAAAACATCATAGGGGAAGTCTCTGAGGGTGTGAGAACAAGGGGACAAACTCACAATGGGAATGTCTGCTTGTACTCATGCTACTTATCCAAAATGGAACCCAAGAAGGTGGAAGATGCCTTGAAGGATAGTAGCTGGGTTGAATCAATGCAAGAGGAGCTGCTTCGATTCAAAAGACAAAAGGTTTGGAACCTATGTCCGCTACCATCTGGTCAAGTACCTATAGGCACCAAGTGGGTTTTCAGAAACAAAAGAGATGACAGAGGCTTGATTATCAAGAACAAGGCAAGATTGGTGGTTCAAGGATACACTCAAGAGGAAGGAATTGATTATACTGATGTCTTTGCACCTGTTGCAAGACTTGAGGCAGTTAGGATCTTCCTTGCTTATGCTGCATCCAAGAATTTCACTGTCTACCAGCTTGATGTCAAGTGTGCCTTTCTATATGGGGATATAGATAGGGAAGTCTATGTATGCCAGCCTCCAGGATTTGAAGACCCACAGCATCCAAACTATGTGTGCAAGTTGGATAAAGCTCTATATGGGCTGCACCAGGCACCTAGGCTGTGGTATGAGACATTGTCTCAATTTCTTCTGAAGAATGGTTATACTAGAGGAACCATTGACAAGACTCTCTTCATCAGAAAGTCTGGGAAAGACATTTTGCTAGTTCAAGTCTATGTCGATGACATCATATTTGGTTCCTCAAATGACCAAATGTGCAAAGACTTTGAGAGCATTATGAAAAAGAAGTTCGAAATGAGTTCTATGGGAAAAATGGACTTTTTCCTTGGAATTCAGGTAAAGCAACTGAAGGAAGGGTTTTTCATCAATCAATCTAAGTATGTCAATGATATCTTAGAGAGATTTGATATGAAGGATTGTAAAGCAGCAAAGACGCCCATACCCAGAAACCATGATTTATGCCCTGATTCTGAGGGGGAGGATACTGATCAACATCAGTATAGAGCAATCATTGGTTCTCTGATGTATCTCACAGCAAGTAGACCTGATATCATGTTTGCAACCTGCATTTGTGCAAGATATCAGGCTGCTCCAAAGGTGTCTCACCTAATTGCTGTCAAGAGAATCCTCAGATACCTCAAAGGAGCACCTAAGTTAGGTCTCTGGTATCCAAGAAATAGTGATTTTAATCTCTATGGTTACTCTGATAGTGATTATGGTGGCTGCAACATCAACAAGAAATCAACATCAGGTGGATGTCAATTTCTTGGTGGAAGGATCATCTCATGGCAATGCAAAAAGCAATCCTGTGTCTCTACATCAACTGCTGAAGCTGAATACATTGCTGCTGCAAGTTGCTGTGCTCAGCTGCTGTGGATTCAAAACCAGATGATTGACTATGGATTCAACTTCATGAGCACTCCTATCCACATTGACAACAACAGTGCTATATCCATCACTGAAAATCCAGTAAAGCACTCAAAGACAAAGCATATTGACATCAGGTATCATTTCATTAGAGATATTCATGAGAAAAATCTTATAAAACTAATCAAAGTTGATTCAAATGAACAATATGCTGATTTGTTCACCAAAGCATTTGATGAACAAAGATTTAAATATCTCATTACAGCTATTGGGATGATAAACATTGACTAGTTAATCTCAATTGAAAACCTTTTCAATATGTAAAGTCTTATGTCAATACAATCTAAGCCCTGTTACAAAAGATCCTTTCTTATTTAACTAAGTATAAGTTCTTCCGAAGAGAAACTTGCCTTCGGAAGATATCCAGTATAACTTCCGAAGCAAATTTCTCATAGGATAATTTTCTTCTCGGAAGTGTACTAAGTCTCGGAAGAAGCGATTGAGGTTATCTCAGATCTACTTCCGAAGCACTTAATACTTTCCACTTGAAAGCAACATGTATCTTCGGAAGCAATTTATTTACCTTCGGAAGTACATTTGCCTTCGGAAGAACTTTACCTTCGGAAATACCTTATACTCGGAAGAAAGAATTTACTGTGTAACGGAAATTTTTGGGCCCCACTCTGTAAAAAGTAAAGATTTTGTTAATGATGTCGGATTATTTAAATGGCTTAACCTTACCGCCCCTGTCACATCATCCTCTGAACCCTCACATCATCTTATCCAAACCACCCTTTAAACCGCCATTTCACCCATTTAAATACTTCCGGTTAATCACTTACACTCTTTTTACCAACTTCACTGCCCTAAAAGCTTTCTTCTTCTCCAATTTACCTCTCTCAGAACTTTTCCTCTGCTATCTTTCTCAAATGGCTCTAAACCCTCAGCACAACCAGGTCGCACTCCTTGACTCTTCAAGGGATGCTGACTTCTCTGATATTATCTCTTTCTTAGCCCAATCTCATACTACACAGCACTGACCGTAAACCCTACCATTTACTCCAACCAAATGTCCGAATTTTGGGCAAATGGTCGGATTGAAACCCTAAATGGGGGTACGTGCTATAGGTCAAGTGTTGTGGCCAAGAGTTGGTCATTACTGAACAAATCATCAGGGAGCATCTTGAGCTCCATGATGAAGGCGCACCGACGGAATTCCCCAAATCTGAGTTAGATAATCTTATCTCCAAATGGGATACGGTGGAGATGTAAGCAGGTCTACAGTCTACAAATTCAACTTCTCCTACAAGTGGAAGTTCCTGCTACATGTGGTTTTCACTGCCTATCTAACAAATCCGGGGGATGGGATCAAATTCCCTATGAACTCGGGTGCTTAGTTCATGGGTTGGTACAAGGCCTGCGCTTCAACTACTCAAGGTTTGTGCTGACTAACCTCATGGGAAATCTGCAAAGGGACACATTCTTTATGTATCCCAGATTTCTACAGCACATAATCAACTGCGAGCTAGATCAGGGTAAGCTTGTCTGTGCAGCTGCTCTGTCTGCTCCCCAAATGAGGCCGACCATCTTCAAAGTCTTGAAGAGAGTGTCTACCAACTACACTGGAAGGGATACCGCACTACTTCCAGGTATGATTGAGCCAATGGCTCCTGGTGACATCCCTGTTAACCCCACAGGTGATGAACCCACACCAGCAACTACCCTCACCATTCCAAATCTACCTTCTCCTCCAATCACTGTCACCTACCAGAGACGTACCAAACGAACCCTTGTTCAATCTACTCTGATTGAACAAGCCCCTCCTCTTCAAACCAAAAAGGCTAGAGTGGAACAAGGGGCTCCCACTCAGCCAGAGGTCCACCAATCCTTCACTATTGACCTCAATATGGGTCTTGAGTCTCCTCAGTCTCAGACCCATGAGCCCATAATCCCAGCTGATAGCCCTCAGGGTGAGTCTCTATACTCCCCTGAGCAGCCACCAAGGGACAGCTCAATGCCTTTTGACATTGATCAAAGTCCCGGGTCCTTAGGTCTTCATTCCTTTTCTTTTACTGACCTATTGACCGGAGCTGGTGAAGAGACTATGTCTCTCAAAGGCGATGAAGTTGATCCACAACACCCCATTAAGGATCAACAGAGCCTAGAGAAACCTCTTGTCTCTAGCCCACACCAGCAAAGCCCTACTGAGGTGAGTCCCACTGATGTGGAGGGGACTCATGTAGATTCAGCTGCCACTACTGAAGGAGCCTCAATGGATCCTCAGGACAGTGGTAACGATAGTCAGACTGAATCTACGGCAACCATGCCCTATGATGCCTCTGAAAGAGACATCATTGTGCAAGGGAAACCAGGGTGCCAAGAAACCACATCTGGTGGTGAGGATGAACATACTAGGTATGTTACCTCATCTCCCCGTGATTCTTCAAAAGAAGATGAGGGAAGAATGCAACTCACAATAAGAGACCTACTTTCTAAAGTCTCAAACCTTGAATCAAAGGTTAAGACTTTAGAAGATAGGTCTGCCACTCAGCAACTTGAGATTGAAAATCTCAAGGCCAAACTAGCTGAGAAACAGATTGAGAGATCTGTTAGGCATGTACCAGTTCAAGTCTCCTTGACCTCTTCCTCTAGCTCATCTACCTCTCAAGATGATGCTACCAAAAAGGGGGAGAATGTTGAGGAACAAAGCCAAAGACAGGATTCCATCAGTCAAGCTCTTACTTCTTTGAGCTCAAGACAACAAGCTGCCATCTTCCCTGAGCCTCCTCCAGTTGTGTTTCAAGTGGATCAAAGGATGCTTCAGGATCTAAATAGGATCTTCAACAAGTTCCTTTTAGAGTCCCTAATTGATCAACCCAGTCCGGATATGTCTGTGATTTACTTTGGAGCTCAAGAGCTTCAGAGGTTGAATGCACCTCCTACCACTGTTGAGGAAGTTGGTCAACCTAAGGCCCAAGTGGAACCTGAGATTGATTTCGAAGGGGAAACTAGGACTGATGGCCCAGCAACTGAAACAGTTGGGACAGAAGGTGTGTTTTCACAGGCTTCCGAAGCACAATTCGAAGCCTCGGAAGAACCAACACAAACTTCCGAAGCTGAAATTGCTGCTGCGGAAGGACTGTTCTCTCTTTCCGATGATCTAATAGTCACAGATGCAATTCTGGAACTTGCATCTGAGGTTAATAGGGAGGACTTTCTCAGCCAACCACTAGCTATTACATCTGCATTGACCTCAGCTCCTACCTCCACCATCCAACCTGAATCTTCTACCCAAGAACCACCAAAGTCTAGCACTTCCGAAGACATTAAAGGAAAAAGGAAGATGACTTCGGAAGAGCTTCAGGAAGAAGAAAGGTTGGAGAAACTTAAAAGGAAAGGAAGACTGCCAACTGGGAAACTGTTAGCTGCAAGTTCAAAAGCAGCTGCAGCCAACCAAGAGGCAATCAACAATAGAAGAAGGGTGGAGGTAATTGATAGACTTGTCAGTCTAGGGGCTGCTTCGGAAGATGTACTCCTGCTACCATTAGAGGAGCTGATAGAGCTTGAAAAGGCAACCTTGCTGCAAAGACAGCAAAAAGAAGAAGCTGCAAGGTTGGCCTTGGAAGAAGAAAGGCTGAGAAAAGAAAGAGAAGCTGATCTGCAGCTCAGGAGAGAAAGGATCACTTTCCTACTCTCCAGAGGATTCTCTCAAGAGGAGTTGTCTCCACACAATAGTGACACGATCTTATGGCTCTTTAACAAAGAGCAAGATCAAATGGAGAAGGAGAGAAAGAGAGCTGCAAGGGAGAAGCTGGTAGAGAAGAAGAAGAAAGAAGAAGAGGCTGGACTGTCTGCCGCCAAGAAGATAGGTGAGAAAGCTTGGATGAAGAACTATCTTAAAGCTCATGGCTTCTCTGGCAGGCAAGTGGGTCCAATGTCTGAGAAGACTCTCCAACGACATGTCAGTGACATCAAGGCTGACATTCGTGCGGGGAGAAGAAAGGAGATGTATAGAAGGGGACAGGGGATGACCTTCAAAGCCACCTCTCAGCCCAATATCCAAACCAACATCAACCTGAACCAATACCCTTTCCCTTCCCAATCAAAACTGAACCTGAACCTTTCACCCCTGAACCTACACCATCACAACTACCAACTCCCTCACCTCAACCACCTAAACTACCCATCATCCAACCTAAAACCTTACCCAGAACCCAAACTCCTAAACCTACCCAACAACCAATCAAACCATCCCCTCAGCCTTCCAAACATCTCTCTATGGAGGAATTCAAGGCGATCAAAACCAAGCTCATCAACTGCACTACTCTGAGCGACATCTCATGTGAGGAGGATACAGTCAACCTGACTTATGTTGATGGATCCTCAAGTTCCCTCACAAAGATGAGTTTCTTGATCTGCCAAGAGGAACTTTGGACCAAGCCGCAAGACTCCTTGGCCTCAATTCAGATACATTGAATGAGGAAGAAAAGAAGCTGAGGAGAAGGCTGGTGACTCTGCTGGACACAAAGAAAGGAGATAGGGTACCAAGACAATCTCTTGTACCCAGAAAGAAGATAGTTCAGTGGAGGTTCGAAGACTCTTCTCACAACTTTGTTGTTGAGAGAGAGAATGGTGAGATTAACAGGCTGAATGCCTCATCTCTGCTACACTTAAGCAGATTTGATATTGCTGAGTTAGCAGAGAAATCATTCTCCAACCCCTCAAACTCCGATGTAGCTGCTCACATCAGAAATCATCTAGGCAGCCTTCACATGGCCGAGCTCACTGCAAGAAGCAAGGTCGAAGAGGAGTCAAAACTGAGAGAGGAGGAGGAAAGGAAAGGATCAGCAACCAAAGGCAAAGCCTTTCTTCAAATGGTTGAAGGTCCTGAACTTGAGTCCATAGTTAGATGGGAGTATGACTACAACTCCCGTCAACTAACTCTCTTCAGGGGGTCACAACAAAGGGTGCATGTCATTCAAAGTGATAGACTGGATCTCCTATCCACGAATGACTTGTACAAGCTTCTCAGCACCACTTCCGGGAAGAACAGAGAGACAGACAAATATCTTTTGTCCCTGGTGCTGAAAACTTTGAGAAGTAGAGATAAGTGAAGTTTTGGTAGCATCAGCCTAGGGGGAGTTTGTTGGATCAAGAGAGGCTGTTGCAACCAAAACCATATCACTTAGAAGATTTTGAGTACAACATACAAAGGACTTCCGAAGCCAAGTGTGGGACTTCCGAAGGAAGAAGGAGCTCTTCCGAAGTCTAAGTGTAAATACACTTCCGAAGGAAAACTCCAACTTCCGAAGATAAAGAAGTTACTTCCGAAGAATCAAGACTTGAAGACAAAGTTCTGAAGTCAACTTCCGAAGTATAAAGAAGTCCTTAAAGCCTCGGAAGCATAGAAGCATCTTCCGAAGTATAAGTGGCTTCGGAAGAACTTGTTCTTCCGAAGCCAGTTAACCTTCGGAAGACACTTCTATTATCCAGTAGACATAAGTATGGTCTGTCTGACAGTCCGCTGCAAATCTCTGAGATACTGCATGGCGTTTTCTCAAAAGCCATGTAGTTGACCATACTTTAATCTACTGTTTACCTTTTTATGTTAAACAGTTGCCATCTTTAGTTGGTGACAAAAGGTAAGTCATGGACATGTCATGACTACCATATCTTAGATAATACTTTATCTAAGATACCTTAACTATAGCATTGTAGTATATGCTTTAGTCGTAGGTTTCCAGCTGGTATCAAGTATAACCGGCTGTAGGATCTAGTATATATAGTTTCTCATTGTAACTCATGTTCTATGCTTGTAAGTGTCTTGTAATCTTGAGTTGAGAAGTAATATATACAAGTACCTTGAAAATACTCCTACTTGTTGCTTTGATTACTTATTATATTATTATCAACTCTTGTTAAAGGCATTGCTTCATCTTGTTTGAGTGATATTATAAGTGAGTTTGAGAGAAATACAAGTGTTAAGTGACAAAACCCGATCCTGCAATGACATTCTAGTTTCGCTGATGAAATGATAATTTCGCCGAAATTCATAGAGCTAGCTTCGCGGTGAAATCTAGTTTCGCTGAGCCGACAATAGTTTCGCTGGAAATTTCGGCAATAGTTTCGCTAGCCAAATGCTTTAGACTGCTTAGTTTCGCCGACAATTTCGCACGAAACAAGCTTGAACATTCGTTCAAAGATACTTTCGACAGCAATTTCCCTTGTAATATGCACACAAGCACTGTTGAATTTTCGTTTAAGATCACTACTTTCGCTGACATGCTGAAATTAACTACAAAGTGTAAAACACTTGTAGTTTCGCTGGAAGAGGCTGCAGTTTTGCTAGATGAAGATGTAGTGTTGATACATATGTACCTAGTTTAGGAGCTTAATGTAAAATGTCTTTCATGTCTTACATATGTGTAATGAATAAGTTGAATGAAATGCAATATGTGTTTGATGCTTATAATGTTTAATATTTCATTGTTTATTGTGTAATAGCACATATTGAACTAACTATATAGGTTTGTGGTTGTTTGCATAGTTCTTAGTAAAAAATGATTGAGAAAACGTGTTCAAACATAATCATATGAAGTCTTCATGCGAATGGACCATGCAAATGGACCATACGCATGAACACTTCATTCTAATGGACCAGTCGCACGACTGAACTAGGAGACTGGATCAGTCGCATGATTGAGACATAAGATTGCCTCAGTCGCATGACTGAACCTTCACTCGTGCGTATGGACCAATCGTATGATTCAGTCGCACGATTGAACCATACTAATGGTTCAGTCGGACGATTGGCAAACCCTAACCTATAAATACCACTTAATTCGTGGAAAAACGTAACACTTGAAGAATTTCGACTCACATTCATACCCTAGCCGTCCAGAGACCCTAGAGAACATGTTCCAACTTCATAGATCGCAGTTGATCGTGTTCTAATCGTTCATAACGTTTCGTTAATCTCCTGATTGATCGAAACTGCGTTCTCACTGATTGGATCGCCAATCAAATAGGATTCCACATTATTTGATTAGGTATACACGCATTATCAATTAGTAATCCGTACGTGCATGGTCCTAACAAGTGGTATCAGAGCTTTGACTCTTGATTTTGCGTGTGATTCAATTAGTTTTGGTGCAAAAATCACGTTTTTCATTCAAAAGAGTCACCTTTTTAAGTAAAACAGCGTTTTCAGTGTCTCTAGATCTAAAAGTTTAAGTTTTTCGGCATACGGCAGATTAGGGTTCTTGAAAACTCGTGTTTTTGAGTCAATATATCAAAAACCTTCGAATTTTCATAATCATTAGCTTTCAGTCGCACGATTGGATCAATCACACGACTGAACTCAATCGCACATCCCATACACACGATTGAACTCAGTCGCCCCTCCATTCGTACGACTAAACCAACCCGTTCGCATTGTCTATCCGCATTCGCCCTATCGCACAATTGTTCATCCGTATTAGTCCAATCACACGATTGACCTATCCGCATTGGTTCAATCGCACGACTGGCCCATTCGCACCTCTCCATTCGCACGAGTGAATAAGTCTTAAGTAAAAATTTAAAGTTTACAGAAATGGAAGATCAGTATTCCGCTTTTACTACCAGTAGAGACTCTTGAATCCAGAACCTTCTGCTTCTGGAGAATGAGGTTGGAAATCACAATAAGCCCCCTAAACTTATAACATTAGATGATTACCCACAATGGAAGCAAACGTTTGAGATTTATCTAAATGGAGTTGATCCCAATCTATGGGAATCAATCGACACAGGTTATAGCATGCCGGTTGGTGCTGATGGTGTTAAACTTACCTTGGGTGGCATGACTGATAGCCAGAAGGTGAAGTACAATGCTGAGAAGAAAGTGTAAGCTCTGTTGACTTAGTCGATACCTAAGGATATTCCACCAGTTTTCTGAGAACAAACAGGCAAAGAAGCTATGGGAAGCCTTGGAGAAACGATATGACGGGAATGCATCGTTGAAACCTCTAAAGGCAAAGGCATTGAAGAAGGAGTTTGATAACCTCTCTTCAATGGGTAAAGAGAGCTTGGATGATGTCATAGATAGATTCTACCTTTTAATGAGTGAACTGCACACTCATGAAGTCACCACGTCAATGGAAGATAAGGTTTCAAGCTTTGCCGATGGTCTGCCAGAGAAGTGGGACTCGTTTGTGTCTAATTTGAGACAGAACAACTTACTGGCAAAATTAGACATAAACGACTTCGTCCTGAAATTGAGAGAAGAGGAATTGAGGATGAAATACAGGTCACAGAAAGGATCCTATGATCAGAATCCTTCACTTTATAAATCCTCTTCCACTTTAACAAGTTCAGGAGCACCGGTTCAAACGGCATTTGTGTCTAGTTCAACCGCTCCTTCTCTACCTACAGCTTCAGGATCTGAAACGTCAGGGTCATCTAGTACCCAATATATCACACCGGAAGCAAATGCTACAAAGTTGAAGACCGAGAATCTCGGGATTATCACTGTGGAGGTTGCAAAGGAGCATATGGACCTTTTAGCTGTGGTCGTTCATTCTTATGATGGTCTAGTCGCAGGGAAGATTGGAAATTGCCATATGGCCGATGAAGACTACGAGCAGGTAGACGAGAATGAACTGGAAAGGATGGATATTATGTGGGCTCTTGCAAGTGCTGTCAGGAGAGCGAAGAAGTTTGTGAAAAAGACGGGACAAAACTTGGTAGCCACAAAAGACACTACCTTTGGTTTCGACAAAACCAAAGTTACCTGTTTTAACTATGCAGAAAAGGGGCATTTCAAACATGAATGTGTGAAGCCCAAGAAAACAGGTAACGGGAATCCATTCTCGTCTTTCAACCGTCAAGACAAACCTAGGAGTGGAGGTGCATTGTCAAGCAAAGATACAAAGGCCTTAACTGCTCAAGGTGACGAAGGACAAGATTGGACCTTCAAGTTTGTGTCTCCGGGTGAATCGAACATTGCTAGTGTCAAGGGTTTGATTATGACACTGCAAGTGAAGGTGACATTGCAGTGGAACTAGTGATGTCAGAAAATGAAGATACTGCTAATGTGGTCAATCACCTGATTGAAGAAGACCTTAGAACGACAAGTTCAGAATCTCCAGCATCTAAGGAATCAAAGTCTGCGCTGATGGCTGATTCAACCGAATCTTCACAGGTAAGTAACAAAGACCAACTTTTTGAAAGTCATGGTTGTAATGAATGTAATAAGTTTAGAGAAAACATTGATCTTAAATTTTCTAGGTTATTAGATCACAATGATAGCTTAGTAAATGACTTACAACTGTGCACAGAAGCTAATCGGATTTTAAAACAAAATGAGTGCAGTTACAAAGAGAAAATAGAACTTTTAAATAAACAATTAAGGGAAACCGAGGTTGTTGCTTTTAATCAAGAAAATGATATAAAGTTTTATTTAAACTCTTTGGAAGAAACAAAGAAAGAAAAAGCAGTTTTGGAAGTCGAAGTCAACTCATTAAAACAAAAACTGCATAGTTGGACCAGTTCCTCTCACATAGTTCAAAACTTAGTGAAAGAACAATGTGGAAGGGTTGGGTTACAAAGTAGTTCCACCACCACATGAGATCATGTTAAATACAAAATGTAGACCAGTAAATAACAACCCAATTAAGGATCCTGTGGTGTCCACTCCTCTGGTTAGTGATCTGGATTCTACGGGTAAACCGGTGAATGTCAAAGTCCAAGTAAACAAAAGACTAAAGATGTTCAAAACGTTCAAACAATAAACTTTGTTAAAGAAAAAAAAACATCTAAACAAGAAGTGTCCAAACCCAACAAGACTAAGGTCACACCTGTTTCACACATCGCTTCTAATTGTCCTCATTATCAGACACCAAGAAAGAAAATTGAACTTTATGATATTAAACCAATTTCTTCAAAAAGGAGTTCTATTACTCCACCAAAAAGAAGTAATGAACCTAAAGTTCAAACCATAAGCCAGTCGTCTGTTTATCACAAACAGGCCTTACACAAAACTGGCTTATGGAAAGAAAAGTCAAGTTCAGTGTCTGATACTGGGAACACTAAGAAGCATGATATGCCCTCACCCTCAAATGGACAGTGGGTTGAATTTATGATGTGTATTTCCTTCGGGTCACCCAAGCCAGTTAAGGCTTGGGTCCCACACCTAAACTGATCATTTCCTTTTAATGTGCAGGGTGTCCGTTACAGTGCTATCACAAATACCTGGATTGTAGATAGTGGGGCGTTTAGGCACATACTCGGGAACTTGTCTCTCCTTTTCAATGTCAAAAAAATTAAAGGGGGACATGTATCATTTGCTGGAAATAAAGGAGGATACATCACGGCTCAAGGTGAAGTGTGAAACCAAAAAGTCAAGTTTGACAAGGTCAACTACGTTCAATTACAAAATAACTTGCTTTCTGTATCCCAGATTTGTGACAAAGTATTCAAGGTAGTCTTTTACAACAAGAAGTGTTAATTGTTGAAGAAGGAGTATGTAATCCCGCAGGACCAAGTCTTAATGTCAGCTTCAAGATATAATGATTTATATGTCTTGGACCTGTCAAAGGCCTCCACAACCGATCATCAAGTTCAATGCTTCTTGTCAAAGGCAACAGAAGATGAATCACTTGATCCAGAATGATCTAGTGCTTTTGGAGTAAATGTTAAGAACTTCCAATTACCGGATTTTTGTGTCGCGTGTAAGAAAGGGAAACAGACAAAGAAGACTAATAAGGAAAAGAAAGTTCACTCAATTGACCTACCTCTTAAGCTTCTTCACATGGATCTGTTTAGGCCAGTCAGTACAAAGAGCATTGTCGGCGATTTGTACTGCTATGTAGTTACAGATGATTACTCAATATTTTCTTGGGTGATGTTTTCTGAAATCAAAATCAGAGACATTTGAATCATTCAAAGAGCTGTTAACTACATTGGAGCCACTCCACAAGTTGTAGGTAAGGCAAATCCGTTCGGATAACGGTATCGAGTTTAAGAACCAATGGATGGAGGCATTCTTCAAAGAAAAAAGAATTGTGCACCAGTTCACATCTGCCTACACTCCTCAAATTAACAGAGTTGCTGAGAGAAAGAATCGAAGCTTGATAGAGACAGCCTGGACAATGCTAGCAGACTCGAAACTGCCTATCTAGTTTTGGAACGAGGTAGTAGCTAAAGCATGTTACACCCTAAATCGAGTCCTGGTGATCAAACATCATGGTAAGACGTGTTACGAGTTGCTCCAACGACGTAAACCTAATCTAGAGTACATAGAACCGTTTGGCGCACCATGTACGCTGTTGAAGAAAAATCAGTCAGGGAAGTTCAATGAAAAGGCTGAAGAAGGAAGTTTTCTGGGATACAACATACCGAATAAGAGAGTTTACAACTACTCAACGGGTCAAGTAGAAGTGTGGTGCAACGTCGACGTTTAGAGATAGACCACTCCCCCTGCTGGAAAATGACCCGCATTCTTCTTCGATTATGATGGATTCTGTAAGTCCTTCAACATCCTTCTCTCCCCTTTGGATGATGAGTTAGCGACCAGAATGATGTATGATGTCTTAAACACACCGTACCTAGACTCGACTACATCAGTTCCACACGGTGATTCTTCTAGTCCTTTAGGGGGAGCACTTGATGTAAGCGACTCCTCCTCCAACGATGAAGAAGTGGAGACTGAACAGGTCAACCCGGAGGAAGAGGTTCCTATTACAGCAAGTACACAAGCATCAAACCCTGATGCCTCTAACACTACGGAACCTCATACTCCAACAGCTTCAGATACTGAAGCTGTGGTTCATAATCTGGAAAATGAGGTAGCTGTTCCCACCACTCCTGGATCACGACTAAATGTTTATCATCCTTTGGACAATGTCATTGGAGATTTTTGATCAGGAGTAAAGATTAGAAATCAGCTATAGTCGGTTGATTATGCCTCGGTAATGGAAAAGGGCTATCTTCACGATGGTGCATATTGATGTTTTATGTCTCAATTTGAGTCAAAATATGTTAGTGAAGCATTAAAAGATGAGGCATGTGTAAGCGCAATGCAAGAAGAACTCCTACATTTCAAGAAGCTAGGAGTATGGACACTGGTAGATAGACCAAAAGGTGCTAAGGTGATTGGCACCAAATGGGTCTTGAAGTGCAAGAAAGATGACCAAGGGGTCATAATAAGAAACAAGGCTCGACTTGTAGTTGAAGGATTTCGACAAGTCGAGGGTATTGATTACAATGAAGTGTTTGCACCTATGGCTAGAATGGAAACAATCCGTATCTTCCTAGCCTATGCATCTTACATGAAGATCAAAGTTTATCAACTAGATGTAAAGAGTGTGTTCCTTCATGGGGAAATTCGTGAGACAGTATACGTCAATCAACCCGAAGGATTTAAGGATCCTTATCATCGGGACAGAGTTTACAAAACTCTCCACTCATCTGGTGAAACACGGCTTTTGCAGAGGAGTGATTGACTGTACACTGTTCATCAAAGAAAAGGATGGTGACTTACTGCTGGTACAGATTTATGTTGATGGCATAATCTTCGGTTCCAAAAACGAAGATCTATGTAAAAAATTTGAAGCAGTAATGAAAGCTGAATTTGAGATGAGTGCCATAGGAGAAATGAAGTTCTTTCTCGGGTTACAGGTGGATCAGACACCAAAGGAAATATTTCTACATCAGACCAAGTATGTAAGTGATATTCTAACTCGGTTCGATATGGAGAATGCTTCGGCAGCTGGGACTCCACTGGCTACAAATCACGACGTGGCACCCGACGAAAATGGTGATCTGGTGGATGCCACCATGTACCGAGGAATGATTGGATCCGTCATGTACCTCACTGCCTCACGACCTGATATCATGTACACGACGTGTCTCTGCTCTAGATATCAGTCAAATCTGAAAGTCAACCATCTCATAGGAGTCAAAAGGATATTTCGTTATCTGAAGGGTACTCCAACACTTGGGTTGTGGTATCCTCATGACGATGACTTTGAGCTTACAGCGTATAGCGGTTCGGATTATGGCGGCTGCAAAATGAACTACAAGTCAACATCTGTAGGATGTTAATTCTTTGGGTGAAGATTAGTCACGTGGCAGTGTAAGAAGCAGACATCGGTTGCTTTGTCAACTTGTGAAGCTGAATACGTTGCTGCTGCAAGCTGTTGTTCACAAATCATTTGGATTCAACAGCAAATGCGGGACTACGGTTTGAAATTCTCTAACACTCCTATTTTTTTTGGTAATTCTGCTACTATAGCCGTAACTAAAAATCCTATCCAACATCCTAAGACCAGACACATCGGAATTTAATATCACTTTATACATGATTGTTTTGAAAAGAATCTAATCGATGTTGTTAAAATTAATATGAACTTTCAACGCGCTGACCTCTACACAAAAGCTTTTGATAAACTAAAATTTTTATATCTGTTAGAGGTCAACGGGGTGAAAAAAGAAAAGTGATGTGATCACAGAGGACGAAAATGCTTAGTCCGACAACGTTTTGTTTTTATTTTCTTTTATTTTTATGATTTTAATTTCCAGTTTGTATAAAATCCAAAAACTCAAAAAATATTTTCGGTTTTAGAATTTTAGGGAGAGAATAGGTTAGAGTAGTATTAAATTAGTTGTTTTATTTAATTACTTAAAAAAGGGGGAGAAGGACAGCTTAGCTAAAAGGATTGAATTCAAATATTTGATACTGATTCAATGCTTATGGAAAATGATAGTATACAGGAAATAGATTGTTTGGGACGTTAAAAGGTTTAAATGATTAAGATGCAAAATTCAAAGTATAAATCTGAGAAGTCTGAGAAAAATAAAAGGAAAAATGATAGTAAAACTAGTATGCTACTAAGGTAACATAGAGAAAGTAGACCTAGAGGTTGCAAGTTAATTATATGATGTGTCGGTAGATTCAACACAATAGATGAGTAGACCTCATTGGTGACTTAGATTCAAACTAAATTGTTCAACTTGCTGTGGGTTCCCATCTTATCCCTGGTTAACACAATCAACGTAGTTCCAAAAAGGGGTGATGAGCAAATAAACGCCACAAATGTGTGCGGATGACCATAAAAAGAGCAAAGCACGAAAAAAAATGTGTAAGCGCTATCAAGCTGATAACAAATGTTGTTAGTGCGTTACGTGCAAAAAGAAAAGAAAAATGCTCTCACAAGAAGACAGGTTGTGTGCCTCTCTGCTGTGCGATGGAACTGACTTGAGGCTTGGCATCTCTTTGAAAGCTCTTAGAATAGTTTCTTATTGTCAAAATACCCATAGACCGCTCACAAATCTCCTGAGGAACGTTGATTACCATATAAGCGTGGGATCCACAAATGCTTGTTGAAATAATTAAACCTTAATTCATCACCAATGTCTGTCAAAAATCAGTGTAAGGATTTAAGAGGACAAGTATACTGACAATCATCGTGGCTGCAATTCTTGAAAGTCCAAATCAGCGTGTGCATCTTATAGCTCTAGTATGATTTCCTAAACTTGCTAATGACTCTCGATAAAAACAAGAATCTAGCATCAAAAGGTTTTGGTAACATGTCCTAAATGATTCTGGAATATCTGTATGATTTCATAATGAATCGTACCAGAAATGATAAAATAGAATTGAAGTTGTGTTCTCTAGGAAGTAAAATCGGTTAGAAGTATTCTAATAGGTTTAGATCCATCTCCAAATCAAAAAATACAAAAATATGTCTTGTTCAGTTTCTTTTTATTTCTAGTTATTTTTCTATTTGTAGTCATTTGGTAGAGAAAGGTCGGATTATACATTTGGATCTAACCTGTAAATCACTCACTAAAATGGGTCACGTCTGAGGTGACAAATCAGGTTTTAAATTTTAAAAGAATCACGTCTAAGGTGATCAATAAGGTTTAAGTTAAAAGGATCACGTCAGAGGTGATGAAATAGTTTTTCAAATTAAAAAGGTCATGTTTGAGATGATCAACGGTCATAAATGTTTTATTATTTGTTAAAAGGATAAGTTTTTGAAAGTGCATAAGGTCAAATGAACAAGTCAGAGTCATTCGCACGACTGGATCATAAGTATGGACCAGTCGCACGATTGGATCATGAGTATGAGCCAATCGCACAAATGGTGGTGACCGACTGAGTCAGTCATCCGACTGAACCCTAGTCGCACGAATGAAGCTGACCGAATGAGTCAGTCGCACGACTAAAACCTAGTCGCACGACTGACTGTGACCGATTGAGCAAGTCGCACGACTGACTGTGACCAACTCAGCAAGTCGCACGACTGAGCCCCAGTCGCATGAATCAAGAGTGTGAATAGGTTCAGTCGCACGACTGAATGAAACCCTATTATAAATAGACGGGGAGTCGGTCGCAGACACTCATCACCCCAAATCGCACCTAAATCTCACGAAAGCAATATTACTCTGCCCAAATTTCATATCAGTGATTTAGCACCCTATTTGTGATACTAACTGATTACGCATCGTTTCTACAGGTAATGCGAGACTAGATTCGGTCAAAATGCACAGATTAAGCTAGCCCTAATGTTCAAATCGGTTCAAAACAAAACCGAGACAAAGTCTTCTAAATAAACCACTAATCAATACTTAAACGTCATATTATTTAGCACTAAGTGTTATTTTGATGAATTGCGAGTCAAATGAGACTAACCTGAACGTTTAATATCATCGATTGACCAGGAATCGATTGTACGGTACGGAACAGAGATGTATCCGAATGGACACATCGATGAACTTCAATCGCACGATTGAAATGGGCAAATGACTCTATCGCACGAATGAACCATGCGTATGAACTCAGTCGCACGACTGATTCAACCACATAGAACAGCATACGACTCAGTTGAGTCCCAGGTTCATTCGCACGACTGAGCTCATTCGCACGACTAAGACTCGGTCGGATAGTCCATTCGCAGGACAGAACAGAATGATTCAAGTTCATTAAATTCAAGTGTCATTCACTTACACAAACTCTAACGTTTACTTATCTTGTGTAACAGAAACATGGCGAGTCGATGGACTATGAGCACAAAGCATAACCTTTGTGCACATTTGGACGTCACCTCCCGGAATGCTGCTGATTTTGCTGGGGTTATCGCTTTCCTAAGGAGATCGAGGATCTTCAAGGCTATATCTACTCCGTGCACACCTTATCGATCGATTCAGCAGACTTTCTGGGATAGTGCGATAGTCGACAGGTCTGCTGAACCACATCGCATTAGGAGTACTATATTTGGTCAAGAGATAGAGATCACTGAGGAAGACCTATGAAGGGTGTTAGAGCTGGGAGATGATGGTGACTGTCCTACCACACTACATCCACTGACTTTCCGAGGTTGCTTTCTTCGGGCTAAGTACTCGGGTGACATAAGCGCAGGTGTGCTCACCAAGAGCAACCTGTGCCCCCAACTCAAGTACTTAGCCCATGTGCTGCTAAAGTGCATTGCCTCGAGGAAGGGAGGATTTGATGAGCTATCTGATTAGATCCAGAATGCCTATGTGGCTCTGGTACTGAATCATCCATTCAGCTTCTCACGGATGATCTTCAACTACTGGGTCGAGAACCTAGAAGCCAAGGGTAAGGAGGGCTTCTGTATGTATCCACGGTTCCTCCAGATGATTATCGACCAAAAGCTGCCTTCGCTGCCCAAAGAAAGTGATGATGCAGTTACACTAGAGGTCATGGACGAGACCACACTCGGGAGGATGAAGGTTTACCGGGGCAAGCAGGTGAAGCCCCCGGTAAGGAGGTTGTTTGGGCATCTGGCCCGGGATGATTATGTGGCGCCGGAGGAAGTGGTGCCACGATGATAGTGACTCGGATGTTGAACAGATTGCTCTACCCTCCGATGACTCCGACGGTGATGACCATGATGTTGATCACGGAGGTGATGGTCAGGGTGGACCCGAGTCTGCTCCCATTCACCCTGATTTCCAGATAGAGGAGGAGGAGGAGTCTGATGAATAGCCTCTGGTGCGAACTGTGGGGAGCCGGGTCGTAACCACGGAGAGAGGTCTCAGGGCGGTTGGTGGACGCCACGAGGAGTCTGAGGATGCTGCTATTGCTGATACAGATCCATCTTATACCCCGGACCCGCCCAGCAGCCAAGGGGGAGCCACTGTGTCTAAGGGCTCGAGGAAGAAGAGAATGGCCCAACCTTTTGGCAAAAAGTGGAAAAGGCCAAGATTTACAGTGACCACATCCACTCCCACTGCCACTACCACCAATACTGCCACAGCCACCACCACATCCACCACAGCTACCAACACCACTACCTCAACCCCCACCACCACTTCCACTCTCCCATCCACCTCTACTACAGCCAACCCTTCACCATTTACTTATATGCCACCACCCATATTCACCACTGCCACCACTACCACCACCAGCCACCAAGCAGGACCATCATCCCACACCACATTCACCACAGGACCCACTCTACCCCCCATTGGGGTAGAGGAACAGCTAGCTGCACTAAACCGCATGGTGCTGAAGCTGCTGGCTGCTGACGAAGAAAATGCTGCTCTACTAAGTTAGCTTGTGGAGCTAAATGCTACCTAAGCAAAGCAGATTGCTGAGCAAACACAACAGATCTCCCAACTCCAAGAGCAAAATGACCAATCAATGAAGAGAATAGAGGAGTTCGAGGCCTCTAACAAGACTATCATGCTCAAAGTAAAGGGATCAAACGATAAGCCTCTGAAGATTAGAGAGGGTGATGATAATGATGATGATGATGAAGATGATGATGATAGTGATGATGATGATGAGACGAGTGAAGATGAAGGGACAAGGGGAAAGCAGGAAGATGATAATGATGAAGAAGGAGATGCAGCTGCATCTGCCTCAGCTCAGGGTCAAGAGAGAAGGATAAAGAGAAATCAAGACCAAGGAGTATCATCCTCTGCCCCACCTACTAAGAAGCCAACTATCAAAGACAAAAATCAAACATCTCGGCCAGATGAGTATGATGTTGCTCCCTTACAGCAAATCAAGTCTCAATTCACAATGATTCTTGATTTGCAAGGGATTGTCAGAAGGTCGGTGAGCTACACTCCTAAAGAAGGAGAATCATTCATGACCTTACTGATGAGCAGCTTGCTAAGATGTTTAGGCTAAATCCTGACGAGATTGTCAAAGATGTTCATACTTTTGATGTTGCGAGTGACAACGAGCTCAACGATGTGGATGAAATAGAGATTGATGATATCACAGCTGAGTACTATCCAGAGTACACTAACCGAGAGGGAAACGTGATCCCCAACTGGGGTGAGACTCTCGGCAGTGCTACATTTGACAAAATGGATGAGGTGGAAAAGGAAACGTAAAAGAATGAAAGCCAAGCCCAAGCCTCATACGCCGATGTGGATATCAAGAAGGATGAATGGGCGGCTTGTTTTGCGGAGATACGAACCCAACGGACCGCACAAAAGGCAAATGCCTACACCAAGATCTACGAAGTCAAAAAACATCTAAAGGTGTCGAGCAAGATTATTGCATGGGCGTATTTTGAGGATCTTAACATGTATGCAGTTAAGAGGGAAAAGGGTATAGAGTACTTCAGATTCCCACACGATCTGAAGACTCTCCCTGGTTTTGAGCTCAACCAGCTGGCGCGCCTAAACTTGTTATACGCTGATTCGATGAAAATGTCAGGCTGGTTTGAGGTTGCGCTAAGGAAAGAATACCACACTAGGTGGGTAAACTTCAGACCTCAACAACCGAAGAGGTATATCCGAAGGTCTGAAGTTGATCCCATTACTTGAAAGCCTAAGGTAGTGCTGAAGTGGAGTCCTCCGCGCACTATGTCTAAGATTCCCTTACGGGAAATGCCACAGGACTTCACTCCACACTTTAAATGGTGGTATTACGATTGGAAAACAAGTGAAGCGGTCATAGTCTTACAGAAAGAGAGCAAGATGGAAAATATTCGGGTGTTTGACCCTATGTGACCGGCCAACTTGTCTTCAAACGATGTGTATACATTATACAAGTGGCCACTATTCTATGACTCGCAAGAAATTGTACAAGCCCTCCAGTTCCAAAATGTCATACGACTCTGTTTCGCATTCGAGATACATACCGGAGTTACAAGAGAGGAAAAGTACAAGAAGTTTGAGGAGCTAATGAAGAATGTTAGACAATGATGTAAACTAGGTCCAAGGGGGAGTTAGTTGATACATATGTACCTAGTTTAGGAGCTTAATGTAAAATGTCTTTCATGTCTTACATATGTGTAATGAATGAGTTGAATGAAATGCAATATGTGTTTGATGCTTATAATGTTTCATATTTCATTGTTTATTGTGTAATAACACATATTGAACTAACTATATAGGTTTGTGGTTGTTTGCATAGTTCTTAGTAATTAATGATTGAGAAACGTATTCAAACTTAATCATATGAAGTCTTCATGCGAATGGACCATGCAAATGGAACATTCGCATGAACACTTTATGCTAATGGACCATTCGCACGACAGAACCAGGAGGCTGGATCAGTCGCACGATTGAGACATAAGATTGGCTCAGTCGCACGACTAGACCTTCAGTCGTGCGTATGGACCAATCGTATGATTCAGTCGCACGACTGAACCATACTAATGGTTCAGTCACACGATTGACAAACCCTAACCTATAAATACCACTTAATTCGTGGAAAAAAGTAACACTTGAAAAATTTTGACTCACATACGTACCCTAGCCGTCCAAAGACCCTACAGAACCTGTTCCAACTTCATAGATTGTAGTTGATCGTGTTCTGATCGTTCATAATGTTTCATTAATCTCTAGATTGGTCGAAACTGCGTTCCCACTGATTGGATCGCCAATCAAATAGGATTCCGCACTATTTGATTAGGTATACACGCATTATCAGTTAGTACTCCGTACGTACAGTCCTAACATGTAATTTTGGTGATGAATCTGGAAGGCCTTTTCAACAAGAAATCCATCTGAAATCGTCTAAATCTCAATGGATTTGAGATCTGATGATTAATAGAGCTTTCCCAACCACTAACAAGTAAACTTCAATCAATTTCCATATCAATAACACTCAAATTTGATCCGGAATTGATGAAATATTGATATTGAACAAAAACAATCAAAAACCTCAATTTCTCTCTCTAAAAATCTTCAAATCTTCAAGAATTTGATCCAAAATGGCTCTGATACAAAATTGTTAGCCCAGGTTGAAAACTTGAATCAAATATTATGAAGATTTGTAAGATCAAACAATGATAAACATAATAAATCCCCTTTGATCTAATTTGATTGCATATGATTTGTACAAAGTGAAAACCCTAATCTCTTGGTCATACAACCATTTATCTAATTCTAGTTACTATTAGGCTATTTATAGTCTAGACTAATATTAACTAATTGCACTTAACCCCTTAGACTTAGGCTAATTAATAGAAATTACATATAAAGCATAAAAATGACTTAAACATATTTAATTATATTTTGTTGACACAAAATATATTTAATTCAATAAAACTCCTAGTCATCTAATCTTCAACATCTAGTCTCGGTTCTTCGACTCGAACGTGTCAGGTTTGACTTTTGCATTGACTTTGACCGTGACATTGAATATTGTTGACTTTGACTATGTTGATAATATAGACTATCTTGTATAGCTCCGACAGGATTGCCCCATCATTACAGCCCCGTGCTGTCTCCTGCACAGGTTCCTCCTCCTCCTCATCATCGGACACGACCGTCTCAGCCTCCTATCGCTCCCAGTCCCCCTAGGACCTATTCCTCTCCTTCCTCTCTCCTTCCCTTACAGCCTTGATCACTTCGGTCACCATAGACAGTAGGATCGTCTGCATGGCCTGGTGAACCTCCTCCACCACAGCCTCCAGTATTGAGTCCCTTAAGTTAGCCCTCTCATCACCATCCTCCGGATGAGGGGTCTCTGGCTCCACATGAGCCGTCTCCTTAGCTCTAGCCTTGCCTCTTGTGACCCGTAGTCCAGCACCACGTCCACCACGACATCCTCCTGGAGAAGCCTTTGACGATCTACCTCCAGCCATCCTCTAAATACTCTATAAGATCCAAACACCAACACGGTCATTCAAGGTAATAGCTTAGTTTATGTCAAGTATAGTAAGTCCAAAATTATAGTGGCCAGTTGTGATTAGCCACTTACTTTACTCTTCATACCCCAAGCATTTCCTATCCTGACTACATTAGTATCTAAATCTACTAAAAGCAAGCAAACCATATAACATGCGCACATAATACCGTTTAACATTACAGAAAATACCTGATGGCACATAGCTACTCGGACTGGCATCCTTCCATTTTGCCCCATTCTCAGTTTAAGTTTAGGTTTTTGAAAATATTCACCCATTTCTCTTAAACTTTGTCTCTGATACCAACTTGTAAGACCCCGTTCCCGGGACGCTCACAGTTGGTCATTCATCGCACATAAACATAAAATATACTTTTAAATTCATTAAAACATCGCAGCAGAATAACTTAAAACCATTTTATATATTAATAACTGCTTTTGCAAAACAATACAATGTAGTTAACTATTACAAAATATCATCGTTTTCATTACATAACAAAAACGTCATAATTATACAAATGGATGCCATCCAAAATGCCAAGTAGCTACCCCATGCCATCCTCAGCAACAATCACCTGCCAACTGGAAAATTCATAAAAGTCAGTGTTTTGTTGAGTGAGTTCTAGCTTTATGAAAATATATATTACCTTTCTTTCGTTAAAATATTTTCTTTACTATCGCAATAGATCATACATCGTACATACATCAAGGTAATATTTATTATCTTCCATCATTGTTCATTTCGCACATTTCGTACATTTTGCACTTTTCGCACTTTTATTATCTTCACTTCTATCTAGATCCTGTCGTATACTAAACCCCCCTCTTGGGCACAATGCCAACTTATCTATGGTTAAGCGACAAGGATCCCATATCGCACGTATGAGGCAGTCACCAAGACTGACTCCTCTGTGTGAACCCTCATGGGTCAGCCAAGATCGCATGCTGTAACACACAGTCGAGCTATCAACTTTTATTGAGTTGTGAACCCCTTACCTTTACTTGCAAGACTTTCATACATTCTTTCATCATGTTCCACTTTCATTATCTTAAATCTTTCGGTTTGTTAAGATAATACTTTAAGTTCATTAACATAATACGTAATATGGAACATAAAGAAAACATATCTTAATAGTACATAACATCATCACACATCATCACATAACATCATCATAAACATCACACATTATAATTATCCATAACATCACCATACACATCACATACATCACCATATATTCATCATACATCATCCCCGGGAACATCCCAAGTCATAGCCTAAAACTTCCTTTCTTCCCAAAACTTCAGAAAATATTCTAAGTCTTAGGCGCATGGGCACTATGCAGGCGCATGGGCACTATGCAGGCGCATGGGCACTATGCAGGCGCATGGGCACTATGCAGGCGCATGGGCACTATGCAGGCGCATGGCCTTTCAGGCGGATGGGGAACACTTAGGGTCATGGGAACCTTTGGGCGCATGGGCACTATATGGGCGCATGACCAACACTTAGGTATTCTGGCAACTTTTCAGGCGCATGGGTGCTATGCAGGCGCATGAGCGTGACATAGGCGCATGGGCACTTAAGCGCATGGGCAGGCTGGGCGCATGGGAACAATTAGTCTCCTAGGCATAAATCTAGGTGCATGGGTACTATTTGGGCGCATGGGCAGCCATCCTAAGCTAATCAACATCATTCAATCCCCAAATCAAATCCAATTAGGTTCTAAGCTTTGTTCTTACATTCTAAGCATCATAAACACATATAAAACATACTCATAACATTAAAATTATCTGAAACATACCCCACCCTCATACACATTCGAACATACATACGGTTGTACACACCCACTTTTGTAAAAACATACATACATGCATTTCTAGCCGCAAAATCAGTTAAAACATGTAAAAAGGGGGGTTCTTGAACTCACTTTATGAAACTTTCACGTAGAATTCCTTAAAACGCGTATGTAATGAGTTCAACCACCTAAAACCCACAAAACAAAAACATAAACATATAACCGAGGCTATAATCAGCCAAGAACACTAGCACTAAAAACTCACCTCAAATCCAACCTCTTCTTCTTGATCTTTGAAAATCCGAGACTTCTGTTCTTCGTTATTTTCTCTCTTAAACCTAAAGCAAAAGTTTGATGTAACATGGAAGTGGGCGGCCATGCCCACTTTTGTACAAAATATAATATATTATTTTGTACTTTTTACACCTTTAACCCCTCAACTTGGGTTAAATTGTATTTCTTTCTTTTACTTCGCTTAGATTCTTCATTTAACATCTTTTAAAATATTCGGGTTTTACAACTTTGTCCTTGAGTGCTGCACAGGATTCTCTATGATAGAGATAGCACTGTTGTTGTCTATGTGGATGGGAGTCTCCTTGAAGTTGAATCCATAGTCCAACATCTGGTTCTGAATCCAAAGCACTTGACAACAGCAGCTAGCAGCACCAATGTATTCAGCTTCAGTAGTTGATGTAGACACACAGGATTGTTTCTTGCATTACCAAGACACTATCCTTCCACTTAGAAATTTACATCCCCCTATGTAGACTTTGCAGTCATGTTGCAGCCACCATAATCACTCCTCTGTATATGCATACAGATTGAAGTTAAAATTCTTTGGATACCAAAGGCCAAGTCTTGGAGCACCTTTGAGATATCTTAAAATCCTCTTGACAGTTATCAGGTGTGACATCTTGTGGTTGGATTGAAATCTTGCACAAATGCATGTGGCAAACATGATATCAGGCCTGCTAGCTGTGAGGTACATAAGAGACCCAATCATAGCCCTGTAAAGATATTCATGTACACACTCCCCCTCAAGATCAGGTCCAAGGGAGTGGTTTCTGGCTATGGGTGTCTTAGCCACCTTACAATCAATCATGTTGAATCTTTTAAGTATGTCTTGTACATACTTTGACTAACTAATGAAGTTGCCACTGTCAACTTGCTTCACTTGAATTCCTAGAAAGAAATTGAGTTCCCCCATGGCACTCATTTCAAATCTATCCTTCATCACCTTCTCAAAGCTTTGGATTAGTTGACCCAAAGATAGTGTCATCTACATACACTTGAACTAGCATTATGTCATTTCCTGTTCCTTTGATGAAGAGAGTTCCATTTATAGTACCCTTTTTGTATCCATGTTGACAGAGATATTGAGATAGAGTCTCATACCACTTCCTTGGTGATTGGTGCAGCCCATAAAGAGCCTTATCAGGCCTACAGACATAATCAGGATGATCAGGATTTGCAAACCCAGGTGATTATCTGACATACACCTCTTCATCAATCACCCCATAAAGAAAAACACACTTGACATCAAGCTGGTAGACCTTAAAATTCTTGGATGCAGCAAAAGCTAGAAATATCTTGAAAGCTTCCAGTCATGCTACAGGAGCAAATACATCTGTGTAGTCAATTCCTTCTTCTTGAGTGTAACCTTGAACAACTAGTCTTGTCTTATTCTTGATGACAAGTCCTCTATCATCCCTTATTCCTGAACACCCATTTGGTTCCTATGGTAGTCTTCCCTTGAAGAAGAGGACATAGGTTCCAAACCATTTGCCTTTTAAATTGAAGCAGCTCTTCCAGCATAGCTTCAACCTAACTTCCATCCCTTAAAGCCTCATCAATCATTTAAGGCTCTATCTTGGATAGAAAACAAGAGTGTAGACAAACATTTGCATCATGGGTTTGTCCTCTTGTTCTTACCCCTGAATCAATATCTCCAATGATGTTTGTGGTAGGATGAGACTTGTGGATCCTTAGTTGAGGGATCACAACAAATTGCTGAGACAGATCTAAATTAGAGAAATTTTGATTTTGCATTGAAGATTCACCCTGCACATCAGCATACTTATCAAGAGTGACTTGATCCAATGAGTGCATGACATCATTAAAGTTGTCTTCAATGGAGTGGTTGTCAGCATCAAGTAATTCTTGATCACTTTCAAGACCACCATTTCCTCATACATTTGAAGCTCCTTCATTTGAGTTTTATGCCTCTAAGCTGGAATTTTAAGACACCCTAGAAGTATCAGCTGGATTTGTCATTGATGTGTTGATAGAAACTCCATTTGCAGGGTTAGTTACAACTGGAGCTGGAGTTGTGTAACTTGAAGGTCTTCTCAGCTCAAATCTTGGGTCAGGATCACCTGTAGGTAGTATATATGTGGATCCTGAAACATGCTCACAAGACTTGTTAACACAGTTGGTAACTAAATCAAGATCAAATAGCCAAGCAGGACCAGAACCTTTCACACTAGGAGTGTACTCATTGAATGTCACATTGGGTGACTCCTCAAACTACTCTGGTTTTGAGGTTGTATACTCTATAAGCCTTGGCTTGGGAAGAGTATCCAATAAAATGTCCATCATCTGATTTCTCAGCAAACTTCGCAATTTGATCTTTGGTATGCAAGATGGTGCAAGGACATCCAAATGACCTGAGAAAACCAATGAAAGGTTTCCTCTTGTGCCAAATTTCATAAGGAGTCTTACCATGTGTCTTAACAACTAAAACTTTGTTTTGCACATAGCAAGCATTGTTCACTGCCTCTGCCCAGAAGGTGATGGGCAGTTTAGAGTCAGACAACATAGTTATTGCAGCTTCAATTAGTGTCCTGTTTCTCCTCTTAGCAACACCATTTTGCTGAGGAGTCCTAGGAGCACTATATTTTCTTGTAATACCTTTTTCATCACGAAATGTGTCAAGGATTTGGTTTTTAAATTCAGTTCCCTGATCATGTATTATGGTTTTGACCTTGTGATCACATTGATTCTCAATCTTTAAGATGAAATTCTTCAGAATCTCAGGGGTCTCATCCTTAGTTCTAAGAACGAAGACCTAACTGAATTTTGTAAAGTCATTTGTGATCACCAAACAATAAGAGGTCCTTCCTAGACTTATTACACTGGTGGGGCCAAAGAGATCCATATGCAATAAGTGTAGGGGAGTAGTGATGTAGTTTTTTCCTTTGGCTTGTGAGATACCTTATGTTGCTTCCCTTTCAGGCATGCAACACAATGGTCATCACTTGTAAACTCTTTATTCTTAATTAATTTATTCATGTTTTTACAGTTTACATGTCACATTCTTTTATACCAGAAAAAAGACTCATCACTATTGGCTTTAGATAGAAAGCATGAAACTTCTCCTGAGGGAGATGTTTCTTGCGAATCCATCTTGTACATGTTCCCTTTCCTGGGGGCTCTGAGCAGGATATGCTCATGAGTAATGACCACAACGGGCATGAGAACAATGCACTCATGCTCTGTATAGAGCATGTTATGACTCTAATCACAAAATTGAGATACACTCAAAATATTGTATCAAAGCTCATTGACAAAGTTTACCTTCTCAATGCTGAGCTTACCATTTGTGACCCTGCCCCTTCCTGTTATGTAACCACTAGCATCTCCTCCAAAAGAAACTAGTCCTCCATCAAGTCTTTCAAAATTTTGGAGTAGTGACCTATTGCCTGTCATGTGCCTGGAACAGCTACTATCAATGATCCATACATTTATGTTTGTCTTGAGTTGTTCCTGCATAAAAGAGATGGTTAGTTACATTTGGAAACCCAAGACTTATTGGTCTTGGTCTCATCAAAAGAAGTTGAAGACAATGCAACTATAATTGATCCTATTTTCATGTTTTAAGGATCATTTGCTGATGTTGATGAACAAATTTCAACTAATTGGTCTTTCTTTGTCTTCCACACCACCTTTGGAAGCTTAGACTTGACCTTTAACACTTCAGAAGTTTTGATGACTTCAGAAGTTTTGATGACTGGACCTTTAGAAGATCTTGCTAACTCTGTAGCAGGCTTTAGTGCTTTAAAAGTATTCCTTTCTTCCGAGACCAAATTTTCTTCCAAAGGCAAGTTTCCACTTGTCTTCATCTTCATTTTGGAGCTTCTGAAAGGAAAAGACTTTCCTTCTGATGCTTGCTTCTTCTTCTCCAAACTCTAAGATGTTTCTTTCTTGGTCATGTGGATAGTACTCTTTGGATTGTAAAAACAATCCTTAGCAAGATGAGAGGTACTCCCACACATGATACAACCTATTTTCTTCTTTCTAAGAGTCTTCTTTTGTGAACAAGGCTAAACTTAATCACTTTCCTTCTCCATCTTCATCTTTGCAAATGCTATGGCAATTCTTTTAGGGATAAAACTACCTTTGGAGCTGGATGGTTCAGGTTGTACAACAGTGGTACACAACTGATCAGCCTTCTTCTTGACGCTGGGATAGTTTGAACATGAAATAACTCTTATTATTGGAGTTCAAGATTGTATCTTCAGCCTTAACCACCTTAAATCCTGCAGAAATAAAGACTTTTTTCTATGCAGAATTAAAGGTGGCCTTGATCTGTTGAGCCTTCTTGGACTTTCTCTTGGCCTTCCTAATCAAGTTCTTCCTCCTTTACATGGTCATCCCAATAGCTTTACTCTCCTCAGAGGAATGGTGACCCTTCTTAGAATGCTCTTCTTCACTCTTCTCAGAAACATTCTTCACCATCTCCTTTTCATCCTCTTCACTCATGGGGTCTATGAGGAGAGCTGTAACACCCGGAAATTTCCTTTGAAGCCGACAAAAGAAGAAAAAGAAATAAAGTCCGAAGTCGTGGGACCAAACCCGCCAATGAGAGAAAACTTGATGAGTGGGAGTATAAAAGGGGGGAGACACCCCGCCCTTTTCATTTTTCAGCCAAGAGAGGAGAGGAGAAGAAAAGGAGAAAAAGAGGAGAAAAGTTTGGTTCGGGTGGATTCGAGCATGGAAATCAACGTGTAGCGGGTCAAATCGAAGCTCTACTTGACGGGATTGTTAAGGTGAGATCTAGGACCCCTCTTTTACACGTTTTCAACTGATTTTGGGGCTGGAACACATCTGAAAACCCATTTTCGAGTTTTTGGGTGTAAACCTGTTTTTATGCATGTGTGTATGTGTATGATGAGTTTGAGGCTTGATTTCTTGCTTGGTTATGCTTGAATGAGGTCGTGGTATGTTTCCTTAAGGTTTAGAAGGGCTGATTTGAGCTTAAAAGAGGTTTGGAAGAGGTTGGAGGCCGAAAACCTGCGGCTGCAGTCGGGATGAACTGCATTCTGCATTAGCTAGGGCTAGGCGACCAACTGGAGGGCGATTGGAGGCCATTCGGCCGATTGGCGTGCGACTGAGGTCCATGCGCACGATTGCCATGCGACTGAGGTCCATACGCATGTTGGTCGTGTGACTGAAGTTCATGTGCCTGTGAGGAATGCGATTGAAGGATTGTGCGACTGAGGTTCATTCGCACGAAGGATACGCGACTGAAGTCCATGCGCCTGGAGGCCATGCGACTGAGGTTCATTCGCACAAAGGGTATGCGACTGAAGCCCATACGCCTGAAGTCATGCGACTGAAGGCCATACGCATGAAAGTTATGTGACTGAGAGTCCATTCGCATAGATGTCCATTCGCCCATAGTCCATTCGCATAGGGTCCATTCGCATAGATCCCCATTCGCCTAAGTGTTCAGTCGCCCGGAAGGCCATGCGACTGGAGGGTGTCCATACGCCCGAAAGAACAACGGTTTATCATATGACCTTCGGGCAAGGTGCGGTTATGGGTTTTGACTCGGGAGGTTCTCGTAGGCTCGTGTAAGTTGACTTTCGAGGTCATAGACATTATGTTGGGCATGAAGATGATGATGATATGTATGACGTTTTGTGTGATGTTAGGCATGGCGGTGCGTGTGATGCATAGTATGTATGATGCTTGTGATGTGATTTATGATTGATGCGTATGTAAGATGATGCCTTGTATAGTGATGTGTGTATGTTTATGTTTATGTTCCTTATTATGTATGTTTATCTTTCCATGGCTTTGCGTTGAACGTTAATGAATGAAATGAAAGTATTATGTAACGTAAAGTGGAATATAATGAAAAGAAGAACGTAATGAATGAATGCATGCATTATGAATGAATGAATGAACGAATGAAAGGCTTGCAAGCATATGTATGAGGTGAGCGACTCTGTGTCGCAATAGACTCGAAAGAGGTCCTTGTCGCGTACTCCGGGACTATGTCAGTCTTCGGACATGAGTCAGGGGTTTGTGTATAGGCCCCGGCACAGTATCAGTCTTTGGACATGAGTCGGGGGTATTGCATGAGACAGGATCCGGATGAATGAGAAGTGGATCGCGTACTCCGGTGCTGTGTCAGTCTTCGGACATGAGTCGGGGGTTTGTTTATAGGCCCCAGCACAGTATCAGTCTTTGGACATGAGTCGGGAGTATTGCGTGAGATGGAATTGAGATGACGAGAAACGAATCGCGTACTCCGGTGCTGTGTCAGTCTTCGGGCATGAGTCGGGGGTTTGTGTACAGACCCCGACATAGTATCAGTCTTCGGATATGAGTCGGGAGTATTGCGTGAGTTGATGAATGAGAAAGTTAGTGATGGAAAGAACAAATGTATGAAATGAACGTTAACGAAATATCTTAATAATGTACTAAACGGGATCTTTGTCATTCGACCTCAGTAATCGTGGCTGAGTGCCAGGAAGAGGGTAAATCCTGACAAGATCTAGAAAGAAGTGAAAGATAATGATGTACGATAAATGATGATTATAACAAATGATGATGATAATAATGATATTATCTATGTGTACGTAAGTTTTATTATAAAACTAGAACTCACTCAGTAACGCTGACTTTGATGTGTTTCCAGTTGGCAGGTATGTTGCTGAGGATGGCACTGCGAGGCTACTCGGCTCATTTGGGATGGCATTCTTTTGATTAATGTTTTTGCATTATAATGCGAACAAACTGTTTTGTAATGAATGTTGTATTAACTTGCAAAAGCATTTATATGGAAATGAAAGATTATTTTAGTGTTCTGCTGCGATGTTTATGAAATACGAATGTAAATATATGTTTTACGCACGATGAATGACCAACTGTAAGCATTCTGGAAACGGGGCCTTACAGAAGCTCATCTTCACAAGTTCAACACCTAGGAGATCTTACTGACAAGATGGTGTGTGAAGGAACTATCTCATTAGATCCCAGTCCCTGCTTATTTTGATAACAAACTTTTTCATGCAAGGATCAGGATATTATGTTCTTGAAGGTCTCTTCTTGAAGAACACATTTTTCTGCCCTAGCTTTGCTGATCACAAGCTCAGCCTGGCATTCAGTCAACTTAATTATGAGATCTTTGATCTGAGTCTTGTAGTTGGTGTGCTATGTTTAAGAGTTGAAATGGTTTTCTCTAAGTCCTCTATCTTTAGTTTATAACCATTTTCAAGTCTTTTAAAATTAGATTTTAAGATATTTAAGGACTCAAGATCAGATGTCAACTCTAAGTTGTAGGACTGTATCTATTAACTTTAGCAATACATTCAGGTGTACAAAGATGTTCCAATACCTTGGCGTCATCGTGGTTGCCATGAGTGCTTGGTTTAGAGATGCGTCTTCCACCTAAAAGCTCCAGTCAAGGCCTCCTTCTTCAACAGCAACTGCAGCATGCTGCTTTGGCTTCTCATTCTAGGGAGCGCGTTCTGTGTAGTTTGGTCTGGTGTGTTTTTGGCCACCATTTGTCCTTGGTGCCTTACACCCCCTTGCAAAGTTTTCCATCTGGTTACCGTTATAACACTTTACTTTGCTTTTGTCCAGCCCAAACTTTCCACTAGCTGCATTGCTTGGAAACTTCCTACCTGTCCTCTTATAGAACTTCTTGGCTCTGTGAGTGTGAAGAGCCATTATCTGAACTATCTCCATGTATTCCAGATCATCTAGATGGATACAGTTTAGGTCTACAAGGGTGAAGAGAAAGTTGCCTATGCTTTCATCAACAGACCCTATGGCATGGGATGAACTTGTCTCTTGGAATGGACTTCCTTGAGTGTAGCTTTATCTTGGTGTCTCCGTGAAGGTGATGAAATGACCCTTTTATAAGTTGTCAGGGTAGCATATAAGATGATGTTGTGGTTCAAAGCTATCCCTTTCAACCATGCTGGAGTTACCAGATGAATTTTGCATATTCATCTTCATCTAGTATCCACTAAGAATACCATACAACTCTATCAAATTAAGAGTCTTAAGGTTCTCAGTTATCTTGATAACAACACAATATTGTGTCCATTGTCTGGGAAGAGAGGACATCAACTTCCTTACAATGTCCCTGTTCTCAAAAGTCACTCCAACATCCATTAGAGTATCCACATTTTCAACAAACCTGAAGTATTGTTAACTCATGGTTTCACCTGATTTGAAGGTGAAGTTTTCAAATTGCTGCTTCAAGAGATCATTCTTGTTCTCCTTGGCTTCAGCGGTCCCCTCATACATGAGCTTTAGTGCCTACCATAGTTGCTTGGCAGTTTTGCACTTCTTGAAGCTCCTGTAAATGGAGTTTGGAAGAGCAGTTTGAAGGGCTATCATGGCTTTCTGATCAATCTATTATTTTTTTGTCTTCATCAAAATAGTCAGCCACAACCTTGGGAATCATACCACCTCCAGTAGCAGCTGGAGAGGTGCTTGGTATGTAAGATCCTGAGACAACAGATTCCCACATTCTGGAGTCTTGAGACTTGATAAAGCCTTCCATTCTTTGACACCAAGTATCAAAGTCTTTCGGAGTGATCAGTGGGGACTTTGTAATTGTTCCAGTTTCCATATCAGCCTTAGTAATAGTTGCCATTTGAGATGATAAGTATTTTGTGTGTGTGAGGAATCTTAAGATGGTAAGAGCTTATAATCAAGAGCCTGGAATGATCTGATACCAATTGTAGGACCATTTAAGGGCTGGTCACTTAGAACACAACAATACAATGAGGAGAGAGCTTTAGAACACTTAACATATCAAATTAGGGAACTGATAACTTATATGTTTGATACTAAGAACACAAGTAAAATGTGAGACAGAACAAGATGCAAACAACACAAGTATATGGTTTTCAAGAATGTTGTATATTGCTCTCAAGTTCTTTTACAAGTATTAAAAAGCATGAAAGAAAGTTACAAGGACCAGAGATACTTTATAGTACATCCTACTGCCGGCCATACTTAGAAGGCCAGCTGGAAACACTTGAACTAGACAACAAAATCAAATGTACAGTCAAAAGGCAAATTGCCTTTTGACTAGTGACTATGACAGGCCATAGCTCACATCTTAATATATTACAAAAAGGATAAAAGTACATAAAGTAGAAAGCACATACTCAAGAACTCAATGTACCTTTACCAAAAGCATGGACCTTTTCACCAACTCGTGTAAGTTGGTGACTAAACAGAGTTGTAGCGGAAAGGCGGTCCAGCTTTATGGAAAAGTACATCAGATAGAACATGTGTTCAAAAGTCTTCAGAAGAAATTTGTCTTCAGTTCTTGGCTTTGGAAGACTTTGTCTTTGAAACTTCAGAAGACTTCACTTTTGGCCTCGGAAGATGTTGGTCTTGGCTTTGGAAGATTTTATACTTAGAATATTTTCTAGTGCATGGTGTAAAACTTCCGAAGCATCACTACTCTGTACTTCAGTGCAAACATGTAGGAAAGACTTTGGATGTTTTTGGTATATCAGCCTTATATGAAACCTTACAACCTTCATCACATACTCCATCATTCTTCTTAATTCTGCCATAGATCTTCCTTTGAGCGCATGCAGCTTGTAGTTATGACTCTGTAACCAACATGTCATGTTGTACTTGGAGAGTTTGGCTGTATCAGAATGGCCTAAATCTTTCTTGATCTTTTGAATGGCTTGAAATTTGGAGAAGGTTTCATAGTTGTAGATGGGTAGCATGAATCTTGCAAGCTTAAATTCTTTAAGTACATTCTTCGTTTCTGACATATTCATTCTTTCCACCATAGCATATGGAAAACCATTGTTGATTAAAGTCATAAACATTGCTGATTGTGGCCTTTCTTCCAGTATATCTTCAGTGCTCAGCAATTCATCACCTTTTGATTCTTTTTCATCTTTAGGAGATTCCATCTTGGTCAGTTCTTCCCGTTCAGAATCACTTTCAGTTTTAGTATGAGACACAGGCTTCAAAGTGGATACATCCACTGAAGGAGTGTGTTCTGATGACATAGTCTTTGCTTTCTTTGGGGAATCTTGAAGTTCTACCACTTCTTTCTTAATCTTCACCAGATATTGTCTTTTCCTGCTGTATTGGATTGTTGCCTTTGATGTATCAGTAGACTATTTTCTTCTTTTTGATGAAGGAGCATTTGATTCAAGAGCACAAATCTTAATTTTCAGCTGATCTATTTCTTCATCTTTTCTTTTCAGTAGAGCAGCTTGATCAGAGATAGTCTTGTTAGCTTGGTTGACTTCAATCATATGCTGCTCCTTTTCAAATTTCTCATGCTCATTTGATTCTTTGAGTTCTCTAATAACTCATGCAATGCATCAATCACTTCATTGTTTATTTGATCTTCTCTCATTCTTTTAAGGGAGGCTTCTTGTTTTGTCAATTGCTCCTCCTTCTCCCTTATCATACTCTTCAACTCTCTTATTCTCTCCAATCTCTTGTTTGACTTGATAGTCAGCTTGTTATACTCACCAACATGGTAGCTTTTACTCACATCAATGTCATCATCATCCAGATCATCTTCGTGATAAGCTATAACATCTACATAATTTCCTTCACCCACATCCTTTTGTTCAACTACTTGGTCTTGTGACATCTCAACATCCAAACATAATTCCTCAGTTTTCTCTTCTGACATAGCCTATTTGTCTTCTTTAATGTTTATTACTTCAGTTGTAGCATAGCTTTTTGTGATTGAGTTTGATTCAACTGCTGAAAAAGTGAGAAAGGTTGAGGGGATTGAATATCGACAGTAGGTGAGAAAGGTTCAGTGGTGTCGGTGTTGAGTGATGATTGAGATTGGTTAATTGATAAGGTCTGGGTGTGTTCACTTGCTTGGGAAACTGGTTCAGTAGCACTAGTGTTTTAAGTTGATTTGGAGTGTATAGGAGATGGGCAAAGTGTTTTCACTTGCTGGTGATTATACTGCTGGAGATAGATGGTGATGGTGTATGGGTGATTGTGGAAGAGAGTGGGATGCTTGTTCAGTTGTAGCAGGGGAGATATCTTATTGATCTTCATATACAAGCTCTTGAGGGATATCAGTAGTTGGATCAAGCACATGAGCAAACATTGGCATTTCTTCTCCTTCATACTTGGCACTGATCTTATGAAGTACAGATCTTCCCATGTGAGCTTGTACAAACACATCACCTTCTTTTTCAATGGTAGGCAATTTTGCATTGATAATCAGTTGGATGAATCTTGGAAACATGAACATCTTGTTAGCCTTTTGGACCATGATCTGATCACATAGGTATCCAAATATGTACTTTGAGTAATTATAGGTCAATCCTTCGAAAATTCCAATGATGCCTGAGGAGATGTGCCTTGAAAATCTGTCTAATCCTGATTTTCTGTTTGAGATGCACTTTAGGTAAGTATGACAGAGAAATCTATAAGGCTTACACAGTCTCCCCTTCTTGATTTCTCCTCTTTCATAATCTCCTATCATTTCCTATCAAGTTGAAGATGTTTTCAATGTACTCATGTTCAAAGACATCTTGATGACCTTCCTCTCGGTCTCCTAACTCAAGTACTCTTCTAATTATCCTTTCATCAATTCTCACCCTGATATTATGTTCTCTAACAAATCTATTTGCCATCTGCATAGAAGAGTGAGAAAATTAGGTCAGAAATGAAAGTACAGACATGAGAATATGAATAGTTTTACTAACATTCAAGAATCAAACTATTAATTTTGATGTTTATGAAATGATTTACCTTGATAATATTGAAATTGAAATGAAAAGAGGGCAAGATTTGTGAATGGTTTATTGTTTATATTTGGTGATTTTGAATGTTGGCGGAAAGGGGTTTATCTAAACGTTTTTGAAGGTTGAAAAAGTGTTCTGAAAAAGTGAATAAAAATAACAAGTCAAAAATATCATTTATAGTCCCTCAGACTTATTAATTTTATGTATTAAGTGATGTGGGACCCGCAATCCTTATTACCCTTCCATATTAGTTTAATGTTTACATAGATACTAGTTCCTCCGTAGTTCCTCCTCACATCTCCACAGGCATCATTGGAATTTTTGAAGGAAGGACCTATAATTAGTCAAAGTACATGTTTAATCATCAAAAGATGCAAAATTAGAAATTACTATATGTTAGAACATAGTGTGTTTGGGTGAGTAATGTGATCACTTAGGATAAGACTTACTTGTCTGCTTCTTATAATGAAATTAACAACATTCAATCATCTATGCATTATGTTTAAGCATGACCTTGTATTTGTTCTACCTAGGCTGAACCTACTCACATATCAAAACACATCTGATCATACTTTATTATAACTTAAATAGGAAACAAAGCAAAGTCATAGTGTACTATCATTTCTTAAAATCTAAAAGTAGAAAACAAATTAATTAAGATAATATTTTTGTATTTTCATATGTTTTATGAATGTTTTTGGATTTTCATATGAGTGTGTACATGGACAGAACATGCTTTTCTTTCTGATGATGATTAATCTAAGTTGATCATGCCTGAAGACTCAATAAGAAAATTAAATCTTACTGGATCAAAGGCTTTAGTGAATAAATTAGCAAGCTGATTTGTTGTATCCACTTTGATTAACTTGATTAAAACTTTATCTGAGCAATCTCTCAGAAAATGGTATATGATTTCAATATGTTTTGTCTTACTATGTTGCACTGGATTAGCAGTGATGAACATATCAGCTGAGTTATCTATATGAATCGGTGTATGAAAAAAAATGTAACCATAATCAAGTAATTGGTTTTGCAACCATAATAGTTGGGAGCAACCGGCTGAAGCAGCTATGTACTCAGCCTCAGCTGTGGATACTGAAACATTTGTTTGCTTTTTGCACTACCAAGAAACAAGTCTTGGTCCTATGAATTGACATCCACTAGTTGTGGTTTTTCTGTTGTTGTTACATCCTCCAAAATGACTATCAGGATACGAGTAGAGGTTGAAATCTCCATCTTTGGAATACCAAAGCCCAAGAGCTGGCTTCCCTTTAAGATATCTAAAAATCCTCTTGACTGCATTCAAATGTGGCTCTTTTGGATCTTATTGGTACCTAGCACAAACGCACACAACAAAGATTATGTCAGGCCTACAGGCAGTTAAGTAAATTAAAGATCCTATCATTGATCTATACAATCTTTGACCAACTAATTTCCCTGTAGGATCAAGTTTAATCTTGTCTATTGTTGAAGCTAGTGTTTTGCATGAAGAAGTGTTAGCAAGGTTGTACTTCTTCAAAATTTGATGAATATACTTTTCTTGATTGATGAATATTCATCTGGTTTCTGATGAACATGCAAACTAAGAAAGAATGTTAATTCTCCCATTGAACTCATGTGAATTTCAGATTTCATCAAACTTTCAAAGTTTTCACACAATCTCTTGTTTGTTGATCCAAAAATAATGTCTTCCATATAAATTTGGACAACCAAGAGATCTTGATGATCATGCTTGAGATAGAGAGTCTGATATATTTTTCCTCTTTTGTATCCATGCTTGAGCAAGAACAATGAGAATGTTTCATACCACTTCCTTGGTGCCTGATAAAGACCATACAAAGCCTTGTCAAACTTGTATACCCTGTGTGGATAATCAGGATCCTCAAAGCCTGGAGGTTGAGCAACATAAACTTCTTCATAAATTTTTACCATATAAGAAGGTACATTTCATATTAATTTGGTAAACTGTGAACTTCTTATGTGAAGCATAGGCTAGGAAGACTCTGATGGCTTTAATCCTTGCAACAGGTGCAAAAACTTTATCATAGTCTATCCTTTCTTCTTGAGTGTAGCCTTGTGTAATCAGCCTTACTTTGTTTCTTACTATGATACCTCTATCATCTAGTTTGTTCTTGAACAACCACCTTGTACCAATTGGATATTGGTCTTCAGGTAGATCAACAAGATTCCAAACATTTTGTTTACTAAATTGTTGAAGCTTTTCCTGAATGGCTTCAATCCAAGTATTGTCTTTTAATGTTGCAGTGATGTTGGGAGGAACCACTTGTCAAAGAAAACAAGAGAAAAGACAGATGTTTGCAGCTCCCCCTTGACTTCTTGTGGTTCTTTCACGAAGATCACCAATGATGCTCTCTATTGAATGATTCTTATGAATTCTTGATGTTGGAATGGATGCGACTTGAATAGATGAATCCAAGTTGGTGATATTTGTTGACAGAGATGGATCCGCTGAGATGGAGAATCCATAAAGTAATCTTGATCATCCTCATGTTGATCTTTTGAAGCTGAGTGAAATCCATCTTCATGTTGTGTATCAGCAAAGGTATGAATAACTTCCGAAGGAGGTACATGAACATCTACGGATGTTGTTTGTTTAACTGCTGATATAGCGTAATCCTTAAAAAGTAATGGAGTATCTCCGGACGAGAGATTATCCACGGATGTAGATGGAACATCTAATGATGCAGAGTTCACTGCTCCCGATGCATTTGAAACTTCTACGGAAACATACTTAACTTGCTGATACTTTGTTTACATCTTTGGAATTTGAAATATCATTCCTATTAGTTTTTTCATAACTTGTATGAGATGAAGGACTAGGATCACAACACTCGAAGTGTGTAATTGTACTCTTGGAGGATCTGCTGATAGTAACACTTCATTCATACTTGGAGGTACATAAGGATAACATGTATCCGTAGAACCTGCAACATTCAAATAACCTGAATTAAATGAGTTTGTTAGTGATCCTATATCAAACAACCAAGATGATCCATTGACAGATTTTGGAAATAAGGATTCATCAAAAGATACATTAGCTGATTCCTCCATAATGTTTTGTTGAGTATAAACTCTATATGATTTAGATGTTAAGGAATAACCAACAAAGAAATTGTTAACCCAGGTTGAACACACTTGAATCAGATCATGAAGATTATAGATCAAACAATGATGAACACAATGAAAACCCCAATTTGATCTAACATGATTGCATAAGATTTGTACAAAGTAGAAACCCCAATCAAAATGGTATCAGAGCCTTTGTGCTCTTGATTGTTTGAGGTTTTTGCTAGTTGAAGTTCAATATCACAAGTTCATCAATTCCGGATCAAATTTCAGTGTATTTGATATGGAATTTGATTTAATTTTTTTTCTTGGTTGGGAAAGCCTTGGTAATCATCAGATCTCAAGTTCGTTGAGATTTGGGTGATTTCAGATTGATTTCGTGTTCAAAAAGCTTTTCAGATTCATCGGTCGAAATTAGAGATCTACCAGCGAAACTACCATCTTCATCCAGCGAAACTAAAAGTGTTTTACACTTTGTGGTTGTTTTGAGAATCCCACCAAAAGTATAGAGTTTGAACGAAAGTTCAACAGTGCTTGTGCTCCATCATCAAGCGAGCACTGACCTTGAAAGGACTGTTTACTTTATTGCGTACTTCTTTCCATCCTGAGAAGGAGATCCTTTGGAAAGTGCCTAGAAAGTCTTCTTCATAGTATTCTCTGACCGTACCATGCAACAAGAGTGCAAACCTATTCTTTCTAACGATTCGCCGCAACGAGCTTATTGAATGCCAAACCAATGACTTAGATTTCCAGCAGCTGGAAGTCAAGCTAGCTGCGTAGTCGCCGACAGAGAAAGAGAAGACCAGATCTTGGACTTGCAAGCTCTCTACCATGTGTCGCGGGGGGGCGGTTTGAGCGGAAGGAGGCTAAGAGCGAGATTCATTACCAAAGAGCTAAGGATGAGTTCCGGTTAAGCATTGTACTATTCCCTTGCTTCATGCGAGTTGCCAGTGATGGAGTTCTAAGCGATCCAATTGTAGAAAATCAAAGGGTTGAAGTATTAAGGCAAGCGCATCCAATTGCATTCCAGGGGTAGGCCTCTCCTCTTGCAGTGGCTTTTCGTTCTGTTTCAAGGAAGATTCACATGGGACCTAACTTGGATAGCCTTTGTTCAGTTAAGCCTTCCGTTCTCCGATTTTTAGTCCTTTCTTATGCGGGAATGTTCTCTTCTTTCTTTTCCTTTCCATTGAGTGTAAAGTGAACCGCTGTAGAATGAATAAGGAAGGCGGGGATCAGTCCAACGGTTTCGGTTCCCTCGGATAGATAGGCGTGAGACAGACGAGAGCTAGCCAAAGAAAGAAACAGTCGGGATGGCTATTCAAGGATTCGAAGCTTTCTACCCAGTTTGCTTTGCATAGGCTGATTCCGTTGAGTTGCTGCTGAAATTACATATGAACGAAAGTTCAAGCTTGTTTCGTGCGAAACTATCGGTGAAACAAAGCTTTTTCAAGCTTTTGGCTAGCGAATTTGCTGCCGAAATTAGTAGCGAAACTACTGTTCACTCAGCGAAACTAGCAAATCCAATGAATTGCCATTTCTTCTTCCAAACTAACATGTCAAAGATGACTACTCTCACTCTTGCTGATTTAGAAAGTGTGGCTCCCAACAGACCCCCAAGACTCATCAACGGAGACAACTTTGAATATTGGAAGAGATGTCTTAAGGCATTCTTTTTTCAAGACTGATCACAACCAATGGGAATCAATTATCTCTGGTCCACACATTCCAACTGTTACTGTTGGTGGTGTTGTTTCTCAAAACAAGGACCCAACAACTTTTATTGAAAAAGATTTAAAATTGATTGATAGAGATCAGAAAGTTTTCGGAGCTTTAACTTTATGCCTGGCACCAGACATCTACGATCGTTTTGCAGAACATAATAATGCTAAGTCTCTCTATGATGCTCTCTGTGAGTTTTATGATGGAAATGATGAGTTAGTGAAAGAAAAGGAAATTCAAGATGAAAAGGAGTTTAACTCATTCGTTGGTTACAAGAATGAGAGCCTCACTGCCCTAACAAACCATTTCTGACAGTCTCTAGTACTTTGAAGAAATATGATGAGAAACTCTCTAACAGTGAGCAAGTGAACAGGTTGTTGGACTCTCTCCCTCCTTAGTGGAGTTTACAGGTAAGGATGTTGAAGCAAGAAAGAGGTTTCACTGACTACAAGCTTATGGACATCACTAATAAGCTTAAATCATTTGAGTTAGACATGAAGAGAAGGGAGTTTAATCAGACCATGATGCCGTCATCGGGCTTCACTCAAAATGTTGCATTGCTTACTTCCGTTGCAAGCTCTCCAATGCAGGCATCAAGACAAGGAGGAGTGAATACATGTGACCAATCTGGTGGAAATGTTAATTCAGGTAGAGATCATGCTAGTTCAAAAGCAAGTGCTGGAACGTCAATTCCATCTGAAACAATGGCACTATTTGGCATGTTCGTACAGAGTTATGAGGCATTAGTGGCTGGAGATTTGAAAGGGAAAGGAATGACCATGGAGGATATGTATCAGGTGGATCCTGATGATCTAGAAGAGACTAACATTCAGTGGCAAATGGCAATGTTGACTCTTAGAGCTCAAAGATTTATGGAGAGAACTGGTAGAAAGAATTTTGGAGGTCAAAACTCTAACTCCAAATTAAGCTTTGATAAATCCAAACTGAGGTGCTTTAAATGCAAATAGTTAGGACACTTCAAACGAAAATGTCCATTGCCGATTGTCACTGATCCAAGCAATTCAGGAGTCCCGAGATTAGCTTCCAGTAGAGATAAGGAAGAAATGAAATAGAAGAAAAAGTCAGCCTTGATTTCTAACTTTGACCGGAGTGCAAAAGCAAAAGAGACAAAAGATGAAATCAATCAAGCTCTGGTTGCTGAGATTGTTGAAGTGAAGGAGGAGATGGATTGTGAGGAAGAGTTTGATCCGTTCAAAGACCTCAGAGGTGAAGCTGGTAACTATGGATGTGAAGGAGGATTGTGAGGGTTGTGTTAAGAAGGACAAAGTTGATAATTTGAAGGCTGAGATTGTGATAGAGAGTGAAAATGAGAAGATGCTGAAAGCTGTAAGCCAAAGTGAAGAGCTAAAGAAAGAAAAGATTGATGTTGAAACCAATGTTGATGAAAACAAGAAGAGTACTCTGGTGTGTCAATGCGAGAAGGATTTAGCGGCAGAGAAGGTGGTGATGGGTCTTCCATACGAGGTAATAGAAGATATATACTCTTCAACGTGCAAAATAAGGCTTTTTTGTGTGTATAAAGCAAATCGGTTACTCGATAAAGAAAATGATTTAAAACGGATTAATGAAGAACTTAAAATTAACGAATCAAAATATTTTGTTAAATTAAATGAAGCTTTAAAAGAAAATGAACACTTAAAAAGAATTGTCTTGGAAAGAAATGTTAAAATTAATACTTTGACTGTAAGGCTTGCACTTGCTGAGTTTGAAACAAGTAAACTTCAGTCAAAGCTCGATAAATGGACAATATCTGGGATGAAACATGACGATTAGTGCAATTCACAAAGGGGGCTAGGGTTAAAACGGGTTTGGGTTATGAAACTGTTGCGGTCTATCCTCCTCTTAGTACTTATTGTTATTCACCTATGCCTGTTCCAAACCCTTCTAATGATTTGATTCAAATAGATTCTAACAGTCTGTCTACAGGTTTAGAAGTGGTGAACTCTAAGGATGTGCGAGAGGAATATGGTGATGCTACTTCTGATTATGTTGATGTTGATTCCATAGTGTAGAGTAAAGAGAAAATTAAAAGTAATTGTTTTGAAAAATTCTTTTCTCACCCCATCCCATCTTTTACCCCAGTTAATATATCACCATCAAGTGATAGGGGTATATCATCATCTGTTGGAGCTGTACAAGATAGTCTATATTATCAACACAGTCAAAGTCAACAAAAGTCAACGTCACGGTCAAAGTCAACAAAAGTCAAACCCGACACGTTCGAGAAGAAGAACCAAGACGAGACGTTGAAGATTTAGATGACTAGGAGTTTTATTGTAATAAATATATTTTCTGTAAACAGAATATATTTTATCTTGTTTATAGTCATTTTTATGTTTTATATGTAATTTCATTAATTAGCCTAAGTCTAGGGGGTTAATGTAATTAGTGAATATTATATTCACTATAAATAGCCTAATTGTTGTTAGGAGTAGACTAATGGTTGAATGGCCAATAGATTTGGGGATTACTTGTAAACATATTTTGCAATCTAATTTCAAGATTAAAGGGGTTTTCATTGTGTTCTTCATTATTTGATCTATAATCTTCATGATTTGATTCAAGTTTGATTATCCTGGATTTACAATTTGGTATCAGAGCCATTTTGGATCAAATTCGTTGAAGATTTAAAGATTATTGAAGCTGTTCATCATACTTGTAGAGAGAGAAAGTGGGGGTTTTAGAGAGAGAAACTAGATTTGAAAATTAAAAGTTTCAAATCTTCATCAAAATCATCAGATCTACAAAGTTTTACAAGGAATTTGAAGATTTACAAGTTAGAAATCAGATCTACTCCAAAATCTATACAAGATTCAACAAAAAAAATAATTTCAGATCCGGAGATTTTCTCTCATACACACTAGTGTGTGTGTTCTTGGTGTTCTTGAGGATCTTTAAATCTTCAAAACATCAAGCTGCGAATTTAGCATCATTATGAAAGAAAGTTCACATTTTCGAGCGAAAATACTAGGGAAAATGCTGCCAAAATCATCAACGAACCAATAAGGAACCTGCGAAATTAATAAATATTAATCTGCAAAAAAAAAATCTGCGAAATTAAATTTTTTTTTCTGCGAATCTATATCTTCAAACTGTGAAAATATCAAAAATCAAACTCCGAATTTAACAAAAGTTCTGCGAAATTAAAAAAAATAAATAATAAATAAATAAAAAATTTCGAACTTCAACTCTTTATCCCACCAAACACCCACCACCACTGCCTGAATACTTCCACCCAACACCCACCACCGCAATCTTTATCCCAACCTCATGCAGCCATCGAGAAATCTATGATCTTGAAACCTGATTCACCCCTGAATATTGAGAATTCCAAGATGACGACCGCTTACAACCATCATGAAAGGATTTCATTGTTTTTTTCGAACCTCACCGCCGGACTCTTGAATCCGATGTAGCCATGCCGCCCACCGTTGACAAGACCCAATCCAGATGACTCTGTTCGAGATGATGGCGAATGAACCCGATTGCGAGAACCCCATTAACCCGAACCTTGTAATCGACGCGTGAGAGCTGCAACATTAAGTTCTCTTTGGCGTCCGCCACCACCACCGCCACCTTTCTTCCTTAATATCTCCTTCACTACTACACATCTTCGTGAACCACCACCACCGTTGGAATCAGCATGATGAAGGGAAGAAGATGATATATTGTACGAACCTTGACTCGCCGGAAAAGTTTGTCGAAACCCTAGCCGCCACCATCTTCTCTCTTCGATATCTTCTTCGCTATTGAGTTTCAAAACAAACCGAGGCCACCATTGAAATCAGAAGGTCGTGATTAGCGGGGGTAGTGGTTGTTTCGGCCATAACTCACCGAATATTTTTTCCGGCCGCCAGAAAGGCGGCTCGCCGGAACCCTAATTCTTTCTCTCATCCGCCTCTCTCTCTATATATATACACTTAAGTGTGTGTGTGTTTTGGTTGATGTTAGCATTATATGTTAGGGTTTAAGTTTGTGAAATGAACTTTGGGCTTTTCTTCAAAAAAACTTTCATGTAGGCTAGTTAAAGGCTAACAATTGGGTTGTACTTTTAAAATCTATGTCTGGGCTAACATTTTGTATGGGTTAAGGTGTAAGAATTGTATGGGTTAACTACAAATTGGGCTAGTTAATAACTACAAATTGGGTTGTATTTTCTTTAGAAAAATGATGTGTGGGCTAATAAAACTATCAAAGAAATAATATGATGTGTGGGCTAATAACTACAAATTGGGTTGTATTTTCTTTAGAAAAAATGATGTGTGGGCTAACATTTTGACCGCAGTTACTAAGATTGTATAGCATGACATTTAAAAATATTATTTTCCCGGGGGAGAATTATTTTAAAGTTTTTGGGAAAAATATTTTTAGGGCGTTTAATTGTTCAAAATTTTTAATAAAATGTTATATTGAGAAGACTTTAAATCAGATAATCTCACAACGACACAAAGCCGGTTTGACTCTTTTACAGCAATGAAGACAAAAATTGACAGATTTGATTGATCGATTTATGAAAGTGGCAAATAATCTAAAGAAGCATATTCCAGATCTCAGTAATCATGAACAAATTCAAAAGCTTCTTGACTCTCTTCCATCTGTATAGAATCATCAAGTTAAAATGCTGAAGAAAGAAAGAGGTTATGTCGACACAAAACTTATGGATATGATCAACAGACTAAAATCTCTCGAGCTGGATATTCAAAGAAAAGAATTTCAGCAAATCGTGTTCCCACATCAAACCAACACGCTTAATACTGAACTTGTTTCTTATGTAACAAGCATACTTGATTACAATTCGGATTTAAATTTTGAATTCAGAGAAACTGTTGAAGTGAACTGTGAAGCTTTGAGAGTCGACAATGACAATAAACCGGAGTCTGTGAGAACCGATGATGATAAGGCTGGAAAAGCTGATAACAGAGAGAAAGAATCTGAGGCTGACGAGATGCTGAAGGTCAAAGATGAGGAAGAACAAAAATCACAAGGGTTTGTTACTGTGAATAGTGCTTAGCTACAGAACGAACTATCATGGGTCTTCCTTATGAGACTGTTCATGATATGTGTTCTTCGTCTTGCAAAATCAGATTATTTGGAATCTATAAGGCAAACAGATTGTTATTGGAAAATGAAAAAGAATTAAAAATAATCAATCAGGATTTAAAGAAAAATGAAATTGCTTTTTCAACGAAACTTAATGAAACATTGGCTGAAAATGATCTATTAAGAAGAACCATTTTGGAGTGTAACGTTAAAATTAATATTTTGAGAGAAAGGGCTGTTTTAGCTCAATTTGAAATGACAAAGCTTCAAACAAAGCTTGATAAATGGACCTTTTCACACATGAAAAAGGATGAGCTTATTGCTAAACAACAAGGGGCGCGGGTAAAACATGGGATTGGATATAAATCTGGTAGTGAAACTGTATTTAGTTCAGTCCCACCCCCTTCTACGTTATGTTATTCACCAATCCCCAAACCTCATCCTAAAAATGATTTGTTGGAACAACCTACTAATAGTTTGCATGCAGGTTTGAGCGGTGTCAATCTTAATGGGGTGCGAGATGATTATGATTCTACAACTGGTATGGGATACAATAAACCGAATACTGACAGTCAAGCTAACGATTGTTCAGTCCCGGTTGTTTGTAAATCTATATATACTATTTCTTCTAACTTCTTTGATAAGTTTAAAGCAGGTGAAATTCCTACTTTTGAGCCTGTCAAGGTTGTGAAAGAAGAGATAAATCAGAACTCACCTAATCATCAAGTTCCAACAACAACACATCTCATTCCTGTCAATCAAGATCCATTGGATGCCGATTTGTGTATACAAAACTGGTCAAGCTCAGATGATGAATCAAACACAAAGGACCGTGTCAGTTCATCAAAGATCAAGATATCACCTGAAATTGTCAAGTCTCAAAAGCTTCCAAAAGCTGAATCAAGACCAATAAGGATATCTTCTCCAACTACAAAACAAGTCAGTCATCTAGTGAAGATATCATTCCATGTTCAGCACAGGAAACTTCAGAACAAACAAGAATCTACAACAACCTCAAAACAATCTCCATTTCCAAATATTTCACACGGGTCAGTCAAGCATCAAAAGCCATTCAAGGCTTGTTTTGAGTGTGAAAAAGAAGGTCATGTAGTACAGAAGTGCCCTCAAAGACTTGCTCCGAATGGTAAAGGCAAACCAAATTGCTTCTCAGAATGTAAGTCAACAAAGAATGTTGTATGCGGTAAAGGCAACACGGGTTGCTTCTCTAGATCAAGAGGTAAAAAGAACACATCTTTGAATGGTTGGATGAAAAACTCTCCATCCAAACATTTTCATGTGAAGCCGGTTTCACATGATACAAAGAAAAAAATGACCAAAGTTTCAAAACCAAATTCTTTTCCTTTCGGTCTTAAACAGAAAATAATTTCCAAATTTAATTCATTCAAATATAAAATAATTGAATCAAAACAAATTTGGCAAATTAAAAAGAAGGATACTGCAATCCCCGATTGTTTAAACGGTTATGTGCCGAAATAGGTTTCTTATATTGATGAAAAAGGAACTTCCAGGATTACGATGGCCTGGGTTCCCCTTTCTAACTAATTTGTTAATGAGTGCAAGAACAATTCAAGAGGGCTGTTAGTAATCCGGTTTACTGACAGAGATTGTTCCTAATTCAAATTTGAGGCGGAACAAACAGGTTAAGGTCATGGTATTTAATCCACAATCTGGATTTTTGTCTGCACAATCATAGTTCTAACTTCACAATCACTGTATATCCCTTGATAATTCATTTCTTATCATGATAACCAGTGTAGTTTGGAAGACATTCTTTGGTAAGTTTCTATTTTTGTACATTTTATAAAAAAAATTAAAAAAATAATAAAAAAAAAAAAATAAAATAAAAAAAGGAAATAGGTTTGCAAAAATAAAAATTTAGGGGGAGAGTATAATACATAAAAATGAAAAGAGAACTGAGAACTTGATACGAGATGACTGAGAAATGATTGTATATCATCTTGAAATGCTTGTTCTTGCATGACTTGCGTTTTAAAATAAGAAATGATAGTAACTGATGTTGTTATCTGATTCTCATCGTATTTTTAATTACAAATAATATAAAAAGAAACAGGTTCTTTAATGATATGTTTGGTAGACTCAGCCTGAAGAATAAAGTAGACAGCAACATTATGATTTAAATTAACATATATGCTTAAGGATGTATGGATTTACGCAATCATTTTGGCATGCACGAAAACCGAGTCCTGACAAAAATTGGATTGAGAATTGATCTTTCACCCACCATGATACAAATCATATAAGCCATATCTTTGAGCCATGTTTGGTGTATTTATGTGTCTTGTGTTTGTGCTAATCTTCTCTACTGTACGAAAGTACTGACCTGGAGTGGTGATCTCCTTTCCTGTACGATAGTACTGACCTGGAGCTCTCATCGGCACACGATTAAGTGGTCATCTCCTTTGTTATACGTGAGTATAGACCTGGAGCTCTCACCATTTTGATCTAAGTTGTGTCAAATCATCTAACGATGATTTCATCACAGAATGTAATATTCTGATGATAATCACTTGCACACTAATACACAAGCCTTGCTTTATAAAGATCGTATCAAAATTCAAGAAATCTTGAGGTTGGGTGAGGGTTTTTTGCCAAATGATTGTGGGTCCTAGCATTCTAAAGTATTTAATCGAACCGTAACGAATCAGCTGCTGCTTATTGAAAAAGATAGGGCATGAGTTTAAGTGGACAAACATATCAGCAATCGTTATTGATCTGTTTGAGAATTTCAAAAATTATTCAAATACTGTGATTAGATTCAGTTATCAGTGTGATCTCATTGCTTGTCGATGATTAAATTCATCTTTGTTGTAAAGTATATCTTGAGGATGTGATCTCATGATCGATTCAGTTGTCGGTTATAAAAAAATAGATAAAAAAAATATATGTTATAATACATTTATATAATAAAAAAATAAAAAAATTATAATAAAGTTTCATTTCAAAATTCTTTTAGGTCTTCCATATTATGCTATTACAATTTTATAAATTTTTCATGCATTTCACAGAAATTGCGCACAAACGAACACGGGTTCGCTTGTTTTCACAAACAGATAAACACGAGTTTATTTTGCTAAAATGAAATGATCTAATTAGAAATATCGAGATTGTGTTTGTGAATGTGTTTCAGATTTTTGCTGAATATGATGGTCGATCATCAGTTGAGCAATTTATCTGATCAGAGAACCTGTTCCTCAAGTTTGTAGAAGATACCGAGCTAGGAATCCTCCTCCTACATCTTCTAAAGCACTCGAGATTAGAGATTTGGGAAAGCTGTTCCAATATCCTCGCAAAGGTTGCATTAAAAAAGGGGGAACACATAATAGCGGGAGCTTATGAGATGAATAATTTTTCTCTTCAGATTCAGAAAGCTTCAATTTGAAGATCTTTCTATTGTTGACTTCTCGGTGCTGATTTCGTTTGAAGACGTTGATAATGTTAGACTAAGGGGGAGTATTGTTGGAGCTGTACAAGATAGTCTATATTATCAACACACTCAAAGTCAACAAAAGTCAATGTCACGCTCAAATTTAACAAAAGTCAAACCCGACACGTTCAAGAAGAAGAAACGAGACGAGACGTTGAAGATTTATATGACTAGGAGTTTTATTGTAATAAATATATTTTGTGTAAACAAAATATATTTTATCTTGTTTTTAATCATTTTTATATTTTATATGTAATTTCATTAATTAGCATAAGTCTAGGGGGTTAAATGTAATTAGTAAATATTATATTCACTATAAATAGCCTAATTGTTATAAGGATTAGACTAATGGTTGAATGACCAATAGATTGGTGGATTACTTGTAAACATTTTTTGCAATCTAATTTGAAGATCAAAGGGGTTTCCATTGTGTTCTTCATTATTTGATCTATAATCTTCATGATTTGATTATCCTGGTTTACATCATCTTTTGTAAATAATTATTCTCTTATAAATAAAAACAGACCCAGAGATATGTACGAGACTTATAGTGATGATGATTCTAGATTGTTTGAATGTGATGAGGAAATATTCACGGATAAGATCCCTAATTTGCAGCATAACAGACATAGATTAAAATCACATTGTTTCAGGTGTGGTAAAGATGATAATATAGTTAAAAACTATCCTGAGCTTCATTATAGACATGTTCATAAGAATTCTTTTGGCAGTAGATTAACTCATCTGGTTAATAATTTCTTTTGTAAAAAGTCATCTACACCAAAGCCTAAAGTTGTTCAAACATGGGTTCCTGTTTCAACTAGTTAATATGTTTATATCATTATTTCAGGGATCATCCACTAAAGTTGTAAATAGTGTTTGGTATGTTGATAGTGGATGCTCCAGACATATGACGGGGCTGAAGGATTTATTAACAAACTACCGCATTATTCAATGGAGGATATGTCGCTTTTGCCGGCGACAAGAAAGCAGGAAAAATGATTGGCCAAGGGGAGGTTTCCAATGGCTCTCTTACACTGGAGAAAGTCAATTATGTGCCAAAACTAGCTTTCAATCTGTTGAGTGTCTCTCAGATTTGTGATAAAGACATTTTGGTCTTTTTCAAGTCCAATGAATGTCTCTTTCTGAAGTCCGAGATTGATATTCAAGAGGAGGTGGTGCTTATGCGGGCTCCGAGAAAGAATGACACATATCTTCTTGACATGGGTTCTAGAGAGTCAATGTCTACCGTCACTTGTCTTCTGTCAAAAGCTTCCACATTTGAGTCTTTCCTATGGCATGTTAAAAACACATCTGATTTCATCACATTATTTTTTATTGTAATAGGGCTACTATTAGTTTACTTTTGTATGTTGCTTAATTAGTTAAGTTTTGCTGCCCAGCGAAACTATGAGCGAAACTGTAGTTTCACTCATAGCAAGCTGTTAGTTTCACTCGGCAAAACTGTTTGTCTCAGCCGGGCAAAACTGTCTTTTTGGCAGGATAGTTTTGATGACAGTGAAACTGTCAGCGAAACTATCATTACTATATATAGTTTTGATCTTTGTCATTGTTGGGCATCCTTGCAAAAACCCTAATCATTTATTCATGTTGCAAGTGTCCATTGTAAGCTGATTTTTCACAGAAATATATTGAGATGTGTTACTTTTATCGTATTGGATCATGATTGTCATATGTGGAATACTTCTAGGTTCTTCTTCTTCATCATTGTGTTTGTTGTTTTTTGTTATTGTTGATATTGAACGTTTCAACCTTTCAAGTGTACTAAAATTCGATCAAATGGACCAACAGAAACCATCATAAGCTTTTTCAGAAAATTTTCCTAATTGATCTTTTGTGGTTAATACATATACATGACACCCAAAAGCTCTAAGATATCCTATAAAAGTTTTTCTTTTAAATAAGAGCTTATAAGGAGTTTTGTTGTGTTCTTTGACAATTAATGTCCTGTTTTGAACATTACATGTTGTATTCACTACTTTTGCCCGAAAGGTGATTGGCAATTATGAATCAGCTAGCATTGTTCTTACTGCTTCAATGAGAGTTCTGTTTCTTCTTTCAGCAACTCCATTTTGTTGTGGAGTTCTTGGAGCATTGAATTGTCTTGCTATGTCTTTGTCCCTGCAAAAGGAATCTAAAACATGATTAACAAATCCAGTTCAATTATCACTTCTTAAAATTTTGACTTTTAAGTCATGTTGATTTTCAATCTTAGGGATAAACTCCATTAATATTTCTGATGTTTCACTTTTCTGTTTTAGGAAAAATACCGAGTGAATCTTGTGAAATCATCAACAATCACCAACAATATTGCCTTTTACCAATGCTCATTACATTGGTTGGACTAAAAAGATCGATGTGAAGCATTTTGACTGATGTTGTATTTATGTTAATTGTTTTGGATTTATGAGACACTCTTTATTGTTTTCCTTTATAACATGATAAACAATAATTAGAACAATAAATTCTTTATTTGGTAACCTAATGACTATGTCATTTTTCACCAGTTTATTCATGTTTTTCATGTTTGAATGAACCAGCCTTCTATGCCACAGATGAGATTCATCTTCTTAAGACTTAGAAAGCAAGCATGTTTCATTGCTTGTGATATAAGTGTTGTTCATATCCAAAACATATGTGTGTCCTTTTCTTGATGCTTTAAGAAGGATCCAATCTTCAGGAATGGGAAAACCTGGCTTAAGAATGTAATAGTTAGTGTTATCAAATAAAGTGATATAATTTTGATCACAAATTTGAGAAACACTCGTAAATTATATTGTAAATTTTCACAATAATTTACTTTCTCAAACTTGAGTACACCATTTATTACCATTCCTTCACCAACAATTTTACCTCCCTTCTTATCCCCACCAAACGCCACATATGAAGCATTTTTATGTTTGAAGTCATGGAGTAGAGAACAGTTTCCTGTCATGTGCCTGGAACAACCAATGTCAACATATCAGTTGTTATCAGTCCTCCATGTGTGTTCCTGTACACATAATGAAATCAATTAGAATGTGGAACCCAAGCCTTAATGATCTTGGGCTTACCACAAGTGTCTAAAACTGTTACTCCCTCATGAATGATTCTTGATGTTTCAGTGTTTGTTTTAGACTCAGTTGATTCATTATGTTTTGTTTGAGGTGAGGATGATTCTGTTGAAGATGGGCTGGAAACAGTTTGTTCTTGTTCCACAATCACTTCTTCTTTCATCTTCTCCTTGTATTTTTTCTGCTTTGTGTTTGATGTTGAACCATTAAAAAAGAACGTTTCACCATCCTTTGATTTTAAGTGAGGTATTTGAGTACCCTTTTCAAAATGATCAAACAAGGTTTCATCAGTATTGTTTATAATTTCTTTCAACTCTACCTTCTTATGAGGTGTTTTGAGTTGATTGTTTCTTAACTTTGATCACCTTATTCAAAGGTTTATCATCAGCAGCTGATTGTTTCTTAACTTTGGTCACCTTTTTCTTTTGTTGCTTCTTTTTAGGCTTTGAATCTTCTTGATGTTCACTTGATTGTGAGTCTGATTCAGCCTTCTCAGTTTGTTGAGTCTTTGTACTCTTTCTTTTGTTTTTTGTGTAAAAATTAACATTCCTGAGTGGAATGATTATTTTTGTTACAAATTGCACAATATTTGTTAAAATAACAATCAGAAGTCATATGATTGTTCATATTGTAAATGGAGCAATAGCTGCTGAACTAGCATTCATCAGTGTTGTGATTATGCATATCACACCACTTGCAATATTTCTTCTTCGATTAATTTTCAGATTCAACAGCTTTCTTATTCTTTGACTTCTTTTGTGCTTTCCACTCTTTTTCAAATTTTGCAAATGATGAATCTTTGTCATTTCCAGACATGATGTCAAAACGATTCGGTTTAGTAGCAGATGCTTTCTGTTGCTTAGGATTCACATCCTTCTGTTGCTTGACTTTCTGTGAATCCAAGGATCGTCAACAGGAATTATCAGTGTGAATCGATGTCAAGTCAACGTTAGCGGAATTAACGTTGATTTGGTTTAATTGTATTTAAGCAACTTTCAATATCAATGAAATATCAAGAACACACGAAACAAAACACAATTAATGATTAATCAATATTTTATTATACTGTGTTAATGATTACAAAAGAATGAATGTACGATATCAATGAATGCTATGATGTTGTATATGTTTTGATGATCGAAAGACTTTTGATGATTGTTGTAATGCTATTGCTGTTCTCAATCAATCAATCGTCTGACTCAATCGTCCTTGAATCGAAACCTAGGATCCATATTTATAGACAAAGATGTTTCAGTTATAGGAAACACCGGATCTCTTGGGATTTGATTTGTTTCTGATAAGAAATCATCGGATTTCTCGGGATTTGAATAACCGCCTTGTTGACTTGTTGACTTGTTGACTTGTAACACTTGTATTATACAAGTGTTTGGACTCCGCAGAAATATTGTCTTCCGCAGATGTTTTGTTCTTCCGCAGATGTTTTGTTCTTCCGCAGCATTTCTTGAAATTCCACTTGGAACTCCAGTTGACTTGTTCATCCGTAGATGATCTTCGGATGTTTTGTTACTTGTAAAATATATATCTACGGAAGAACGAAATGTTCATCCGTAGATGTTTCTTACACTTGGTCAATTTCAGTAATTGACCAAGTATTATGTTTGTACCTGCAACCATACATAAATCAACACATATATAAATGGGTTAACCTATATATTTAATGCATACACAATAATGAAATACAAAAGTTCATTACAGATATTATTCAAGTACTAAGCCTATACATAATGACTAGATCTACTAATTCTAGACCTAACAATACTCCCCCTTAGGCTTAGCTACTTGCAATCAGTCCTTCAAAACTGCAAGATCTTTGATTCTTGCGATCATCTTGTTGTAGAAGTAGGAGACAGCAGTCTTCTGATCATCATACTTATAGTTGATCTTCATCTTGCTGATCTTCTTCAGAGTCTCATAACTAATTCCCAGGACATCTTCCTCTGTAGTGAGTGTGTCTAACACCTTATTGTTATTCACCACTTCTAGCTCATCTTGTTCTGTTATTCTTAGTTCTGTTACTTCATCAAATGTTGTTCCCTTCAGTAGTCCAGCATTAAATCTTTTTCTTTTATATGCTTTGGCATGTAGTTTGTCTACTACTTGAATCACATGAACATGTAGGAACAGATCATTTTGTGCTTTTTCATCAGACAGCTTGGGAAAGAATTTGTCATTTAGGTATGAGGTGTAGCTGGGATGGAGCAGTTTGATTTCCGCAGGATCAAAGATTCTGATCTTTTCAGCTTTCTTGTTCTCAGCATTTCTCAGTAGGACCAACTCTTTTGTCTTCTCAACATATCCCCATTCAGTGATTGGGTATGTGAATTGAGTCCCTTCAATGCATTTGAGTGCTGCTTTGTTTTTGTTGTTGTAGCCAACCCTCTTTAAGAATTCATCATCTACATGTTCTGAGGCATTGGACTTGTATCTTTTGAGCCCTTTGATTCTCTTCTGATGTTCTATATCTTCTCTTTTAGCTTCTATCAGCACATCATCTTTAAATTTTGTCTTCAACTTTCCCACTAGAGTTGAGAAGTCTCTTCCTCTAGGGTGAATTGGATAATTGCTGATGATTAAACTTTGAAGATCTCTGATGTCATTCTCTGGCAGACTCACCACTGAGAGTACATCATGGAAGTATTCAACTCTTCCAGATGTTCTTTTAATAACAGCACAATCCCAGTCTGGATCATATTTCCAGGCCATGATCTTGTTTTCTTCCGCAGAGCTGGGAGTTGTGAGATGATCTATCAGTTGTATTAGAGTGGACTTTTGCTCAGTTATTTCTCTAACTGCAGTCCCAAGTGGCCATACTTTTCTGGGGATGACTTCTCTTGGCTCTCTAATCAATTTCTCTTTTCTTTGTGCTGGTCTTTAGGTTCAACGGTTATAGGTTCAGCAGGAAGTTTGCTTTGTTGTTCATAAGATGGATGTGGAGCTTCAGTTCTGAATTTTACCCCAGTATCTAGCTCAACTTTCATCACATGCTCCATCATCCTTCTGAGTTCCCCTACTGTTCTTCCTTTAAGCTCATGAGGTTTGTAGTTATGTCCTTGTAACCAGCAAGTCATGTTGTATTTGCTCAGCTTGGCTGTGTCACAATGTCCCAACTCCTTCTTTGTGTTTTGAATTGATTGAAAGGTGCTGAAGGCTTCATAATCACAGTTTGGAATCATAAAGCATGCAAGCTCAAACTCTTTTAACAGGTTCTTCATCTCTGTCATGTTTAGTCTTTCAACCATGTCATACGGGAAACCATGGTTTATAAGTGTCATGAACATGGTTGATTCAGGCCTCTCTTCAAGTATGTCACTTGTAGTCAGAAGATCATCAGCCTTTGAGACTTCTTGTTTTGGAGGAGAGTCTTCTTTGATTAATTCTTCCCATTCTTTATCACTTTCATCTTTCTTTTCAAAGATGGGCTTCTCAGTAGATAGGTCTATTGAGGGGGTGTGTTCAGGAGAAGTCAGCTTTTGTTTCTTTGAAATACTTTCATTAGTTGGCTTCTTTTCAGTAGTACCAAGGTACTTTCTTTTCCTTGAGTACCAGATCATTTCTTTTGATGCCTCAGGACTTTGTTTTGTTTGAGCAGTTGAAGTCTTAGCATAAGATTCCAATGAACTGATCTTCAGTTTAAGTTGCTCAATTTCTTCTTCTTTTCTCTTTATTATGTTTGACTGAGCAGTCATAGTGCCAGATGCTTGTTCAAGTCTCTTCATGATCTTTTCTTTATCTTTCTTCTCAGTCTCTGCTGACTCTATAAGCTCAGCTTCCTTGTCTAGCAGAGCATCAATGACTTCTTTATCACTTTGAGCATCTTCTCTCAGTCTCTTTATTCTTGCTTGCTGACTTATCAATTCTTCATCCTTTTCTTTTATTATGCCCTTCAGCTCTTGTATTCTTGCCTTTCTTTTATTTGATTTGAGCACCAGCTTGTTGTACTCAGCCACCAGATAACTTTTGCTCACAGGAATGTCATCATCACTCAGATCATCTTCATTATAGGCAATCACATCAACCTGATCTGCTTCTGTATCTCTTTCCTGATGCTGAGACTCAATCCCATCTTCTTTTACTTCCTCATGATCAACACTTGTTGAGCTTGACTTTGGTTCAGTGGCTTGATCTTCATGCTCTTGAAGAATTTGTTGTTGTTGCTGATCAATCACTGGAGAAACTTGTTCAGTTTCATTTGAATGCACAGGGGATTCAGTCTTGGATAATGACAGTTTGACTGTACTTGCTTCTGAGACTAATTCTGTCTCTCCAGTGTAGATGCTCTCAGTATCTGAATTTGGAAGTTGTTGGTAGAGTTGCATCTGAGGCTGAATTGGTGATTGGGGTTGAATGGGAGAGATTGGTTCAGTATTTTGACTGGCAGGTGATTGTGTTTGGGGTGTTTGTTGTTGATGTGGTGATAGATGGAGGATTAGAGAAATAGGTTCTGTATTTTGGCTGGCTGGTGATTGTGTTTGGGGTGTTTGTTGTTGTTGTAGGTAAGGATGTGTAATTATCATTTATAGGTGGTGCAACCGCATTATAACCCAACCCAGACCTTTTCTTTGATTCAATATGAGAAGTTAGTAATTTCTCATATTGCTGAGATGATAATTGAAACTTCTGAAGTTTCACTTCAGTTGATGCATGATCAGCCATGGATTTTGTTAAGGAAGTGGTCAAATGCTCAACTTGGGCTTTTAGGCTATAATTTTCAGAAACAAATTTTTCTAAATCCTTTTGCAAAGAATTAATTTTTATTTGATATAATTTATGTTCTCTAACATGAGATTCATTCAAAATCATTGTTTCTTTTACTTTATCAGCCAACTGTTGAGCATGGACTCTATATCGTTCAACTTCCTCAACACAAGTTGATGAACACAATCTTTCTTTTACCTCTTTTGCCATTGGTGGAATGTTTGATCCATATGGGCCATCAATGCTTGATTTTCTTCCAAAACTTCCTTCTCATACAAACTCCAGTCACACGTTCCATCTTGAAGTATGATCAGCCCTGACTCCTTTGAGTTACTTGGTCCTGCTGATTCTTTGGTGGCTGGTGGGGAAGCATTGATCAGTTGAGATTGCTTGTGCAGAGGTCTTTGAGAAGATTGTTGATTTGCTTGAATCTGATGTTGTTGATGCTGCTGATGTTGTCTCATCTCTGGATAAGACTGTTGATTGCATTCTCTTGAGAAATGTCCATAGAGATTGCATTTGTAGCATCTCACTTTTGATTTGTCAACACCAATCTTTGATGTTTTGCTTGCTGAAGCCAAGTTCTTATTTCTCCTGAGATATTGCTTAGCTCTATAAGCAATCATGGCCATCTGCCATTGTAGATCCATCTCTTCCACTACATCTGGAGGTAGTTCTTCTAAGTCTTGTTGACAGATATTGGCTGATGTTAGAGAGCTTCCCAGATATGCTTGAAAACTTGAGCTAAAAGCTGCAAAGGCTGCTCTTTGTTCTTCAGAGTCCAATATCACAGTTATTGGTTCTGACTGATTTGCTGAAAAGGAAGACTTAGTTGTTGCTGCAGTTGTATCTTGTCTATCAGTAGTTCTTCCTTTATTCTTCTGCTGCTTGTCTTGAGATGATTTCTTTGAGGGTTTTGAAGCATAGAAGCTAACTTCCTCCTCATCATCACTCCTAGCACAAGAGTTATCACTTTCATTGTTTGAAATAAAAGCACTTCCTACATTATTTGTTTCTTTGAAGTGATAGGGTGAGACATGAGTTCTCACACTCTTGTTTCTTGATTTTTCGTCCATTTCAAGAGCTTCCACTTTTGCAACCAGAGTATCTAATCCAGTAGCTTTCAGATCTATAGTGTTCTTGAACATGGACACAGTATGCTTCCAACTTTCTGGCAAAGTGTGGAGCATTTTCTTGTTTAATTCCTCACTAGTATACTTCAACTCTAGAATATTCATCTCAGTGACTAACTGCATGAATCTATGAAGTTGCTGAGGAATTGATTCACCCTCAATATGATGAAAGGTTTCATATTGTGATCTGAGGGTGTCTCTCCTTATACTTCTTATCTCATCACTCCCTTCGCAGAGAGTGTGAAGAATCTTCCATAAGGAGTGAGCTGTTTTATAGTTCTCACACCTGATTAATATCTCTTCAGGTAAAGCCATACTAAGCAGACTGTATGCTTTTATATCGACTTTAACCTTTTTGACATCATCAGGTGATAGATCTTTTGTACTGATTGGTTGATTTTTGTCATTATAATCCGGCCCAAGAGTGGGTGGAATATAAGGACCTTCAGTGATGGAAATCCACAAGTCAGAATCAGTATAGTTTACATGATTCCTGAACTTGATTTTCCACGACTTGAAATCTGCTTTTGTTTCCAACTTCGGGGGTTGATAAGATGAACCACTGAAGTTGCTCATGTTGTTAACAAGATCTACTATTCAATTGATTTGAATATAGAAACAAGTTAATTAAAAACGATTGCTGTTAAGCGAAATCAAACACAATTAAAACACAACTAACACTGATAGATCAATTGATCTAAATCAATGAGCACTTGGCTCTGATACCACCTGTGAATCCAAGGATCGTCAATAGGAATTATCAGTGTGAATCGATGTCAAGTCAACGTTAGCGGAATTAACGTTGATTTGGTTTAATTGTATTTAAGCAACTTTCAATATCAATGAAATATCAAGAACACACGAAACAAAACACAATTAATGATTAATCAATATTTTATTATACTGTGTTAATGATTACAAAAGAATGAATGTACGATATCAATGAATGCTATGATGTTGTATATGTTTTGATGATCGAAAGACTTTTGATGATTGTTGTAATGCTATTGCTGTTCTCAATCAATCAATCGTCTGACTCAATCGTCCTTGATCGAAACCTAGGATCCATATTTATAGACAAAGATGTTTCAGTTATAGGAAACACCGGATCTCTTGGGATTTGATTTGTTTCTGATAAGAAATCATCGGATTTCTCGGGATTTGAATAACCGCCTTGTTGACTTGTTGACTTGTAACACTTGTATTATACAAGTGTTTGGACTCCGCAGAAATATTGTCTTCCGCAGATGTTTTGTTCTTCCGCAGATGTTTTGTTCTTCCGCAGCATTTCTTGAAATTCCACTTGGAACTCCAGTTGACTTGTTCATCCGTAGATGATCTTCGGATGTTTTGTTACTTGTAAAATATATATCTACGGAAGAACGAAATGTTCATCCGTAGATGTTTCTTACACTTGGTCAATTTCAGTAATTGACCAAGTATTATGTTTGTACCTGCAACCATACATAAATCAACACATATATAAATGGGTTAACCTATATATTTAATGCATACACAATAATGAAATACAAAAGTTCATTACAGATATTAATTCAAGTACTAAGCCTATACATAATGACTAGATCTACTGATTCTAGACCTAACACTTTCTTTATGTTTGATGCAGCTGATTTTTGTTTTTGCAAATCTTCTACGGATTCATAAGATTTTTGCTTTCGTAGATCTGCTACGGATATTGATTGATAAGCATGTTTCTTCTTCCGGAGAAATTCTGCTGATGCTTTCTTTTCCTTTCCTGCGGAAGAGATTTTGACTTCTTCTGTAGTTTTCACTATTTCACCAATTTCACCAATTTCCACTGATTTTGTTGATGATTTTTGCTGTTTGTTAAGTTCATAAAGACCTTCATTTACCTGAGCAATCCTCTTGTAGATAGTCTTTAGCATATTTCTTTGTTTTGTAGGATAAGGTAGCTTGATTTCTTTAAGAACTTTGGGCATGATGGGCTTAAATCAGACATTTTCTTCCTTACCCATAACATCATGATTTTGCTAATTATGTTCATCAGAATCATCCAAATCATCACACTCATCATAGTCAAATTCTGAGTCATTTTGTTTTAAATTTTCTATATCAGAAGACTTAGTTTCACCCATCTCAGTATCATGACCATTTACCAATTGATAAGATTCAGAATTTAATTTAATTTTGGTTGTCACAGCCCCGCTAAAAGTGGAAAAACGGGAATGTAACGAGATCGGGATCGTCACAACACATGGTAAGCGATAGAGATGCAATATAATAAATGATGACAAAGCATGTCATGACGACACCCTACAAGAAGGGGACTTGTGTCGTGTTTAGTCAGTATTCACGACAACATAGCCACAAGCATAAGCATGTAAAATTATTCACATAACCAAAGATGATAACATTGTAAAATAAATTCCCACAACCTGGGAACAAGTATCAAAAGATTGTAATTGTTTAAATCAGACTACAACATTGTATTAAAATAATTGTTTGTCAAATATGTTTAGTCTCAAAAATGCATCATAGGGTCTCCACTAAGGCAGCACACCTAGATTCCTCAATTTGCATGATCACCTGAAAAGATATGCTCAAAATGGTCAACAAAATTGTTGGTGAGCTCGCAGGTTTAAGTAATAAATAAGTAAGTGATGCTGTATATAGTAAGCGATGTGGAATACCATGAATACAGTTATATAAACAAGTAACATCACATGACAATGAGCTTTGCAACCAAACCTAGCGATGTACATAAAGATATTGTCGGAATATATTCACCCAAGGGCCCGTTCCTGGCCACTGATGGTACCATCTAGTATACCAACGAACAAGGGTGGGGGTGTCAACCCAGTAGTACTACCAATACCTATCCGTCGGTTCCCACACTGGAATTAAATAGTTGCAAAGATAGAACCACACAGCAGACCGAAGCATGTATCAGATAAGTACTTGTAAAACAGTGTCACGTTAATTCCATGTATGTAAATTGTAAGTAAATTGTACAGCATTGAAAATGGGTGAGCATACTTTTCCCCCAAGTTGTAAATGATTGAAATATTGTAAGCGTAAAAGGGGCCACGAAACTCACTTGTTAAGTGGTAAGTATGTATGATCAATGTATCCAAATGTTGTATGCAAATGAACGGTTAAACACCTATTGACAGTTATTGTTAAGCATTAATGATATGAATGAAGCATATAATATTGTTCGGTCGGTTCGGGTTGTATCGGTTGGGTCGCGTGTAACACACACAAACAGACACACGTACTAGATCTTATGTAGATCCAAGTACTAGACATTGTCGCCATTGCTGATGATATTTGAGTAAAAGTTTCATTGTCATTGAAGATGTATTTGATAAATATCAGCAGTTATAAGTCGGTTGATAATTGTAAAACGTTAGATTGATTTGATTTTGAATAGTATTTGTGGCCTTTTTAGCGTTGACATTAATCTTTGTGGCCGAACAATGGCAACTGTGTTAATGTTACATCAACATCACACGACTTACACCCACCACGCATACGAAGGAAATCACACACAACAACTTCAGTCGCACGACAGGACCAGACACACGACTCAACACTCCATTCGCACGAATCAACCCTCAATCGTGCGAATCAGCTTCATTCGTACGATTGAGCCTTCATTCGTTGATTGGACTCCAGTCGTGTGATACACGCACAATCGCATACATTCATTCGGTCGCCTGACTCAATCGCACACATTCATTCGCTCGCATGACTCAATCACACACATTCATTCACACACATGACTAATTCGCACACATACACACAGTCGCACGACTCAGTCGCATGACACACCCAGTCGCACAACTCAGTCGCACGATTGACTCAGACGCATGGTTCAGTCACACGACTCACCCAGTCGCACGACTCAATCGCATGACAGACCCAGTCGCCTGGACAGCAGAATCGCGACTGTTGACGGGGCTGAGCAGCCTTCGGCTGCTCCGAGCACGAGTTTTACACAACAAGGACTTCCAGAAACACTCTACACACATACCCAAACAAGAAGCACACGCAGGAAGACCTCACACGCACCCACACGACCTCATGTGTTCGGGTTGAACCCGAACACCCGAAACCCTAGTTTGGACAGCCAAGAATAAGCAAGAAAAGGGACAACCAAAGTCGTCTACCTGCTAGAATGGAGTAGACTAGGTTGTAGATGAAGTCTAGACGACGAAAACGAGACCAAGCGGGTCGGATTTGGTGCTAGAATGAAGATGAGAGGTGAAGAAGAAGTTGAAGGAGATGAAGATGAAGTTATGAGGCTAGGGCTAGAAAAATGGGGGTTTTTATACCCATTCCAAGTTCGAAAAATGACAATTTTAGTCCCTGCACTTAACCCCCGAGTTTCCCAAATTTGTTTTGGTTGAAAAACGACTTTATTAGGTTAATAATATTAATTATAAAAATATATTTAATGATATTTATAACATAAAAATGGTTTTATTGCTGACGTTAATTTTATATAAAAATAATATATTTGGCGGTTACGATGTTGAAAGTTTTAAAAGTTTTTAAGGATAGCATACATTCACAATGAAAGCACAAGAACAATGATGATAAAGCAAGCATGATATCCACATAAGGAGTTAATAAAGATGAGGAATGATTGATCAAGGAATAGTTAACGGAAAGCCACGTTAATTGACAGACCTTAAGGTGACGGATGTCATAGTATCCCCCAGTTGAGAGAATTTCGTCCCGGAATTCAGCTGGAGTTAGGTCCAAGAGTGTCATCCTCGAATAGATGTGGATATTTGAGTTTCATCTGATATTCTTGTTCCCATGTAAACTCTGGCCCTCTCTTTGAATTCCATCTTACGCGAACAATAGGTATTCTACTGCGCTTCAGTTGTTTGACCTTTCGATCCATGATCTCAATGGGTTCCTCAACAAAATGAAGCTTCTCATCAATTTTGATTTCCGCAATTGGCACGTGAAGGGATTCGTCGGCCAAACACTTCTTGAGGTTCGCCACGTGAAAAGTATCATGCACACCGCTGAGTTCTTGTGGCAACCTTAATCGGTAAGCCACTGGACCGATTCTTTCTGTAATCTCGAATGGTCCAACGTATCTTGGGGCTAACTTCCCTTTCTTTCCAAATCGAACGACTCCTTTCCAAGGGGAGACTTTAAGTAATACTCGATCCCCAATGTTGAATTCTAGAGGCTTCCAACGGTTGTCGGCATAGCTCTTTTGGCGATCTCTAGCAGCTTTTAGTCTGTCTTTGATTTGAAAGATCTTGTCAGTTGTTTCTTGAATGATCTCTGGGCCTGTTAGCTGACTTTCACCAATCTGGGCCCAACAAACGGGAGATCTGCATTTCCTTCCATATAACGCTTCGAATGGAGCACATCCAATGCTTGTATGGTAGCTGTTGTTGTAAGAGAATTCAATCAATGGTAGATGTGCGTCCCAACTACCACCAAAGTCGATTACACACGCCCTCAACATGTCTTCTAGCGTTTGTATATTTCGTTCACTTTGGCCATCTGTCTGAGGGTGATAGGCGGTACTCATATCTAATCGAGTTCCAATCGCTTTCTGTAGTATCTGCCAAAATCGTGAAGTAAATCGGCTGTCACAGTCGGATATGATTCACACCGGCACCCCGTACCGTGTCACGACCTCTTTGATGTACAATCTCGCCAACTTATCCATTTTGTAGTCTTCTTGGATAGGCAAGAAATGTGCTGATTTCATCATTCGATCCACTATAACCCATATCGAGTCATGCCCACTGCTTGTTCTAGGGAGTTTGGTAATGAAATCCATAGCTATATTCTCCCATTTCCACTCGGGAATTTCAGGTTGCTGTAATTATCCCGATGGCTTCTGATGTTTAGCTTTAACTTTCGAACATGTCAAGCATCTGCTGACGTACATAGCAATGTCTTTCTTCATGCCTGGCCACCAGTACAGATCCTTAAGATCATGATACATCTTGTCTGCACTAGGATGAACAGAATATCGCGTCTTGTGGTCTTCATCCATGACTAAGGTACGTACACCCCCCCATCTGGGTACCCATATGCGATCCATGAAGTACTGTATACCATCATCCTTGCAAATCATCTGTTTATCCAACCCTCGGAATTCTTCTCCCGCAAGGTTTTCTTCTTTCATTGCTTCACTTTGTGCACTTTAGATCTGGGCTTTCAGATTCGTTTGAATGGTCAATCCCAACGCTCGAGCACGTAGTGGTTTCACGCGTTCTTTGCGGCTTAAAGCATCAGCCACCACGTTAGCTTTCCCCGGATGATACCGGATTTCACAATCTTAGTCACTAAGTAGCTCTACCCAACGTCGCTGTCGCATATTAAGTTCCTTCTGATCCAGGATATGTTGGAGGCTCTTATGATCTGTGAAGATGATGCATTTGGTTCCATACAGGTAATGCCTCCAGAAATTGAGGGCAAATACTACACCGCCCAACTCAAGATCATGAGTTGTATAGTTCTTTTCGTGCACCTTAAGTTGTCGCGAAGCGTAGGCAATCACCTTATCCTTCTGCATTAGCACACATCCCAATCCTTGATGTGAAGCATCGCAGTATACCACAAAATCATCAGTTCCGTCTAGGAGGGACAGTATAGGCGCGTTACACAACTTCTCTTTCAATGTTTGGAAGGCTTGTTCTTGTGCATGTCCCCATGTCCCCAATCAAACTTCTTGTCTTTCTGAGTAAGCAGGGTTAATGGCTGCGCGATCTTCGAAAAAATTCGCGATGAAACGACGATAGTAACCGGCCAATCCTAAGAATCGCCGTATCTCTGATGGTGTCTGGGGTGCATCCCATTTCTTTACCGCTTCGATCTTGCCGAGATCTACATGAATCCCGTCCTCATTAACCCCATGACCCAAACACTTCACTTCCCGCAACCAAAATTCACACTTCGAGAACTTGGCGAAAAGTTTCTCTTCCCGTAACAATTCCAGAATTGCCCGAAGGTGTTCTTCGTGATCCTCTTTCGATTGGGAGTAGATAAGTATATCGTCTATGAATACAATCACAAACTTATCCAGGTAAGGTTTGCACACCCGATTCATTTGATCCATAAACACAGCTGGTGCGTTAGTCAGCCCGAACGGCATGACCAAGAACTCATAGTGCCCATAACGAGTTCTAAACGCTGTCTTCGGTATGTCGTCCTCGAAAACTCTTAGCTGATGATATCCAGAACAAAGGTCGATCTTTGAGAAATACGAAGCTCCTTGCAGCTGATCAAACAGATCGTCGATCCTGGGGAGAGGATATCGATTCTTCACGGTTAACTTGTTCAACTCACGGTAATCGATACACATGCGGAACGACCCATCCTTCTTTTTGACAAATAATACCGGTGCTCCCCACGATGAATGACTTGGTTGAATAAAACCCTTCTCCAGTAGTTCCTGTAACTGACTAGACAACTCTTGCATCTCAGATGGTGCTAACCAATATGGCGTCTTTGCTACCGGTGTAGCTTCAGGAACTAACTCTATACGAAATTCCACCTATCGTGGAGGAGGCAAACCAGACAAGTCATCAGGAAATACACCTTGGTAGTCCCGTACCACTGGAATATCTACTAGTTTCCTTTCTTCGTCCTTCTTTTCAACCACATGAGCCAGAAAAGCGTAACACTGATTTTGTAAACTTCGGCGTGCTTTCATGCGGGAAATAAGCTTTAAGTTCCTTCCCGGTCGTTCTCCCTGAATCTTGAGTACCTCCCCGTTTGGCATGGGGATTCGTACTACTTTTTCCCGACAAACAATCTCTGCTCCGTTTTGAGACAACCAATCCATACCCACAATCACATCAAAACTTCCTAGCTCAAAGGGTATCAAGTCTATATCTAAGGCATGGTCCGCCAATGTTAACGAGCACTTCCTAATAATCTCATCGGCTTGAACAACCCTACCATTGGCCATTTCTATAGAGTAGCCAGTTTCTAGCCTACTAGGACTCAAATCAAGCAATTGCACAAACTCAGAAGATATAAAGCTATTGTCTGCTCCAGTATCAAATAATATAGATGCGAAGTGATGATTGAGTAAGTGCGTACCCGTGACAACATTCGGCTCCTGACGGGCATCGTTAGCTCCAATGACGAATGCACGTCCCCGAGCTGCATTCCCTTGATTGGTCGGGCCTTGGTTTCCAGCTATAGCCATCACCTGCTGCTGGTTGTTCCCTTGTTGACCCGGTGCCCGATTCAGTCTGGGGCACATGTTTCTGCAATGATCGAGGCCTCTACACTCGTAACAGGCCCTTGCATTCCTGGCGGGGTTAACCGCGTTGACCGGTGCCACAAGATTCGGTGCTGTTCTGCAGTCTCTCGCCAAATGCCCCGGGCGTCTACAATTCGCGCACACCCGGCACTGCATTCCTGGGGGATGATGATAGTTGTACCTGTCACATTTGGGGTGCGGCCCCACATACTCTATCTTGCCCTGAGTCACGGCCACAAAATTTCTGGTCGTCTTGGCCCTTTTATCAAACTTCCCGGCACTCGACCGGCTTGTTTCCCCAACGTCTTTTCTCTTCTCTGCTCCTCTTCCTAACACCCTTGTTCTCACCATCTCATCAGTCAAAGCGCCAGCCTTCAGAATTGCGCTCTGGATAGTAGGAGGAGCAGCTGCTGTAACCATTGCTCGGATTTGAGGCGCAAGTCCCCAAATATACCTCTCGATTCTCTTTGATTCCGGAGTGACCAAATGCGGAACCAATCTTGCTAGCTCATGAAAACGATCCGTATAAGCTGCATGCCCGGCCCCCACCATAGCATGATTCCAGAACTCATGCTCTAATTTCTGCATCTCGTTGAGGGGGTAGTATTCCTCGGTGATCAAAGCTTTAAACTCATCCCATGACATCTGCATCGCAGATTCTCTTCCTCTAGCTTGAACCTGGGTGTTCCACCAGGTTAGGGCCTTGCCCTGCAATGAACATGTGGCATATTTGATTCTCTGGCTATCGAGGCACTCACTGATGTCAATTACTGCCTCCATCTTTTCTAGCCACCTGGTTAGGGCTATCGCCCCACCTTTCCCATCGATTTCTCTCGGTTTGCAGGCCACAAACTCTTTGTATGATCACCCCCGTCTAGCATTAACAACCCCAGTCTCGATACCGGCTGTACCACCATTCCCAGTCTCCTGATTGCTTTCGTTCCCAGTCGGGTTTCCATTTTCCACCATAGTTTTGATCCCACCTTGAGCTCTTTCTTCATTATCTCCATTATCATTGCCACCATCCTCGTGGGGGTGGTGTTGCTGGAGTGCATCGCTCACTTGGGCCACGATAGTAGGAATCAGTGCAGCCAACTGTTGAGCGATCAGAGCTGCCATATCAGAGTTTCCAGTTTCCTGATTGTTACTGGCATGACCATCATTTATTCTTGGTGCTCTACCTCTACCTCTGCCTCTGCCTCTGCCCCTTGGGGCTTCACTCCCGCCACTATTGCTGCGGGTAACTCTTCGAGGCGGCATTTTCTATTCATAGAAATAGTAAACACGTAAGCTTAAATCATTTCAAAGTGTATTATCCATAACACTCATCAAGTCCAGTATTCCAAGTTAATATCATACTTATTGTCACCACACATCGCATGCAAGTCGTGTAGTTCTCACACCATGAATTGGTAATGTCTCAACAATAGTCCATCATATCAATTGTAAATCCATGTATATAATCACGTTTAGTCTAGCGGAGGTTGTCTATCTCTTCCTCTTTCGAGGTTTCAGACATAACCTCCTCAAGGTTAAACTCAATGTCCAAGGTCAAGCGCAATAGCATGATCTGTGAAGATCTCTTCGGGTTTAATACCCGGATCTGATAAACTAACTCGGCGCGCAGAGGGAACGGAAGATCCAATAGAAGCATCCCATAAAGAGTGAGCACAAGGGCTCTCTCACAGGGTGAAAGATCACATAAAAGATAAATGAACAAATCAAGCAACGAGGAACACATACACAAGATATAATATGCATACAGATCCTAGCATGCAAATCTACATGAAGGTTCCTAGGTTATAGTCTAGGTCAAGCGTATTGCCTAATTCTCTATAACCAATGGCTCTGATACCAATCTGTCACACCCCCGCTAAAAGCGGAAACACGGGGATGTAAAGAGATCGGGATCGTCACAACACATGGTAAGCGATAGAGATGCAATATAATAAATGATGACAAACATGTCATGACGACAGCCGACAACAAGGGGACTTGTGTCGTGTTTAGTCAGTATTCACGACAACATAGCCATAAGCATAAACATGTAAAATGATTCACATAACCAAAGATGCTAACATTGTAAAGTAAATTCCCACAACCCGAGAACAAGTATCAAAAGATTGTAATTGTTTAAATCAGACTACAACATTGTATCAAAATAATTTTTTGTCAAATATGTTTAGTCTCAAAAATGCATCCTAGGGTCTCCACTAAGGCAGCACACCTAGATTCCTCAATTTGCATGATCACCTGAAAAGATATGCTCAAAATGGTCAACAAAATTGTTGTTGAGCTCGCAGGTTTAAGTAATAAATAAGTAAGTGATGCTGTATATAGTAAGCGATGTGGAATACCATGAATACAGTTATATAAACAAGTAACATCACATGACAATGAGCTTTGCAACCAAACCTAGCGACGTACACAAATATATTGTCTGAATATATTCACCCAAGGGCCCGTTCCTGGCCACTAATGGTACCAACTAGTACACCAACGAACAAGGGTGGGGGTGTCAACCCAGTAGTACTACCAATACCTATCCGTCGGTTCCCAGACTGGAATTAAATAGTTGCAAAGATAGAACCACACAGCAGACCCAAGCATGTTTCAGATAAGTACTTGTAAAACAGTATCACGTTGATTCCATGTATGTAAACTGTAAGTAAATTGTACATCATTGAAAATGGGTGAGCATACTTTTCCCCCAAGTTGTAAATGATTGAAATATTGTAAGCGTAAAAGGGGCCATGAAACTCACTTGTTAAGTGGTAAGTATGTATAATAAATGTATCCAAATGTTGTATGCAAATGAACGGTCAAACACCTATTGACAGTTATTGTTAAGCATTAATGATATGAATGAAGCATATAATATTGTTTGGTTGGTTCGGGTTGTATCGGTTGGGTCGCGTGTAACACACACAAACAGACACACGTACTAGATCTTATGTAGATCCAAGTACTAGACATTGTCGCCATTGCTGATGATATTTGAGTAAAAGTTTCATTGTTATTGAAGATGTATTTGATAAATATCAGTAATTACAAATCGGTTGATAATTGTAAAACGTTAGATTGATTGATTTTGAATAGTATTTGTGGGCTTTATAGCGTTGACTTTAACCTTTGTGGCTGAGCAATGGCAACCGTGTTAATCTTAACATCACACGACTTACACCCACCACGCATACGAAGAAAATCACACACAACAACTTCAGTCGCACGACAGGACCAGACGCACGACTCAACACTCCATTCGCACGAATAAACCCTCAATCATGCGAATCAGCTTCATTCGTACGATTGAGCTTTCATTCGTATGACTGGCATTCAGTCGTACCACACAACACCCAATCGCACGACTCAACCTCCATATGCACGAATCAACCTTCAATCGTGCGAATCAGCTTCATTCGTACGATTGAACCTTCATTCGTGCAATTGGACTCCAGTCGTGCGATACACGCACAATCGCATACATTCATTCAGTCGCCTGACTCAATCGCACACATTCATTCGCTCGCATGACTCAATCGCACACATTCATTCGCACGCATGACTCATTCGCACACATACACACAGTCGCACGACTCAGTCGCACGACACACCCAGTCGCACAACTCAGTCGCACGATTGACTCAGACGCATGGCTCAGTCGCACGACTCACCCAATCGCACGACTCAATCGCATGATAGACCCAGTCACCTGGACAGCAGAATCGCGACTGTTGATGGGGCTGAGCAGCCTTTGCCTGCTCCGAGCACAAGTTTTACACAACAAGGACTTCCAGAAACACTCTACACACATACACAAACAAGAAGCACACGCAGGAAGACCTCACACGCACCCACACGACCTCATGTGTTCGGGTTGAACCCGAACACCCGAAACCCTAGTTTGGACAGCCGAGAATAAGCAAGAAAAGGGACAACCAAAGTCGTCTACCTGCTAGAATGTAGTAGACTAGGTTGTAGATGAAGTCTAGACGACGAAAACGAGACCAAGCGGGTCGGATTTGGTGCTAGAATGAAGATGAGAGGTGAAGAAGAAGTTGAAGGAGATGAAGATGAAGTTATGAGGCTAGGGCTGGAAAAATGGGGGTTTTTATACCCATTCCAAGTTTGAAAAATGACAATTTTAGTCCGTGCACTTAACCCCCGAGTTTCCCAAATTTGTTTCGATTGAAAAACGACTTTATTAGGTTAATCATATTAATTATAAAAATGTATTTAATGATATTTATAACTTAAAAATGGTTTTATTGGTGACGTTAATTTTATATAAAAATGATATGTTTGGCGGTTACGATGTTGAAAGTTTTAAAAGTTTTTAAGGATAGCATACATTCACAATGAAAGCACAAGCATAATGATGATAAAGCAAGCATGATATCCACATAAGGAGTTAATAAAGATGAGGAATGATTGATCAAGGAATAGTTAACGGAAAGCCACGTTAATTGACGGATCTTTAGGTGACGGATGTCACATTGGTTCTTGGCACAAAATGATTTGATAAGTTGTTAGTCATAGAATCAGGTAAAGTTGTATAATTATCATTCAAAGGGGGTGCAACAGCATTAAATCCCAGCCCATACCTGTTCTTTGTTTCAATATGAGAATTCAACAGTTTCTCATATTATTGAGATGATAATTGAAACTTCTGAAATTTCACTTCAGTTGATGCATTAGCAGACATGGATTTTATTAAGGAGGTGGTCAGATGCTCAACTTGTGCTTTGAGATTGTAATTTTCAAAAACAAGTTTATCTAAATCTTTTTTCAAAGAGGTAATTTTGATTTGATATAATTTGTGCTCTCTTACATGAGATTCATTTAAAACCATTGTTTCTTTTACTTTGTTAGCAAGTTATTGAGCATGGACTCTATATCTCTCTGCCTCCTCAACACACACAGATGAACACAATCTTTACCTTACCTGCCTAGCCATAGGTAGGACCTTGTTCTTCATGTTAGACATTAAAGCTTGATTTTCTTCCAACACCTCTTTCTCATACGTGCTCCAGTCACATGTTCCATCTTGCAGAATTATTAACCCAGTTTCCTTTTTTTTACTTGTTCCTGCTGATGAGCTTGTGGCTGGTGGGGATGAGTTTGTAAGCTGAGGCTGTTTGAAAGTTCTTTGTGTTGGATTCTTTATGCCCAAGACACATAGAACATTGATGTGGTTAGTACGTTATGATCCAAGTCGGGTCATACCCAATAACAAGCTTAGCAAACACCAATTAATATTTAATTGATGATATGATCATGCAATTAAATAATTACACCAATTTCGAAAAGTGGGTTTTCTAAATAAGTTGCATATGAGATGGAACAACTTATAGGGATATTTTGTTCATGAGTATTATTTGTAATGTTATTTAAATTGGTTAAATAACATCAAGTAATAAAAGTGTGTATAAGTTATATAAATAAAGGTTAATTACATAACTTATTCTAATTACTAGTTAAAATAATTGGTAGATAAAATTGGGGGAAAACCCCAATTTGAAGTGTGTTTCGGCCGCCCCTTTAGAGGGGTTGGTTCCTTTTGTTTCATTTGAGGTCTTGGAACAATACACTCTTAACTAGACACACACTCCACCTCTCTCTCTCTCTCTCTCATACATGCAAGAACCAAAAGGTGAAGAATTCTCTCTATTTTGAAGAAAAACTCACGGCTGGAATAGGGTTCCAGCAGCCCTCTTGGTTCGTTTTGGTGTTGAAATCCTAGCAACAAAGGTGCTTTGATTGACGCTTGTGGGTATGGAAGCTTGAGGACACCTCTCCTTGGTGTTTTGGCCATTCAAGAACATCATCTTCTTCCTCATATCTCACGTTTTTGGCAGCTCAACAAAGGTAGTTTTATGGGTGCTTATTTTGGTTGTTATCTCTTCTTGATAGGTAGTTGATTCACATATATTTGATCCTATGTTCTTGGGTTTGTTATTGCTAAGTATTATCCCTTAATTTTCTGTTTACAAAACATAATATTAAGGTTTTATTCCGCTGCGTTTTTCATGTTTAAATGGTTAAACAACTTTGATAATGGTCTAACAAACCCAACATTGGCATCTAGAGTCGGATATGTGGACGACTAGCTTCTTTTGTCCTTCTGACTTTAACAACCTAATAGGGGATGTTTTGTGATGATATGATGAATCCCCAATCTTTCAAGGTTATATCTTACATGCTTATGATTAAACCTTGAAAGAAAGATGTCAAATGGTTGATATAATTTGTTTGGACAAAACCCTAAATTCTTGGTTTATGTTGGCTGAAAATTTAGGGTTAAATGGGGACTTATTTTGGTTCTTGGATGTTGTATATGATGTTTCATATTGGTGCATAAACCAGCCTTGACCTTGTGTTGATTTGGTTTTGGTTGATTTCTTTCTTTATGGGTTGCAATATTATTCTTTTGTGCTTGTTAATGGTTGTAATTTATTTATTCATTCAATGCTGATGTAATAGATAGATTAAGTGTATTTTCTTTTATTAGAAAATTTGTATTAGGATATAAATTTTGTAAAAGAAGATGCACAAGATGGAAGCACAAACGGAAGGCACAAAGAGAAGGACTTGAAGCATTTGGATGCAACATCAAGTGGGGGTCTTTGGAGATCCTATCTTTTTTGTTGTGATTAACCCTGAGGAAAGACCAAATGACAACACTTGTGATGGCAAACAAGTGTTGTCAACTTAGTGGCTATGGTTATGCACTTATGATTGTTTGATTATGCTTGTTTGGTTGTTTGTTATATGATGGTTGTTTGATATTTGGATGTGCATAACAAACTAATTTACAAACAAAACAAGTTGAAAATAAATGGTTCCTAATCATTAAGTGACTAATAAAAGGTTATTAAAAGGATTAATGATTTTAATAAAAAGGGTTTTTACTAAAATGAGAACCATAAGGTACCATGTATTTGAAAGCAAGCAAATACAATGTACATAGAGTTTTCATAACTATAATTAATGAAAACTTAAATCCCTTTGGAAACAAGTTTAACACCATCCTTTTACACGACACTCGAATCAATTGAGAACTATTTGTGGGATAAAGGTCACCTAACCACTTTTAGGGAACTTGTGTGTTTGAGGTGGGCTTAACATATTTATGGGATAAAGGTCACCTAACCACTTGTATGTGTAAACTCACACATGTGTGTAAGTAGGACGACTTGAATTGGAAACCATGTGCATAGGGTCACCGAAGCATGGCATATAATGGTGTTGATGGGATTTTACAAGCCAACTAAACGTAAGATTTTTAACCGATCCCATAAGGCTAGAAGTTGTAATAGGTTGCAATTGTCAAATGTTGAATACCTTGTTAATTTAAATAATGGGATAAAGGTCACCTAACCATCATTTTAAATGTAACGTTGGATTCTAGATTTTAAATATTAATTGTCTATGAGACATGAAAAGGGTATTAATGATTATAATGTAATATTTTAGAAATACTAATATGAACTTTGTAAATTTTGTAGAAATGACCGCAAACAATAAAGCTACCACCCCGACCGTCCATACCCTATCGCTGAGAACCATCTTAGAGAGGGATCGTCTTAACCATAACAACTTTATGGACTGGTTTCGAAACTTGAGAATTGTTCTCAAGCAGAAGAAAAGGGCCAATGTTCTTGACAATCCCATTCCTAACCAACCCGACCCCGAGGATGTTGAGGCCTATAATGATTGGCTTCAGTATACTGAGGATTCCATGCAGGTTTCCTGCCTCATGTTGGGAACTATGATTCCTAAACTCCAAAAGGACTTGGAGCATCATGGGGCATATGACATGATTACCCAGTTGAAGGAAATGTTCCTTCAACAAGCTAGGGTAAAGCGCTTCGAAACGGTTCGAGCGCTTCAAGCGTGTCGCATGGAAGAAACCCAATCGGTATCATCTTATGTTCTTAAGATGAAAAGCCATGTTGATCGCCCCGTCTCAAAGGAGCTGGCCACGGATTTGATCCTTAATGGCCTAAATAAAAGGTTTGAGACGTTCATAATGAATTACAATATGAACAGGTGGGACAAGAGCATTGGTGAGCTTCACGCAATGCTCACAAAAGCCGAGGCAGGGATGGGTAGAAAGGTTCTACCTGTTCTCTCGATCAATGAGGGAGGCAACAAGAAAAGGCCATACCCCGATCCCAAAGCAAATGTTGCTAAAGGAAAGGGGTACATCAAAGGCAAAGGGAAGGGGAAGGCTAAAGCGGAACCTCCAAAGTCTAAGCTTAAGAAGCCTAAGGTAACGGAGAACAATCCATGCTTTGAGTGTGGTGAGATAGGACATTGGAAAAAGAATTGTCCAACCTATGTCAAAGATTTGAGAAACAAGAGGGATGCTGGGCAAACCTCAGGCACGACTTTCATGATTCATATTGGTTTAAATGTTATTTCCTCAAACACATGGGTATTGGATACCGGATGTGGAACTCATATTTGCAATTTGTTGCAGGGGTTCAAAAGAAATAAGCACTTCAAGAAGGGAGACACAAGTCTCTACATGGGCAACGGAGCAAAAGTTGATGTCGAAGCCCAAGGAGACTATATTTGAAACTTTCAAATGGTTTGGAAGTTGTTCTTAAGAACATTTTGTATGCTCCTAGTTTGACTATGAACATATTTCTGTTTCCCTTTTAAAACAATGTGGTTATGAACTAAAGTTTGTTAACAATGGTATTTATGTTTGTATGGATGATGTGTTTTATTTCAAGGCTATGCCTTTTAATGGTATCTATGAATTGGTTCATGATGATTCATCCTACAATAACTCATTATACCAAACAAGCACCAACAAACTTAAAATGGGTTTAAGTGATTCATATCTTTGGCATTTTCGTCTTGGTCACATAAACAAGAATCGGATTCAAATACTTTAAAAGAATGGTCTTTTGAAAACAAATAAAAATGGTTCATTTGATAAGTATGAATCTTGTTTACAAGGTAAGATGACCAAGTTGCCCTTTAGTGGTACTAACGAGAGGGCAAAAGACTTATTGAGAGTCATACATTCAGATGTATGTGGTCCTTTTAAAACAATGACAAGAAATGGTGAAAGATACTTCATTACCTTTACCGACGATTACAGTCGCTATCGTTATGTGTACTTGACGACACATAAATATGAAGCTTTTGAAATGTTCAAAATCTTCAAGAATGAAGTAGAAAATCAACTCAATAAAACTATCAAAGTTCTTCGTTCAGATAGAGGAGGTGATTACCTCAATGAGGCCTTTCGGGATCATCTAACAAGTTGTGGGATCGTCTCACAACTTACTCCACCCGGAAAACCACAACATAATGGTGTGTCTGAAAGGAGAAACCGAACCCTATAGGATATGGTTCGATCTATGATGGCTATAAGCTCACTACCTCTATCATTTTGGGGTTTCGCATTGCTCTCCGCGGCTCGTATTTTGAATATGGCCCCGACCAAGAAAGTGGATACGACACCTTTTGAAATATGGCATGGAAGAGTTCCATCACTGTCATATATAAAAGTATGGGGTTGTGAAGCTTATGTTAAGCTAAACACCCAAAACAAGTTGGAAAGTCGATCCACTAAGTGTATATTTGTTGGATATCCCAAAGACTGTATAGGATACTACTTCTTTGATCCAACAGAGCTAAAAGTATTTATTGCTCGAAAGGCAGAGTTCTTAGAAGCTAAGTTCCTTATGGAAGGAATAACGTATAGAACAGTGGAATTTGATGAGGATCAAGATCCACAAGCCGATACACGTTTGGTTGACACTAGCAATCAACATGAAGTTGTTGATGATGATCAAGAGGTTAATCAATACACACAAAACGTTCGCAGATCTGGTAGAGTTAGCATTCCACTTGAAAGATATGGATTTTTCATGAATGGATGCTATGTGGTTGACTCCGATGAGCCAACTACATACCATGATGCAATGTCCAATTCAGATTGTGACAAATGGCTGGTAGCCATGAACGTAGAGATGCAATCCATGTATGACAACCAAGTTTGGGAATTGGTTGACCCTCCACTTAACTCCAAATCGGTTGGATGCAAGTGGGTTTTCAAGAAGAAAACGGATATGCATGGAAACTTGGATACTTACAAAGCAAGACTTGTAGCAAATGGTTTCACTCAAACTCAAGGGATTGATTATGATGAAACCTTCTCGCCTGTGGCGATCCTAAAGTCAATTAGGATATTATTTGCCATAGCTGCATATTATGACTATGAGATTTGGAAAATGGATGTCAAAACCGCTTTTCTTAATGGACATCTCGAAGAGACTGTCCCTATGGTTCAGCCTGATGGTTTTGTCGATCCACAACATCCTAATAAAGTATGCAAGTTAAAGAGATCAATCTATTGATTGAAACAAGCATCGAGAAGTTGGAATCAACGTTTTGATGAAGAGATCAAGAAATTTGGTTTCATCAAGAACGCTGACGAGGCTTGTGTATATAAGAAGGCTAGTGGGAGCATAATTACATTCTTAGTATTGTATTTTTATGACATACTACTTTTTGGAAATGATATGCCAACCATGGAAGGTGTTAAAACTTGGCTTGGAAGTTGTTTTTCCATAAAAGATCTCGGTGAAGCCGCCTATATTTTGAGAATAAAGATCTATAGGAACATATCAAGGCGGTTGATAGGTCTAAACCAAAGTCCATATATTGATAAAATCTTGAAAAGGTTCAAGATGGAAAACTCTAAGAAAGGTATGGTACCTATTCAAAGAGGGACTATATTGAGTACATCTCAATGTCCAAGCTCAAAGGATGAGGAAGATCGAATGAAGGACATCCCATATGCGTCTGCTATAGGATCCATCATGTATGCGATGATATGCACTAGACCGGACGTGTCATGCGCGTTAAGCATGACAAGCAGATATTAGCATAATCCAAGTAATAGCCATTGGATGGCTATTAAAAGTATATTGAAATACCTTAGGAGGACTAAGGATATGTTTCTAATATACGAATCTGATGAAGAGGAACTCGTTGTAAAGGGTTACACGGATGCAAGTTTCCAAACTGATCGAGATGATTCTCGATCACAGTCGGGGTATGTCTTCATTATGAATGGAGGAGCAGTGTCCTAGAAGAGTTCAAAACAAGACGTTATTGTCCACTACAGAATCCGAATACACAGCCGCCTCATTAGCAGCTCAGGAAGCTGCATGGATAAAGAAATTTATCGCCGATCTAGGGGTGGTCTCTACCATTCAAGACCCCCTAGAAATCTTTTGTGATAATGAGGGTGCGATTGCACAAATTAAGGAACCCCGTGCACATCAAAAGACTAGACACATTGAGCGGAGATTCCAATACATAAGGGATGAAGTTGAAAAGGGAAAGATATGTATTCGTAAAGTTCACACCGATCAAAAATTTGCGGATCCACTCACGAAGCTCCTTGAAAGGGCAAAGCATGAAAGTCATACTTGTGCCTTAGGACTTTGATATTCTAGTAAATGGAATTGATCTGTTTAGTTTTTAAAAGTTTGGAACAATGTAATATTTAACTCTTTCATATATTTGTGATATTCTGAGTTATGTTCCTTTTAGCATGTATGCATCCATGAATATGTTTATTATTCTAAATGTCCGTAGTCGGTAATGTTTGTGGGAACAAATATGAACCTAAGACTATTATAAACATGGATTGGTGGATATTCATAAGGCATGAATATAGAGCAATTGGTTGCTGCCAAAGTTCATAGATATTTGTGGGATACAAATATTGGACTGACCCGCGTCTAATATTTTACTACATGAAATCTTCTTGATTGATCATAAGTAAATTTGAGTAAAAGCCAATATCAGTTGGTATCCTCTGACCTGAGATACATATTGGGTTATGATATTCACCAAAATGTTATACCTTGAGCTAGTTTTTCACTGCTCTGAAATAATGGACAGTACATAAGGCTATGTTCAGGTGTGAAACGAGGTGATTGTGAGAAACGTATGTAGTCAAGACGGAATTTGTTTGTCTTATTCGTTGAGAGCAAGATGTCTAAGGCCTGATTAAGTAAAATTAACAAGGAATGATCATTCTGTGTCCTTGGATTTAACATGACATCTGTAACAAAAGGATAAATGATTGATTCACCTAAATCATTTCAAGTTGGATACTTAAAGGGGATGATGTTATTGAATGGCTTTTAGTCATGCGTATTAAGGGTAGTAAACCGTTGTTAGGCGGTATTTACTGCTTGCATCAATCTTCTATGAATCTTGTGCAAGTGGGAGATTGTTGGATTCTTTATGCCCAAGACACATAGAACATTGATGTGGTTGGTACGTTATGATCCAAGTCGGGTCATACCCAATAACAAGCTTAGCAAACACCAATTAATATTTAATTGATGATATGATCATGCAATTAAATAATTACACCAATTTAGAAAAATGGGTTTCTAAATAAGTTGCATATGAGATGGAACAACTTATAGGGATATTTTGTTCATGGGTATTATTTGTAATGTTATTTAAATTGGTTAAATAACATCAAGTAATAAAAGTGTGTATAAGTTATGTAATTAAAGGTTAATTACATAACTTATTCTAATTACTAGTTAAAATAATTAGTAGATAAATTTGGGGGAAAACCCCAATTTGAAGTGTGTTTCGGCCGCCCCTTTAGAGGGGTTGGTTCCGGTTGGTTCCTTTTGCTTCATTCGAGGTCTTGAAACAATACACTCTTGACTAGACACACACTCCACCTCTCTCTCTCTCTCATACATGCAAGAACCAAAAGGTGAAGAATTCTCTCTATTTTGAAGAAAAACTCACAGCTGGAATAGGGTTCCAGAAGCCCTCTTGGTTCGTTTTGGTGTAGAAATTCTAGCAACAAAGGTGCTTTGATTGATGCTTGTAGGTATGGAAGCTTGAGGACACCTCTCCTTGGTGTTTTGGCCGTTCAAGAACATCATCTTCTTCCTCATATCTCACGTTTTTGGAAGCTCAACAAAGGTAGTTTTATGGGTGCTTATTTTGGTTGTTATCTCTTCTTGATAGCTACTTGATTCACATATATTTGATCCTATGTTCTTGGGTTTGTTATTGCTAAGTATTATGCCTTAATTTTCTGTTTACAAAACATAATATTAAGGTTTTATTCCGCTGCGTTTCATGTTTAAATGGTTAAACAACTTTGATAATGGTCTAACAAACCCAACACTTTGAGTTGCTGATGATTGATGAGAATGATGTTGTTGAGAATGATGTTGTTGATTTCGTCTCGTATCAGCAGTTGATTGTTGATTGCATTCCCTTGAGAAATGCCATATAGATTGCATTTGTAGCATCTCACCTTGGACTTATCAACCCCAATCTTTGTTGTTCTTCCTGCTGCTGCCAAGTTCTTGCTTCTTCTCAAATACATTTTGGCTCAATATGCAAACATGGCCATTTGCCATTGAAGATCCATCTCTTCTACTTTATCAGGATGAAGTTCTTCAAGATCGTGATGAAAAATGTGTTCAGGTGTTAGAGTGCTACCCAGATAAGCTTGAAAGCTTGAACTGAATGCTGTAAAAGCAGCTTTCTTTGTTCTTGTGAGTCCAGAACCACAGTGATTGGCTCTGCTTCATTGTTGTTATTGGATGAGGATGATTTTGCTAAAGAGGTAGATGAGGTTTTCTTTTCATCATGTCTTCCTCTTTCCTTCTTTGATTAATTGCTTTGAGTGTTTGATCTGGATGGTCTTGAGTGTTTGATCTGGAAGGTCTTGCAGCATAAAAACCAACTTCTTCTTCATGGGTTAATTAATGACAAACTCTTAATGTGTTAGTATTCAACTAAAACAGAATTCCTTTGTAAATGAGCTAATTAATGACAAACTCTTAATTATCGGTTAATTAAGACGTTACAGTCAAAATTAGTCAATCCTCTTAATTCATTCTTAAACAACAATCAAATCGAGGATGTTTGATGATATGATATTGTTCAATTTGCTTTAACAACCGTTGATTTTCGATCTATAACACAAATATATGAATCAAATCGGTGTTGATGTATATTGATGATATCTAAGCAATGGAACAGTACTCATTGAACTATAAATAAGAGTTTGATGATTTTAATTTGATTTACACCAAATTGTTGAGTAGAATTCCTTTGTTAGCTATCTATTAGCAACTCAACTTGTATGTTGATTAGATAATTCAATATTGAATATGAGTTATGAACTCTCAATTCGTTATGAACACCATTAAAGCATTTTTACTCAAAATCAATAGATCTGATCTGATAGATCTAATGATATAAAAAATCAATCGAACAAAGCTAACACCAATAAATCAATTGATCTAGATCAATGAACACTTGGCTCTGATATCACCTGTGAATCCAAGGATCGCAATCAGGAATTATCAAGTTAGATTGAGTCGAATAGTGATCGCGAAATTATAACTACTCGTTGTTCAATTGATTGATGATAAAATAACAATTCTAATATTAATGAATGAAGAATCACGATTGATTCAAAAGTATTTCATTAAAACAATTTAACAATTACAAATGAAACAAATAACAATTGTTGTTTGTTGATTTCTATGATTCTATTGATGATTTGGTGTAAATGTTGATGATGTTGGTAGAGTTTGATACTAGGGTTATGATTACTGGAAATTAAGGTTTTGTGTTTGATTGATATATTGATGAATGCAATGATCGATCCTCAAAGAGTGAACCTATGCCTTGTATTTATAAGCTCTGCCATTTATATTAGGGTAACAGTAACTTTCTTATTTGGGTAAGAAAGTTACTTAGAGAATGTCATGATGTGACATTCTCTGACTAAATTAAAGTTGTCCGTAGAAGTTGACTTTATGTATGTAACTTAGTGTTTGACTTGTTGACTTGATGTACTTGGTGATGTACATTACAAGTGTCTTTGGACTTCCATAGGACTTGGTCTTCCTTAGAGGACTTCATCTGCAGCTGACTGTTCTTCCGCAGAGGATCCTCGGATACACAAATCCTTTGTTGTTGTTGCAGAACATCTATGGAAGTTCTAATTGTTCATCCGTAGATAGTTCTGACACTTAGTCAATTATTGTTCATGCAATCACATATAAATCAATATATAATGGGGTTAACCTTTATACATTCATTACATATCAAAGAAGTCTGATGTACAAGAGTTCATTACAAATCCTGATTAATGTTCTAAGCCTATACAATGAATTTAGACCTACTGGTCCTAGATCTAACACTGAGCCTACCCGGATATCAAATAAGTCATGCCCCTTTCGAAATTTTGAGATAGGCAGAGTGAATGATATAACGATTGTAATTATATCATTTCCCATTTTAGATTATATATCATATTCTTTAACAAAACAACTTCTTGTTGTATTTTCTATTGTATTTGAATGTTTTTGTAAATTTTGATTTTTACTCAAGGTTAATCATGCCAATTGATTGCACTAAGAATTCAAACCGACTAGGATCAAATGCCTTAGTGAACAAATCAGCTAATTGAATATCCGTGTGGACCTGTATCAACTTGATTAACCCTTTTTCAGCACAGTCTCTCAAAAAGTGATATCTAACTTGAATGTTGAATTGGATTGTTTGTTATGAACATGGCTGTTGTGTTGTCATTGTGGATTGGTGTGTGCAAGAAGTTAAAACCATAATCAAGTATTTGGTTTTGAATCTAGAGAACTTAAGAACAACAAGCTAAAGCTCCTATGTACACAGCTTCTGCTCTTGAAACAGACACGTTTGTCTGCTTCTTGCACTGCCAGGAGACCAGTCTAGAACCAAGAAATTGACAACCACCAGAAGTGGACTTCCGATTGAAGTTGCATCCCCTGTAGTCAATGTCTGTGTAGGCATAGAGGTTGAAATCCCCTTCCTTTGGATACCATAATCCAAGTGTAGGCTTGCCTATGAAATATCTAAATATCCTCTTAACAACATTTGCATGCGAATCCTTGAGATCTACTTGATATCTGGCATAAACACATACACCAAACATTATGTCAAGTCTGCTTGTTGTTAGATACATGATTTTCCCAATCATTGATCGATAATAAGTCTGATCCATTGATTTGCCATCTGAACCTGGACCTATCTTCATTTTGATAGACTGACAATCTGCAAAATGAAACTTCTTTAGCATGATTTCCATGCATTTTGATTGATTTATGAAGATTCAATCTATTGTTTGTTGTACTTGCAATCCTAAGATGAGTGTAAGCTCCCCTGTAGCACTCATCAGGAATTTGGAATGCATAATGCTTGTTTGTAGATCCAAAAATGATATCATCCACGTAGATCTGGAGTAGAAACAATTATTGTCTTTTTCTCTTTCTGAATAGGGTCTGATCAATCTTTCCTTTCTCATACCCGTGTGTAAGAAAAAAAAATGATAGAGTCTCCTACCACTTTCATGAGGCTTGATGTAGACCATACAAATCTTTGTCAGGCTTTTATACCCTGTGTGGGAAACTTGGGTCTTCAAATCCTAGTGATTGACTCACATAGACTTCTTCAGAGATTTTACCATAAAGAAATGCACACTTTACATCCATTTGATACATACTGAATTTCATGGATGTAGAGTAAGCAAGGAAAAGTCAAGCTTAATTGAGCTGTTGTCTTGAAGAGTCTCTTTTATATTCTTGGGTATAGTTTGACACAGAAAGAATATTGACTTGCTTCTTGTCACCCGCTCATCTAAATCACCAATGATGTTTGACACTAGATGATCCTTATGTATCTTGGTGGTGGGAATTGAGTCACCAACAATTGATACATCAAGGTTGGAGACATTCAGATCATCTTGGTGAGAGGAACCTTCAGGTTGTGATGTAGGTGAATGGTGAAAGTAATCAAAGGCTTCACCAGCTTTAGCTTAAACATCAACAGCACTTTGAAGACTTTCATCATTTGCATTCCTTTCAGTTTCAACAGGAAAAGTAGCTTATTCTGGATTTCTAACTTCAATAGATGATTCTTCTGAAGGAGTGGGAAGTGTACTAGGACCAACCTCAATTGAAACACTCTGATTTTGTACTTCTTATCTAACAATATCAGCTTGCAATTGAACATCTTCAATAAATTCATTAGCAAAAGAAGGAGGAATCATAGGAAAGTCATCTCTTCTCTCTACTGTTCTTGAAGATCCAGCTGATTGTAGGTTACCAACATTTGACAAATGAAACTGATCAAAAGATCTTGTAAATGAGTCAATATCAAACAACTAATCAGGACTATTGATTGACTTAGGAAGGAGTGCTCATTGAATTGAACATTGGTTGATTTATCAATAATGTTTAATCTAGGATTAAATACTCTGAAAGCCTTTGAAGCAGAGGATTATTCTACAAAGAATCCCTTACCAGACTTAGGAGCAAACTTTCTGCAGGACCGTTTAAGGGCTTAAACACAATTACAACACAACAACACAATGAGGAGATTAACTAAACTTTAATCAAACAGTGAACTGGGTTAACCAAAGTGATACAAAGAACACAAGTAAAGCAAGAGACAGAACAAGAGAGTATGGGTTTCAAGGAGGCAGTATATTGCTTTCTCAAGTTCTTTTACAAGTGTTACAAAGCATAAAGAAAGATACAAGAACTTGAAATACTTATACTACAACCTACAGCCGGCTATACTTTGAAAGCCAGCTGGATACAATTGACTAGACACTAACAAAATCAATTGTAGGATCAAAAGGCATATCTGCCTTTTGACCTTGTGACTATGACATGCCATAGCTCACATCCTTATACATTACAAAAAGGATAAAGTACACAAAGTGGAAAGTTACAGACTCAAGACCTCAATGTACAGTTACCAAAAGCATGGACCTTTTCACCAACTCATGTAAGTTGGTGACTTTATAGAGATGCAGCGGAAAAGGTGCTTTATGGAACAGTACATCAGATAAAGCATGTGTACTAAAAGTCTTCGGAAGAAATCTGTCTTCATAGGTTGAAGCTTCGGAAGACTTTGTCTCTGAAGCTTCGGAAGACTTCATGTTTGGCTTCGGAAGATATTGGTCTTGGCTTCGGAAGATTTTACACTTACAGTATTTTCTAATGCATTGTGTAAAACTTCCGAAGCATTCTTCACTTCAGTACTTAGTGCATGTTGCTGAGACACTTAGGATGTTTTGGGTTGCATCAGACTTCAGGAATCCTTACAAACTCCCCCTAGGCTGATGCTACCAAAACACTTAGAAGATCTTCAAATGTTGGTAGTCTTCAGTACAATCAAGACCATTCCTTTCTTCATTAGATGGTCAGGATCATCAAGACTCTCATAGTATCTTCTCATCTCAAAGAGATCATGCAGAGGTAAGTTGATTATGTCTTGCCATGAGTAGACATTCTCAACACCTTGATCTCTGATAACATTCCATCTTTCTGGATTGGTAGAGTAAGTCCAGGACAAGATGGGTGTCTCAGTAGTTAGAGGAGCCACTTGAATAGGAGTTGATTGGGCTGTCTCATCATGCACTTCCTCAGTTGATCTGATTCAGCCTGAGGTGCAGAGGTAGATGACTTTGGCTTCTTCTTTTTAGTCTTTGGTTTAGAAGCCATCCTCTTCTTCCTCTTGGATGTCTTTAACTGAGAAGACTGGTCTGCAGCACCATGTTGATCATCAGTGTCTTTCTCAGTTGGGTGTTCCTCCCTCACAGGTTCAGAAGGAGAGGGAGTTTGACCCTGCCTAGGATCAGAAGATGAAGCTTGCTGAGGCTCAGCTGGAGGTGCTGGTTGAGGTGTCTCTGGTTGTTCAAACTTGACCTCCACTTCAGGTGGGACTTGACTTGGAAGAGAGTGCAAGTCAATGAGTTCTCCAGTTTTAATCTTCTGCTTGATCACCCTAATATGCTCATCCATAGTGGATAGAGACATGGGGCCAAGTCTCCTTCCGGAGAATCCATATAGCTTCAAGAAGCTCACCATTCTTTGTCTGTCAGCAGACTTCTTTGCATTCTTTTGAATGATGGCTCTTGACTTTGCAGCTTCTTCCCTTAGCTTCCTTTTGGTTGTTTTTCTTTCTTTGACTAGCTCAAGCTCAAGTTGCTTTAGGTACTCGAACTCAATGAAGTCATAGGACAGGGGAAGAAGTGCATCTGCCTGATAGAAGCCTGTGGCACTCAGGTAGTTGATCATCTTGATCCTATCTTCTTCTTTATCTACCTGAGGTTCTTGTAGAGCCACATCTTCCTGTGCAGGACTTTCTTGAACTGGTGAGAGAGTGGGAGCATGCTTGTAAAGTCTTTTCTGTCTCTTCTCCTCTTTGAATTGGAGAAGTAGCCTTGCATCCTCTTTCTCCTTCATCTCTCTTGACACTTCCATGTCAGCCAGTTCATTTAACTCTTCTAAGGGGAGGGAGATGATTTCATCAATATCATAGTTCCTAGTCTATAAGTAGGTAATCCTGACTGCCCTTAACTCATCATCTTGAGTATTTGGTCTGGGGGCAGCCCTGATTGCAGCTTGCATGAAGCTAGATGACCCAGTAGAACTTTCTCTCCTTAGTCTCCTTTTCCTCTCTCTATCTTCCTCCTCAATTTCCTCAGGAGTCATTATCCTTTTCCCTTTGTCACCAACAGACCTTTGTGACTCAAGGTGGATTGAGGCTTGGCCTTCATTGCTTGGTGTAGCTTCCATGCTCTGGCCAGAGAGAGGCTGAGAAACACCTTCACCAGCAGGTGTCTCAGATGGAGTTTGGACCTCTGCAGCAGTTGTTGATGATGAGACAGGGGTCTCAGGTTCTGCCACTGGGCCTTCAGTCAAGGTTTCCCCTATGAAACTAATCTTAGGGTCCACCTCAACATCCACTTGACCGATGACATTGCCTGATTGCCTAAGTCTCCTTCTTAGAGTGAACTCTGCAAGGATCCTGTCTTGGATTCTTTGAGCCAGCCTGTCAGCTTGTCTTGAATTGCTTGGATTGACAAGTGGCAAGTTGACTAAATCCAGTCTTTCATAGAAGCTCAGGCTTTGGAATTGAAAAACTTATTGTTGGCCTTGAACTCTGTGAAGTATAAGGGCTCTCCTGTCATCATCATACCTCCACCTTATGATGTAGTTGCCAGTTCCTTGTGGTGGAGATGAGACAGCCCTTGGTATACCTTCCTCAAAGAGACTCCTGATCAGTGAGTCTATAGAGTCCACATTAATGTGAACTTGAGGAAGTTGCTGAGAATGCACAACAGCAAGTGAGGATGGTGAGTCCTCTATGTCCATTCTCTCTGAAGAACTCCCAGGTTCTGTGGTTGTAACAACTTTCTCCCCCTTTTTGGTAGCATCACCCACTTGCATAGGTGAGCTGGAGGATAAGTCAATCACTTCCACAGGTTCTTGTGTTCCTGGTTGAGCTCTCCTTAAAGGTCTCCCAGCTAGTTTTTCCTTCAGATATGAAATCTGGAATTGCTGATCATTGACCCTGTTTTGTAAGGTAGTCACCTGAGATTCCAAGTGACTAACCTTAGAGACTAAATAGGTGCATGTTTTTGACAATTTCTGCACCTTTAGTCTCAAATTCCCCTCATCTTCATCAGAAGAATCATTGGGGGATGAGATGATTGAACCAAAGTCCTCTCTCTCACCACCAGCTTGAGTTTCTTGGCTGCTGGTTTTCCTCTGCTCACTGGCAGCCTCAGTTGAGATGCCAGTGGGCTGAGTTGCCATGGTTGAGGTCTTAATGATGTAATCACTTTCAAAAGTGAGAGCCTCTTCCATATGGACATCCTGAACAGGTTCAGAAGTGTCCACCTCAGTAATAGGTGACTGATGTGGGATAGACTGAGGAGAGTCAGAGGTACTCATCTCTCTTTGAGTAGGGGAGGAGAAGAGAGACTCATGGTACTCACTGAATCCTAAGTCTTCATCAGTATAAAAGGATAGGTTGGGAATAGGTTGGTTGAGATCCAAAGGCTGGGGATGGTAGCTGTCCCCTGAAGGTTGTTCACTTGAGTGTTGAGACTCAGAGTGAAGGCTTAAAGCTGTTGGGCTAGTGAGCTCATCAGGGTGAGCATGAGGAACCTCAGCCCTGATAGATGAAGTAATGGGAGTGGTTTGCTTCTCAGGAGAAGTGGGAGCTCTAGTGTCCACTTCTTCCTGTAAGGTTGAGTATATGGGGGCCTGCACAGACTCAATAGCCTGAGCAGGGGTTCGTTTGGATTTTCTTTGGTAGGTGAGGGTGATTTCTGGTCTTTTTAGGGGTAAGGATAAAAGAGGTGTGGGTTCAACACTGTCACCTTGAGCAATGAGCTCTAACATTTTTGGGACTAGGGCTGTTTCTATCCCTGAGAAGCCTACAGTTGGCTTCTTCATTATTTTAAAGATGCCGGGCTTCATCTATCCCAATTTAAGAATATTACTTGTTTCCCTCAACTGTGAGCCCAGTTCACAGTTGAGAATGTGTTGAACATATCTAGGAAACATGTAATACTCTAAGGAGTCTAAGTTGGCAAGTAAATTAGTATAAACAAATTGTGAATACCTGAACTTGACCCCCTGAATCATTCCATGAACTATAAAGGAGAGATCCTCAGGAATCTGGTCCCATCCACCATGCTTGTTTGATAAGCTGTGGATAACCACATGGAGCAGGAATTTCCATTGGGATGAGACCTTCCCTTTCCTGAAGGTCTTTACAGAGAAATCTCCCTCATAGCCCATCTGCTCAAAGGAATGATTAACAGCTTCTTTTGGGAAGGACACCACACCTTCTTCATCATCCAGCTGCAAATGTTGGTTAATGATGGCCGGAGTGATGAAGATTGTCCTCCCTTGCACTGTGGCAGATAGTGCCTTCTCCCCATCCATAATGACCTCTTGGCAGGTCTTCCAAATTCAAGCAAGTGATCCTCATATAGAGTAGGATCGATGGTCAGGGGGGTGAAATAGTTTGACAGAGTCAAGAATTGGCAAATCCTTGAGAAACTTGCATCTTTCTCAGAGCTTAACAGAGCAACTTGATTATGTTGCCTGTGAAGTTGCATGGAGAAATCTGGGTTGTTTCTGCGGTTAAGGTTGGCCATTTCAGAAGCTTAAGGGTGAAGAAAGGTAGAAAGCAAAGGCGGTTTAGAGAATTAGGTTAGAGAAATAGTAGAATTGAGGAAGATAGTGGGAAAGAGGGGGAACCGTTGGGTATTTATGTGAAAAGGGATTTGAACCAAAGTTAATGAAAGAGGATAAACTTTGAAATCCGGAAGTCGGTCCCACCTCTAAAAAGGTAGTTTACTTTTGCTCAAAAAGTAGTTTTCTTGGAATTCGAAAAGCTTTCGAAGGTAATTTGTCTTCGGAAGTTTTGATTGAGAAAGCTTCCGAAGCTAAAATGGCTTCGGAAGATTTTCCTGAGAGTCTTGAAGATTTATGCTTCGGAAGAGAAATAAACCCCTGGATGCTTTGTATAGGAATAAACAAAGCTTCCGAAGGTTAATTTTGCTTTGGAAGGAAAAGGTCCTTAAAAATAAAAAGTGTCTGAGATAAGAATTTTAAGCTTCGGAAGATGAATTTGACTTCTTCCGAAGGTAAAATCTCTTAGACAGTTGAAGATCATGATAGGTTGGACTCACTTTAGTATAGATGTTTACTTTTCATTGTAATAGGACTTGTGTTAGTTTCATTTTGTATTTTGATAGTTATTAGCAGTTTTGGCAGTCCAGCGAAACTGTGAGCGAATCTATAGTTTCGCTCACAGTTTGCTGTTTTGGTTCACCCGGCGAACTTATGTTCTGCCGGGCGAAACTATAGTTTCGGCATGACAGTTTCGCTTGTAGCGAAACTGTCAGCGAAACTATGACTGCTATATATACTATTGTTATTTCATTTTGCAGGATAAGTTTTGCAAAACCCTAAACGTGGAATTCTGTTGCAAACTATCATTCTCAAGCAGTTACTTCATTGAAATACAATTGTGCTTATTGTTATTGAGTGAGTTTGTTCATTTGAATATCAATTATGTCTTGATTCATCATATTCATCTCTCAATTGTTTGTTATTTGGTTTATGTATGTGATATTGATCAAACTATCCTATCAATTGTACTGTTCATCGATCACATGGACCAACAATATGGTATCAGAGCCTTAGTGCTCTTGATTTGTTGAGTTTTGGTGGTTTTGGTCAATATCTAGGTTCAATCAATTCTCATTGGATTATCAGCTGTTTTTGGGATGGAAATTGATTGAATTATGTTTGTTCTTCATTGAGGAAGATTCTACAATCATCAGATCTCAAATTCATTGAGTTTTGGATGATTTCGGATTGATTTTAAGGTGAAAAAGGGTTTTCAGATCGACGAGCGAAACTACAGTTCTTACAGCGAAACTGTGATCTTCATTCAGCGAAATTATGAGTTATTTTGGATTTGAAGTTGTTTTCTAGAGTTTCAGCGAAAGTATCTCTTTGAACGAAAGTTCAGCAGTGTTTTTGATCAATTATCAAGCGAAAGTGCTGCCGAATCTATTCTGAACGAAAGTTCAAGCTTGTTTCCTGCGAAATTAGCAGCGAAACTAAGCAATTGTTGTCTCTGATTCAAGCGAAAGTGCTGCTGAAATTGCAAGAGAAAGTGTCTGTGTTTGCGAAAGTGTTTGTTTTAGCGAAACTGTTAAGCAAGTCTACTTTCTCAGCGAAGTTGTTAGCGAATTTGTCAGCGAATTTACCAGCGAAATTACCAATCTTTCTGCGAAACTATCATGTCAAAATTAACTACTCTCACACTTGCGGATCTTGAAAGTGTTGCTCCTAATAGACCTCCAAGACTCATTAATGGAGATAATTTTGAAGATTGGAAGAGATGTCTCAAGGCTTTCTTTTTCTATACAGATCATAATCAATGGGAATCGATTATTTCAGGTCCTCATATACCTACGGTTACAGTTGGTGATGTCGTTTCTCAGAATAAAGATCCATCTTCTTATACTGAAAGAGATCTGAAACTGATTGATCGTGATCAAAAAGCATTTGGTGCTCTAACTCTCTGCTTGGCTCCTGACATCTACAATCGTTTTGCAGAGCATAAAAATGCTAAATCTCTTTATGATGCTCTCTGTGAATTCTTTGATGGGAATGCAGATCTGGTGAAAGACAAGAGTATTCAAGCTGAAAAGGAGTTTAATTCGTTTGTAGGATATAAGAATGAAAGTTTGACAGATCTTACAAATCGATTCTTAACTGTTTCAAGCACTCTGAAGAAATATGATGAAAGACTCTCCAACAGTGAACAAGTTAACAGACTTCTCGATTCTCTTCCACCACAATGGAGTCTTCAAGTGAGGATGCTCAAACAAGAAAGAGGTTTTACAGATTATAAGCTGATGGATATCATTAATAAGTTGAAATCTTTTGAGTTGGATATGAAAAGAAGAGAATTTAACCAGACTATGATGCCCACACCTGGTTTTTCTCAAAATGCTGCTTTATTGTCATCCGCTGCAAACTCTCACATTCAGAATCCAATTCAAGGAGGGAGCAATACAAGTAATTTCTCAAGTGGTAGTAATCATGTTGGAAAGGAATTGGGAAATTCTAAGGTGAATGCTGAAACTACTATTCCATCTGAAACAATGGCTCTTTTTGGAATGTTTGTTCAGAGCTATGAAGCTCTTGTTGCTGGTGAATTGAAAGGTAAAGGAATGACTATGGAGGATATGTATCAAGTTGATCCTGATGATTTGGAAGAAACTGACATTCAATGGCAAATGGCAATGTTAACTTTAAGAGCTCGGAGGTTCATGGAAAGAACAGGAAGAAAGAACTTCGGTGGTCAATCATCAACCTCAAAACTAGGATTTGACAAGTCAAAATTGAGATGCTTCAACTGTAAACAATTGGGACATTTTAAACGTGAATGTCCATTACCAATTGTAACAGATCCTAGTAACACTGGAGTGCCAAGATTGACAGAGAAAGTAAAGGAAGAGGGAAATTCAAAAAAGGAGTCAGCCTTGATTTCTAATTTTGACTGGAGTGCAGAGGTGGAAGAAACAAGATCTGAAATAAATCATGCTTTAGTTGCTGAGATTGTGAAAAGTGATGAGATGGAAGTTGAGAAAGATGAATTTGTGTTGTTTAAGGAATTCAAAGGAGAGAATGAATCTTCAGTAAAGAAGAAAGAAGAGAAGGATGATGGAGAGAAGAAAGAGAAAACTACAGATTCAAAAGCTGTGAAAGGAAAAGAGAAGGATGATGCGGCTGCTACTGTTGAGGAAAGGAAATCGAGTACTCCAGTATGCATGTGCGATAAAGCTTTAGCTGCCGAAAAGATGGTAATGGGACTTCCTTATGAGGTAATACAGGATATGTGCTCATCTGCTTGCAAAATTAGACTTTTTGGGGTTTATAAGGCGAATCGTTTGTTAATTGATAATGAAAAGGATTTAAAACGAATTAATGATGAACTTAAAATGAATGAATCAAAATATTTTGTGAAATTAAATGAGGCTTTAAAAGAAACTGATCATTTAAAAAGAATTGTTTTAGAAAGGAATGTAGAGATTAATACTTTGACTGAACGGGTTGCTCTGGCTGAATTTGAAGCAAGCAAACTTCAGTCAAAGTTAGATAAATGGACTATTTCTGGAATGAAACATGATGATCTTTGTAAATCTCAACGGGGAGCAAGAATTAAAACTGGTTTGGGTTATGATAATGTACAGGTTTATCCTCCTCCTAGTACATATTGTTATTCTCCTATGCCTGTTCCTCATCCCTCTAATGATTTAATCAAATCAGATACTGACAGTATGTCTGCAGGTTTAGTTGGGAATAACTCTAAGTACATTCGTGAAGACTACGACTATGGACCAACTAGTGGGCTTGGATGCACTAGTTCTAGTACACCTGAAAAACAGCAGTCTGTTTTAGATAATAAGTCTAGTTTAAATTCAGTGTTTGTTTCTAGTTTAAATGTAACAGACTTGAATGTCTCATGTTCTCCTGATTGTTCTATTTCATCTTGTAATTCAAATCTTAATAGTGATGATTTTTGTTCTGGTTATGAATGCAATGAATCTGATGTTTCACCTAAAACAACTGAGCAACTTAAAACTAATTCTTTTGAAAAGTTCTTTTCTCAACCTATTCCATCTTTCATACCATTAAATATGACATCTTCAGAAAAATGCAGTTCTCCTTCATCTGAAACTGGTACCAATGGTACGAGTTTTACTGATTTGTCAGAAGAATCAAGTTCTGATTTTGTAAAGAATAACTCTGAGTCAAATAAACAAAAACATCATGAGATGTATGAGACATTCAGTGATGTTGATTCTAGTTTGTCTGAATGTGATGAGGAGATTATTATTGATCCTATTTTTATCTCATCACATCATCGACCTAGATTCAAACATCATTGTTTCAGGTGTGGTGAAGAGGATCATCTTATCAAAAATTGCCCTTTGATTGAAAGATCCTCTAATAGAAATTGTTTTGGGAATAAATTGACAAAATTGGTTAATAATTTCTTTAATAAAAAAACAGCTTCTTTAAAAACAAAGGTTGTTCAATCTTGGGTCCCTATTACTCCTGGCTAAATGATTTGTTCATTCATTTCAGGGATCTTCTTCAAAGATTGTAAACAGTCTGTGGCATGTTGATAGCGGCTGTTCCAAACACATGACGGGATTAAAGGATTTGTTGACTAATTATCGAATTATCGATGGAGGATATGTGGCATTTGCTGGAGACAAGAAGGGTGGAAAAATGATTGGACAAGGAGAAGTTACCAATGGCTCTCTTACTCTGGAAAAAGTCAACCATGTTCCTGAATTGGCATTTAATCTTCTGAGCGTCTCTCAAATTTGTGATAAAGATATTCCAGTTCTATTTAAATCTGACGAATGTTTATTTTTGAAATCAGAGATAGCTATTCCAGAAGATTTAATTCTCATGCGTGCTCCAAGGAAACACGATACATATCTTCTTGATATGAATTCTAATGAGTCAAAAGCTACTGCAACTTGTCTTCTCTCAAAAGCTTCGACATCTGAGTCACTCTTGTGGCATCGTCGATTAGGCCATGTCAATTTTAAGATAATTAATAAATTAGTAAAGAACAATCTTGTTAGAGGACTTCCTTTAAAAGATTTCTCTGTGACTGAAAAATGCATGGCATGTGCCAAAGGGAAACAACATAAGAAACCTCATAAGCCTAAACTTTTAAATAGCATATCAAGTCCTCTAGAGTTGTTACATACTGATTTATTTGGGCCAATCAGTGTTAAATCCATTGCTAAAAAGTCCTTTTGTCTTGTTGTTACAGATGATTTTTCACGTTATTCATGGGTGAGGTTTCTTGCTCACAAAAGTGAAGTTGCAGAGGAGTTGCAGAAATTAATCATTTCATTGAATCAGTCAGTAAGAAAAGAGTTATGGGATTAAGAAGTGACAATGGCACTGAATTTAAAAATCAGATTCTTGACTCATTTTGTGCTCAAAAAGGGATCGTGAGACAATTTAGTGCTGCAAGAACACCCCAGCAGAACGGAGTTGCAGAAAGAAAGAATCGTACTCTTGTGGAAGCTGCTCGTACAATGTTGATAGAATCCTCATTACCTGTCATTTTCTGGGCTGAAGCTGTTAATTGTGCATCTTATGTTTTAAACAGAGTGCTAATTGTGAAAGATAAAGTGAAGACTCCTTATGAACTTTTTCATAAGAGGAAGCCACTAATTGATTTCTTTCGCCCATTTGGATGTTCTTGTACGCTTCTGAATACTCAAGCTCAAAAGACAAAATTTGGTGTGTTTCTGATGAATGTTACTTTGTTGGATATTCTTCTTCACAAAAGGCATACCGAGTTTACAACAAAAGAACACGTATTGTTCAAGAGTCATTTTATGTTGACTGGCAAGAATCAAATCCTTCTGAAGTTAAATCTGAACCTGCATGGTTCTTTGATTCCAATACTGTGTTCAATTCATTTAATTTGCCAGTTTTCGATGATGATATGTCAAGTCCATGTACTCAAACGAATATTATTCCATCATCTTCATCGTCTGTTCCATCAATTCCACAAGTAACTGATGCTGTTTCAATTGATGTCAGCTCATCGTCTCCGATGCCTGATCAAGCTCCATTATCTGATTCTTTATCTCCTACATCTCCTAACTTCCCTGATTCAACACCTGTCATTGATACACCTTCATCTACTCTTTCTCCGGCGGCTGATACTTCTTCAACTATCTTTCCTTCTTCAGGAGATTATAAAACTTTGAAAGATCATCCGCTTGATAATGTAATTGGATCTGTTTCTGATGGTGTTCGCACACGAAGTCAATCCGGTCTGATTAATGTTTGTCTTTTCTCATGCTTCATTTCTCAAATTGTTCCTAAAAATGTTCATGCTGCTCTACAAGATCCGTGTTGGGTAGAGTCTATGCAGTTGGAACTTCAACAGTTCAGGAAGCTTAAAGTTTGGACTTTAGTTGATTTACCTCCCAACAAGTATCCAATTGGTACAAAATGGGTATTTAAGAACAAACCAGATGATCGGGGTGTGGTGGTGCGAAACAAATCTAGACTTGTAGTGCAAGGCTTTGCTCAAGAAGAAGGAATTGATTATACAGAAGTCTTTGCTCCAGTTGCTCGTCTTGAAGCAATCCGAATATTTCTTGCTCATGCTGCTCATAAACAGTTCAAAGTGTACAGATGGATGTGAAATGTGCTTTTCTCTATGGCGACATTGACAACCACCAGGCTTTGAAGATCCTGATTTTCCTGATAAAGTGTATAAGCTTGATAAATCTTTGTATGGACTTCATCAAGCACCCAGAATCTGGTATGAGACTCTTACACAATATCTTTTAAGCAATGGTTATTCTCGTGGTACCATTGATATGACCTTATTTAAGAAGGAGGTGAATGGTGAAATGATCTTTGTTCAAGTGTATGTCGATGATATTATTTTTGGATCCACAAACTCTCAATTGTGTAGAGAGTTTGAAGAAGTGATGAGTCAACGGTTTGAAATGAGCATGATGGGTGAAATGTGCTTCTTTCTTGGCTTGCAAGTTGAACAACAGAAAGAAGGAATTCTTATTCACCAAGAGAAGTACATTAAAGATATTCTGAAGAAATTTAAAATGGATGATGCGTCTACTGAAATGACTCCTTTTACTGCTCAGACGTGTCTCACTCCAGATGAAAATGGAAAACCAGTTGATCCTCATCTTTTTCGATCTATGATTGGCTCTCTCATGTATCTTACTGCAAGTCGTCCTGATATCACTTTTGCTGTTGGTTACTGTGCTAGATATCAGTCGGCTCCAAAGGAATCTCATGAGAAAGCTGTCAAACGAATCTTTCGTTATCTCAAAGGATCATCTCGTCTCGGACTGTGGTATCCATATGGTGGAAATTTTGATTTACATGCTTATTCTGACAGTGATTCCAATGGTTGCAGGTTAAACAGAAAATCTGTGTCTGGAGGATGTCAATATTTGGGAAATTGTCTGGTATCTTGGCAGAGCAAGAAACAAACAACAGTTTCTCTTTCTACAGGGGAAGCTGAATATATTGCTGCATCTAGCTGCTGCTCTCAAGTTCTCTGGATACAACACCAAATGATTGATTATGGAATTAATTTCCTTCATACACCTTTATTCTGTGATAATGAGGCTGCCATTGGAATCGCTAAAAATCCCATTCATCATTCTCGCACAAAGCATATTGAAACCCGAATTCATGCGATTCGTGATGCTCAGGAGAAGGGTTTCATTAATATTATTCCCATCGATACAAAAAATCAAAAAGCTGATCTTTTCACAAAAACGTTTGATAAACCTCGTTTTTATGAATTGATTTCTATGCTTGGGTTAATATCTTTTAAATTTTCATTTTCTATTTCTTTGGTAATAATTAAAACAATAAAAAAAACAAAATCCAATAAAAAAATAAAATCAAGTTACAATTTTTATAATTATAGACAAATGAAAATAAAAATTTGGGGGAGTAATATCAGTATTTGAGATCGGATTTAACATGATGAGAAATGATTGTATATTCTCTAAATATTTCTTATTTACATGACCAGTAATTCTATGAGAAATGATAGTAACTGTTATAGATTCTTTTCATAAAAAAAATAAAAGAAATTCTGTTTCATAATAAAAAAATAAAAAGAAATGGATCAGATTCTTTGACGATATGCTTGATAGACTCAGCCTGATGAATGAAGTAGACAGCAGCTTTATGATTAAATTAAACTTTATGCTTAAGAATGCCTGGATTTATTCATTCATTTTGGATTGCACAAAAACTGAGTCCTGACAAAAATTGGATTGAGAATGAATCTTCGTTCATTGTGCTTTGTTATGTCATCATTCTCTGCTGGTTTATTTTGTGTTAAGATGTCTTGTGTCTTTGCTTATCTCCTTTGCTGTACGGAAGTACTGACCTGGAGTGATGATCTCCTCTGCTGTACGATAGTACTGACCTGGAGGCTCTCATCAGCACATGTTCAAATGGTTATCTCCTCTGTTATACGTGAGTATAGATCTGGAGAGCTCTTACCATTTTGATATAATTATGTCAAATCATCTTATCGATGAATTTCTCTCAGTTTGAAATATTCTGTGTATAATCATTTGTACACTTATCCACAAATATTGTTTCATGAAGATTGATTCATAATTCAATAAATCCTGAGGTTGGTGTGAGGGTTTTTACCAAATGATTGTGGGGTCTTAGCATTCTAAAGCATCTAATCGAACCTTAAATGAATCAAAGCTGTTGTTTGAAAAAGGATAAGGCATGAGTTTAAGTGGACAATTATATCAGCAATCGTTATTGATTTGTTCTAATTTCTGTGGTTTCTGTGCAGATTGTGATCAGATCTTGTATTCAGTATGATCTCATGACTGGTAGATGATTTTTAATCATCATTATGTTCTAAAATATTTAGAGAAGGTGATCTCTGATTATTTTAGATCTCATTATGTGATTGTGCTTCCTTTGAGTATATTGTTAATGAAAAAAATAATAAAATAATAAATATAATAATATAAAAAAAATAATAAAAATAAATTAATAAAAAAATTAATTAATTAATAAAAAAAATAAATAAATAATAAAAAATATAAAAAAAAAATAATAATAAAAATAATAAAAAATATTGGTGCGAAATTATTTTTCGCTGATAGCTTCGCTAAGCGAAACTGCAATTTCGCTAGGTTAGAATATAAGTTTGGTAACAGTTATCTTTTAGCGAAATTACAGTTTCACTGAGCGAAACTGTAAATTCGCTTGACGAATTTATAGTTCGCTGCCAGCGAAACTGTTGGCTATATAAGTCAATTTTGCGAAATTTACTCATTACTTCGCGAATTTGTTCAGGTCGTGTTTTAGGGTTTTTTAAGTGACTACGGCGATTTGTTTTGTGATTGTTATTTGGACTGATTTTGAGTGGTGTTCTCTTCGGATGTGAGTTTCGAACTTAGATTGACCATTTAATCTGGATTACATCATGTTTTTGATAAGCAATTTGGATTTGTCGCTTCGGTGGTTTCGCTGTTCGTTCAGCGAAACTACTGAAGTTTCAGCGAAATTGAACGAAAGTTCACTGTCTTTCAGCGAAACTGTAAAGTTATGCTGTCCGAGCGAACTTAACAGTTTCGCCATATCTTATCTAATTTCGCAAAGACTAATCCTTATTTCACAGTTTCGTCTATATTTTCCTAAGTCAGCGAAATTAATATGTAATAGCGAAACTAAATTAATTCTTGGTGAAACTAATTGCGAATCTACTTTGAATCATTCTAACCTTGTTGAAAGTATTTTTTGTTCTGCGAAACTAACAAGTTTCTATGAGCGAAACTATAGTTTCGCTCGTCGAAACTGTTTGTTTTTCTTGACGAAACTGTCTTTGACACAGCGAATTTATCATGTCTAAGTGAGCGAAACTATTGTTTCGCTTGCCGAAATTGATTGTTTCTTTTGTTTGTATCTTATTTTTCTTATTTTCAATATTTCTTATTCAAATTTATTTGTTGATCTTTTCAGGTTATTATGGCGAATCTAAAGTTTGACGAGAGGAATAACATTACTGCCATATTAGATGATACTCTGCCAAAGGCGGCTGGATTTCGGGATTGTATTAGATGGCTCCAAAGATCACCCATTGCATATGCTATCTCTCACTCTCCGACTATCTATGATCTTCACATTAGAGACTTTTGGAGATCAGCTGAATACAACACCGGAGGAGATGTTCAGAGGATCACAGCTAGAGTGCTTGATCATGATATATCTATTACTGCTGAGAACGTGTCGAGGATTCTTAGACTGGATGATGATACTGGTGATGAAGTTGATATGACGGAATCTGAAGTATTCCAATCTTTCAGGCAAATGGGATATGAGGGACCAGTCTTTGGTTCGAGGAAAGAGATTAAAAAGTCCTTTTTATCTAAAGAATGGAGATATATAGCTCACGTGTTTATTATGTGCTTAGATCACCGTAAGGGTGGATCAGATGGACTTAACCTTGACTGGGCCAAAGCTATGGTGATATGTTGCAAAGGAGAGAAGGCAAACATTGCTAGATTGATCTTCGCGTGTATGGCAGAAAATGTGATGGCGGTGAAAAAGGATAAATGGTTATTATATCCTCGTTTTATTCAGATGATTATTGATGATTTGATTCCTGATGTTCCTAAACATGGTGAAGTTAAGAGATTGGTTCAGATGAACCCTCGGATATTTGCAGATTGCTGTGCTATACGCCATGATTTCAGTGGTAAAATAACCCATCTCTGGGAGAACATGTACCCACCAGAGCGATGGAATTATATCAGACGGGTCGATGAGTCTGAAAACAAAAGAGCTGAGGAAACACGGGTGAAACAAGCTGATGCAGCTAAGAAAAGAAAAGATATGCAAAAGAGAAAGATTACGATTTTGAAGAAGATATAGATACACAAGCAGAAGAGATAAGGGTGGAGAAAGAACGAAGGTCCTAAAAAGAGGACTGATTTTGTTGAGCCTGAACGAAGAACAAAACATAGACATGAGGGTTTCACAGCTGGGAAAGAAGCAAGTGCTGGTCTTGATGAGGATGTGATTCGTGGTCTAAATACTTCTTTAGAAATGAGTTAAGTATGATAAAGACTAAATTGATGAATCAAGAGATTAGGGAGCAACAGAAAGATGAGGTCATTGATGGAATGAAAAAGATGTTGATTGATCAGAACAGTTTGATTAAGAGGTTATTTGAAGAAATTTCACAGATGAAAGCTGCTGCTGGCCTACCCAGTCAACTAACTCAATCTGAGTTAGATGATATGACTGATATATCTAAGTACCCATTCTTGAATGTTGGTACATCATCAAAGGTAGGAGAGGGCACCTCTGGAGCAGCTGATACTGAAACAAGAGAACAAGAGATTCCAAGAGAAGAGGCTGGCAGAAATGATGAAGATGAGATTGTTGAGGCTGAGTTTGTTAATCTACAGTTTGACTTTGATAAGGATATTTTGGGAGAAGAAGTGATTGTTACAGCTACTCATGAGGAAGCATCAGATAAAGGTAAAGGGTTGATTGATGAAGAAGAGGAGGATGAGCAGTTGGTTGATTATGATTCTGAACCAGAATTCTTTGAAGTAGATGAAGACCTTTAGTGTATGTGGCTAAGAAGGGAGATGATGAGAATGACGTATTTGAGATGGATAAGAGTGATTGGTTAGTAAAGGAGAAGGAGGCTGAAGAACTCACTCCTCTGTTTCAAAATATGGAGGGTTTGAGCAGAAAAGAGGCAGACAAAAAGATAATCAGCTGGTGTTATAATCCTTTCTTAAAGATGTTTTTGATTAAAAGAAGAGGAGGTAATATCAGTTACATGCTCAAGAGGAAGGCGTTTAAGACCTTGCCTAAGTGGGATCTGAGACGGTTGGCTACCTTGCCTTTGATTAACGCTAATTTAAGTGAAAGGGCAGTATTTCTGGAGAAGGAGATTAAAAATGGTCTTAATGATAATTTTGAATCATTTGGATTTATGAAAGCTGAACGAAAGAGATCTAAGAAAGACAAAGACTGGGAGACTGGGAAAGGGAGAATTGTGTTGAGAGTCAAACCGCCTAAGACTGTAAACAGAGTAAGACTGGCTGATCCTCTTCCTCCTCGTTTACAGGACTTTGAGAAGTGGTTCTATGATAATAACACTGGTGAGGCTGTGATTAGAGCCAAACAAGGAAAAGAATTTAGGGTGTTTGACCCAATGGAGTTATTCAGTTTTTGTGATGAAGATCTCTTGATTCTCTGTGAAAATCATATAAAGGCGGGGGCAGGTGAAGAAACAAGAAAGGAGGCAAGCTTGTTTATGAATGTGGCGAACAAAATAAGGGGAGTACGGGCAGAGGTAAAAGTTTGGCTGAAAAGGTGAGAGCCCAAGATGACTTTGCTATGGATGTTCAAGACTTAACAAGGCAGTTTGCTAGAGCTAGAGGTCATTCGCATGAAGCTGATGAGGCAGGAACTAATCTTGGAGAATCAGTGGCTGAAGCTTCTCAAGACATTGCTGCAGGAGGGGATGAAGACAGATCAACAGCAGCTGAGGAAACGGGAGCTGAAGAGCCAAACCAAGAGCAGTGAAGACAGTGAGGTCCAACCTAGGGGGAGTATTGAAGATCATGATAGGTTGGACTCACTTTAGTATAGATGTTTACTTTTCATTGTAATAGGACTTGTGTTAGTTTCATTTTGTATTTTGATAGTTATTAGCAGTTTTGGCAGTCCAGCGAAACTGTGAGCGAATCTATAGTTTCGCTCACAGTTTGCTGTTTTGGTTCACCCGGCGAACTTATGTTCTGCCGGGCGAAACTATAGTTTCGGCATGACAGTTTCGCTTGTAGCGAAACTGTCAGCGAAACTATGACTGCTATATATACTATTGTTATTTCATTTTGCAGGATAAGTTTTGCAAAACCCTAAACGTGGAATTCTGTTGCAAACTATCATTCTCAAGCAGTTACTTCATTGAAATACAATTGTGCTTATTGTTATTGAGTGAGTTTGTTCATTTGAATATCAATTATGTCTTGATTCATCATATTCATCTCTCAATTGTTTGTTATTTGGTTTATGTATGTGATATTGATCAAACTATCCTATCAATTGTACTGTTCATCGATCACATGGACCAACAACAGTTATTTATTTTGAAGACATATTTTTCTTCCGAAGATAAAATTTTATCTTTCGAAGTATCAAAATTTTCAAGAATCTAAGGAAAGTCTTCAAAAAGAGTTTTACATCCAAAGAAAACATGAGCTTATGAAAGTGATGAACTAGACAACTTAGGACACACATTTTTTAAGAAGAAATAATTAGAATTAGTTTTAAGAAAAAGTCTACTCAAAGTTAATCATCCCAATAGCTGATATCAGATACTTAAATCTCTGTTCATCAAAAGCTTTTGTGAACAGATCAGCATATTGTTTATCTGTATGAACTTTGACTAGTTTAATTAATCCCTTTTCATAGTTATCTCTTATTAAATGATACCTGATGTTGATGTGTTTGGTCCTTGAGTGCTGCACAGGGATCTCAGTGATAGAGATAGCACTATTGTTGTCTATGTGAATAGGAGTTTCTTTGAAGTTAAATCCATAGTCCAGCATCTAATTTTGAATCCAAAGCACTAGAGCACAGCAGCTTGCAGCAGCAATGTATTCAGCCTCAGCAGTTGATGCAGACACACAGGATTGTTTCTTGCATTGCCATGAGACAACCCTTCCACCAAGGAATTGACATCCCCCAGATGTAGACTTTGCAGTCATGTTGCATCCACCATAATCACTATCTGTATAGGCATACAGATTGAAATTAGGATTCTTTGGATACCATAGACCAAGTGTTGAAGCACCTTTGAGGTATCTTAAAATCCTTTTCACAGTGATTAAGTGAGACATCTTAGGGTTGGCTTGATATCTTGCACAAATACATGTAGCAAACATGATATCAGGCCTGCTAGCTGTAAGATACATAAGAGACCCAATCATAGCCCTGTAAAGGTGTTCATCTACACACTCCCCCTCAAGATCTGGACCAAGGGAGTGGTTTCTGGCTATGGGTGTCTTAGCAATCTTACAATCAGTCATGTTGAACCTCTTGAGTATGTCTTGAACATACTTTGACTGACTTATGAAGATGCCATCTTCAACCTGCTTCACTTGAATTCCCAGAAAGAAGTTGAGTTCTCCTATTGAACTCATCTCAAATCTGTCTTTCATCAGCTTCTCAAAGTCTTTGCAGAGCTTTGGATTAGTTGAACCAAAGATGATGTCATCTACATGTACTTGAACCAGCAATAAGTCATTTCCCTGTCCTTTGATGAAGAGAGTTCCATCTATAGTACCTCTCCTGTATCCATGTTTACAAAGATACTCAGATAGTGTCTCATACCACTTCTTGGGTGCCTGATGCAGCCCATAAAGAGCTTTGTCAAGCTTGCAGACATAATCAGGATGATCAGGGTCTACAAAACCAGGTGGCTGTTTGACATAAACCTCCTCATCAATCACTCCATATAAGAAAGCACACTTTACATCAAGTTGGTACACCTTGAAGTTCTTGGATGCAGCAAATGCCAGGAATATCCTAACAGCTTCTAGTCTTGCTACAGGGGCAAAGACATCAGTGTAGTCAATCCCTTCTTCTTGTGTGTATCCTTGAACAACTAGTCTTGCCTTGTTCTTGATGATGATTCCTCTATCATCCTTCTTATTCCCAAAGACCCATTTGGTTCCAATGGTAGTCTTCCCATGAGGAAGAGGACAAAGGTTCCAAACTTTCTGCCTTTTGAATTGAAGTAGCTCTTGTTGCATAGCTTCAACCCAACTTCCATCCTTTAGAGCTTCATCAACTTTCTTGGGCTCTATCTGAGATAAGAAACAAGAGTGAAGACAAACATTTGCTTCATGGGTTTGTCCTCTTGTTCTTACCCCTGTGACAACATCTCCAATGATGTTTGTGGTGGGGTGAGACTTGTGGATCCTTAGCTGAGGGATCACAGCAAGTTGCTGAGAAAGATCCAAATTTGAGAAATTTAGATCTGGTCTGGAAGATTCACCCTCCACATTATCACACTTATCAAGATTAACTTGATCCAATGAGAGTGTGACATCATTGATGTTGTCATCTATGGTATGGTTATTAGCATCAAGAAATTCCTGATCACTATCACCATCACCATTGTTGTCTTCTACAAGTGAGGTGTCTTTATCTGGTTGAGGCCTCTGAGCTGGAATTTGAAGGCATACCAGATGTATCAGCTGAATTTGTCATTGTTGTGCTGATAGAAATCTCATTTGCTGAAGTAGTTCCAACTGGAGCTGAAGATGTATGAGTTGAAGGTCTTCCTAGCTCAAATCTTGGATCAGGATCACCTGTATTTAAATTTCTGCAGATCCTGAAACATGCTCACAAGATTTGTTAAAACAGTTGGTAACTAAATCAAGATCAAACAGCCAATCCGGACCAGAACCAGCCACACAGGGTGTGTGCTCATTGAAAGTCACATTGGCTGACTCCTCAACAATTCTAGTTTTGAGATTGTATACTCTATAAGCTTTAGCTTGAGAAGAGTATCCAATGAAATGTCCATCATCTGATTTCTCAGCAAACTTGGCAATTTGATCTTTGGTATTCAAGATGGTGCAGAGACATCCAAATGACCTGAGAAAACCAATGAAAGGTTTCCTCTTGTGCCAAAGTTCATAAGGAGTCTTACCATGTGTCTTAACTACTAAAACTCTGTTTTGCACATAGCAAGCAGTATTAACTGCCTCTGCCCAGAAGGTGATAGGCAGTTTAGAGTTAGACAACATAGTTCTTGCAGCCTCAATAAGTGTCCTGTTTCTCCTCTCATCAACTCCGTTTTGCTGAGGAGTCCTGGGAGCACTATATTGTCTTGTAATACCTTTTTCATCACAAAATGTATCAAGGATTTGGTTCTTGAATTCAGTTCCTTGATCACATCTTATGGTTTTGACCTTGTGATCACATTGATTCTCAACTTTTAAGATGAAATTCTTCAGAATCTCAGGGGTTTCATCCTTAGTTCTAAGGAAGAAGACCCAAGTGAATCTTGTAAAATCATCTGTGATCACCAAACAATAAGAGGTCCTTCCTAAACTCATTACACTGGTGGGGCCAAAGAGATCCATATGTAACAAGTGTAGGGGAGTAGTGATGGAGTTCCTTTCCTTAGGCTTGTGAGATACCTTGTGTTGCTTCCCTTTCAGGCATGCAACACAATGATCATCACTTGTAAACTCTTTCTTTGGCATTCCAGTTACCAGATCATGTTTAATTAATTTATTCATGTTCTTAAAGTTTACATGGCACATTCTTTTATGCCATAGGAAAGACTCATCACTATTTGCTTTAGATAGAAAGCATGAAACTTCTCCAGAGGGAGATGTTTCTTGCAAATCCATCTTGTACATGTTCCCTTTCCTGGGGGCTCTGAGCAGGATATGCTCATGAGGAATGACCACTCCAGGCTTGAGAACAATGCACTCATGCTCAGTAAAGAGCATGTTATGACTCTGATCACAAAATTGGGAAACACTCAGAAGATTGTACCCAAGCTCCTTAACAAAGTTTACCTTCTCAATGCTGAGCTTACCATTTGTGACCTTGCCCCTTCCAGAAATGTAACCACCTTCATCTCCTCCAAAAGCAACTGGTCCTCCATCAATTCTCTCAAAATTATGAAGTAGAGACCTATTGCCTGTTATGTGCCTGGAACAGCCACTGTCAATTATCCAGACATTCCTGTTTGTCTTGAGCTGTTCCTGCACAAAGAAAATGATTAGTTACATTTGGAAACCCAAGCCTTACTTGTCTTGGGCTCATTAAGTGTAATAGAAGGTAATGCAACAGTAATAGATCCTATGGTTGTACTATGGGGATCTTCAGCTGTTGTTGATGGAGAAACCTTAGTCATTTGGTCTTTCTTAGACTTCCACGCCACCTTTGGAGTCTTGGACTTGACCTTCAAAACCTTAGAAGCTTTTGGAGCTTCACAAGTTTTGATGACTGAACCTTCGGAAGAATCTACAGTCACTGCAGCAGATTTCAGTGCTTCGGAAGAACTCCTTTCTTCCGAGACCAACTTTGCTTCCGAAGGTAATTTTCCATTTACCTTCTTCTTTGATTTGGAGCTTCCGAAGGAAACAGACTTTCCTTCCGAAGCTTGAGACTTCTTGAGACTCTTTGAAGTCTTTGTGTTGGTCATGTGGATGGTACTTTTAGGATTGTATGGGCAATCCTTAGCAATGTGGGAAGTACTTTCACACATGACACATAACATTTTCTTCTTCAAACAAGTCTCCTTTTGAGAGCAAGACTGGCTTTGGTCACATCCCTTCTCCACCTTCATCTTGGTAGATGCTGAGAGAGTTCTTTTGGGCTTTGAACTGTTCTTGGAGTTTGATGGTCCAGGCTGTGCAGCAGTGGTACACAGCAGCTCAGTCTTTTTCTTTGCACTGAGATGATTTGAACATGAACCATGACTCTTAGCTGAGGAGTCTTGGTTGATGTCTTCAGTCCTTACTACTTTGAAACCTGCAGAGATAAACACTTGTTTCTGCTTAGCATCAAAAGTAGCCTTGATTTCTTGAGCCTTCTTTGCTTTCCTTTTGCTCTTCCTGATCAAGTTCTTTCTCTTGGACTTGGTCATCACAGTTGATTTCTTCTCCTCAGAAGGATAGTGGCCCTTGGAAGAATCCTCTTCTTCACTCTTCTCAGAGGAATTCTTCACTATCACTTCTTCATCATCCTCACTTATAGGATCTATGAGAGGAAGCTCATCTTCACAAGTTCCACACCTAGGAGATCTTACAGACAAGATTGTGTGTGGAGGAGCTATCTCATTTGATCCCAGTCCCTGTCTATTTTGATAGCACACTTTGTTGTGCAGGGATGAGGATATCATGCTCTTGAAGGTCTCTTCTTCAAGAACACTTTTCTCTGCCTTGGCTTTGCTGATCACAAGCTCAGCCTGGCACTCAGTCAACTTAGTAATGAGATCTTGGATCTGAGTTCTAAAATCTGTATGTTCATGTTTTAGTACTGAAATGGTTTTCTCCAAGTCCTCTATCTTTAACTTGTAATCATTTTCAGACTTTCTAAAATCAGATTTTAATATGTTTAATGACTCAAGATCAGATCTCATCTCTAAGTTGTAGGACCTGTATCTATTTACTTTAGCAATGCATTCAGGAGAGCAGAGATGTTCCAATACCTTGGCTTCATCATGGTCAGCCATCAGTGCTTGATTTGGAGAAGCATCTTCCACCTGAAAGCTCCAGTCAAAGCCTCCCTCTTCAACAGCAACAGCAGCATGTTGCTTTGTCTTCTCAGCCTGAGGGGCTTTGTCAGTGTAGTTTGGTCTGGGTTGTGTTTGGCCCCCATTTGCTTTAGGTGCCTTACACTCCCTAGCAAAGTGACCCATAAGGTTACAGTTATAACACTTAACTTTGCTTTTATCCAGCCCAAACTTTCCACTGGTAGCATTGCTTGGAAATCTTCTTCCTATCCTCTTGTAGAACTTCTTGGCTCTATGAGTGAGGAGAGCCATCTGCTGAACTATCTCCATGTATTCCAGATCATCTGGATGGATACAGTCCAAGTCTTCAAGAGTGAAGAGATAATTCCCACAGCTTTCATCAGTAGACACAAAGGCTTGAGAAGAACTTGTCTCTTGGAATGGGCTTCCTTGAGTAAAGTTCTCCCTTGGTGTCTCTGGGAAGGTGATGAAAGGACCCTTTTGTGAGTTGTCAGGGTAGCATATGAGATGATGTTGGGGTTCTATGTTGTCCCTTTCAACCACATGAAGGGCTGAACCCATTTGATTGTTGGAGTTGCCAGATGAACCTTGCATGTTCATCTCCATCTGGTATCCACTGAGAATCCCATACAACTCTGTAAGAGTAAGAGTTTTAAGGTTCTCAGTCCTCTTGATCACTACACAATAGTGTGTCCATTGCCTAGGAAGTGAGGACATGAACTTCCTTACAATGTCCCTGTTCTCAAGAGGAACTCCTCCATCCACTAGGGTATCCACAATCTCAACATACCTGAAGTATTGTTGGGTCATGGTTTCACCTGCTTTGAAGGTGAAATTCTCAAACTGCTGCTTCAGAAGATCTTTCTTGTTCTCCTTGGCTTCAGAGGAGCCTTCATACATCAGCTTCAGTGCATCCCACAGCTGTTTGGCTGTCTTGCACTTCTTAAAACCTCTGTATACAGAGTTTGGGAGAGCTGTCTGAAGAGCAGTCATGGCCTTCCTGTCAATCTCTACTCTTTTTCTATCTTCATCTGAGTAGTTGGCCACATCTTTAGGAATCATACCAGCACCAGTAGCAGAGGGGGTGCTGGGTATGAAAGGTCCATTCTCAACAGATTCCCACATTCTTGAATCAAGAGACCTGATGAAGCCTTCCATCCTCATACACCAGGTGTCAAAATCATCAAGAGTGATCAGTGGGGATTTGTTCATGGTTCCAGTCTCCATATCAGTCTTTGAGATGGAAGCCATTTGAAGAGTTTAGTTTTTGTGTGTGTGAGGGATCTTAAGATGGTTAGATCTTATATCAAGAGCCTGGAAAGCTCTGATACCAATTGCAGGACCGTTTAAGGGCTTAAACACAATTACAACACAGCAACACAATGAGGAGATTAACTAAACTTTAATTAAACAGTGAACTGGGTTAACCAAAGTGATACAAAGAACACAAGTAAAGCAAGAGACAGAACAAGAGAGTATGGGTTTCAAGGAGGCAGTATATTGCTTTCTCAAGTTCTTTTACAAGTGTTACAAAGCATAAAGAAAGATACAAGAACTTGAAATACTTATACTACAACCTACAGCCGGCTATACTTTGAAAGCCAGCTGGATACAATTGACTAGACACTAACAAAATCAATTGTAGGATCAAAAGGCATATCTGCCTTTTGACCTTGTGACTATGACATGCCATAGCTCACATCCTTATACATTACAAAAAGGATAAAATACACAAGTGGAAAGTTACAGACTCAAGACCTCAATGTACAGTTACCAAAAGCATGGACCTTTTCACCAACTCATGTAAGTTGGTGACTTTACAGAGATGCAGCGGAAAAGGTGCTTTATGGAACAGTACATCAGATAAAGCATGTGTACTAAAAGTCTTCGGAAGAAATCTGTCTTCATAGGTTGAAGCTTCGGAAGACTTTGTCTCTGAAGCTTCGGAAGACTTCATGTTTGGCTTCGGAAGATATTGGTCTTGGCTTCGGAAGATTTTACACTTAGAGTATTTTCTAATGCATTGTGTAAAACTTCCGAAGCATTCTTCACTTCAGTACTTAGTGCATGTTGCTGAGACACTTAGGATGTTTTGGGTTGCATCAGACTTCAGAAATCCTTACACTTTCCTAAATGTCTCAGGTGTTTAATATTAACACATGACAACCAAATGACTTGAAAATCTAATAAATGGTTTTCTGTGAAAAATTAGTTCATAAGGTGTTTTGTTGCTTTCTTTAACTATCAAAGTTTGATCTTACACAAAGAATTATGTGTTGACTGCTTCGGCCCAAAAGGTAATTGGCAGTTTAACATTGGCTAGTATTGTTCTTGTTGCTTCAATCAGTGTTCTGTTTCACCTTTCAACTACCTATTTTGTTTAGGAGTAGTAACTGCACTGAATTGATGAGCAATGCCTTTGGTTGTGCAAAATGAACTTAGATTTTCATTTTTGAATTTTGTCCGGTTATCACTTGTGATTGATTTTACTTTTGATCAAGTTGAATTTCAATTTTAATGATAAAATCTTTTATTATTTAGGATGCTTTGTTTTTATGAAGTAGAAAGAACACCCATGTGAATTGTAAAAAGTCATTAATGATCACCAAACAATACTATTTATTTCCAATTCTCATGAGTTGAGTTGCTCCAAAGAGATTCATATGAAGTAACCTGAAAGGAAAATTGTTTGTGTTCACAAGCTTTGGCTTATGGGAAGACTTATGTTGTTTTCCTATGAGACATGTAGAATAGTGATCAATAAAATGAAAATCCTTTTGAGTTAAACCATTACATGGTTTCCTTTTACCAATCTGTTCGGGTTTTTAAAATTTGTGTGTCCCAAACGTCTATGCTAAAGTTATGACCCATAAAATGATCCTTTAGATAAAAGACATGTTTCTTCTTTTGATTGTTTAGAAGGTTCAAGGTATAGGTGTATTTCTTTCTCGGAGTCTTCAAGACAACCCATTCTTCAGGAATTTGGAATCCTGGTTTCAGAATGTAGCAATGAGTGTATGTGAAGTGAGTGGAATATTTCTTGTCACATATCTGAGACACGCTGAGGAGGTTGAATTTTAGTTGCTCGTAGTAGTTCACTTTGTCAAAACTCAGCAGTCCATTCTTCACATATCCTTCACTAGTAATTCTACCACCTTGTGAGTTTCCACTGAATGCTACAGTAGTTCCTTGTATATGCTTGAAGTCATGAAGGAGGGAACTGTCTCCAGTCATGTGTCGGGAGCATCCACTGTCCACATACCATAAGCTATTGGTTTTGTATAGATGAACCTCCAAGCAAAAAAGAACTAGTTAGAATGTGGAACCCAAGCCATGATGGTCTTGAGTTGCCCGTTTACTATACGCTCTTGATACTTTCCTCTAGGTTGTGATTTAAAGGTTGATGGTTTAATGAATTCCTATGGAGTTCTTTTTTGTTTTATTTGATCAATTTCAACTGAGCTGTCTGAAAAGTAGTCAAATCTTTTATCGCTATTTCTATATAGAAATTGTGCACGTTCTTTATTTCCAAAATCACTTTTGTTTTAAATCTTGGATGAGAACTAAATGATTGTTTCATATTTTGATTAAGATTCATTTTGACACTCTTTGACTGGCATTGATCATAAAAGTCATCATCATAATTTGAAACTCGAGATTGTTTAATATGTGATGGACTTCTATTTTTGGCCTTGTCAGTTGAAATTGGTGATATAGGCTTGCTTTTGAGGAACTCACAAGCCTTTCTCTTTAAAGAAACATTCAGATGTATTTTGATTTGTCATATCACATATAAAACAATACTTGTTCAAAAATCAATTTTTAGTTGAATAATTGTTGATGTCATAGATGGAGCAATATTGATTAAAATAACACTCATTTGTGTTGGGACTAGACATGTCACAAATGTCACAGTACATTTGTTTGTCTTTTGCTTTTGATGTGGAGGCTTCATGTGATTTAACAGATTTTAGATTAGCCTCAGATTTTGTTTTCAACGAAGAAGCAAGTTTAGTCTTCTTGGTTTTAAAAGGTTGTTTCATAATTCTACTATGCTTTGTCTTTTGAGACTGCTTTTGCTTCTTTTTACCTTTACTTAACTCCTTTTCAAATTGATCTACATGCTCTTTGTTGCAGACATCAAAACCGACTCCTTGTTTGTGCTTTCATGTTAATTGAGATTCAGTTTTTACATTTGATCTTTTAACCATGAAAGATTTTCCTTTGGATGATGGAGAAGCTATTTTTTTACTTTTGTTTTTCAGTGAAACCTTTTCTGATTTGCTTGAATTTTTGGAGATTTAATCTCACTATCAGATCTGCTTTCAGTATAGGATGTCACAGCAAATTCAACATTCTTTTCCATCTTAAGATTTTCAGGGATGAATTTCACAAATGGCAAAATGGATTTGACTGGGCTCTTTTGTTTCTTGACACTTACAGATTTGTAAGAGCGCTCTTTGAATTTGATTGGGTGATCTAGTTTGATTTTATCCTCATTGGTTTCAATGTAAACACTCGGTTTCTTTTTGTAACACCCGGAATTTTATAAAGATGAGAAATAAAGAATAAAAGTAAAGAGAAAATAAAGAAATACAATTTAACCCAAGTTAAGGAGTTAAATGTGTAAGATAAGTACAAAATATTATATTATATTTTGTACAAAAGGAGTATGGCCGCCCACACTCCTTGCACATCAACATTTGCTCGGTTTTAGAGAGAGAAAGAGCAGAAGAACTCTCGGATTTGCAAAGAACAAGAAGAAGAGGTCGGATTTGAGGTGAGTTTTTAGTGTTTTAAGTTGTTCTTGGCTGATTCTAGCCTTGGGTATGTGCTTACTTGTGTTGTTTGTGTTTGGGTGTGTGTTTTGGTGGGATTCTAGGTGTTTGAATTCATTTTCATTCGGGTGTGAGAATTCTTGCCCGAAAGTTGCCAAGGTGAGTTCTAGATCCCCCAGTTGTATTGTTTTAAACTTGTTTGGGGCTAGAAAATGCATGTTTAAATGTTTTTATTTAAGTGGGTGTGTTTACCCATTTGTATATGTGTATGTGAATGTGGGTGGGTGTATGCTTGGGATGATTTATGGTTATGTTTATGTTAAGAGCATGTTTATGTTGCTTAGAATGTTAGAAGTAGGCTATGAACATGTTAGAATGGGATATGGGACTGAATTATGATGACGTGAGTTGAGTTAGTTGCCCATGCGCCTAAGTCCCAGGCGCCTGAAATCCATGCGCCTAAATAGTAACCATGCGCCTGGAAAGGTGCTAAAATGCCTAAGTATTCCCATGTGCTCAACCTGCCCAAATGCCCAAGTACCCATGCGCCTGCATAGTGCCCATGCGCCTAGAATGTTGCCCAGATGACTAAGTAATTGGCCATGCGCCCAAATAGTACCCATGCGCCCAAAGTTTCCCTATGCGCCTAAGTGTTCCCATGCGCCTATGAGGTCATGCGCCCGCATAGTGGCCATGCGCCTGCATAGTGCCCATGAGCCTAAAGACTTAGAATTATTTCTAAAATTGTGGGGAAAATGGAAGTTTTAGGCTATGACTGGGATGTTCCTAGGGGTGATGTAAGATGATTATATGATGATGTATGATGTTGTACGTGATGTTTATGATGATGTTATGCATGGTTATGTTATGTTTTCTTATGTTCCTTATTATGTATATTTCCGTGGCTTTACGTGGTATGTTGATGCAAATGAACGTAAAGTATTAGGTACCGTAAAGGGGAAGTTAATGATAATGAAAAGAGGAACGTAAAGAATGAATAAATACATGCATGTATGAATGGATGAATCTAAAGTCTTGCAAGCAAATGAAAGGAGGGGCACAACTCTAAAATGTTGTTAGCTTAACTCTGTGTGGTTTAGCTGACCCATAAGGATAAACACAGGGGTATAGACTTTGTGACTGACCAAACATATGGATCATTGCCGCTTGCCCCGGTATTGGTGTCAGGCTTCGTGCGTAATGTATGGGAGTCTATTTATAGACTTTGGCCCAGTACCCGCTTCGTGCCTACGTTTGGGGTATAGCATATGACATTGGTCTAGATGAAAGTAAAGGTTAATGATGAACGTATGGAATGTATAGGATGAAAGAGAATGAACGAATGCGTGGTAACGAATGACGTACGATGATGAATGATGAAGAAAGATAATAATAATAATATGATTATCTATTTGTACGTATGATGTACGATCGAGAATGAAAGTAAAGTAATGGTTTTAAGCAATGCTGACTTTTTATGTATTTTCCAGTTGGCATGTAAGAATTGCTGAGGATGGCACGGGGGCAGCTACTTTGCTTGTTTTGGATGGCATCCATTTTGATTATGATAATGTTTTTGTGATGTAATGCAACGAATGACATTTTATAACTTAACAATGATGTATTATTTTGCAAAAGCGATTACTAATATATGAAATGGTTTTAGTCAAATGATTCCGCTGCTATATTTTAGTAACTGTTAAAGTATGTTTTATGTTTTATGTTCGATGAATGACCAACTGTGAGTGTCCCGGGAACAAGGCCTTGCAAGTTGGTATCAGAGCCAAAGCTTAAGAGAAATGGGTAAATATTTTCTAAAACCTAAACTTAAACAGAGAATGGGACGAAAGGAAAGGGATGTCAGACCAAGTAGCTACGTGCCATCAGGTATTTTCTTTAATGTTAACTGGTATTATGTGCGTATGTTATATGATTTATGTGTTGTTAGTAGATTTAGATACTGATGTAGTCAGGATAGGAAACGCTTGGGTTATGGAGAGTAAAGTAAGTGGCTAATCACAACTAGCCACTATAATTAGGGACTTACTATACTTAACATAAACTGAGCTTTTACCTTGAATGACCGTGTTGGTGTTTGTATCTTATAGTGTGTTTAGTGATGGCTGGAGGTAGATCATCAAAGACTTCGGGAGGTGGAGGTCATGGTGGACGTGGTGCTGGATAATGAGTCACAAGAGGAAGGGCTAGGGCTGAAGAGACAGCACATGAGGAGCCCGAGATCCCTCATCTGGAGGGTGGTGAGGAGAGTGCCAACCTGAGGGCCTCACTGAAGGAGGCAGTTGTGGACGAGGTTCACCAGGTCATGCAGATGATCATGCCGTCTATGGTGACTAAAGTGATTAAAGCCGTGAGGGAAAGAGAGAGGAAGGAAAGGAGGAGGCCCACGGGGGAAAAGGAACAACCGGAGACTAAGACAATTGTTTCTAGTGAAGAGGAGGAGGAGGAAGAGCATGTGCAAGAAACTACACGAGGCTGTAACTATGGGGCGTTCCAAAGATGCAAGCCCCCTACTATTGATGGAAATGGCACTACTGTTGCTGCTCATCGGTGGGTGAGAGAGATGGAGGTTGTGCTTGATATCAGCAAGTGCAGGGAGGACCTGAAGGTGAATTTTTCTACCCACTCCTTCGTGGACTCGGCCTTATGTTGGTGGGACAATATAATCCAGGCTGAGGGTAACAGGGCGATTGGGAGGATGAGGTGGAATGAGTTGAAGAAGTTGGTTATCGAGGAGTTCTGTCCTCACAGGGAGCTTGGCAAAGTTGAGAGAGAATTCCTGCAGCTGGAGGCCATGACACACCAGCAGTACACCACCAAATTCAGTGAAAGGTTATAAGATGTTGGGACCGTGTACGGACGGAGTACTAACTGATAATGCGTGTATACCTAATCAAATAGTGCGGAATCCTATTTGATTGGCGATCCAATCAGTGAGAAATCAGTTTCGATCAATCTAGAGATTAAAGAAACATTATGAACGATTAGAACAGGATCAACTGCCATCTATGAAGTGGGAACAGGTTTTCTAGAGTCTCTGGACGGCTAGGGTATGTCTGTGAGTCGAAATTCTTCGAGTGTTTTATTTTTCCATAAATTAAGTGGTATTTATAGGTTAGGGTTTGTCAATCGTGTGACTGAACCATTAGTATGGTTCAGTTGTGCGACTGAATCATACGATTGTTCCATACGCACGACTGAAGGTTCAATCGTGCGACTGAGCCAATCTTATGTGTCAATCGTGCGACTGATCCAGTCTCCTGGTTCAGTCGTGCGACTAGTCCATTAGCATGAAGTGTTCATGCGTGTGGTCCATTAGCATGGTCCATTCGCATGAATACTTTATACGATTAAGTTTAAACACATTCCACAACCATTCTTGACTAAGAACTATGTAAACAACCACAAACCTATATAGTTAGTTCAATATGTGTTATGACACAACAAACAATGAAACCTTAAACAATATAAGCATCAAACACATATTTCATTTCATTCAACTCATTCATTACATATATGTAAGACATGAAAGACATTTAACATTAAGCTCATAAACTAGGTACATATGTATCAACAATCTCCCCCTTGGACCTAGTTTACATCATTGTCTAACATTCTTCATTAGCTCCTCAAACTTCTTGTACTTTTCCTCTCTTGTAACTCCGGCATGTATCTCGAATGCGAAACAGAGTCTTATCACGTTCTGTAACTGGAGGGCTTGTACAATATTCTGCGAGTCATAGAATAGTGGCCACTTGTATAAGGTATATACATCGTCAGCAGACAAGTTAGTCAGCCACATATGGTCAAATACCCGGATAGTATCCATTTGGCTCTCCTTTTGTAAGACTATGACCGCTTCACCTGTTCTCCAATCGTAGTACCACCACTTAAAGTGTGGAGTGAAGTCTTGTGGCATTTCCCGCAAGGGAATCTTAGACATAGTGCTCGGAGGACTCCACTTCAGCACGACCTTTGGCTTTCCAATAATGGGATCAACTTCAGACCGTCTGATGTACCTCTTCGGTTGTTGAGGTCTAAAGTTAACCCATCTGATGTGGTACTCTTTCCTCAGTGCAGCCTCAAACCAGCCTGACATCTTTCTCGGGTCAGCATACAACAACTTTAGGCGTGCCAGCTGGTTGAGCTCAAAACCAGGGAGAGTCTTTAGGTCATGTGGGAATCTAAAGTACTCTATGCCATTTTCTCTTTTCACTGCATACACATTCAGATCCTCAAAATAAGCCCATACAATGATCTTGCCTGACACTTTAAGTGTCTCTTGACTTAGTATAGCTTGGTGTAGACATGGGCTTTTGTGCCGTACGCATGGCTCGGATCTCAGAAAAGAAGGTTGCCCATTCAGCATTTTTTATGTCAACATCGGTGTCTGAGGCTTGGGCTTGACCCTCAGTCTCCTCAGCCTCTTTCTCCACCTGATCCAGCTTGTCAAATGTATCACTGCTGAGAGTATCACCAAATTTGGGGACTACATTTCCCTCTCGGTCAGTGTACTCTGGATAATGGTCAGCACTGACATCCTCTATCTCGATTTCATCTATGTCGTTGAGCTCATCATCACTTGCGATGTCAAAAGTAGGAGCATCCTTGACAATCTCGTCCGGGTTCAACCTGAACATCTCAGCAAGTTGCTCGTCGGTCAGGTCATGAATGATTTCTCCTTCTTCGGGAGTATAGCTCACTGACCGTCTGACAATCCCTTGCAAATCAAGAATCATTGTGAGTTGAGACTTGATTTGCTGAAGGGGAGCAACATCGTATTCGTCTTGCTGATATGCTTGATCTGATTGATTTAAACATGTAACACATCAATCATCAGTCAATAATCAAGACAGTTAAACATTAAATATATATATAAACATTAAGTACAAAAGTTTAATACATGATTCAAGTACAAAAGCTTTCAACTACATAAATATCTAATCATTAATTTTGCCCTGAATCACAGGCTCGTCAGCCAGAGGGACTGAGGGTGAGGCTCCCTGATCCTGAGCCTTCTTTGACCTTCGCTCTTTTGCCTGTGTGGATGCTGATGCAGCAGCATCATCTCCTTCATCCTCATCTTCTCCCTTCTTCTCTTCTTCAGCTTCATCACCTTCTTCATCCGTCTCATCATCATCATCCTCATCATCCTCATCATCACCATCATCGTCTCCTTCTCTGATCTTGAGGGGCTCATCTTTGGAGCATTTGAGTCGTAGCATCAGCTTCTTGCTCTTCACCTCAAGATCATCTATCCTCTGTATTGAAGAAGTCTGCAGCTCACGAAGCTCAGCAATCTCCTGACTCTGAGCGGCTATCTGAAGAGCCTGAGCAGCATTGAGCTCCATCAGCTGGTTTAGTTGTGTAGCTCGTTGCTCATCAGTAGCAAGCAGCTTAAGCACAATCCGGTTTAGATTGGCCAGCTGCTCCTCTAATCCAACGGAGGGCAGAGAGGAACCAAAGCTCAGTGGGACCTGTGATGAAGTCCTGGCTCGATGGGTGGTGGTAGTGGTGATAGTTGTGGTAAAGATGGGTGGTGGTATAGGTGTAGCTGGTGGAGGTATTGCTGTAGTAATGGAGGGTGGAGGTGTGGTAGTAATGGTGGGTGGTATGGTAGAAGTGGTGGGTGGTGTGGTAGTAGTGGTAGAGGGTGTGGTAGTGGTAGTGGTAGCTGTGGTGGTGGTGGTTGTAGAGGTGGTGATCAAGGTAAATCTCCGTCTCTTACTCTTCATCCCGTGCGGCTGAGCCATCCTCTTTTTTCTTGATCCCTTCGAGGAGGATGCTCCCCCTTGGCTGCTGGGCTAGTCTGGGGTGTAAGATGGATCAGTAGCAGCCTCCCCAGACTCAACCTGGCATCCACCTACCGCCCTAATCCCTCGCTCGGTGGCAACCACCTTGCTGCCCACCGTCCGAACTAAAGGTTCCTCATCGGACTCCTCCTCCTTATCAGGCTGAAAGTCCTGATGGAATCCTGCCGTCTCAGCTCCTTCGTGGGTGGATGATGGAGATATAACATCTGTGGTAGTGGCCCTAGATTGGGTGGGGCCAGTATCTCCACGATCACCACTGTCATCATCATCAGAATCGTCGGATGGGAGCACGATCGGCTCAGGATCTGAGTCACTATCATCGTGACGCCACTTTCTCCTAGTTGGCGCCACGTAGTCCTCTCGGGCCAAATGCCCAAACAACCTCCTCACCGGGGGCTTCACCTGCTTGCCCCTGTAGACCTTCATCCTGCCTAAGGTGGTATCATCCATCACCTCAAGCACCACAGCGTCTTCTTTCTCCTTGGGCAGTGACGAAAGCTTCTAGCCGATGATCATCCGAATGAAACGTGGGTACATGCAGAAGCCTTCCTTGCCTTTGGCCTCTATGTTCTCCACTAAGTAGGTGAAGATCATCCTCGAATAGCTGGAAGGATGATTCAGAACCAGAGCCACATAGGCATTCTGGATCTGATCAGAAAGCTCATCAAAACCTCCCTTCCTTGAGGGAACACACTTCAACAGCACATGGGCTAAGTACTTGAATTGGGGGCACAGGTTGCTCTTGTTGAGCACACCTACGTTGATGTTCCCCGAGTACTTAGCCCGAAGAAAGCAACCTCGGACACTCAACGGGTGCAGTCTGGTAGGGCAATCGCCATCAGCTCCCAACACTAAGACCGTCCTTAGATCCTCCACACTGATGTCAATGGCCTGGCTAAAGATAGAACACCGAATACGGTGAGGCTCTGAGTATCTATCTACAACAGCGCTTTCCCAGAAAGCCTGCTGTATCGACCTGTATGGTGTGCAAGGCGTGGAGATAGATCTGAAAATCCTCGATCTCCGTAGAAATGAAATAATGCCCGTGAACTCAGATGCGTTCCAAGACGTATTGTCTAGATAAGCACATATGTTATGCTTAGTGCTCATCGTCCACCGAGTCGCCATGCTGCTGCAACACAAGATAGATAAACGTTAGAGTGTGTGTAAGAGAATGACATTTGAATTTATTGGACTTGAATCCTTCTGTTCTGTCATGTGAATAGACAGTCCGACTGAGTCTCAGTCGTACGAATGAGCTCAATCGTGCGAATGAACCTGCGACTCAACTGAGTCGTATGTTGTTCTATGCGGTTGAATCAATCGTGCGACTGAGTTCACGCGCATGGTTCATTCGTAAGATTGAGTCATTCGCCCAATTCAATCGTGCGATTGAAGTTCATTCGGAGTGACCAGTCGCATATCTCTCTATTCGACACTTTAATTCTGAATCTAGGTCAAAACTGGAAGTTAAACGTTGTGTTTAGACTCATTAGACTCGCAGGAACCCTAATTGTCACATTATGTCTTTCATTTTAACCAATTTGCCCGTTTACTTGGTCTATTTTTTGGTTGTTACCGATTTCTTGATTTTAAACGATTTGGGTCTGTTAGGGTTTGTTTTCACTGTGCATTTTGTGCGATTTGGAACGTTCATTACCTGCAGATGATGTAACAACTCCTCAGTAACACACTAGTGGTCAGAAATCGACTTAATCAAATTTTGGCAGAGTGTCTTTGCATTCAGGCGATATTAGGGCGATTGAGGTGTGATGAAAATATGCGACTGACTTTAGCCATATTTATACTGATTCTGTCTTTAGTCGGGCGCTAGATCCATTCACACACTTCATTCGTGCGACTAGAGCTTAGTCGTTCGATTGGCTCTGTCGGTCACCTTCAGTCGTGCGATTAGGTTTCAGTCGTGAGACTGTCTCATTCGGTCACCTCTATTCGGGTGATAGGTTCATTCTGATGATCCAATCGTATGGATTGACCCATGCTTATGGTCCAATCGCACGTATGGTCCATACATGTGGTTTAGTCATGCGATTGGGCTCATACGTATGGTCCAATCGTACGACTGGTCCATACTCATGGTCCAGTCGTGCCAATGGCTCATACTTATGAGTTTGACCTTATGACCATTCATACACTTAGCCCTTTTACTTATTGTTAAGACATTTTGACCATTGATCATCTCAGACATGACCATTTTAACTTAGAAAAACTGTTGATCACCTCAGACGTGATCCTTTTACAGTTGAAAACCCCATTGGTCACCTCAAACGTGACCCTTTTAGTGAGTGAATCCCAGATTATGACGAGTTATTGAGTCTGACTCTTACATTACAATTTACTAAAACTAAACAGAACAACTTTGAAATTAAGAATAATAACAAGACATATTTTTGTATTTTTTATTAGAGATGAAATACGACCTATTAGAATAATTCTAATTGAAGATCATGTTTAGGTTGGACTCACTTTAGTATAGTTGTTTACTTTACATTGTAATAGGACTTTTGTTAGTTTCGTTAGTTTCCTTTTGTTGAGCGACCACTGATTTATGTTGCTAAGAAGGGAGAAGATGATGCTGATGTTTTTGAAATGGATAAGAATGATTGGTTGGTCAAAGAGAAGGAGGTGGAGGAAATTACTCCTTTATTTCAAAATCTGGAGGGATTAAGCAGGAAGGAAGTAGATAAGAAGATCATAAGTTGGTGCTACAATCCCAGTTTAAAGATGTTCATGATCAAGAGAAGAGGAGGAAATATCAGCTATATGCTTAAGAGGAAGGCTTTTAAGACCTTGCCCAAATGGGATTTGAGACGTTTGGCAACTTTGCCTTTGATCAATGCTCACTTAAGTTAAAGAGCATTATTTCTTCAGAAGGAAATAAAAAATGGACTTAATGATAATTTCGAGTCTTTTGGATATATGAAAGCTGAAAGAAAAAGGTCAAAGAAGGATAAAGATTGGGAGACAGGTAAAGGAAGGATTGTATTGAGAGTCAAACCTCCAAAGACTGTAAATAGGGTAAGATTGGCTGATCCTCTTCCCTAACAACTACAGGACTTTGAAAAGTGGTTTTATGACAACAATACTGGAGAGGCGGTGATTAGAGCTAAACATGGAAAAGAATTCAGAGTGTTTGATCCGATGGAGTTATTTAGCTTCAGCGATGAAGATCTTCTGGTACTATGTGAAAATCACATTAAGGCTGGGGCTGGAGAGGAAACAAGAAAAGAGGCCAGTCTGTTTATGAATGTTGCAAACAAGATAAGAGGAGTAAGGTCGGAGGTTAAGAGGCTAGCTGAAAGGGTGAGAGCTCAGGATGATTTTGCCATGGATGTTCAAGATTTGACCAGGCAGTTTGCGAAGGCTAGTTGTCATTCTGAAGAAGCTAGTGATGCAGGAAAGAACCTTGGAGGATCAGTGGCTGAAGCTTCTGAGGATGTTGCTGCAGGAGGTGATGAAGATAGATCAACAGCAGCAGAGGAAACCGGAGCTGACAAGTCAAATCAAGACAAGTGAAGATAGTGAGGTCCAACCTAGGGGGAGTATTGAAGATCATGTTTAGGTTGGACTCACTTTAGTATAGTTGTTTACTTTACATTGTAATATGACTTTTGTTAGTTTTCTTTTGTATGTTCTTAGTAATGAGTAGTTTTTGGCAGTCCAACGAAACTGTGAGCGAATCTATACATTCGCTCACAGTTTGCTGTTTTGGTTTACCCGGCGAACTTGTGTTCTGCCGGGCGAAACTATAGTTTCGGCATGACAGTTTCGCTGATAGCGAAACTGTCAGTGAAACTATAACTGCTATATATACTTTTGTCAATTCTCTTTGTAAGGTAAGCTTGCAAAACCCTAATCGTGGATCATTGTTGCAAGTTACTAATTCTAAGCAGTTTTCACACAGAAATACTATTGTGCTTGATGTTATTGATTGCTATTGTTCATTTGATTATCAAATATGTGTTAGAACTCTCTTCTATCTTCTCAATTGTTGTTGTTTAGCATGAATGTTTGATATTGAGCAATTCATCACTTCAATTGTACTGTTTTTCGATCACATGGACCAACACTAATTGATTTTACTTCATGGTCTTCACAGCTTCGATTCCAGTTAATCATTTCTGGTACGATTCATTTTGGAATCATACAGGTATTCCCGAATCATTTGGGACATGTTACCAAAACTTTTTGATGCTAGATTCTTGGTTTTATCGAGAGTCATTAGCAAGTTTAGGAAATCATACTAGAGCTATAAGTTTCACACGCTGATTTGTACTTTCAAGAGTTCCTGCTCACGATGATTGTCAGTATACTAGTCCTCTTAAATCCATACACAGATTTTTGACACTCATTGGTGATGAATTAAGGTTTAATTATTTCGACAAACATTTGTGGATCCCACGCTTATATGGTAATCAACATTTCTCAGGAGATTTTTGAGCGGCCTACGGGTGTTTTGACAAGAAGAAACTATTCTAAGAGCTTTCAAAGAGATGCCAAGCCTCAGGTCAGTGCCATCGCACAACAGAGAGGCGCAAACAACAATGAATTCTAGAATATTTAGGTTATGCTTATCCTCAGGTCAGTGCCATCGCACAGCAGAGAGGCACACAACATATCTTCTTGTGAGAGCATATTTCTTTTCCTTTTGCACGTAACGCACCAACAACATTTGTTATCCGCTTGATAGCGCTTACACATTTTTTTTCATGCTTTCTTTTTTTAAAATCATCAGCACACATTTGTGGGCGTTTATTTGCTCGTCACCCCTTATTGGAACTACGTTGATTGTGTTAACCAGGGATAAGATGGGAACCCACAGCAAGTTGAACAATTTAGTTTGTATTTAAGTCACCAATGAGGTCTACTCATCTATTGTGTTGAATCTACCGACACATCATCTAATGAACTTGCAACCTCTAGGTCTACTTTCTCTATGTTACCTTAGTAGCATATTAGTTTTACTATCATTTTTCCTTTTATTTTGCTTAGACTTCTCAGATTTATACTTTGAATTTTGCATCTTAATCATTTAAACCTTTTAACGTCCTAAACAATTTGTTTCCTGTATACTATCATTTTTCATAAGCATTAAATCAGTATCACAGATTTGATTTCTATCCTTTTAGCTACGCTGTCCTCCGCCCTCGTTTTTTTAAGTACTGAAATTAAAACACCTAATTTAATACTACTCTAACCTATTCTCCCTCTAAAATTCTAAAACCGAAAATATTTTTTGAGTTTTCGGATTTTATAGAAACATGAAATTAAAATACGAAAAATAAAAGAAAATAACAAATAAAAAATAACTCTACTCGTCGGACTAAGTACTGTCGTCTTCTGGAATCACTTCACATTTCTTTTTCACGCCGTTGACCTCTAACAGATATAAAAATCTTGGTTTATCAAACGCTTTTGTGTAGATGTCAGCGCGCTGAAAGTCCGTATTAATTTTAACAACATCGATTAAATTCTTTTCAAAACAATCACGTATAAAGTGATATTTAATTCCGATGTGTTTGGTTTTAGGATGTTGGACCGGATTTTTAGTTACGGCTATAGCAACATAATTATCAACAAATATAGGAGTGTTAGAGAATTTCAAACCGTAGTCCCGCATTTGCTGTTGAATCCAGATGATTTGTGAACAGCAGCTTGCAACAGCAACGTATTCAGCTTCACAAGTTGACAGAGCAACCGATGTTTGTTTCTTACACTGCCACGTGACTAATCTTCTCCCAAAGAATTGACATCCTGCTGAAGTGGACTTGTAGTTCATTTTGCATCCGCCATAATCCGAATCACTATACACTATAAGCTCAAAGTCATTGTCATGAGGATACCACAACCCAAGTGTTGGAGTACCCTTCAGATAACGAAATATCCTTTTTACTCCTATGAGACGGTTGACTTTCGGCTTTGCCTGATATCTAGAGCATAGACACGTCGTGTACATGATATCAGGTCGTGAGGCTGTGAGGTACATGAGGGATCCAATCATTCCTCGGTACATGGTGGCAGCCACAAAATCACCATTTTCGTCGGGTGCCACCTCGTGGTTTGTGGCCAGTGGAGTCCCAGCTGCCGAAGCATTCTCCATATCGAATCGACTGAGAATATCGCCTACGTACTTTGTCTGATGTAGAAATATCCCCTTTGGTGTCTGATCCACCTGTAACCTGAGAAAGAACTTCATTTCTCCTATGGCACTCATCTCAAATTCAGCTTTCATTACTGCTTCAAATTCTTTACATAGATCTTTGTTTTTGGAACAGAAGATTATGTCATTAACATAGATGTGTACGAGCAGTAAGTCACCATCCTTTTCTTTGTTAGATGAACAGTGTACAATCAATCACTCCTCTGCGAAAGCCGTGTTTCACAAGATGAGTTGAGAGCTTCTCATACCATGCTCTTGGGGCATGATGGAGCCCGTAGAGAGCCTTATCTAGTTTGTAAACTCTGTCCCAATTATACGGATCCTCAAATCCTTCGTGTTGACTTACACTGTCTCCCGGATTTCACCATGAAGGAATGCACTCTTTACATCCGGTTGATAAACTTTGATCTTCATGTAAGAGGCATAGGCTAGGATGATGCGGATTGCTTCCATCCTTGCCACAGGTGCAAACACTGCATTATAATCAATTCCTTCGACTTGTCTAAAACCTTGAACGACAAGTCGAGCCTTGTTGCGAATTATGACCCCTTGATCGTCTTTCTTGCATTTCAAGACCCATTTAGTTCCAATGACTTTAGCACCTTTTGGTCTATCCACAAGGGTCCATACTCCTAGCTTCTTGAACTGTAGGAGTTCTTCTTGCATCGCACCTACCCATGCCTCTTCGTTTAATGCTTCACTAACATATTTTGGCTCAAATTGAGACACAAAACATCGATATGCACCATCGTGAAGATATCCCTTTTCCATGACTGAGGCATAATCAGCTGAGTATAGCTGATTTCTGGTCAAACATCTCTAATGACATTGTCCAAGGGATGATAAACATTTAACTGTGATCCAGGAGTGTAGGAACAACTACCTCATTATCCAGATTGTGAATACCAGTGTCAGTATCTGAGGCTGTAGGAGTTTGAGGTTTCGAAGAGTCAGAGGCATCAGGGTTTGATACTTGTGTACTTGTTGTAGCAGGAACCTGTTCCTCCTAGTTCACCTGTTCAGTCTCCACTTCTTCATCTTCAGAGGAGGAGTCACTTTCATCAAGTGCTCCCCCTGAAGAACTAGAAGATTCCCCGTGTGGAAGAGGTTGACGAGTATAGAGACGGTGTGTTTAAGACATCATATATCATTCTGGTCGCTAACTCATCATCAGAAGGGGAGAGATGGATGTTGAAGGACTTAAAGAATCCATCATAATCGAAGAAGAATGCGGGTCCTTTACCAGCAGGGGGTGGTGTATCTCTGAATGTCGACGTTGCACCACACTTCTACTTGACCCATGGAGTTGTTACAAACTCTCTTATTTGGTATGTTGTATCTTAGAAAAATTCCTTCTTCAGCCTTTTCACTGAACTTCCCTGATTGATTTTTCTTTAGCAGCGTACATGGTGCGCCAAACGGTTCGAGTTACTCTAGATTAGGTTTACGTCGTTAGAGCAACTCGTAACTCGTTTCACCATGACGTTTGACCACCAGGACTCGATTTAGGGTGTAACATGCGTTAGCTGCTGCCTCGTTCCAAAATTGGATAGGCAGTTTCGAGTCTGCTAGCATCGTCCGGGCTGTCTCTATCAAGCTTCGATTCTTTCTCTCAGCAACTCCGTTCATTTGAGGAGTGTAGGCAGATGTGAACTGGTGCACAATTACTTTTTCTTTGTAGAATACCTCCATCCAATGGTTCTTGAACTCGGTGCCGTTGTCTGAGCGAACTTGCCTTACCTTCAGCTTGTAGAGTGACTCCAATGTAGTTACCAGCTCCTTGAATGATTCAAATGTGTCTGATTTGGATTTCAGAAACATCACCCAAGAAAATCTTGAGTAATCATCCGTAACAACATAGCAATACAAATCGTCGGCAATGCTCTTTGTACTAACTGGCCCAAACAGATCCATGTGAAGAAGCTCAAGAGGTAGGTCAATTGAGTGAACTTTCTTTTCCTTATGAGACTTCTTTGTCTGTTTCCCTTTCTTATACACGACACAAAAATCCGGTAATTGGAAGTTCTTAACATTTACTCCACGCACTAGATCATTCTGGATCAAGTGATTCATCTTCCGTGGATTAATGTGTCCCATTCTCCTATGCCAGGAAATGGAGTCTTTCTCTGTTCCCTTTGATAAGAAGCATTGAACTTGATGATCGGTTGTGGAGGCCTTTGATAGGTCCATGACATATAAATCATTATATCTGGAAGCTAACATTAAGACTTGGTCCTCCGGTATCACATACTCCTTCTTCAACACATAGCACTTCTTGTTGTCAAAGACTACCTTGAATCCTTTGTCACAGATCTGGGATACAGAAAGCAAGTTATTTTGAAGTTGTTGAATGTAATTGACCTTGTCAAACTTGACTTTCTGGTTTCCCACTTCGCCTTGAGCCGTGATGTATCCTCTTTTATTTCCAGCAAATGATACATGTCCCCCTATAATTTGTTTGACATTAAAAAGGAGAGACAAGTTCCCGGTCATGTGCCTTGATGCCCCACTATCAACGATCTAGGTATTTTTAGAAGCACTATAGCGGACACCCTACACATTTAAAGGAAATGATTAGTTTAGGTTAGGTACCCAAGCCTTAACTGGCTTGGGTGACCCAGATGCATCACACATTATAAATTCAACCCACTGTCCACTTGAAGGTGAGGGCATATCATGCTTCTTAGTGTTCGCAGTATCAGACACTGAACTTGGCTTTTCTTTCCATAAGCCAGTTTTGTGCAAGGCCTGTTTGTGATAAACAGACGACTGGCTTAAGGTTTGAACTTTAGGTTCATTACTTCTTTTTGGTGGAGTAATAGAACTCCTTTTTGAAGAACTTGGTTTAGTATCATAAAGTTCAATTTTCTTTATTGGTGTATGATATGAGGACAATTAGAAGCGATGCGTCCTCTCTTTCCATAATTGTAGCATGATCTACATTCTACATATTGGGAAAATTGTCTCTGTGGGGAAGTGTATGAAACAGGAGTGAATTTAGTCTGGTTGGGTTTGGACACTTCTTGTTTAGATGTTTTTGTTTCTTTAACAAAATTTACTGTTTGAACATTTTCAAACTCTTTAGCCTTATTGGACTTTGACGTGAAGCACATGTTTGGTTAACTGGTTTGGTCAGTTTGGATTCTGAAGAAGACATATTGGTACCTGACTTTACATTAACCTTTTCAAATTGTTCTTCCAAATTCACAATAGGCATCTTGCCTTTAGACTTCAAAGTAGCCTCCTTCTGTTTAGTGACAGATTCCATTGGTTTACACGTGGAATCTGGATCACTAACTAGAGGAGTGGACACCACATGATCCTTAATAGGATTGTAATTTACTGGTCTATATTTAGCATTTAACAATATCCGTGGAACCACTTTGTAACCCAACCCTTCCCCACTGTTCCTTTCTTTCACTAAGTTTTGAACTATGTGAGAGGAACTGGTCCAATTGTGCAGTTTTTGTTTTAATGAGTTGACTTCGACTTCCAAAACTGCTTTTTCTTTCTTAGTTTCTTCCAAAGAGTTCAAATAAAACTTTATATCATTTGCTTGATTAAAAGCAACAACCTCAGTTTCCCTTAGTTGTTTATTTAAAAGTTCTATTTTCTCTTTATAACTGCACTCATTTTGTTTTAAAATCCGATTAGCTTCTGTGCACAGTTGTAAGTCATTTACTAAGCTATCATTGTGATCTAATAACCTAGCAAATTTAAGATCAATGCTTTAACTAAACTTATTACATTCATTACAAGCATGAATTTCAAAAAGTTGGTCTTTGTTACTTACCTGTGAAAATTCGGTTGAATCAGCCATCAGCGCAGAGTTAGATTCCTCGGATGCTGGAGATTCTGAACTTGTCGTTCTAAGATCTTCTTCAATCAGGTGATTGACCACATTAGCAGTATCTTCATGATCTGACATCACTAGTTCAACTGCTATTTCACCTTCACTTGCAGTGTCATCATCCAGACCCTCAACATTAGCAATGCTCTATTCGCCCAGAGATACAAACTTGAAGGTCCAATCTTGTCCTTCATCATCTTGAGCAGTCAAGGCCTTTGTATCTTTGCTTGATGATGCACCACCACTCGTAGGTTTGTCTTGACGGTTGAAAGACGAGAATGGATTCCCATTACCTGTCTTCTTGGGCTTTACACATTCACGTTTGAAGTGTCCCTTTTCTCCACAGTTAAAACATGTAACTTTGGTTTTATCAAAACCAAAAGTTGTATCCTTTATGGCTATCAAGTTCTGTCCTGTCTTCTTCACAAACTTCTTAGCTCGCCTGACAGCACTTGCTAAAGCCCACATAATGTCCATTCTCTCTAATTCATTCTCGTCCACCTGCTCGTAATCCTCATCAGCCAGATGGCAATTCCCGATCTTTCCTGCAACAAGACCATCATAAGAATGAACGACCGCAACTAAAAGGTCCATATGCTCCTTTGCAACCTCCATAGTGATATTTCCGAGATTCTAGGTCTTTAACTTCGTAGCATTTGCTTCCGATGTGATATATTGGGTGCAAGACGACCCTGACGTTTCAGATCCCGAAGCATTGGATTGGGAAGAAACAGTTGAACTAGACACAAATACCGTTTGAAGAGGTGCTCTTGAACTTGTTGAAGTGGAAGAGGATCTATAAAGTGAAGGATTTTTGTCATAGGATCCTTTCTGTGACCTGTATTTCATCCTAAGTTCCTCCTCTCTCAATTTCAGGATGAATTCGTTTATGTCTAATGTCTCCAATAACTTGTTCTGTCTCAAATTTGACACAAACGAGTCCTACTTCTCTTGCAGACCATCGGCAAAGCTTGAGACATTATCTTCCATTGATGTTGTGACTCCATGAGTGTGCAGTTCACTCATTAAATGGTAGAATCTGTCTATGACATCATCCAAGATCTCTTTACCCATTGAAGAGAAGTTATCAAACTCCTTCTTCAAAGCTTTTGCCTTTAGAGCTTTCAACGATGTATTCTCGTCGTATCGTTTCTCCAAGGCATCCCAAAGCTTCTTTGCCTGTGTGTTATCAGAAAACTGGTGGAATATATCCTTACGTATCAACTGAGTCAACAGAGCATACACTTTCTTCTTAGCATTGTACTTCACCTTCTGGCTATCAGTCATGCCACCCAAGGTAAGTTTAACACCATCAGCACCAACCGGCATGCTATAACCTGTCTCGATTGCTTCCCACAGATTGGGATCAAATCCATTTAGATAAATCTCAAACCTTTGCTTCCATTGTGGGTACTCATCTAACGTTAAAGTTTAGGGGGCTTATTGTGATTCCCCACCTCATTCTCCAGAAGCAGAACGTTCTAGTTTCGAGAGTCTTTACCGGCAGTAAACGCGGAATACTGATCTTTCATTTCACTAAACTTTGAGAGTTAGAACAAAACTGTTTCACTTGTGCGAATGGGGAGATGTGATTGGGTCAATCGTGCGGATGGACTAATGCGGATGAATCAATCGTGCAATTGAACCAATGCGGATGAGTCAATCGTGCGATTAAACAAGTGCGGATGGACAATGCGAGTGGGGTGTTCAGTCGTACGAATGGATGGGCGATTGAGTTCAATCGTGCGTATGGGAGGTGCGATTGAGTTCAGTCCTGAGATTGAGCCAATCGTGCGACTGAGGCTGCTGGATTTGAAAATTCGAAGGTTTTTGACACTTTGACACAAAAACGCGATTTTTCAAGAACCCTAATCTGCCGTATGCCGAAAAACGTAAACTTTTGATCTGGAGACACCAAAAACACTATTTTACTAAAAAAGATGATGTTTTTGAATGAGAAAACGTGATTTTTACACCAAAACCAATCGAATCACATGCAAAGTCAAGAGCCAAAGCTCTGATACCACTTGTTAGGACCGTGTATGGACAGAGTACTAACTGATAATGCGTGTATACCTAATCAAATAGTGCGGAATCCTTTTTGATTGGCGATCCAATTAGTGAGAAAGTAGTTTCGATCAATTTAAAGATTAAAGAAACGTTATGAACGATTAGAACAGAATCAACAGCGATCTATGAAGTTGGAACATGTATTCTGGAGTCTCTGGACGGCTAGGGTACGTCTGTGAGTCGAAATTTTTTGAGTGTTTTAATTTTCCACGAATTAAGTGTTATTTATAGGTTAGGGTTTGTCAATCGTGCAACTGAAGCATTAGTATGGTTCATTCGTGCGACTGAATCATATGATTGTTCCATACACACGACTGAAGGTTCAATCGTGCGACTGAGCCAATCTTATGTCTCAATCGTGCGACTGATCCAGTCTCCTGGTTCAGTTGTGCGACTGGTCCATTAGCATGAAGTGTTCATGCGTGTGGTTCATTAGCATGGTCCATTCGCATGAATACTTCATACGATTAAGTTTAAACACATTCCTCAACCATTCTTGACTAAGAACTATGTAAACAACCACAAACCTATATAGTTAGTTCAATATGCGTTATGACACTATAAATAATGAAACATTAAACAATATAAGCATCAAACACATATTTCATTTCATTTAACTCATTCATTACATATATGTAAGACATGAAAGACATTTAACATTAAGCATATAAACTAGGTACATATGTATCAACATAAGATGAGAGGAAGGTGGCAGTGGTTGAGGTGGTCAAGAAAGGAGGTGGTAAATGAAACTAGAATAGGAAGCGGTTTGGACGTGGTGGGGCCGCTCCAAACAATAAGGTTACGAGGGTGGATGACTGGCGTATGGTCACACCTGGTGCGGGGTCGAAGAAGTGTGGTAAGTGCGGGAAGGAGCACACGGAGAGGGTAGATGGAGATCCAGTTTCTGTTTCAGGTGTGGAAGGACATGACTTGTGGCTAAGAACTGCGGGATGAGGAGGTGTTATAACAATGGCGAAGAGGGTCACATGAGTAGGGACTGCAAGAAGCCGATGGCTGAGAGTTCTGGAGCAAAGTAGACGACCGAGACTGAAGGACGAGCCTTCACGATTACTCGGGAGGAGGCTAGGACGGACCCCGATGTTGTGTCAGGTACGTTTCTAGTAAACCAAACTCTTGTTTTTGTGTTATTTTATTTAGGTACAAGTAGGAGTTTTATTTATGTTGCTTTTTGTGCTAACTTGCCTGTTAGTAGTAGAATTATTGATGAGCCCTTCGATGTAGAAACTGCCATATGTAAATCTATCAGGATTTCTAATCTGATAGAAGGTTGTGACATAGAACTAGAAGGTCATAAGTTTCCTACTAGACTATTTGTGATGACCTTAGGCGGGTTTGATGTAGTCCTAGGAATGGATTGGTTAGTGGACTATGAGGCGAATATTGTGTGCGGCAAGAAGATGATTCGACTAACAGCGCCTGACGGGTGTTCGGTGACGGTGTACGGTGATCGAGTTACTACTATCCGGAATGTGATTTCGGTGGTGGTGGCGGGAAAGTGCATGAGGCGTGGATGTTGTGCCTACCTAGCCTACGTGAAAGATGCGGATACGCCAACACCATCTAATGTACCGGTTGTGTATGAGTTCCCAGATGTGTTCCCCGACGATCTACCAGGTGTGCCACCGGACCACGAAATCGAGTTCCAGATCGATCTGATACCTGATGCCCAACCTGTTGCTAAAGCACTGTATCGGTTGGCTCCGTCCTAGATGAAGTAATTGATGGAGCAATTGCATGAATTGCTTGATAAGTGGTTCATTAGGCCGAGTATCTCTCCATGGGGTGCTTCGGTATAATTTGTCAAGAAGACGGACGATAGTATGAGGATGTGTATCGACTACCGTGAATTGAACTAGTTGACGGTGAAGAATCGGTATCCATTACTAGGGATTAATGACTTTTTTGATCAGCTCCAATGTGTCAGTTGGTTCTCAAGGATAGATCTCCGATCTGGCTACCACCAACTAAAGGTGAAGGAGCAAGATATTCCTAAAAAAGCTTTTCGCAAGCGTTATGGATATTACGAGTTCCTTGTGATATCTTTTGGTTTAACCAACCGCCAGCGGGTTTTATGGATTTGATGAATCAAGTTTGTCTGCCGATGTTGGATAAATCAGTTATTGTGTTTATCGATGATATCCTGATTTATTCAAGGAGCGAGGCGGAGCATGCCGATCACATTCGGGAGGTGTTGGAGATGATGAGAAGGGAGAAGTTGTATGCCAAGTTCTCCAAATGCATGTTCTGGTTACTTGAAGTTCAGTTCTTGGGTCACGTGGTAAATCCCGAGGGGATTATGGTGGACCTGGCTAAAGTGGAAGCGGTGATGCAATGGAAGTCTCCAAGGACGCCATCCGAGATCCGTAGTTTCTTGGGGTTGGCGGGATATTATCGAAGATTCATCCAAGAATTCTCCAAGATAGCTTATCCGTTGACTAAGTTGACCCGTAAGAATGTGAAGTTTGTATGGGGTTAAGAGTAGGAGAATGCTTTTGAGGAGTTAAAGGCAAGGTTGACTCAAGCTCCTATCTTGTCATTACCCGAAGGAAGCGAGAATTTGGTGGTCTATTCAGATGCTTCCTACTCAGGTTACGTTACGTGTTGATGCAGCGAGAAAATGTTATAGCCTACGCATCTCGACAATTGAAGGTTCATGAGGTTAATTACTCTTCTCATGACTTGCATTAAAGATTTGGAGGCACTACCTATACGGGACGAAGTGCACTATATTCACTGACCATAAGAGTTTGAAGTACTTCTCCAAGCAGAAAGATTTGAATATGAGGCAGAGGCGATGGTTGGAGCTCATAAATGATTATGATTGCGAGATCCATTACAATCCGGGCAAGGCCAACGTAGTGGCGGATGCCCTTAGCCAAAAGGAGAGGCTTGAACCAATTCGTGTAAAGGCTTAGCAATTGATTATGACCTCTGATATGATGACTCAGGTCAAGGAGTTTCAAAACGAGGCATTGAAAGAAGATCGTCTTAACTCTGAAAGGATGAGAGGTCTAGTCGCGGAGTTGGGTGAAAACATTCTTGGTGTTAGAACCCGATTCAGGCGAACGTGGATTCCTTGTTATGGGGATCTACATGGGAAGATCATGGATGAGGCTCATAAGACTAGATACTTGATTTACCCCAGTGCTACAAAGATGTATCAGCACATGACGAAAGATTAATGGTGGTCGGCTATGAAGTGCGTCATAGTGGAGTATGTGAGTAGGTGCCTTACTTGCTTGCAACTGAAGGCAGAGCATCAGAAGCCATACGGGAAAATCAAACCTTTGGATATACCCGAGTGGAAGTGGGAGCATATCACCATGGACTTCATTACGAAGCTACCTCGTACTGCGTGAGGGTATAATGCTATATGGGTGATCGTCGATCGTCAGACAAAGAGTGCTCATTTTCTACCGATCCGAGAAACTTACTCATCTGAGAGGTTAGCAGATCTGTTCATCAAAGAGATTGTGACACCCGGTTGACATCCATGTTTTGAAAGAAGTTCCATGATGCAAGGGGGACGAGGTGACACATCAGCACGACCTATCATCCTTAGACGGATGGTCTGTCAGAAAGGGCTATTCAGCGCTTGAAGTTATGCTTCGGGCATGCGTCGTTGATTTTGGTGGAAGTTGGGATGACCACTTACCATTAGCTGAATTCTTATACAATAACAGTTATCATGCCAACATTGGTATGCCGCCTTATGAGATTCTATACGGTAGGAGATGTAGAACACCTGTATGCTGAGGTGATATTGGTCAGAAAGAGTTAGGGAGCATAGAAGTCATCAAGGCTACGACTGAGAAACTAGAAAAGATCAAGGCCTTTATGAAGGCAGCCAAGGATAGGCAGAATTTGTATGCCGATAAGAGACGTAAATCGGTTTTGTTCAAGGTGGGTGATAGGGTTATGTTGAAATGTAAGGATTCCTATAAGTCTGATGCAACTTAAAACATCCAAAGTCTCTCTGCAAGCAATGCACTAAAGAACTAAAGTAGAATTGCTTCGGAAGTTTTACACCATGCACTAGAAATATTCTAAGTGTAAAAACTTCCAAAGCCAAGACCAATATCTTCCGAAGCCAAAAGTGAAGTCTTCCGAAGCTTTAGAGACAAAGTCTTCCGAAGCAAAATAGTGAAGACAGATTTCTTCCGAAGACTTTTAGAGATATGCCTTTATCCGATGTACTTTACCATAAAGCTGGACCACCTTTCCGCCGCAACTCTGTAAAGTCACCAACTTACATGAGTTGGTGAAAGGTCCATGCTTTTGGTAACTTGAGGTCTTGGGTCCATGCTTTCTACTTTATGTACTTTTATCCTTTTTGTAATATATTAGGATGTGTGCTATGGCATGTCATAGTCACAAGTCAAAAGGCAGATATGCCTTTTGAATCTACAATTGATTTTGTTTGTGTCTAGTCAATTGTATCCTGCTGCCTTTTAAAGTATAGCCGGCTATAGGTTGTAGTATAAATGTTCCATGTTTTAGTATCTTTCTTTATGCTTTGTAACATTTGTAATAGAACTTGAGAAAGCAATATACTGCATCCTTGAAACCAAATCTCTTGTGTTCTCTTGTTCTGTCTCTTACTCGTTACTTGTGCTCTTAGTATCATTATTATGGTTAATCCAGTTTACTGTTTGATTAGGTTTGGTTAATCTCCTCTTTGTGTTGTTGTGTTGTAAGTGACCACCCTTCACCGGTCCTACAATTGGTATCAGAGCATTTCAGGCTCTTGATATAATATCTCACCATCTTAAGATCCTTCACACACAAAAATACTAAACTATCAAATGGCAGCCATTTCAAAGACTGATATGGAAACTAGAACCATGAACAAGTCCCCACTGATCACTCTTGTTGGCTTTGATACCTGGTGTATGAGAATGGAAGGTTTCATCAGGTCTCTAGACTCAAGAATGTGGGAGTCTGTTGAAAATGGACCTTTCATACCAAGCACTCCTTCTGCTACTGGTGTTGGTATGATCCCCAAAGATGTGGCTAACTACCTCGATGAAGATAGGAAGAGAGTAGAGATTGATAGAAAAGTCATGACTGCTCTTCAAATTATCCTTCCAAACTCTATGTACAGAGGTTTCAAGAAGTGCAAAACAGCTAAACAGCTATGGGATGCACTAAAACTGATGTATGAAGGCTCCTCTGAAGCCAAGAAGAACAAGAAGGATCTCCTGAAGCAGCAGTTTGAAAACTTCACCTTCAAAACAGGTGAAATCATGACTCAGCAATACTTCAGGTATGTTGAGATAGTGGATACCCTTGTGGATGGAGGAGTTCCTCTTGAAAATAGAGACATTGTAAGGAAGTTCATGTCCTCACTTCCTAGGCAATGGACACACTATTGTGTGGTGATCAAGAGGACTGAAAATCTCTAAACTTTTACTCTGACAGAGTTATATGGGATTCTCAGTGGCTACTAGATGGAGATGAACATGCAAGGTTCATCTGGCAACTCCAACAATCAATTGGGTTCAGCCCTGCATGTGGTTGAAAGGGATAGCATAGAACCCCAACATCATCTCATATGCTACCCTGACAATTCACCAAAGGGTCCTTTCATCACCTTCCTAGAGACACCCAGGGAGAACTACACTCAAGGAAGCCCATTCCAAGAGACAAGCTCTTCTCAAGCCTTTGTGTCTTCTGATGAAAGTTGTGGCAACTCTCTTTTCACTCTTGAAGACCTGGATTGTATCCATCCAGATGATCTGGAATATATGGAAATAGTCCAGCAGATGGCTCTTCTCACTCATAGAGCCAAGAAGTTCTACAAGAGAACTGGAAGGAAGTTTCTAAGCAATGCAACCTGGGGAAAGTTTGGCTTGGATAAAAGCAAAGTCAAGTGTTACAACTGTAACTTGATGGGCCACTTTGCTAGAGAGTGTAAGGCACCTAAAACAAATGGTGGACAAGCACAAACCAGACCAAACTACACTGAGAAAGCCCCTAAGAATGAGAAGTCAAAGCAATAAGCTGCTGTTGCTGTTGAAGAAGGAGGCTTTGACTGGAGCTTTCAGGTGGAAGATGCTTCTCCAAACCAAGCACTAATGGCAGATCTTGATGAAGCCAAGGTATTGAAACATCTCTGTACTCCTGAATGCATTGCTAAAGTTAACAGATACAGGTCCTATAACTTAGAGATGAGATCTGATCTTGAGTCCTTAAACATTTTAAAATCTGATTTTAGAAAGTATTAAAACGATTATAAACTAAAGATAGAGAACTTAGATAAAACCATTTCAGTTCTAAAACATGAGCATACAGATTTTAGGACTCAAATCAAAGATCTCATAACCAAGCTGACTGAGTGCCAGGCTGAGCTTGTGATAAGCAAAGCCAGGGCAGAAAAGAGTGTTCTTGAAGAAGAGACCTTCTGGAACATGATATCCTCATCCCTGCACAAAAAGGTGTGTTATCAAAATAGGTAGGGACTGGGATCCAATGAGATAGCTCCTCCACACACAATCTTGTCTGTAAGATCTCCTAGGTGTGGAACTTGTGAAGATGAGCTTCCTCTCATAGATCCTATAAGTGAAGAGGATGAATAAGAGATAGTGAAGAATTCCTCTGAGAAGAGTGAAGAGGAGGATTCTAAGAAGGGCCACTATCCTTCTGAGGTGAAGAAGATTACTGTGATGACCAAGTCAATGAGAAAGAACAAGATCAGGAAGAGCAAAAGAAAAGCAAGAAAGGCTCAAGAGATCAAGACTACTTTTGACTCTAAGCAGTAACAAGTTTTTATCTCTGCAGGGTTTGAAGTAGTAAAGACTGAAGACATCAACTAAAACTCTTCAGCTAAGAGTTCTAGTTCTTGTTCAAATCATCTCAGTACCAAGAAGAAGACTGATCTTCTGTGTACCACTGCTGCACAGCCTGGACAATCAAACTCCAAGAACAGTTCCCTGCCCATAAGAACTGTCTCAGCATCTGCAAAGATAAAGGTGGAGAGGGGATGTGACCAAAGACAGTCTTGTTCTCCTAAGAAGAGTCTTGAGAAGAAGAAAATGGTGTGTGGCATGTATGAAACTACCTCTCACATTGCTAAGGATTGTCCATACAATCCTAAAAGTACTGTCCATATGACCAAGACAAAGACTTCAAAGAGTTCCAAGAAGATTCAAGGTTTGGAAGGAAAATCTGTTTCCTTCGGAAGCTCCAAATCAAAGAAGAAGGCAAATGGAAAATTACCTTCGGAAGAGAAGTTGGTCTCGGAAGAAAGGAATTCTTCCGAAGCACTGAAGTCTGCTGCAGTGACTGCAGAATCTTCCGAAGGTTCAGTCATCAAAACTTCCAAAGTCCCAAAAGCTTCCGAAGTTTTAAAGGTCAAGTCCAAGACACCAAAGGTGGTGTGGAAGTCTAAGAAAGACTAAGTGACCGAAAATTCTCCAACAACAACAGCTCAAGATCCTCCTAGCACAACCATAGGATCTATTACTGTTGCATTACCTTCTATTATACTTAGTGAGCCCAAGACAAATAAGGCTTGGGTTTCCAAATGTAACTAATCATTTTCTTTGTGTAGGAACAGCTCAAGACAAACAAGCATGTCTGGATCATTGATAGTGGTTGTTCCAGGCACATGACAGGCAATAGGTCACTACTCCATAGCTTCGAGAGGATTGATGGAGGACCAGGACAGGCAATAGGTCACTACTCCATAGCTTTGAGAGGATTGATGGAGGACCAGTTGCTTTTGGAGGAGATGAAGGTGGTTACATTTCTGGAAGGGGCAAGGTCACAAATGGTAAGCTCAGCATTGAAAAGGTAAACTTGTCAAGGAGCTTGGGTACAATCTTTGAGTGTATCCCAATTTTGTGATCAGAGTCATAACATGCTCTTTACTGAGCATGAGTGCATTGTTCTCAAGCCTGGAGTGGTCATTCCTCATGAGCACATCCTGCTTAGAGCCCCCAGAAAAAGGAACATGTACAAGATGGACTTGCAAGAAACATCTCCCTTTGGAGAAGTTTCATGCTTTCTGTCTAAATCCAATAATGATGAGTCTTTCCTATGGCATAAAATAATGTGCCATGTAAACTTTAAGAACATGAATAAACTAATTAAACATGATCTGGTAACTGGAATGCCAAAGAAAGAGTTTACAAGTGATGATCATTGTGTTGCATGCCTGAAAGGGAAGCAACATAAGGTATCTCACAAGCCTAAGGAAAGGAACTCTATCACTAATCCCCTACACTTATTACATATGGATCTCTTTGGCGCCACCAGTGTAATGAGTATAGGAAGGACCTCTTATTGTTTGGTGATCACATATGATTTTAAAAGATTCACTTGGGTTTTCTTTCTTAGAACTAAGGATGTGACCCCTGAGATTCTGAAGAATTTCATCTTAAAAATTAAGAAACAAAGTGATCACAAGGTCAAAACCATAAGATGTGATGTTGGAGCTGTAAATGATAGTCTATATTATCAACACATTGAAAGTCAACAAAAGTCAATGTCACGGTCAAAGTATAAAAAAAAGTCAAACCCGACACGTTCGAGACGAGGAACCGAGACGAGACGTTGAAGATTTAAATGACTAGGAATTTTATTTTAATAAATATATTTTGTGTGAACAAAATATATTTTATCTTGTTTTTAGTCATTTTTATGCTTAGTATGTAATTTTGTATTAATTAGCCTAAGTCTAGGGAGTTAAGTGCAATTAGTGAATATTAGTCTAGACTATAAATAGGTTAATTGTAATTAGTGTTGGTTAATGGTTGAATGACCAATTTATTGGGTTTCCACTTTGTACAAATTATATGCAATCAATATAGATCAAAAGGGTTTTATTGTGATTATCATTGTTTGATCCATATTTCTTCATGTTATTTGATTCAAGTGTGTATCCTGGAGTTACAATTTGGTATCAGAGCCATTTTGGATGAAATGCATTGAAGAATTGAAGAAATTACTGATTTTGAAGATGTTCATAAATTTTTAGAGAGAGAAACTAGGTTTTTAGAGAGAGAAAGTAGATCTGAAAATTCAAATTTCATCTGAATCACAATCAAGTCATCAGATCTACAACAATCTACTACAGATTTGAAGCTATACAACATAAATTCCTCATCTACAACATATTTTATACAAGAAATTGAAAGAAAAATTCAGATCTGAAAAAGTTTCTCTCACACACATTTGTATGTGTGTTCTTGGTGTTCTTGAGCTTCAACATCTTCATCCGGCGAAACTAGATCCATTCTGAACGAAAGTTCAAAGTTTCCGGCGAAATTACAGTTTCGTCCGGCGAAACTCCGGCGAAATTCCGGCGAAACTATTCCGGCGAAACTGCATATTTTCCAGCGAAACTATAACCTGCGAAATTATAAAAATCAGCGAAATTTCATAAAATATAAATCTGCGAATTTAATATTCATGTTGCGAAATTAAAAAAAATTAGAATAACTACATCAACAGCAACCGCAGGTGATGAACTAGGAGCTTGTTGAGCTGCCAATGGAGTAGCAGGAGAATCTGTTTTACTTTTTGGTTTTGTTGTTCTTGATTTTTCCCTTGGACCTTGGCCATTTGCACTGACACTCATATTCCGCCATTTATCCTTGAGGTTGATGTTGGAGCGAGAGTAAAGGAAGCGATTGAACTGTGGATCTTTCTGGATGTTCTTCCATTTGCCGGTGCCATGTTTTGCGACGCCGGCGCGTAGGGCTTCTTCCTCCTCCGCCGTCCACTTCTGCTTCGTATTCCCCGTCGCCACCGCGGATCCGATGGAGATGATAAGATTGGGGATGAACCGTTGAATTACAAGAGCTTATGGTTTGAACGAAAATATACCCGAACATATATTTGCTTTTGCCGCCACTAGCGGCCGGAGACTCGCCGCAGCGGTGGCCGGTCGCCGGAACCCTAGGGGTTTCTCATCATCCGCCTCTTTCTCTCTTCACTAAAGTATGTGTTGTGTTTGAAGTGTTTTGTGTTGTGTTTTGTTGTTAGAGTTAGGGTTAGGGTTTTTAGTTGTGGGATTTTTTTAAATTTTTTTTTGGGCTATGTTTTTCAAGAGTAGGTTTAAAATTGGGTTAATTTACTAAAATTTTTATATGTGGGCCTCAAATTGAGTCATTCATACAAAATATATAAAAAATATATCGTAAAAAATTGTTGGTTGGGTTATAATATGTTTAACGCGATAAAGAAATATTCAACGATTTTAAAAGATTTATAAATAAAAAAAATGTTAAGATTTTCTAGCTTGTCATTTTAAAAAAAATATTATTCCCGAGGGAGAATTATTCTAAATTTTTTGGGAAAAATATTTTTAGGGCGTTTAATTGTTTAAACAAAATAAAAATAAAAATGGCTTTTACAGAACTGATTAAATCCTTCGAATCTAAAGATCTCACAGTTGCACAATGTCGGTTTGATAATTTTGCAGCTCTAAAGAATGAAACGATGTCTGATTTTGTTGATCGTTTTCTGTTGGTGGCAAGTAATCTGAAGAAGTTTGATGCCCAATTGGGAAATCATGAACAAGTTCTAAGATTGTTTGATTCCCTCCCATCAGAATGGAGCTCACACGGCAAGTCGATTAAAATAGATAGAGGTTTTCAGGATTACAAACTAATGGAGGTGATCAACAAACTGAAAGAAATGGAGTCGGATATCAAACGTCGTGAGTACTATGAAGCAACATATCTAACTCCAAAGATCACTTCAAACTCCAAAGAGAAACCAGAAGAGAGATCAGATTCTGGCACCAATTCCGATAGTTTACCGAAACCTGAAACTGAAGAGGTACAAGAGGAGCTTAAGCAGACATCAATAGGTAAAGGTGGAGCTGAGTTGAATGCTGAAGTTTGTGATGCTGAGAAGGAAGAGGAAAGGAAGCGAAATACCAGAGTTTGCAACTGCGAGAAGGCTCTTACTGCTGAAAGAGTCATCCTGGATCTTCCATACGAGACAGTTCAGAATATGTGTTCTTCTGCTTGCAAAATTTGTTTATTTCGTGTGTATAAAGCTAATAGGTTACTTTTAGATAACCAAAAGGAGTTAACCACCATAAACGCAGAACTTAAAAAGAATGAAGCCAAGTATTTCATAAAATTAAATGAAGCTTTAAAAGAAAATGATCATTTAAAACGAACTCTTCTTGAAAGAAATGTTGAAATTAATCTTTTAAACGAAAGAGTCACTTTGGCTGAATTTGAAACAAGCAAGCTTAAAACAAAGCTTGATAGATGGACCATATCCGGAATGAAACAGGAAGAGCTACTGTGTAAACAGAGGGGAGCTAGGATTAAAACGGGAGTGGGTTGTGGCGAAAATCCATACGTCTATCCTCCTCCTAGCACCCATTATTACTCTCTATGCCTCAACCTCATCCATCTAATGATTTGATTGAAGCTGAAGAAACTAATAGTTTAAATGCAGGTTTAAGCAACGTTAATCTTAAAGAGCTTAGAGATATGCAGGATTCTCCTGTAGGTTTGGGATTTCTCAGGCAGGGGTCTGATAAGAAGATTAATGACGATTCTACTTCTGATGCTCCAACACCAATATCAGTTACTTCTCCAAATTTCTTCAACAAATTCAAATCAGGTAACATTCCTTCGTTTGTTCCTGTCAGGTTTGTTAAAGAAGGAACAGTTGTCGATCCAACAAGCAATCAGAATCCTATCATCAAAGCCGACACAATAGGAGGTGTCAATCAAGATCCGTTGGAGAAAGATCTGTGTATACGAGACTGGACAAGCTCAGATGATGATGCAATCACAGAGGTACGTGTTGGTTTCTCACAGATCAAGATGTCTCCTAACATTGTCAAGTCACAAAAGCTTCCAAAAGCTGAATCAAGACCAATACGAATCTCTTCTCCAATTTCAAAGCAACCCAGTCAATCAGTGAAAATCACATTCCCTGTTCAGCATAGCAAATGCCAAAACAAAGAATCTGCTACAAGCTCAAAGCAATCCTTCTCAGCATCTGTACAACACGGGACTACAAAGGATCAAAAGCCTTTCAAGGCTTGTTTTGAGTGTGGAAAAGAAGGTCATGTGGTTAAGAAATGTCCTCAAAGGCTTGCTACGGATGGTAAAGGCAAAACGAATTGCTTCTCCAGCTGTAAGTCTACAAAGAATGTTCCAGATGGTAAAGGCAACACGGGTTGCTTCTCTGGATTAAGAGGTAAAAGCACACATCTTTGAATGGTTGGATGAAAAACCTTCCATCCAAACCTTTTCATGTGAAGCCGGTTTCACATGATTCAAAGATGAAAATGACCAAAGGTTTAAAATCAAATTCTTTTCCTTCTGATCTTAAACAGAAAATGATTTCCAAATTTAATTCATTCAAATCCAAATTAATTGAACCGAAATAAATTTGGAAAATTAAAAAGAAGGATACAACAATTCACGATTGTTTAAACGGTTGTGTGCAGAAGCTTGTTACTTATCTTGATGAAAAAAAGAAACTTCCACGACTACGATGGTCTGGGTTCCCCTTTCAAACTACTGAGTGCAGGAACGATTCAGGAGGACTGTTAGTAATCCGGTTTACTGACAGGGATTGTTCCTAATTCAAATTTGAGGCGGAACAAACAGGTTAAGGTCATGGTATTATATCCACAATCTGGATTTTTATCTGCATTATCACAGTTCTCACTTCACAGTCACTGCATATTTCTTGATAATTCATTTCTTATCTTGATAATCGGTGTAGTTTGGAAGAACTTCTTTGATAAATTTTTATTTTTGTATGGTTTTATAAAAAAATAAAAAATATAAAAATATAAAAATATAAAAAACAAAACTTTTTTTGCAAAAATAAAAATTTTGTGGGAGAGTATGAGTAAATAAAAAAAAAAGAAAACTGAGAACTTGATTCGAGATTACTGAGAAATGAATGTATATCTTCTTGAATTGCTTGTTTTTGCATGACTTGCGTTTTTAAAATAAGAAATGATAGTAACTAATGCTGCTCTCTGAATTACATCTTATTTTTAAATTGCAAATAAAATAAAAACAAACAAATTCTTTAATGATATGCTTGGTAGACTCAGCCTGAAGAATAAAGTAGACAGCAGCATAATGATTTAAATTAAAACATCATGCTTAAGGATGTCTGGATTTACGCAATCATTTTGGCCTGCACAAAAACTGAGTCCAGACAAAAATTGGATTGAGAATTGATCTTTCACCCATCATGATACAAATCATATAAGCCAAATATTTGAGCCATGTTTGGCGTATTTATGTGTCTTGTGTTTGTGCTAATCTCCTTTGCTGTACGAAAGTATTGACCTGAAGTGATGATCTCCTTTGCTGTACGATAGTACTGACCTTGAGCTCTCATTGGCACATGATTAAATGGTCATCTCCTTTGTTATACATGAGTATAGACCTGGAGCTCTCACCATTTTGTTCTAAGTAGTGTCAAATAATCTAAACGATGAATTCATCACAGAATGTAATATTCTGTCCATAATCACTAGCACACTAATGCACAAGCCTTGCTCTGTAAAGATCGTTACAAAATTCAAGAAATCCTGAGGTTGGGTGAGGGTTTTTTCCAAATGATTGTGGGGTCCTAGCATTCTAAAGCATCTAATCGAACCTTAACAAATCATATGTTGTTTGTTGAAAAAGATAGGCATGAGTTTAAGTGGACAAACATATCAGCAATCATTATTGATTTGTTTGAGAATTTCAAAATTTTTCAAAGACTATGATTAGATTAAGTTATCAGTGTGATCTCATTGCTTGTTGATGATTAATTTCATCTTTGTGCTAAAGTATATCTTGAGGATGTGATCTCATGATCGATTCAGTTCTCGGTTTTAATTGTTATTAAAAAGCAAAAAAAAACAAAAAACAAATAATAGATAAAAAATGTTATAATAAATGTATATAATATAAAAAACATTATAATAAAATTTCATTTTAATTTCTCTTAGGTCTTTCATATTATGTTGTTTCAGTTTTATCATTTTTCATGCATTTCACGGAAATTGCGCATAAACGAACACGGATTCGCTTGTTTTTCACACACAGATAAACATGGGTTTATTTTGTTAAAATGAAATGATCTAATTAGAAATGTTGAGATTGTGTTTGTGAATGTGTTTCAGATTTTTGCTTTAAGTGATGGCCGATCATCAGTTGAGCAGTGTACCTGATCAGAGAACCTGTTCCTCAAGTTTGCAGAAGATACCGAGCTAGGAATACTCCTCCTACATCTTCTGAAGCACTCAAGATTAGAGATTTGGGAAACCTGTTCCAATATCCTTGTAAAGCTTGCACTCGAAAAGGGGGAGTATATAAATAGGGGGAGCTTATGAGATGAAAAATCTTTCTCATCAGATTCAGAAAGATTCAAATTGAAGATCTTTCTACTGTTGACTTCTCGATGCTGATTTTGTTTGAAGACATTGATAATGATATACTAAGGGGGAGTATTGTTGGAGCTGTAAAAGATAGTGTATTATCAACACAGTGAAAGTCAACAAAAGTCAACGTCATGGTCAAATTCAACAAAAGTCAAACCCGACACGTTCGAGACGAGGAACCGAGACGAGACGTTGAAGATTTAAATGACTAGGAATTTTATTGTAATAAATATATTTTGTGTGAATAAAATATATTTTATCTTGTTTTTAGTCATTTTTATGCTTAATATGTAATTTTGTATTAATTAGCCTAAGTCTAGGGAGTTAAGTGCAATTAGTGAATATTAGTCTAGACTATAAATAGGTTAATTGTCATTAGTGTTGGTTAATGGTTGAATGACCAATTGATTGGGTTTCCACTTTGTACAAATTATATGCAATCAATATAGATCAAAGGGGTTTTATTATGATTATCATTATTTGATCCATATTTCTTCATGTTATTTGATTCAAGTGTGTATCTTGGGGTTACATGTGATCAAGGGACTGAATTCAAGAATCAAACCCTTGATACATTTTGTGATGAAAAGGGTATTACAAGACAGTATAGTGCTCCCAGGACTCCTCAACAAAATGGTGTTGCTGAGAAGAGAAACAGGACACTAATTAAAGCTGCAAGAACTATGTTGTCTGACTCTAAACTACCCATCACCTTCTGGGCAGAGGCAGTAAACACTGCTTGCTATGTGCAAAACAGAGTTTTAGTAGTTAAGACACATGGTAAGACTCCTTATGAACTTTGGCACAAGAGAAAACCTTTCATTGGCTTTCTTAGGTCATTTGGATGTCCTTGCACCATCTTGAATACCAAAGATCAAATTGCCAAATTTGCTGAGAAATCAGATGATGGACATTTCATTGGATACTCTTCCCAGTCTAAGGCCTATAGAGTATACAATCTCAGAACTACAATTGTTGAGGAGTCAGCCAATGTGACTTTCAATGAACACACACCCCGTGTGGCTGGTTCTGGTCCTGATTGGCTGATCTTGGCTATTTGAGAATGTTTCAGGATCTGCAGAAAATTTAAATACAGGTGATCCTGATCCAAGATTTGAGCTAAGAAGACCTTCAACTCATACATCTTCAGCTCTAGTTGGAACTACTTCAGCAAATGAGGTTTCTATCAGCACAACAATAACAAACTTAGCTGATACATCTGGGGTGCCTTCAGCACTACAATCACAACCAGATAAAGATACCTCAATTGTGGAAGACAACAATGGTGGTGTGACAGTGATCAAGAATTCCTTGATGCTAATAACCACACCATAGATGACAACATCAATGATGTCACACACTCATTGGATCAAGTCAATCTTGATAAGTGTGGTGATGTGGAGGGTGAAACATCTATGCCTGATCTAAATTTCTCAAATTTAGATCTTTCTCAGCAACTTGCTGTGATCCCTCAGCTTAGGATCCACAAGTCTCACCCCACCACAAACATCATTGGAGATGTTGTCACAGGGGTAAGAACAAGAGGACAAACCCATGAAGCAAATGTTTGTCTTCACTCTTGTTTCTTATCCCAGATAGAGCCAAAGAAAGTTGATGAGGCTCTAAAGGATGGAAGTTGGGTTGAAGGTATGCAACAAGAGTTGCTTGAATTCAAAAGGCAAAAAGTTTAGAACCTTTGTCCTCTTCCTCATGGGAAGACTACCATTGGAACCAAATAGGTGTTTAGAAATAAGAAGGATGATAGAGGTATTATCATCAAGAACAAGGCTAGACTAGTTGTTCAAGGATACACACAAGAAGAAGGGATTGACTACACTGATGTCTTTGTTCCAGTAGCAAGACTAGAAGCTGTTAGGATATTCCTGGCATTTGTTGCATCCAAGAACTTCAAGGTCTTTCAGCTTGATGTGAAGTGTGCTTTTCTGTATGGAGTGATTGATGAAGAGGTATATGTCAAACAGCCACCTAGTTTTGTAGACCCTGATCATCCTGATTATGTCTGCAAGCTTGACAAAGCTCTTTATGGGCTGCATCAGGCACCCAGGAAGTGGTATGAGACATTGTCTGAGTATCTTTGCAAACATGGATACAGGAGAGGTACTATAGATGGAACTCTCTTCATCAAATTACAGGGAAATGACATATTGCTATTTCAAGTGTATGTGGATGACATCATCTTTGGTTCAACTAATCCAAAGCTCTGCAAAGACTTTGAGAAGCTGATGAAAGACAGATTCGAAATGAGTGCAATGGGAGAACTCAATTTCTTTCAGGGAATTCAAGTGAAGCAAGTTGAAGATGGTATCTTCATAAGTCAGTCAAAGTATTTTTAGGACATACTCAAGAGGTTCAACATGACTAATTTTAAGATTTCTAAGACACCCATAGCAAGAAACCACTCCCTTGGACCTGCTCTTGAGGGGGAGTGTGTAGATGAACACTTATACAGGGCTATGATTGGGTCTCTTATGTATCTTACTGCTAGCAGGCCTGATATCATGTTTGCTACATGCATTTGTGCAAGATATCAAGCCAACCCTAAGATGTCTCACCTCATCACTATCAAGAGGATTCTAAGATACCTCAAAGGTGCTTCAACACTTGGTTTATGGTATCCAAAGAATCTTGACTTCAATCTGTATGCTTATACAGATAGTGATTATGGTGGTTGCAATATGACTGCAAAGTCTACATCTGGGGGATGTCAATTCCTTGGTGGAAGGGTTGTCTCATGGCAATGCAAGAAACAATCCTGTGTGTCTGCATCAACTGCCGAGGCTGAATACATTGTTGCTGCAAGTTGCTGTGCTCAAGTGCTTTGGATTCAAAATCAGATGCTGGACTATGGATTTAACTTCAACGAGACTCCCATTCACATAGACAACAATAGTGCTAACTCTATCACAGAGAATCCTGTGCAGCACTCAAGGACCAAACACATCAATATCAGGTATCACTTAATAAGAGATAACTATGAAAAGGAATTAATTAAACTAGTCAAGGTTCATACAGATGAACAATATGCTGATCTGTTTACAAAAGCTTTTGATAAACAAAGATTTAAATATCTAATATCAGTTATTGGGATGATTAACCATGAGTAGATTTTTCTTAAAACTAATTCTAATTATTTCTTAAAATATGTGTGTCCTAGGTTGTCTAGTTCCTCACCTTCATAAGCTCATGTTTTCTTTGGATAATAAAATCCTTTTTGAAGATTTTCCTTAGATTCTTGAAAATATTCTGATCCTTTGGAAGATATATTTTTATCTTCGGAAGAAAATCATGTCTTTAAAATAAATAACTGTCTAAGAAATTTTACCTTCGAAAGAGGTTTCAATCTATCTTCCGAAGCTTAAATACTTGTCTTAGACATTTATTTGTTTTCAAGGACTTTTTTCTTCCGAAGCAAAATTAACTCTCGGAAGCTTTGTTGTTTTATTTACAAAGCATTCAAGTTTTTATTTCTCTTTCGAAGCGAAATTTTTAAAACTCTCAGGAAATTCTTCCGAAGTCATTTTAGCTTCGGAATCTTTTTCATTAACACTTCTGAAAATAATTTACCTTCGGAAGCTTTTCGAATTCCAAGAAAACTACTTTTTGAGCAAAAGTAACTTTTTCAGAGGTGGGACCGACATTCGGATTTCAAAAGTTATCCTCTTTCATTAACTTTGGTTCATATCCTTTTCATATAAATACCCAACGGTTCCCCTCTCCCTCACTATCTTCTTCAATTGTACTATTCCTCAAACCTAATTCCCAAACCGCCTTCTACCTCTCTACCACCAAAAAGGCCACAAGTAACCCTCACCTACCAAAGAAAATCCAAACGAACCCCTACTCAAGCTATTGAGTCTGTGCAGGTACCCATATACTCACCCATACAGGAGGAAGTGGACACTAGAGCTCCCACTTCCCATGAGGAGCAAACCACTCCCATCTCTTCAACAATCAAGGCTGAGGTTCCTCATGCTCACCCTGATGAGCTCACAAGCCCAACTACCTTAAGCCTTCACTTTGAGTCTCAACACTCAAGTGAACAACCTTCAGAGGACAGTTACCATCCCTAGCCTTTAGATTTAAACCAACCCATTTCCAACCTCTCATTCTATACTGATGAAGACTTAGGTTTCAGTGAGTACCATTAGTCTCTCTTCTCTTCCCCTACTCAAAGAGAGTTGAGTACTCCTGAATCTCCTCAGTCTAGCCCATATCAGTCACCCACAACTCAGGTGGATACTTCTGAACCTGTTCAGGATATCCATATGGAAGAGGCTCTCACTTTTGCAAGTGATTACATTTTTAAGACCTCAACAATGGCAACTCAGCCCATTGACATCTCAACTGAGAATGTCAATGAGCAGAGGAAATCCAGCAGCCAAGAACCTAAAGCTGGTAGTGAGAGAGAGGACTTTGGTCCAATCATCTCATCCCCCAATGATTCTTCTGATGAAGAAGAGGGGAATCTGAGACAAAGGTGCAAAAACTATCAAAAACATGCTCCTATCTAGTCTCTAAGGTTAGTCACCTTGAATCTCAGGTGACTACCCTTCACAATAGGGTCAAGGATCAGCAACTTGAGATATCTTATCTCAGGGAAAAACTAGCTGGGAGACCTTTAAAAAGAGCTCAACCAGGAACACAAGAACCTGTGAATGTGGTTGACCTAACCTCTAGCTCACCTATGCAAGAGGGTGATGCTACCAAAAAGGGGGAGAAAGTCATTACAGACACAGAACCTGGGTGTTCTTCAGAAAGTATGGACCTTGAGGACTCACCATCCTCACTTGCAATTGTGCATACTCAGCAACTTCCTCAAGTTCACATTAATGTGGATTCTATAGACTCTATCATCAGGAGTCTCTTTGAGGAAGGTATTCCAAGGGCTATGTCATCCCCACCTCAAGGAACTTCAAACTACATTATTGGGTGGAGGTATGATGCTGATAGAAGCGCCCTTATTCTTCACAAAGTTCAAGGGCAACAAGAAGTATTTGATTTTCAGACCTTGAACTACTATGAAGGTCTTGATCTGGTCAACATGCCACTTGTCAATCCAAGCAAATCAAGACAAGTTGACAGGTTAGCACTCAGAATTCAAGACAGAATTACTGAAGAGTTCAGCCTAAGAAGAAGAGAAAGGCAATCAGGTAATGTCATTGGTTAACTAGATGCTGAGGCAGACCCTGAGATTAGCTTCAAAGGGAAAACCTTGGCTGAAGGCCCAGTGATAGAGTCTGAGAGCCCTGTCACATCAACAACTGCTTCAGAAATTCATTCCCTCGGTGAAACACCAGCCGGTGAAGGTGTCTCACAACCTCTCTCTGGCTAGAGCTTGGATGCTACACCAAGCAATGAAGGCCAAACCTCTATCCACCCTGAGTCATAAAGGTCTGTGGGTGACAAAAGAAAAAGGATTTTGACTCTTGAGGAGATTGAGGAGGAGGAGGAGAGAGGAAGAGGAAGCTAAGGGGAGAAAGTTCCTCTGGGTCTTCAGGTTTTATGCAAGCTGCAATCAGAGCTGCCCCCAGACCAAACACTCAAGATGATGAGTTGAGGGCAGTCAGGATTACTTACCTATGGACCAGGAACTATGAAATAGATGAGATTATATATCTCCCCTTAGAGCAATTAAATGAACTGGCTGACATGGAAGTGTCAAGAGAGATGAAAGAAAAAGAGGATGCAAGGTTACTTCTCCAATTCAAAGAGGAGAAGAGACAGAAAAGACTATACAAGCGTACTCCTACTCTCTCCCCAGTTCAAGAAAGCCCTGTGCAAGAGACTATAGCATCTACACAATAACCTCAGGTAGACAAGGAAACAGACAGACAAAACATGATCAACTACCTGAGTGCCACAGGTCTGTACTAGGCATCTACACTTCTTCCCTTGTCCATTGAGTATATTGAGTTTGAGTATCTCAACAGCTTGAACTTCAAGTGCTCAAAGAACAAAAAGAAACAAAGAGAAAGATGAGGGAAGATGCTGCAAAGTCAAGAGCCATTATCCAAAAGAGTATGAAGAAGTCTGCTGACAGACAAAGGATGATGAGCTTCTTGAAGCTGTATGGATTCTCCGGAAGGAGACTTGGCCCTATGTCTCTATCCATAATGGATGAGCATATCAGGGTAATCAAGCAGAAGATCAAGAGTGGAGAACTGATTGACTTATACTCTTCTCCAAGTCAAATCCCACCTGAAGTGGAGGTTAAGGTTGAACAACCTGAGACAACACAACCCGGACCTCCTGCTGAGCCTCTGCAAGCTTCATCTTCTGATCCACAGCAGGGTCAAACTCCCTCTCCTTCTAAACCTGTGAGGAAGGAACACCCAACTGAGAAAGACAAGGATGATCAACAAGGTGCTGCAGACCAATCTTCTCAGTTAATGTCCTCTAAGAGGAAGAAGAGGATGACTTCTAAACCAAAGTCTAAGAAGAAGAAGCCTGAATCATCTACCTCTACACCTTAGGCTGAGTCAGATCAACCTGAGGAAGTGCATGAAGAGTCAGCCCAATCAACTCCAATTCAAGTGGCTCCTCTTGCAGCGGAGACACCCATCTTATCCTTGACCTTCCCTACTAATCCAAAGAGATGGCATGTGATCAGAGATCAAGGTGTTGAGAATGTCTATACATGGCATGACATATTCAACTTACCTCTGCATGATCTCTTTGAGATGAGAAGATATTATGAGAGTCTGAATGATCCTGACCATGTAATGAAGAAGGGTATGGTCATCATTGTGCTGAAGACTACAAACATCTGAAGATCTTCTAAATGTTTTGGTAGCATCAGCCTAGGGGGAGTTTGTAAGGATTCCTATAAGTCTGATGCAGCCAAAACATCCAAAGTCTCTTTGCAAGCATGCACTAAAGAACTGAAGTAGAAATGCTTCGGAAGTTTTACACCATGCAATAGAAATATTCTAAGTGTAAAATCTTCCGAAGCCAAGACCAATATCTTCCAAAGCCAAAAGTGAAGTCATCCGAAGCTTCAAAGACAAAGTCTTCTGAAGCCAAATAGTGAAGACAGATTTCTTCTGAATACTTTTAGAGATATGCCTTTATCTGATGTACTTTACCATAAAGCTAGACCACCTTTCCGCTGCAACTATGTAAAGTCACCAACTTACATGAGTTGGTGAAAGATCCATGCTTTTGGTAACTGTACATTGAGGTCTTGAGTCCATGCTTTCTACTTTATGTACTTTTATCCTTTTTGTAATATATTAGGATGTGAGCTATGGCATGTCATAGTCACAAGTCAAAAGGTAGATATGCCTTTTGACTCTACAATTGATTTTGTTTGTGTCTAGTCAATTGTATCCAGCTGGCTTACAAAGTATAGCCGGCTGTAGGTTGTAGTATAAGTATTCCATGTTCTTGTATCTTTCTTTATACTTTGTAACACTTGTAATAGAACTTGATAAAGCAATATACTGCATCTTTGAAACCCAATCTCTTGTGTTCTCTTGTTCAGTCTCTTACTTATTACTTGTGTTCTTAGTATCATTCTTGTGGTTAATCCAGTTTACTGTTTGATTAAGTTTGGTTAATCTCCTCTTTGTGTTGTTGTGTTGTAAGTGACCACCCTTCACCGGTCCTGCAATCAGCTCTCCACTCTTGATCTTTTGCTTGATAACCTTGATATGCTCATCCATTGTAGATAGAGACATAGGGCCAAGTCTCCTTCCAGAGAATCCATACAGATTCAAGAAGCTCATCATCCTTTGTCTGATAGCAGACTTCTTCATACTCTTTTGGATGATGGCTCTTGACCTTGCAGCATCTTCCCTCATCTTTTTCTTTGTTGCCTTTTGTTCTTTGAGCACTTGAAGTTCAAGCTGTTTGAGATACTCAAACTCAATGTACTCAAAAGACAAAAGAAGAAGTGCAGATGCCTGGTAGAGACCTATGACACTCAGGTAGTTGATCATGTTTTGCCTATCTATTTCCTTTTCTGCCTGAGGTTCTTGTGTAGCAACCACATCCTCTTGCACAGGACTTTCCTGAACTGGGGAGAGAGTTAGAGCATGCTTGTATAACCTTTTATGTATCTTCTCCTCTTTGAATTGGAGAAGTAACCTTGTATCCTCTGCTTCCTTCATCTCTCTTGACACTTCCATGTCAGCCAGTTCATTTAATTGCTCTAAGGGGAGAGATATAATCTCATCTATGTCATAGTTTCTTGTGTGCAGGTAAGTAATCCTGACTGCCCTCAACTTATCTTCTTGAGTGTTTGGTCTGGGGGCAGCCCTGATTGCAGCTTGAATAAAGCCTGAAGACCCAGAGGAACTTTCTCCCCTTAGCTTCCTCTTCCTCTCTCTCTCCTCCTCCTCAATCTCCTCAGGAGTTAGAATCCTTTTCCCTTTGTCACCCACAGACCTTTGTGACTCAGGGTGGAGAGAGCTTTGGCCTTCATTGCTTGGTGTAGCATCCAAGCTCTGGCCAGAGAGAACGTTGTGAGACACCTTCACCAGCAGGTGTTTCACTGAGGGAATGAATTTCCAAAGCAGTTGTTGGTGTAACAGGCCTCTCAGGCTCTATCACTGGGCCTTCAACTAAGGTTTTCCCTTTGAAGCTAATCTCACGGTCTGCCTTAGCATCCAGTTAACCAATGACATTATCTGATTGCCTTTTTCTCCTTCTAAGGCTGAACTCTTTAATAATTTTGTCTTGAATCCTGAGTGCTAACCTGTTAGCTTATCTTGATTGGCTTAGGTTGACAAGTGGCATGTTGATTAGGTCAAGACCTTCATAGTAGTTCAAGGTCTGAAAATTGAACACTTCTTGCTGCCCTTGAACTCTGTGAAGAATGAGGGCTCTTCTATCAGCATCATACCTCCACCCAATAATGTAGTTTGAAGTTCTTTGAGGTGGAGGTGACACAGCCCTTGGAATGCCTTCCTCAAAGAGACTCCTAATGACAGAGTCTATAATGTCCACATTAATGTGAACTTGAGGAAGTTGCTGAGTATGCACAGTTGCAAGTGAGGATGGTGAATCCTCAATGTCCATACTCTCTGAATAACTCCCAGGTTTTGTGACTGTATTAACTTTCTCCCCCTTTTTGGTAGCATCACCCTCTTGCATAGGTGAGCTAGAGGTTAGGTCAATCACCTTCACAGGTTCTTGTGTTCTTGGTTGAGCTCCTCTCAAAGGTCTTCCGGCTAGTTTTTCCCTGAGATAAGATATCTCAAGTTGCTGATCATTAACCCTATTATGCAGGGTAGTCACTTGAGATTCAAGGTGAATAACCTTAGAGACTAAATAGGAGCATGTTTTTGACAGTTTTTGCACCTTTAGTCTCAGATTCCCCTCATCTTCATCAAAAGAATCATTGGGGGATGAGATGATTGGACAAAAGTCCTCTCTCTCTCACCACCAGCCTCAGGGTCTTGGCTGTTGGATTTCCTCTGCACATTGACATCCTCAATTGATATGTCAATGGGCTAAGTTACCATGGTTGAGGTCTTAATGATGTAATCACTTGAAGAAGTGAGAGCCTCTTCCATATGGAAATCCTAAACAAGTTCAGAAGTATCCACCTCAGTGATGGGTGACTGATGTGGGCTCGATAAAGGAGACTCAGGAGTACTCATCTCTCTTTGAGTGGGGGAAGAGTAGAGAGACTCATGGTACCCACTGAAACCTAAGTCTTCATCAGTATAGAATGAGAGGTTGGGAATGGGTTGATTTAAGTCTAAAGGTTGGGGATGGTAACTGTCCCTTGAAGGTTGTTCACTTGAGTGTTGAGACTCAGAGTTAAGGCTTAAGGCAGTTGGGCTTGTGAGCTCATAAGTGTGAGCATGAGGAACCTCATCCCTGATTGTTGAAGAGATGGGAGTGGTTTGTTCCTTAGGGGAAGTGGGAGCTCTAGTGTCCACTTCCTCCAGTATGGGTGAGTATATGGGGGCCTGCACAGACTCAATAGCTTGAGCAGGGGTTCGTTATGATTTTCTTTGGTAGGTGAGGGTGACTTGGGGCCTTTTGGTGGTTGAGAGGTAAAAGGTGTGGGTTCAACACTAGCTTGTGTTGCTAGGTTGTCACCTTGAGCAATGAGCTCTAACATTTTTGGGACAAGGGATGTTTCTACCCATAAGAAGCCTACAGTTGGCTTTTTCATAATTTTAAAGATGTCGGGCTTCATCTGTCCCAATTTAAGAAAATTATCTGTTTCCCTCAACTGTGAGCCCAGTTCACAGTTGAGAATGTGTTGAACATATCTAGGAAACATATAATATTCTAAGGAGTCTAAGTTAGCAAGCAAGTTTGTATAAACAAACTAAGAGTACATGAACATGACCCCCTGAACCATTCCATGTACTATGAAGGAGAGATCCTCAGGAATCTGGTCCCACCCTCCATGCTTGTTTGACAAGCTATGGATAACCACATAAAGCAGGTATTTCCACTGGGATGAGACCTTCCTTTTCCTGAAGGTATTTACAGAGAAATCTTCCTCATAGCCCATCTGCTCAAAAGAATGATTTACACCTTCTTTTGGGAAGGACAACTCACCTTCTTCATCATCCAGCTTCAAGTGAGTGTTGATGATGGCCGGAGTGATGAAGATTGTCCTCCCTTGCACTGTGGCAGACAGTGCCTTCTCCCCATCCATAATGACCTCTTGGCAGGTCTTCCAAAATTCGCGGATGATCCTCATAGAGAGTAGGATCAATTGTTAGGAAGGTGAAGTAGTTTGATAGAGCTAAGAAACGGCAAATCTCTGAGAAACTTTCATCTTTCTTGGAGCTTAACAGAGCAACTTGGTTATGTTGCCTGTGAAGTTGCATGGAGAAATCTGGGTTGTTTCTGAGGTTTAGGTTGGCCATTTTAGAAGCTTAAGGATGAAGAAATATGAAGAACAAAAGGCGGTTTGGGAGAATTTAGGTTTAAGGAATAGTGTAATTGAGGAAGATAGTGAAAGAGGGGGGAACCATTGAGCATTTATGTGAATAGGATTTGAGACAAAGTTAATGAAGGAGGATTAACTTTGAAATCCGGATGTCGGTCCCACCTCTGAAAAGTAGTTTACTTTTGCCTAAAAATTAGTTTTCTTGGAAGTCGAGACATCTTCCGAAGGTTATTTGCTTCGGAAATTCTGAAGAAAAAGCTTCTAAAGGCAAATTTGGCTTCGGAAGAGATTTCAAAGGTTTTTGAGAATTTTGCTTCGGAAGAGAATTTACACTCAGAGATTTTTATTCTAAGAAGAATAGATACTTCCGAAGGTAAATTGCTTTCGGAAGAAACTTGTTCTTTGAAAAGGTACAAACTACTTAAGTTAATTTTAAGCTTCGGAAGATATTTCAGAAATTTCTTCCGAAGGTAAAATCACTGAAGCAATTATTTGTTTACTAAGACATAAACTTCTTCCGAAGGTAATTTTGAATCTTCCGAAGAGATCAAGATTTTCAAAAATCTAAGAAAAGTCTTTTGAAAAGATTTTCTTCCAAAGAAAACAAGGGCTTTTGAAGGTGATATAATAGACAACTTAGGACACACAGGTTTTAAAAATAAATATGATTAAGTTTTAAGAAAAGCTATTCAAAGTTAATCATCCCAATAGCTGATACAAGATATTTAAATCTCTGCTCATCAAAAGTGTTGGTGAACATATCAGCATATTGTTCATTTGTGTTAACTTTGACTAGTTTGATTAATCCCTTTTCAAAGTTATCTCTAATCAAATGATACCTGATATTAATATGCTTTGTCCTTGAGTGCTGCACAAGATTTTCCGTGATGGAGATAGCACTACTGTTGTCTATGTGGATGGGAGTCTCTTTAAAGTTAAATCCATAGTCCAGCATCTGATTTTGAATCCAAAGCACTTGAGCACAGCAACTTGCAGCAGTAATGTATTCAGCCTTAGCAGTTGATGCAGACACACAGGATTGTTTATTGCATTGCCAAGAGACTACTCTTCCACCAAGAAATTGACATCCCCCTGATGTAGACTTTGCAGTCATGTTGCAACCACCATAGTAACTATCTGTATAAGCATACAGATTAAAGTCAGAATTCTTTGGATACCAAAGGACAAGTGATGGAGCACCTTTGAGATATCTTAAAATTCTTTTGACAGTGACCAGGTGTGACATCTTGGGGTTGGCTTGATATCTTGCATAAATGCATGTAGCAAACATGATATCTAGCCTGCTAGTTATGAGGTACATAAGAGACCCAATCATTGCCCTATAGAGATGCTCATCAACACACTCCCCCTCAAGATCAGGTCCAAGGGAGTAATCTCTGGCTATGGGTGTCTTAGCAGCCTTACAATCAATCATGTTAAACCTTTTAAGTATGTCATCTACATACTTTGACTGACTTATGAAGATGCCATTGTCAACTTGCTTCACTTGAATTCCTAGAAAGAAATTGAGTTCCCCCATGGCACTCATTTCAAACCTGTCCTTCATCAGCTTCTCAAAGTCTTTGCAGATCTTTGGATTAGTTGACCCAAAGATAATGTCATCTACATATACTTGAACCAGCATTATGTCATTTCCTGTTCCTTTGATGAAGAGAGTTCCATCTATAGTACCTCTTTTGTAGCCATGTTGACAGAGATACTGAGATAGAGTCTCATACCACTTCCTTGGTGCTTGGTGTAGCCCATAAAGAGCTTTATCAAGCCTGCAGACATAATCAAGATAATCAGGATCTGCAAACCTAGGTGGTTGTCTGACATACACCTCTTCATCAATCACCCCATAAAGAAAAGCACACTTGACATCAAGTTGGTAGACCTTGAAATTCTTGGATGCGGCAAAAGCTAGGAATATTCTAACAGCTTCAAGTCTTTCCACAGGCGGAAAAACATCTGTGTAGTCAATTCCTTCTTCTTGAGTATATCCTTGAACAACTAGACTTGCCTTGTTCTTGATAACAAGTCCTCTATCATCCTTCTTGTTCCTAGAAACCCATTTGGTTCCTATGGTAATCTTCCCTTGAGGAAGAGGACATAGGTTCCAAACCTTTTGCCTTTTGAATTGAAGCAGCTCCTCTTGCATAGCTTCAACCCAACTTCCATCCTTTAGAGCCTCATCAATTTTCTTTGGCTCTATCTGGGACAAGAAACAAGAGTGAAGACAAACATTTGCTTCATGGGTTTGTCCTCTTGTTCTCACCCCTGAATCAACATCTCCAATGATGTTTGTGGTAGGATGAGACTTGTGGATCCTTAGCTGAGGGATCACAGCAAGTTGCTTAGACAGATCTAGATTTGAAAATTTTTGATCTGGAAAAGAAGATTCACCCTCCACATCAGTACACTTATCAAGATTGACATGATCCAATGAGTGTGTGACATCATTGATGTTGTCTTCAATGTAGTGGTTATCAGCATCAAGAAATTCTTGATCACTTTCACCACCACCATTTTCTTTAACATTTGAAGCTCCTTCTTCTGAGTTTTGTGGCTCTAAGCTGGAATTTGAAGGCACCCCTGAAGCATTAGCAGCATTTGTCATTGATGTGCTGGTAAAAGATTCATTTACAAGAATAGTTACCACTGGAGCTGAAGATGTGTAACTTGAAGGTCTTCTGAGCTCGAATCTTGGGTCAGGATCACCTGTTGGTAATATATCTGTAGATCCTAAAACATTCTCACAAAATTTGTTAAAACAGTTGGTAACTAAATCAAGATCAAATAGCCAATCCGGACCAGAACCTTTCACACTGGGAGTGTGCTCATTGAAAGTCACATTGGCTGACTCCTCAACTACTCTAGTACTGAGATTGTATACTCTATAAGCTTTAGCTTGAGAAGAGTACCCAATAATGTGTCCATCATCTGATTTCTCAGCAAACTTGGCAATTTGATCTTTGGTATTCAAGATGGTGCAAGGACATCCAAATGACCTGAGAAAACCAATGAAAGGTTTTCTCTTGTGCCAAAGTTCATAAGGAGTCTTACCATGTGTCTTAACTACTAAAACTCTGTTTTGCACATAGCAAGCAGTGTTCACTTCCTCTGCCAGAAGGTGATAGGCAGTTTAGAGTCAGACAACATAGTTCTTGCAGCTTCAATTAGTGTCCTGTTTCTCCTCTCAACAACACCATTTTGCTGAGGAGTCCTGGGAGCACTATATTGTCTTGTAATACCTTTTTCATCACAAGATGTATCAAGGATTTGATTCTTTAGTTTAGTACCTTGATCACATCTTATGGTTTTGACCTTGTCATCACATTGATTCTCAATCTTCAACATGAAATTCTACAAAATCTCAGGGGTCTTATCCTTAGTTCTAAGAAAGAAAAGCCAAGTGAATCTTGTAAAATCATCTCTGATCACCAAACAATAAGAGGTCCTTCCTAGACTCATTACACTGGTAGGGCCAAAGAGATCCATATATAATAAGTGTAGGGGATTAATGATGGAATTTCTTTCCTTTGGCTTGTGAGATACCTTGTGTTGCTTCTCTTTTAGGCATGCAACACAGTGGTCATCACTTGTAAACTCTTTCTTTGGTATTCCAGTTACCAAATCAATCTTAATTAATTTATTTATGTTTTTAAAGTTTACATGGCACATTCTTTTATGGCAGAGGAAAGATTTATCATTATTTGCTTTAGATAGAAAGCATGAAACTTCTCCTCAGGGAGATGTTTCTTGCAAGTCCATCTTGTACATGTTCCCTTTCCTGGGGGCTCTGAGCAAGATGTGGTCATGAGGAATGACCACCTCGGGCCTGAGAACAATGCACTTGTAACATCTTGTATTTTTAGGTTAAATTAAAGTTAACCTTGTTAAATTTGTTTAGGGATCATATGTGTCATTCATGAAACTTGTGGGTTGCTTATGCATATTACTTTAACTTGGGCTTTTAATTCTTAATTTGTAATAATTATTGCATAATAATAAAAGTTATATCAATAATAATAATAATAAAAATAATAATAATAATAATAATAATAACTAAGAAAAGTAATAATAATAATATGCAAAATTTAATAAACTTAAAAAGGGTTTAAAGAAGTCTAGGGGGTTTTATTGTCAAATTTGAAACTTTAAAAGGGATATTTTAAACATGAAATGTAAAAAGGATAAAACTCAGGGGTTGAATGTGTAAAAAACGAAAACTCAAAACCCAAACACTTTCTCTCTCCCCGTAAACCCGGTCGCCGGCCGGCCATGTCCGGCGCGGCGCCGGCGAGACCCGACCACCTGAAATTAACGGCCTGTAACACCCAAAACCGACCCAAACCGTTTTAGTTGCACGTTTCGAACCTGAAAACAAGATTTAATTGGGTTTAAATCATCGGTTACTATATGAATCGTCGAGTAACCGAAATTATTAAAAGCAAGGAGCCGTTCGAACAATTAAGGTTAACAATAATCGAATTAACTTAACCTAATCGAACGTCTATCTGTTTCTAAATCATTACAACCCTCAATTTCACCTGAAACGACCAAGAACATCACCATTGTCTTCCTCCTTACTCGCTAACTGCACCTTAATCGAAGTCGTCTCCTAAGCTTCAGAGCACGAAATTCGCTTAGGGCTTTGCATTAAGATCACTATACCAAGCTTCACACAAGTTTAATTTGGTTTCCAACTTCAATTGGGCAACTTCCGAACCGAAGCAAGTCGCGGTCGGTTCATCAACGCGTTCATTCTCGAATCTACAACACATCGGGTAATTAATTATACCTTTGTGCTCGGTTTCATCTGGACATCAAAAGCCCCATGAATTTGTTTGTTAACAACCTCGATTCGATGTTCAATTTGATCCAAGAACAAACTAGGGTTCTTGGATTTGGGGGGGGGGTTTGCTTCTTTTGTTTTAAAAGAAAAAGAGAACGAGTTCTGTCAGGCTTAGGCGACCTCGCCTAATGGTAAAGCGTTCCCCTGTTAACCTGGAGGTCCCGGGTTCGATCCCGGGCCACCTCCCATTTCTTTTTTAGGCGTTGTTTAGCCTTCTACAATAAATTTTAAATATTTTAAAAATTATAAAAAGACAATTTATAAAAGCTGAAAATTCTAAAATGGTCCTAAATATTTTCTGGAAATTTATTTCCTTAAGAGAAATACTTTTTATATATATATCATATATTTTGATAAATAAAAAAAAATAAATAATAATAATAAGTTTGCTTTATAAAATCTATATTTTCACTAATACTTTGTTCCACAAAAATGATTATTTCAAACGTTGCTTTTAAACTATCGTTTAAAATGTGTTATTAGACTTTATTTTACCTATGTATATATATACAAAATTATTATAGGAGTAATAATTTTATATAAAATTTCATATAAAATATAATAACTTTCTTTAATATTAATAATTGAAATTGTTTCCACTTTGTTGTCATAGTATTCGACAAATCCCTAAATTCCACCTAGAACCCTAGTCCCCGTTAACTTGTTAACCTTAATATAATTAAGCTTAGAAATCTTATAATTATATATATTATAGGTACATCGTGAAGGACTACGTTGAATCGACGCTTGTTGTTATTTCTTATTAATCATCCAAATTTTATACTTATTGATCATGTGAGTATTTCCATACCCCTTTTGCTTATTTTCACACTTTGGGGTGAAACATGTTAACTTATACTTTGCACTTGTAAACTTATTTGAGACTTGTAAACTTTATGGCAATTCATCATGTTAAGTTGTGGTTAGTTGAACTTTTGTGGTTACCATGTTATGGCGTTATATGTACAATCATTAACTATTGCTAGCCCAACGAAGTCATAGATCTATGGGTAAGACAAGCCTGCTTGGTTGATCCAAGTACACTTAGCTGATCGTATATACTTTTAACGTTTGAGACTTGTAAAACATTGTCAAGGTTTGATTGTTGCATTGTTCATAGCATCCCTAATCACTATATATTCTCTAACTTATGACTTGAATTGCCATCTTTTATATGTACTTATGTATTAAAAACTATGGAATGCTCACCAACATTATTGTTGACCCTTTATTTTTAACATGTTTCAGGAAATGCCCAAGTTTGATTATCTTCACTTTGAAGCTTGCATCTAGGAATGGACCTAGACTAATAAATAAGATAGAATGATTTATTGTATTCTATGTTATGTTTCTGTTTCATTTGGAACTTATGATTGTAATGTGACAATTTAAAACTTATGTTTAACTTTATTTGGTTTATTTAATAGCGTTATGTGGCTAAGAACGATCTTAACTCTCACTCCTCGACGTTTCCGCCGTCAAGGTTGGGGTGTGACAGATTGGTATCAGAGCCCATAACTATAGGGATCTAGGTTATTAGAAATGGTGACCTAGGCTATAGTATGCATGAACCTTATAGAATTATATTTCTATCTTGTAAATCATATACTTTTCATGCTACATAATGCTATGCCCCTTATGTGCAATTTGATGCCTTAGCATAGGGTTGCTTAAACATTGTTACTTGTCTCCCTAAACTTAACTTTGACTCTTTGACTCTCCCCGAACATGAACTCTCTTAATCTTATTCTCGTCGACACGTGGAATCTTATGCTTATGTTATGACTTGGATCTTTAGACGTTATGTCTAATCTATATAAATCTCATCAAGGTTTTGATTCTATGAACCTAAGAAATATTGTGTGACACATAGACACCTGTATCCTGGTTTTCCTGGCAAAAGGCCCTCGGGCTAAGGCAAGCATATCGCATAAATCCTACGGGACTAGTTATGCTTACCTGGGGATTTCTGGGATGAGAGATAAACTATGGTCAACATACACAAGTTTCTAAGGTAAATGGGTCAATTCACCTTGACGTGTCAACGTTTTCAAATGGTAATGCGTTACCAAATGGAAACATCCCGTGTACCTTATAACCCTTAGCTTATCTTTGTTGAACTACTATCCTTTGTTATCCCCGCTCCTATACTAACTCATTTTTGTATATCCAGCATGTCTCGTCACCATGGAAAGCGTGGAAGTTCCGACCGTAAGCTGGCTGCCATGATTGCCCGACAAATGGCTGCCGTTCTCCCGACTATGGTTGCTGAACTCAATAGCACACTAATGGCTAATAGCAACAACAACAACACCAACGGGAACAATGGTGGTGCTAATGGAGACAATAGCAACAATCAAAATGGGAACAATCAACAAGGGAATGACCGTACTTGCACCTTCAAACACTTCAACTCGTGCAAACCCACTAGCTTTAGTGGAAAAGAAGGCGCCACTGGACTTCTCGAGTGGTTTGAAAGCATGGAGAACACGTTCATTGTTAGTGAGTGCCCCAACGAGTTCAAGGTTCGCTATGCCACAAGTGTTCTCCAACAACGAGCACTCACATGGTGGAATAGTGAAAAAAGAAACCGTGGAACCGAGATTGCTTTGGCCTTACCTTGGGAGGAATTTAAGGAGATCATGATCCAAAAGTTTTGTCCGAGGAGCGAGTTGCAAAAGCTAGAGGAGGAATTCTGGAACCTCAAACAAGATGGTGGGAATCACTTGGCTTATTCCACCCGGCATCATGAGTTGAGTATGCTTCTACCACACATGGTGGACACCGTGCCCCGTAACATCGAGAAATTTATCAAGGGGGTGCCACCTCAAATTCAAGATGCCGTGGTGGGTAGTAGGCCCACAACTTTGGAGGAAGCAATTACCATTACTGCACAGCTCACCGAGAATCATATAAGAGCTGGCACTATGTCGGCAAAGGGTTCCAAGTCTGTTACGAAGGTGACACCCGAGGCAACAAAGGAGGTAAGGGCCGAGTCATCTTCTCAAAACAAGAAGCGTAAGTTCATCCCGACACGCAACTACGCCGTGACCGCTCCTAATGCTCCTCAAAAACAAATGGTGGTTGCGAATCAAGCTCCCATGGCTAAGGTTTACGCTGGCCCACATCCTATGTGTAACACGTGCAAGTACCATCATGCAAACAACATTCCATGCCGAGTCTGCTCGCTGTGCGGAAAGTATGGTCATTTGGTGACTACCTGTCTTCGTGCACCAAATAACACTGCCATGCTTACCAATCGAACCTGCTACAACTGTGGCGAGGCTGGCCATATTCGCCCTCAATGTCCTCGCAATGTGGGAACCGTGCCACCGGCTCGTGGAAGGGCTTTCAACATCAATGCCAACCAAGCACAAGCCAACAACGACGTGGTGAATGGTACGCCGTTGAATTTCTTTTAGTCTTTTCTTGTCTTGTGAAATTTCCTATCTATGTTCATCATACCAATAATAGGTTGTTACCAAACAGGTATGTATCTTGTAAATAAACATTATGCATCTGTATTGTTTGATTCGGGTGCCGATAGGAGTTTCGTGTCCCTGGAATTCGAGTCTTTACTTTCTAAACCGCGCGTCAATCTAGAAAGATCTTTCGCTGTCGAAATCGCCGATGGAAAATCTATTGTTGTGGACGTCGTAATACGTGACTGCACTTTAAGCCTTAACGAACACGAGTTCTTCGTCGACCTTATTCCTATGCAATTGGGAAGCTTTGATGTTATCATTGGTATGGATTGGTTAGCCAAACATCGTGCGGAAATTCTATGTTTCGAGAAGTGTATCCGAATTCCTTTACCGTCTGGGGATACTTTGAAGGTCTTTGGGGAGAAATCATCCCAAAGACTCAAACTCATGTCTTGCATCAAGGCTCGCAAGTGCTTAAGTAAAAACTATATGGCTTTCATGGCATATGTAGTTAATACGAAGGCCAAGGGTAAGGAGTTGAAAGACATTCCTGTTGTACGAGACTTTCCCGAGGTTTTTCCCGAGGATCTTAAAGGGTTACCTCCCGTGCGAGAAGTTGAGTTCAAGATTGATTTAATCCCTGGCGCAAACCCTGTGGCTAAATCACCTTATCGTCTTGCACCGTCTGAAATGCAAGAATTAGCTAGTCAATTGCAAGAGTTGACCGATAAGGGTTTCATTCGCCCTAGCTCATCACCGTGGGGTGCACCTGTACTGTTTGTGAAGAAGAAGGATGGTTCATTTCGAATGTGCATCGACTACCGGGAACTCAACAAGCTTACTATCAAAAACCGATACCCTCTTCCTCGAATCGATGATCTCTTCGACCAACTTCAAGGAGCAACTCAATTCTCAAAGATCGATCTACGTTCTGGGTATCATCAACTACGTGTTCACGATGATGACATTCCAAAGACCGCTTTTCGTACTCGATATGGACACTACGAGTTCATGGTTATGCCTTTTGGCTTGACCAATGCGCCTGCCGTGTTCATGGATCTCATGAATCGAGTATGTAAACCGTATTTGGATAAGTTCGTAATCGTGTTCATTGATGACATTCTTATCTATTCCAAGACGAAAGTCGATCACGAGACACACTTGCGACAAGTTCTTGAACTTTTGAAGAAGGAGCAATTGTACGCCAAGTTTTCCAAGTGTGAATTTTGGTTGGAAGAAGTTCAATTTTTAGGACATGTGGTGAATAGCCAAGGAATTCACGTTGATCCCGCTAAAATTGAAGCCGTGAAGAATTGGTGTGCTCCCACAACCCCAACCGAGGTTCGTTCTTTTCTGGGTTTAGCGGGATATTACCGTAGGTTCATAGCAAATTTCTCGAAGATTGCTAAACCATTAACGGCGCTAACTCAAAAGAATCGACTCTTTGAATGGGGACCCGAGCAAGAAGAGGCTTTCGAGACATTGAAACGCAAGTTGTGTAACGCTCCTATTCTCACACTTCCCGATGGAAACGACGACTTTACCGTATATTGCGATGCCTCTAATCAAGGTCTTGGTTGTGTTCTCATGCAACGAGGCAAAGTTATAGCATACGCGTCGAGGCAATTAAAGGTTCATGAAGTGAACTACACAACTCATGATCTCGAACTTGGTGCTGTGGTTTTCGCATTGAAGATTTGGCGACACTATTTATATGGGACGCAATGCATAGTCTACACCGATCATAAGAGTCTCCAACACGTGTTTAACCAAAAGGATCTCAATATGAGACAAAGACGATGGATCGAGCTAATTAGCGACTACGACTGCGACATTCGCTACCATCCTGGCAAGGCGAATGTTGTAGCCGACGCGCTAAGTCGTAAGGTTCACAACAAGACTGTCTCGCTTCAAGAGATTCGAGATCGAAGGCAATGGTTTGATACGCTAGGAGAATTTGATACCGAGATCCATGTGGATGTCAACGAGGCTACTATCATGCTCCAAAACATAAGGATCGATAGTGACCTCGAGTTATGCATTCGCGAGGCTCAACAAGCGGCACTAACCGACGAAGGGAAGGATGAAGATTTGATGTCTAACGTTCGGTCGCAACTGGAGACAAAACCGAATGGCATGTGGTATTTCTTGAATCGACTTTGGATCCCGAATCGTGACAATCTTCGACACTTCATTATGAACGAAGCTCATCAAACCCGATACTCCATTCATCCTGGCTCCGATAAGATGTACATGGACCTGCGTGGTCAATATTGGTGGCCTGGAATGAAGAAGGATATCGCGTCTTATGTTTCTAAGTGTCTCACGTGTGCAAGGGTCAAAGCTGAGCATCAACGACCAAGTGGTTTACTTGAGCAACCTGAAATCCCTATGTGGAAATGGGAGCATATATCCATGGATTTCATAACCAAGTTACCTCGTACACCTCGTGGTCATGATAGTATTTGGGTCATCGTTGACCGTTTGACCAAGACAGCACACTTCATACCTATACGAGATACATACAAGGTTTCAAAGCTGGCTCGAATCTACATTGACGAAATTGTGAGTCGTCTGGCGTGCCTTTACACATTATTTCCGATCGAGATGCTCGTTTCACATCGCACTTTTGGTCTTCGATGCAAGAACTCTTGGGAACTCAATTGGATTTAAGTACGGCTTACCATCCTCAAACCGATGGTTAAACCGAACGAACAATCCAAACCCTCGAGGATCTACTGCGTCTTTGTGTCCTTGATTTTGGTGGTGATTGGGATACGCATTTACCGCTCGCGGAATTTTCATATAACAATAGTTATCACTCAAGTATCAAGATGGCACCATTCGAGGCTTTGTATGGTCGTAAATGTCGTTCTCCGATATGTTGGACTGACATTGGGGAAAATCTCATCACTGGTCCGGAACTTATTCAAGAAACAACTGACAAAGTTTCCAAGATCCGAAATAACCTTGAGGTGGCTAGAAGTCGCCAAAAGAGTTATGCCGATAAGAGACGCAAACCGTTGGAGTTTCAAGTTGACGATATGGTTCTTCTTAAGGTCTCTCCATGGAAGGGTGTTGTACGTTTTGGGAAGAAGGGTAAGTTAGCCCCACGTTTTGTAGGACCTTTCAAGATTCTAAAAAGAATTGGGAAAGTGGCTTACAAACTGGAGCTACCTTCTGAACTTAGCGGAGTTCATCCTGTCTTCCATGTCTCAAACTTGAGGAAGTGCTTGGCTGATGAGAATTTGCATGTTCCACTAGAGGAAATTCAAATTGATGAGTCATTGCATTTTGTTGAGAAGCCTGTTGAGATTATGGATCGAACCCTGAAGAAGACCCGAACAACTACCACGCCTATCGTTAAAGTCCGTTGGGAAAACAAACGTGGAGCTGAGTTCACTTGGGAGCGTGAGGATCATATGAAGGAGAGATACCCGCATTTGTTCTTGTAGCTTTATTCTTAATTTCGGGACGAAATTCTTTTAAGTTGGGGAGACTGTAACATCTTGTATTTTTAGGTTAAATTAAAGTTAACCTTGTTAAATTTGTTTAGGGATCATATGTGTCATTCATGAAACTTGTGGGTTGCTTATGCATATTACTTTAACTTGGGCTTTTAATTCTTAATTTGTAATAATTATTGCATAATAATAAAAGTTATATCAATAATAATAATAATAATAATAATAATAATAATAATAATAATAATAACTAAGAAAAGTAATAATAATAATATGCAAAATTTAATAAACTTAAAAAGGGTTTAAAGAAGTCTAGGGGGTTTTATTGTCAAATTTGAAACTTTAAAAGGGATATTTTAAACATGAAATGTAAAAAGGATAAAACTCAGGGGTTGAATGTGTAAAAAACGAAAACTCAAAACCCAAACACTTTCTCTCTCCCCGTAAACCCGGTCGCCGGCCGGCCATGTCCGGCGCGGAGCCGGCGAGACCCGACCACCTGAAATTAACGGCCTGTAACACCCAAAACCGACCCAAACCGTTTTAGTTGCACGTTTCGAACCTGAAAACAAGATTTAATTGGGTTTAAATCATCGGTTACTATATGAATCGTCGAGTAACCGAAATTATTAAAAGCAAGGAGCCGTTCGAACAATTAAGGTTAACAATAATCGAATTAGCTTAACCTAATCGAACGTCTATCTGTTTCTAAATCATTACAACCCTCAATTTCACCTGAAACGACCAAGAACATCACCATTGTCTTCCTCCTTACTCGCTAACTGCACCTTAATCGAAGTCGTCTCCTGAGCTTCAGAACACGAAATTCGCTTAGGGCTTTGCATTAAGATCACTATACCAAGCTTCACACAAGTTTAATTTGGTTTCCAACTTCAATTGGGCAACTTCCGAACCGAAGCAAGTCGCGGTCTGTTCATCAACGCGTTCATTCTCGAATCTACAACACATCGGGTAATTAATTATACCTTTGTGCTCGGTTTCATCTGGACATCAAAAGCCCCATGAATTTGTTTGTTAACAACCTCGATTCGATGTTCAATTTGATCCAAGAACAAACTAGGGTTCTTGGATTTGGGGGGGGGGGGGTTTGCTTCTTTTGTTTTAAAAGAAAAAGAGAACGAGTTCTGTCAGGCTTAGGCGACCTCGCCTAATGGTAAAGCGTTCCCCTGTTAACCTGGAGGTCCCGGGTTCGATCCCGGGCCACCTCCCATTTCTTTTTTTTTAGGCGTTTAGCCTTCTACAATAAATTTTAAATATTTTAAAAATTATAAAAAGACAATTTATAAAAGCTGAAAATTCTAAAATGGTCCTAAATATTTTCTGGAAATTTATTTCCTTAAGAGAAATACTTTTTATATATATATCATATATTTTGATAAATAAAAAAAAATAATAAATAATAATAATAAGTTTGCTTTATAAAATCTATATTTTCACTAATACTTTGTTCCACAAAAATGATTATTTCAAACGTTGCTTTTAAACTATCGTTTAAAATGTGTTATTAGACTTTATTTTACCTATGTATATATATACAAAATTATTATAGGAGTAATAATTTTATATAAAATTTCATATAAAATATAATAACTTTCTTTAATATTAATAATTGAAATTGTTTCCACTTTGTTGTCATAGTATTCGACAAATCCCTAAATTCCACCTAGAACCCTAGTCCCCGTTAATTTGTTAACCTTAATATAATTAAGCTTAGAAGTCTTATAATTATATAAATTATAGGTACATCGTGAAGGACTACGTTGAATCGACGCTTGTTGTTATTTCTTATTAATCATCCAAATTTTATACTTATTGATCATGTGAGTATTTCCATACCCCTTTTGCTTATTTTCACACTTTGGGGTGAAACATGTTAACTTATACTTTGCACTTGTAAACTTATTTGAGACTTGTAAACTTTATGGCAATTCATCATGTTAAGTTGTGGTTAGTTGAACTTTTGTGGTTACCATGTTATGGCGTTATATGTACAATCATTAACTATTGCTAGCCCAACGAAGTCATAGATCTATGGGTAAGACAAGCCTGCTTGGTTGATCCAAGTACACTTAGCTGATCGTATATACTTTTAACGTTTGAGACTTGTAAAACATTGTCAAGGTTTGATTGTTGCATTGTTCATAGCATCCCTAATCACTATATATTCTCTAACTTATGACTTGAATTGCCATCTTTTATATGTACTTATGTATTAAAAACTATGGAATGCTCACCAACATTATTGTTGACCCTTTATTTTTAACATGTTTCAGGAAATGCCCAAGTTTGATTATCTTCACTTTGAAGCTTGCATCTAGGAATGGACCTAGACTAATAAATAAGATAGAATGATTTATTGCATTCTATGTTATGTTTCTGTTTCCTTTGGAACTTATGATTGTAATGTGACAATTTAAAACTTATGTTTAACTTTATTTGGTTTATTAATAGCGTTATGTGGCTATGAACGATCTTAACTCTCACTCCTCGACGTTTCCGCCGTCAAGGTTGGGGTGTGACAACACTCATGCTCAGTAAAGAGCATGTTATGACTCTGATCACAAAATTGGGATACACTCAGAAGATTGTACCCAAGCTCCTTAACAAACTTTACCTTTTTAATGCTGAGCTTACCATTTGTGATCTTCCCCTTCCAGTAATGTAACCTCCTGCATCTCCTCCAAAAGAACTTGGTCCTCCATCAATTCTTTCAAACTTTTGGAGTAGTGACCTATTGCCTGTCATGTGCCTGGAACAACCACTATCAATGATCCATACATTTCTGTTTGTCTTGAGCTGTTCCTGCATAAAAGAGATGATTAGTTACATTTGGAAACCCAAGCCTCATTGGTCTTGGGCTCATCAAAAGAAGTTGAAGACAATACAACAGTAATTGATCCTATAGTCATGCTAGAAGGATCATTTGCTGATGTTGATGAAGAACTTTCAGCCACTTGGTCTTTCTTTGACTTCCACACCACCTTTGGAAACTTACACTTGACCCTCAATACTTCGGAAGTTTTGACGACTTTAGAAGTTTTGATGACTGGACCTTCGGAAGATCTTGCTTTCATTGCAGCAGGCTTCAGTGCTTTGGAAGTATTCCTTTCTTCCAAGACCAAATTTTCATCCGAAGGCAAGTTTGCACTTGTCTTCTTCTTCATTATGGAGCTTCCGAAGGAAACAGATTTTCCTTCCGAAGCTTGCTTCTTCTTCTCCAAACTCTTAGAAGTTTCTTTCTTGGTCATGTGGAGAGTACTCTTTGGATTGTAAACACAATCCTTAGCAAGATGAGAAGTACTCCCACACATAACACAGTCCATTTTCTTCCTTCTAGGAGTTCTTCTTTGTGAACAAGGCTGAACTTGATCACTTTCCTTCTCCATCTTCACCTTTGCAGATGTTGTAGCAGTTCTTGTGGGATTAGAACTACCTTTGGAGATGGATGGTTCAAGTTGTACAGCAGTGATGCACAACTGATCAGCCTTCTTCTTGATGATGGGATGATTTGGACATGAACTAGAACTCTTGTTGATGGAGTTCAAGTTGTGTCTTCAGCCTTTTCCACTTCAAATCCTGCAGAGATGAAGACTTGTTTCTATGCAGAATTGAAGGTGGCCTTGATCTCTTGAGCCTTTTTGGACTTTCTTTTGGCCTTCCTGATCAAGTTCTTTCTTCTTGACTTGGTCATCCCAACAGCTTTGCTCTCCTCAGAGGGATGGTGACCCATCTTAGAATGCTCTTCTTCACTCTTTTCAGAGCCATTCTTCACCATCTCCTCTTCATCCTCTTCAGTCACAGGATCTATGAGGGGAACCTCATCTTCACAAGTTCCACACCTAGGAGATCTTACAGACAAGATTGTGTGTGGAGGAGCTATCTCCCAAGATCCTAGTCCCTGCTTATTTTGATAACAAACTTTTGCATGCAAGGATGAGGATGTTATGTTCTTGAAGGTCTCTTCTTCAAAAACACATTTTTCTGCCTTGGCTTTGCTGATCACAAACTCAGCCTGGCATTCAGTTAATTTAGTAATGAGATCTTTGATCTGAGTCATGTAGTTTGTATGCTCATGTTTAAGAGTTGAAATGGTTTTCTCTAAGTTCTCTATCTTTAGTTTATAATCATTTTTAGCTCTTTTAAAATCAGCTTTTAAGATATTTAAAGACTCAAGATCAGATCTCATTTCTAAATTATAGGACCTGTATCTATTAACTTTTGCAATGCATTCAGGGGTACAAAGATGTTCCAATACCTTGGCTTCATTGTGGTCTTCCATGAGTGCTTGGTTTGGAGATGCATCTTCCACCTAAAAGCTCCAGTCAAAGCCTCCTTCTTCAACAGCAATTGCAGCCTGCTGCTTGGGCTTCTCATTCTAGGGGGCTTTTTCAGTGTAGTTTGGTCTGGTTTGTGCTTGGCCACCATTTGTCCTTGGTGCCTTACACTCTCTTGCAAAGTGTCCCATCTACAGTTGTAACACTTTACTTTGCTTTTGTCCAGCCCAAACTTTCCACTGGCTGCATTGCTTGGAAACTTTCTCCATGTCCTCTTGTAGAACTTCTTGGCTCTGTGAGTTAGAAGAGCCATCTGTTGGACTATCTCCATATACTCCAGATCATCTGGATGGATACAATCCAAATCTTCAAGAGTGAAGAGAAAGTTGCTTGAGGTTTCATCAGCAGAGACAAAAGCATGAGAAGAACTTGTCTCTTGGAAACGACTTCCTTGAGTGTAGCTTTCCCTTAGAGTCTCTAGGAAGGTGATGAAAGGGCCCTTTTGTGAGTTGTCAGGGAAACATATAAGATGATGCTGTGGTTTAATGCTTTCCCTTTTAACCACATGGAGGGCTGAACTCAGTTGATTGCTGGAGTTACCAGATGAGTTTTGCATGTTCATCTCCATCTGGTAGCCACTAAGAATACCATACAACTCTGTAAGAGTAAGAGTCTTAAGGTTCTTGGTTCTCTTGATAACAACACAATAATGTGTCCATTGTCTAGGAAGAGAGGACATAAACTTCCTTACAATGTCCCTGTTCTCAAGAGTTACTCCAACATCCATTAGAGTATCCACAATCTCAACATACCTAAGTATTGTTGAGTCATGGTTTCACCTGCCTTGAAGGTGAAGTTTTCAAACTGCTGCTTCAGAAGATCCTTCTTGTTCTCCTTTGCTTCAGAAGACCCCTCATACATCAGCTTCAGTGCTTCCCATCGTTGCTTGGCAGGTTTGCACTTCTTGAAGCCTCTGTAGATGGAGTTTGGAAGAGGAGTTTGAAGGGCTGTCATGGCTTTCTAATCAATATCTATTCTTTTTCTATCTGCTTCAGAGTAATCAACCACAGCCTTAGGAATCATACCACCACCAGTAGCAGAAGTGATGCTTGGTATGTAAGGTCCTTCAACAACAGAGTCCCACATCCTGGAGTCTTGAGACTTGATGAAGCCTTCCATTCTTTGACACCAAGTATCAAAGTCTTCAGGAGTGATCAGTGGAGACTTTGTCATAGTTCCAGTTTCCATCTCAGCTTTGGTTATAGCTGCCATTTGAGTTGTTAAGTATTTTGTGTGTGTGAGGGATGTTAAGATGGTGAGATCTTATATCAAGAGCCTGAAATGCTTTGATACCAAATGCAGGACCGGTGAAGGGTATGCACTTACCACACAACAACACAATAGGAGAGTTGCTTCGGACACTTAACAGATCAAATAGGGAACTAGTTAACTTATTAATGAATGATGTTAAGAACACAAGTAAATATGAGACAGAACAAGATTGCAAACAAAACAAGTATTTGGTTTTCAAGAATGTTGTGTATTGCTTCTCAAGTTCTATTACAAGTTACAAAGCATCGATGGAAAGTTACAAGTACTTGAGATACTTTATACTACATCCTATAGCCGGCCATACTTTGAAGGCCAACTGGATACAAGTGACTAGACAACTACAAAATCAAATGTAGAGTCAAAAGGCAGATCTGCCTTTTGACTTGTGACTATGACATGCCATAGCTCACATCCTAATATGTTACAAAAAGGATAAAAGTACATAAAGTAGAAAGCATGGACCTTTCACCAACTCATGTAAGTTGGTGACTTTATAGAGTAACAGCGGAAAGGTGGTCTAGCTTTATGGTAAAGTACATCAGATAAAGGCCTATCTCTAAACGTCTTCGGAAGAAATCTGTCTTCACTCTTTGGCTTCGAAAGACTTTGTCTTTGAAGCTTTAGAAGACTTCACTTTTGGCTTCGGAAGATGTTGGTCTTGGCTTCGGAAGATTTTACACTTAGAATATTTCTAGTGCATGGTGTAAAACTTCCGAATCATTTCTACTTCTGTTCTTTAATGCATGCTTGTAGAGAGACTTTGGATGTTTTCACTGCATCAGACTTATAGGAATCCTTACAGAAGTCATCATAATAATTTAAAACCCATGGACCTAGATATAACACTGAGCCTACCTGGAAGTCAGATGTACAAGAGTTCATTACAAATCATGATCAAAGTTCTAAGCCTATACAATGAATTTAGACCTACAAGACATAGATCTAACACTAAGCCTACCCAGATATCAGATAAGTCATGCCAGTCTTTCGAAAGTTTGAAATAGGCACAGTGAATGATATAACGAGTGTAATTATATCATTTCTCATTTTCGATTATATATCATATTCTTCAACAAAACAACTTCTTGTTGTATTTTTTATTGTATTTGAATGCTTTTGTAAATTTTGATTTTAACTCAAGGTTAATCATGCCAATTAATTGGACTAAGAATTCAAACCGACTAGGATCAAATGCCTTAGTGAGCAAATCAGCTAATTGATTATCCGTGTGGACCTGTATCAACTTGATTAAGCCTTTTTCAGCACAGTCTCTCAAAAAGTGATATCTAATTTCAATGTTGAAGTGGATTGTTTGTTATGAACATGGTTGTTGTGTTGTTAATGTGGATTGGTGTGTGCAAGAATTTAAAACCATAATCAAGCATTTGGATTTGAATCTAGAGAATTTCAAAACAACAAGCTGATGCTACTATGTACATAGCTTCTGCTGTTGAAATAGACATGTTTGTCTGCTTGTTGCACTACCAGGAGAACAATCTGGAACCAAGAAATTGACAACCACCAGAAGTAGACTTCCGATTGAAGTTGCATCCCCCGTAGTCACTTTCTTTGTAGGAATAGAGGTTGAAATCCCCTTCCTTTGGATACCATAGTCCAAGTGCAGGCTTGCCCTTGAGATATCTAAATATCCTCTTAACAACATTTACATGTGATTCCTTGGGATCTGCTTGATATCTGGCATAAACACATACACCAAACATTATGTTAGGTCTGCTTGCTGGTAGATACATGAGTGTCCCAATCATTGATCGATAATGAGTCTGATCCATTGATTTGCCATCTGAACCTGGACCTATCTTCATTTTTGATAGATTGACAATCTGCAAAATGAAATTTCTTCAGCATGGGTTCCACGTATTTTGATTGGTTTATGAAGATTCCATCTGTTGTTTGTTGTACTTGCAATCCTAAGAAGAGTGTAAGCTCCCCTATAGCACTCATCAGGAATTTGGAATGCATAATGCTTGTTTGTTGATCCAAAAATGATATCATCCACGTAGATCTGGACTAGCAATAGTTCTTGTCCTTTTCTTTTTCTGAATGGGGTCTGATCAATCTTTCTTCTCTCATACCCTTGTGTAAGAAAAAAAGACGATAGAGTCTCGTACCACATTCGTGGGGCTTGATGTAGACCATACAAATCTTTGTTAAGCTTTTATACCCTGTGAGGGAAATTTGGGTCTTCAAATCCTGGTGATTGACTCACATAGACTTCTTCAGAGATTTTACCATAAAGAAATGCACACTATACATCCATTTGATACATAGTGAATTTCATGTACCTAGAGTAAGCAAGGAAAAGTCAAGCTCGATTGAGCTGTTGTCTTGAAGAGCCTCTTTTATATTGTTGGGTATAGTTTGACACAGAAAGCAAAAAAACAAACAAATGTTTGCAATATTGACTTGCTTCTTTTCACCCGCTCATCTAATTCACCAATGATGTTTGACAATGGATGATCCTTATGTATCTTGGTGATTGGAATTGAGTCACCAACAATTGATACATCAAGGTTGGAGACATTCATATCATCTTGGAAAGAGGCACCTTCAGGTTGTGATGTAGGTGAATGGTAAAAGTAATCAAAGGCTTTACCAGCTTCAGCTTCCGCATCAGCAGCATTTTAAAGACTTTCATCATTTGCATTCCTTTTAGTTTAAACAGGCATAATAGCTTATTCTGATTTCTAACTTCAATAATTGATTCTTATGAAGGAGTGGGAAGTGTACTAGGACCAGCCTCAGTTGAAACACTCTGATTTTGTACTTCTTGTCTAAAAAGATCAGCTTGCAATGGAATATCTTCATCAAATTAATTAGCAAAAGAAGGAGGAATCATAGGATAGTCATCTCTTCTCTTTATTGTTCCAGAAGATCCATTTGATTGTAGGTTACCAACATTTGACAAATGAAACTGATCAAAAGATCTTGTAAATGAGTCAATATCAAACAACCAATCGGGACCATTAATTGACTTAAGAATGAGTGCTCATTGAATTGAACATTGGTTGATTTATCAATAATGTTCAATCTAGGCTTAAATACTCTCAAAGCCTTTAAAACAGAGAAATAACATACAAAGAATCCCTTATACGACTTAGGAGCAAACTTTCCTAAATGTCTCAGGTGTTTAATATTAAGACATGACAACCAAATGACTTGAAAAATCCAATAAACGTTTTTCTATGAAAAAGCAGTTCATAAGGTGTTTTGTTTCTTTCTTTAACTATCAAAGTTTGATTGTACACAAAGAATGATGTGTTGACTGCTTCGGCCCAAAAGGTAATTGGCGGTTTAGCATCGGCTAGTATTGTTTTTGTTGATTCAATCAGTGTTCTGTTTCACCTTTCAGCTATCCTATTTTGTTTAGGAGTTCTAACTACAGTGAATTGATGAGAAATGCCTTTGGTTGTGCAAAATGAATTTAGATTTTCATTTTTGAATTTTGTCCCGTTAGCACTTGTGATTGATTTTACTTTTTGATCAAGTTGAATTTCAATTTTAGTGATAAATTTTTTTATTATTTGGGATGCTTTGTTTTTATGAAGTAGAAAGAAGACCCATGTGAATTGTAAAAAGTCACTAATGATTACCAAACAATACTATTTCTTTCCAATACTAATGACATGAGTTGCTCCAAAGAGATCCATATGAAGTAACTTGAATGGAGAATTGTTTGTGTTCACAAGCTTTGGCTTATGGGAAGACTTATGTTGTTTTACTTTGAGGCATGCAGAACATTGATCAATAAAATGAAATCCCTTTTGAGGTAAACCAATTACATGGTTTCCTTTTACCAATCTGTTCGTGTTTTTAAAATTTGTGTGTCCCAAATGACTATGCTAAAGTTATGACTCATCAAATGATGCTTTAGACAAAAGACATGTTTCTTCTTTTGGTTGTACAGAAGGTTTAAGATATAGGTGTGTTTCTTTCTTGGAGTCTTCAAGACAACTTATTCTTCAGAAATTTGGAATCCTAGTTAGAGAATGTAGCAACGAGTGTATGTGAAGTGAGTAGAATATTTCTTGTCACAGATCTGAGACACGCTGAGAAGGTTGAAATTCAGTGGCTCGTAGTAGTTCACTTTGACAAAACTCAGCAGCCCATTCGTCACATATCCTTTACTAGTAATTCTACCACCTTGTGAGTTTCCACCGAATGCTATGGTAGTTCCTTGTATATGCTTGAAGTCATGAAGGAGGAAATTGTCTCCAGTCATGTGTTGGGAGCATCCACTGTCCACATACCATAAGCTATTGCTTCTGTATGGATGACCCTGCAAGCATAAAAGAACTAGTTAGAATGTGGAACCCAAGCCATGATGGTCTTGGGTTGCCCGTTTACTGTAACCTCTTGATACTTTCCTCTAGGTTGTGATTTAGAGGTTGATGGTTTGATGAAATTCCTATGGAGTTCTTTTTGGTTTTATTTGATCATTTTCAGCTGAGCTGTCTGAAAAGTAGTCAAATCTTTTATTGCTATTTCTATATAGAAATTGTGCACGTTCTTTATTTTCAGATATCACTTTTGTTTTAAATCTTAGTTGAGAACTAAGTAATTGTTTCATATTTTGATTAAGATTCCTTTTGACACTCTTTGGCTGCCATTGATCATAGAAGTCATCATCATAATTTGAAACCCGTGATTGTTTAATATGTGATGTACTTCTATTTTGGCCTTGTCAGTTGAAATTGGTGATATAGGCTTGTTTTGAGGAACTCTCAAGCCTTTCTATTTAAAGAAAAAATCAGATGCATTGTGATTTGTAATATCAGATACAAAACAATACTTGTTGAAATATCTGTTTTTAGTTGAATAATTGTTCATGTCACAGATGGAGCAATATTGATTAAAATAACACTCATCTGTGTTGGGATTAGACATGTCACAAATGTCACAATACATTTGTTTATCTTTTGATTTTGATGTGGAGGCTTCATGTGATTTAACAGATTTTAGATTAGCCTAAGATTTTGTTTTCAACGAAGAAGCAACTTTAGTCTTCTTGGTTTTAGTAGATTGTTTCATAATTCTACTATGCTTTGTCTTTTGAGACTGCTTTTGCTTCTTTTTACCTTTACTTAACTCCTGTTCAAATTGATCTACATGCTCTTTGTTGCAAACATCAAAACCGACTCCTTGTTTGTGCTTTGATGTTGATTGAGATTCAGTTTTTACATTTGATCTTTTAACCATGGGAGATTTTCCTTTGGATGATGGAGAAGCTACTTTTTTACTTTTGTTTTTTAGTGAAACCTTTTCTGATTTGTTTGAATTTTTTAGAGTTTAATCTCACTATCAGATCTGCTTTCAGTAGAGATTTCATAGAAAATTTTGCATTCTTTTCCATCTTGAGATTTTCAGTGATGAATTTCACAAATGGCACAATGGATTTTGATTGGGCTCTTTTGTTTTTTGACACTTACAGATTTGTAAGATCACTTTTTGATTTCGATTGGGTGGTCTAGTTTGATTTTATCCTTATTGGTTTCAATGTAAACACTCGGTTTCTTTTGAAACACCCAGAATTTTATAAAGATGAGAAATAAAGAATAAAAGTGAAGAGAAAAGAAAGAAATACAATTTAACCCAAGTTGAGGAGTTAAAGGTGTAAGAAAAATACAAAATAATATATTATATTTTGTACAAAAGGAGTATGGCCGCCCACACTCCTTGCACATCAACTGTTGCTCGGTTTTAAAGAGAGAAAGAGCAGAAGAACTCTCGGATTTTCAAGTAACAAGAAGAAAAGGTCGGATTCGAGGTGAGTTTTTAGTGTTTTAAGTTGTTCTTGGCTGTTTCTAGCTTCGGGTATGTGCTCATTTGTGTTGTTTGTGTTCGGGTGTGTGTTTTGGTGGGTTTCTAGGTGTTTGAAGTCATTTGCATTCGGGTGTGAAGAAGTCTTGCCCGAAAGTTGCCAAGGTGAGTTCTAGATCCCCTATTTTAACTGTTTTAAACTTGTTTGGGGCTGGAAAATGAATGTTTAAATGTTTTTATTTAAGTGGGTGTGTTTACCCATATGTATATGTGTATGTGAATGTGGGGGGTGTATGCTTGGGATGATTTATGGTTATGTTTATGTTAAGAGCTTGTTTATGTTGCTTAGAATGTTAGAACTAGGCTATGAACAAGTTAGAATGGTATTTGGGACTGAATTATGATGACCTTAGTTGAGTTCGTTGCCCATGCGCCTATGTCCCATGCGCCTGAAATCCATGCGCCCAAATAGTACCCATGCGCTTGGAATGGTGCTAAAATGCCTAAGTGTTCCCATGCGCCCAACCTGCCCAAACGCCTAAGTGCCCATGCGCCTAAGTCAGGCTCATGCGCCTGCATAGTGCCCATACACCTAGAATGTTGCCTAGATGACTAATTGATTGGCCATGCGCCCAAATAGTACCAATGCGCCCAAAGTTTTCCATGTGCCTAAGTGTTCCCATGCGCCTATGAGGTCATGCGCCCACATAGTGGCCATGTGCTCGCATAGTGGCCATGCGCCTGCATAGTGCCCATGCGCCTAAAGACTTAGAATTATTTATGAAATTGTGGGGGAAATGGAAGTTTTAGGCTATGACTTGGGATGTTCCCGGGGATGGTGTAAGATGATTATATGATGATGTATGATGCTGTATGTGATTTTTATGATGATGTTATGCATGGTTATGTTATGTTTATTTATGTTCCTTATTATGTATATTTTCGTGGCTTTACGTGGTATGTTGATGCAAATGAACGTAAAGTATTATGTAACGTAAAGCGGAAGTTAATGATAATGAAAAAAGGAAAGTAAAGAATATATGAATGCATGCATGTATGAATGGATGAATGTAAAGTCTTGCAAGCAAATGAAAGGAGGTGCACAACTCTAAAATGTTGTTAGCTCAACTATGTGTGGTTTTGCTGACACGTAAGGATACACACAGGGGTCTAGTCTTTGTGACTAACCAAACGTATGTGATCCTTGCCGCTTGGTACTGGTGTCAGGCTTTGTGCGTAATGTATGGGAGTCTATTTATAGACTTCGGCCTAGTACCCGCTTCATGCCTACGTTTAGGGTATAGCATATGGTATTGGTCCAGATGAAAGTAAAGGTTAATGATGAATGTATGGAATGTACGGGATGAAAGAGAATGAACGAATGAATGGTAATGAATGACGTACGATGATGAATGATGAAGAAAGATGATAATAAGATTATCTGTTTGTACGTATGATGTATGATCGCGAATGAAATTAAAGTAATGGTTTTAAGCAAATGTAAAGTGTTTTATTATTAAACCTAGAACTCACTCAGCAACACTGACTTTTTATGTATTTTTAAGTTGGCAGGTAAGAGTTGCTGAGGATGGCACGGGGGTAGCTACTTGGCTTGTTATGGATGGCATCTATTTTGATTATGATAATGTTGTTCTGATGTAATGCAACGAATGACATTTAGTAACTTAACAATGATGTATTATTTTGCAAAAGCAATTTTTAATATATGAAATGGTTTTAGTTAAATGATTCGGCTGCTGTATTTTAGTAACTGTTAAAGTATGTTTTATGTTTTATGTGCGATGATTGACCAACTGTGAGTGTCCTGGGAACGGGGTCTTACACTTTTGAGGATTAGTTATTTGTGAAACCATTGTTTTAGTTTTAATAAATTTAGGTTCAGTTGAATCAGAATGAGTGAGTGACTCGGGCATAACTATATAGTTGTCATTGTATGGTGGAGGACAATAATTGTATCCCATCCCAGTCATATCCTTTGGCTCTTTCTATGAGTCAAGTAACTCTTGCAGCTTACCATAAGAGAATTGAAACTTTTCAATTTTCACTTTAATAGCCGATTGCTCAGCTTTGGTTTTTGTTAACAATTCAGTTAACCTCTCATTCTCAACTGCTAGAGTGTACTTTTTACCATGAAGTTTTTTAATATCTGAAAGAAGTGATTTGATTTTAATTTCAATACTTTTCATCTTTTGTTTTAATATTTCAGATTTGACCTTCTCTTCTTTGACTTTACGAGCTAACTTGTGATTATGTTTTCTATATCCCTATACTTCTTTAATACATTTTTCACTAAAGGAGATTGGATTTTACCTCAGATGGCATTGGAGTTGGACCATCATTGATGTGAGCATCAGAGCATGATTCCGAAATTGAGGTTTGACTTCCTCTGCATATAGGCTCTAGTCACAAACTCCATCTTGTCTGATGACAAGGGCATTAGAGGTTGGTTGGTTGCTTCCATATGCTTGATGAGTCAGTTGGGGCTGACTTTGATGAGTTTGTTGGTGAGGATTTTAATGTTGATACTGATGTAGATTACTTGATTGAAAGCTTGAATTGGGTTGAGAGGATGGATGAACATGTGAAGTTCTTTCATAATAATGGATACTTCTTCTGGGAGCAGTGCATTCCCTAGAGAAAAGGCCAGTGATACCACAATTAAAACACTTTACTTTGGATTTGTTGTATCCAAGTTTTGTGTTCTTATTCAGACTCAGTTTCTTCCCTTTTCAGAAGAATTTCTTGGATCTCATTACAATCATGGCCATCTGCCATTAAAAGTCAATTTTTCAACATCATATGGATCTATTTCTTCCAGATCTTTCTGAATCAGATGTGCTGATGTAAGTCTTTCTCCCAGATATGCCTCAAAACTAGCAACAAAAGCATTGTAAGTTGCCTTTTGCTCTTCAGATCTTTGATAACTAGGCATGCATGATGGTATTGCCGTTGCTAGAGTTGAAGATGATGGCTTGTTTATATGTGAATTAGCAATGAATCATGTGGTTCTTTCTTGATCCTTGGAAGATAGAAAATCATCTTCCTCAGTCACACATGCATTTTCAACAGAATGAGATCTAATGGAAACTTGTATGCCTTAATGACTTGAGGTCCATTAAGATTTCTGCTTCTCTCATCTGACTCAAGAGCTTCAATCTTAGCAATCATGATGTCTAAGTTGGTGCTCTGCAAGTCAATAGTGTTCTTCAACATTATGACATTCTGCTTCTAGCTTTCAGGTAGATTGTGCAACATCTTCTTCTTCATTTCTTTTTCTTTGTATGTAACCCCCATGATTTCCAAATCATTCACCAACTATACAAAATGATGTAGCGCTTGGAGATTGATTCACCCTTGGTATGATGGAAAGTTTCATATTGGTTCACTAGTTTGTCTTTGTTTATCTCTGTCAACTCATTGCTTCCTTCACACATGATTTGCAGTGCATCCAAGATACTTTTCTAGTCTTTTTAGGACATCCATTTTCAAAGCTTGAGTAAGAATGGAGTAGGCTTTGAGATCTATCTTTATTTTCTTGTATTCATCATCAAGATTTAGACTAGGATCCTCATAGGATTTCTAACAGTTTTATACTGAGCAGCTTGATTAGTATTGAGAGAAACAGAAATGTAGGTTCCTTTGCGGATTGATATCCAGTAGTTGGGATCTACACCTCTAATGCAATTTCTAAGCTTATTTTCCATTGCTTAAACTTAGACTTGTGCTTAAGCATTGGTGGTTTAGATGCATGATTATGTTCAGAAAAGTTAACAGAATCCATTGTAATAAACTTGTTTTAGATGGTTTGAATATTCATTAAATTGATTTTATGTCCAGAATTTTCAAACAATCCAAAGTCAAGATTTTCTTGTATGGTTTTGGTGAACAGTAGCAGCAGTAGAGTCGATTTGATGAATAGTTCACTATTGAGTAAATTTTGAGTTGATTTTATATCAATATTTTTTATTATGAGTAGTTTTTGTTGGAATTTTGTTGAGAATCAACATTTGAACAGTGTTCTTATGATTGTCGGTCAGAAGAACAACGATGGTTGATGATGTTTCAGATATTTTCAGTATTTATGCTTGTTGGAAGTAGAAACTTGTTAATAACAACTCAATCACCAGTTCAATCGATTTTCGTTCAAGATGTGCACTGATTTTAAGACAAATTCATGAGCCAAGGCTCTGATACCAATTGGCTAGGTCCGAGAATAGAATCTCAGTTGATGTGACTTCAACTAGGATCGAATATGATAATTGAGTCAATTATTGAGTAGCGGAAATACATAATCAATGAACATTAAATGCTAAAAAAACTAATAAATGCTATGTATATTGATGTTGGTAACTAAGATACAATGGGTGCTAGGATTTGCAGCACACTATAGTAACTTGATACTTGTGAAACTTTTAAACTTGAAACGTAGTGTATACTATTCTATGTATAGGCTAATACAATGTCTGTACAAAATGACTAAACTACCTTGAAAACTATACATTAGAATACTAGTCTAAGTACAAAAGATAATCAACATTTGTGAATGTTATCCACATTAACTAATGCTGATGTGTTGATCTACATCAGCATTTCTTCTATTAAGCTTTCACATTAAGTATGTTATCAGCATTGACTAATGCGGATGAACAAATATTTAAGCGCATTTGTTTATATACATCCGCATTAGTAAATGCGGATGAACAAATACTTGACCGTATTTGTTCTTTGGTCATCCGAATTTACTAATGCAGATAGCTGACACTTGTATTTATTCTTCTTTTTTCCTCACCCTCATTACTTCTTGGACTTGTGGCAGATTCTAACCAGAACAACCTTCAACCATCTCTTGATTTGGCATATATGATCCTTTCAGGGTCCAACATAGGCCTTTGGTATCCAAAGAACTCTGACTTCAATTTGTATGCTTACATAGATAGTGATTATGGTGGCTACAATATGAATGCAAAGTCTACATATAGGGGATGTCAATTCCTTGGTGGAAAAATAGTCACTTGGCAATGCAAGAAACAATCCTATGTGTCTGCAATAACTGCTAAAGCTGAATATATTGTTGATGCTAGCTGTTGTGCTCAAGTGCTTTGTATTTAGAATCAGATGCTGGACTATGGATTCGACTTCAAAGAGACTCCCATCCATATTGACAACAACAATGCTATCACTATTACAGAGAATCTTGTGTAGCATTCAAGGACAAAACAAATCAACATCACGTATCATTTAATTAGAGATTATTTTGAAAAGGCATTAATGAAACTAGTCAAGTTAACACAAATGAACAATATGCTGATCTATTCACAAAAGCTTTTGATGAGCAGATATTTAACTACCTTGTATAAGCTATTGGAATGATTAACTTTGAGTAGAGTTTTCTTAAACTAAACTCAAGATTATTTTTAAATATATGTGTTCTAAGTTGTATATATTATCACCTACATAAGCCCGGTTTACTTTGGAAGAAAATTTTAAAAATGATATACCTTATAATTTCGGAAATTTAAGATATATTTTTCTCTAAGATGACATTAAGTTGTCTTCAGAAAAACATTGTCTTCAAATCTAATGACTACTTACAAGACATTTACCTTCAGTTTTGATATATCTTCCAAAGCTTAAATATACTTCAAAGTACTTATATGTTTTTAAAGGACAATTTTCTTCCGAAAGCAATTAAGCCTCGGAAGCTTTATTCTCTTATGAATAAAACTTCTTAGTTTTAATCTCTTTCGAAACCAAATTTATCTCTGATGTAAAATTACTCTTAAGTATTTTTCTTCTGAACCAAATTTTCATCAAGCTAAGGAATATCTTCTGAAGTCAAATTGGCTTCGGAAGCTTTTGTAAAAACTTCTAAAGACAAATTACCTTCGAAAGATTTTAGACTTCCAAGAATACCTTTTTGGGTGCTTTTTCAGAGGTGGGACTGACATCTGGATTTCAAAATTTATCATTTTGCATTAACTTTGTCTCAAATATAAATATACCTTTAACGGTTCCCCTCTTTCACTTTCTTCTTCATCTACAAAAGTTTCTAACCTAAATTCGCCTACAAACCTCCTTTGTTCTTACCTTTCTTTGTCAAAAAGCTACTCAAAAAATGGCCAACCCTAAATCACAAAACCAACCCGATTTCTCCATGCAGTTACACAGGAAACACAATTAGGTTGCTCAGTTAACATCTGAGAAAGATCATGCTTTCTCAGATGTCTGTCCTTTCTTGGCTCTGTGTAACTACTACACCACCCTCACCCTTGATCTACTATTGTATGAACACCAGCTTTTAGAGTTCTAGAAGACCTGCCAAGAGGTCATCATGGATGGTGAGAGAGCACTGTCTGCCACAGTGTAGGGGAGGATAATTTTCATCACTCCAGCCACTCTCAATATTCATCTGAGGTTGGATGATGAAGAAAGAGAGTTGTCCTACCCAAAATATGTTGTGGACAACTCATTCAGGCAGATGGGCTATGAAGGTGATTACTCTATAAAAACCTTCAAAAAAGGAAAAGTCTCATCCCAGTGGAAATACCTCTTCCTTGTGGTCATCCACTCCCTATCCAACAAGCATGGAGGCTGGGAACAAATTCCTGAGGACGTTTCCTATATAGTTCATGGAATGGTTCAAGGGGTCAAGATCAGGTATTCTCAATTTGTATATTCAAGTCTGCTTGCAAACTTAGACTCCTTAGAGTATTACATGTTCCCTACATATGTTTAACACATTCTTAATTGTGAACTAGGCTCACAATTAAGTGGAACAGGAAATATTCTTAAAATGATACAGATGAAGCCTGACATCTTTAAAACAATAAGAAAGCCTACTATGGGCTTCTCACGGGTAGAAACAACCCTCGTCTAAAAAAATGTTAGTGCTCATTGCTCAAGGTAACAACTTGGCAACATAAGCCAATGTTGAACCCACACCTTCTACATTTGAACCACCCAACAGCCTTAAATACCCCTCACCTACTCAAGAAGATCCAAACAAACATTTTACAAACCACTCAGATTGTGCAGGCCCCTATATACTCACCCATACAAGAGGAAGTGGACATCAGAGCTCCCACTTCCCTTCAGGAGAAAACCACTCCCATCATTTCTTTGATTAGTGCTGAGGTTCCTCATGCTCAACCTGATGAACTCACAACACCATCCTTAAGCCTTCACTCAGAGTCCCAAAACTCTAGTGAACAACCTTTAGGGAAAAGCTACCATCCGCAGCCTCTAAACCTCAACCAACCAATCCCAAACCGGGAATTCAACGATGATGAGGATATGGTATTTAGTGTGTACCATGAGTCTCTTTTCTCCACCACATTCAAGGAGAGATGAGTGCTCATGTAACACCCATATCTAGCCCACATCATCCACCCACAACTGAGGTGGACTTTCCTAAACATGTTTAGGAGGCCCATATGGAAGAGGCTCTCACTTTTGTAAGTGATTACATTATTAAGACCTCAACCATGGCAACCCAGCCCACTAATACTTCTTTTAAAGTTGCGAGTATGCAAGGGAAATCCAGCAGCCAAGAAACACAAGCTGGTGATGAGTAAGAAGACTTTGGTCCTATTATCTCAACCCCCATGATTCTTCTAATGAAGATAAGGGGAGTATGCAACTAAAGGTGCACACATTGATCAAAACTTGCACCTATTTAGTTTAAAAGGTAAGTCGTTAGGGACCGTGTACGGATGGAGTACTAACTGATTCTGCGTTTATACTGGATCAAATAGTGTGGAATCCTATTTGATTGGCGATCCAATCAGTGAGAACGATAACCCGATCGATATAAGATTGAACTAAACGTTAAGAATGAGTAGGAATCGATCAGGAACGAACTATGAACTTGGACAGGCTGTTTGGGACGTTCTGAACGGCTAGGGTTTATGTGTATTCGCAATATCTCTTCAAGTGTTATGTTTTTCCACGAATTAGGTGGTATTTATAGGTTAGGGGTTTACATTCGTACGACTGAACCATTAGCATGGTTCAGTCGTGCGACTGAATCATGCGATTAATACGCACGACTGAAGGTTCAGTCGTGCGACTGAGTCAATCTTATGTCTCAATCATACGACTGATCCAGTCTCCTGGTTCAGTCGTGCGACTGGTCCATAAGCATGATGTATTCATGCATACGGTCCATAAGTATGGTCCATTAGCATGAATAATCACCCGACTAGGTTGAACATAATACTCAATCATTATTGACTTAGAATTGTGTACAACAACCTCAAACCTATATAAGAAGTTCATACATATGAATCAAAGATAAATAAACATCAAATCATATATCATATTTCATTGCTTCGTCAAATTACACATATGTAAGACATGAAAGACTTTTACATTTAAGCACATAAACTAGGAACACATGTATCTACAAACTTCCCCTTGGACCTAGTTTACCCTATCGTCTAACATTCTTCACATGTTCTTGGAACTTCTTGTACTTCTCTTCTCTTGTGACTCCTGCATGTATATCAAAAGCAAAAGAGAGTCGTATGACGTGTCGGAATTGAAGAGCTTGTACAATGTCTTGTGTGTTATAGAACAGTGGCCACTTGTATAAAGTATATGTTAGGATCTGGTATTTGAACGATACCAACTGATTAACATGTAAACCAAACCAAATAGTGCGGAATCCTATTTGATTGGCGATCCAATCAGTGAGAACGCACGTAGAATCAATAAAGTATTGAATCAAACGTTAAGAATCGATTAGGAATCGATCTACAGTGTTTTTGAACTTGGAGTATGAACTTGGAGGCTTTTGGACGGCTAGGGTACGTTTGGAGTCGAAATAGAATGAATGCTTACGTTTTTCCACGAATTGGGTGGTATTTATACGTTAGTGTTGTTCATTCGGGCGACTGAACCATTAGTATGGTTCAGTCGTGCGATTGAACCATGCGGTTGATCCATCCGCACGACTGAGTGTTCAGTCGTGCGACTGAGCCAATCTCATGTTACAATCATACATGTTATCCAGTCTCCTGGTTCAGTCGTGCGACTGAGTCATTCGCATGAAGTTATTCATGCGTATGGTCCATTTGTATGGGCCATTCGCATGAGAACTTCATTTTGTTAAGTTTGAATGTATTCATTTATATAACATTATGTGTATCAATTCAAACAATCACAAACCTATTTAACCAGTTCATCATCAACTCATTAATGAAATATTAAATATTATAAATCACAAACAACCAATCTCATTTCATTAATATTCCAAACATTACATCAGTGTAAGACAAACAAGACGTATTACATTTATATCATGATCTAGGTACATATGTATCAACAAACTCCCCCTTGGACCTAGATCTCTCTAATGTCTTGTTTTCTGCATTACCTCCTCATACTTCTTGTACTTTTCCTCTCTTGTGACTCCTGCGTGAATCTCAAACGCAAAACAGAGTCTTATGACATTCTGGAATTGGAGGGCTTGTACTATATCTTGCGTGTCATAGAACAGTGGCCACTTGTATAGAGTGTAGACATCATTAGCTGACAAGTTGGTGAGCCACATTGGGTCAAATACCCTGATGGTATCCATTTGTCCCTCTTTATTTAGAACTATGACAGCTTCCCCGGTTCTCCAATCATAGTACTACCACTTAAAGTGTGGAGTGAAGTCCTGTGGCATTTCCCTGATAGGGATTCTTGACATCGTTCTTGGAGGACTCCACTTCAGCATAATTTTTGGCTTACCAGTGATGGGATCAACTTCTGAACGTCTGATGTACCTCGTAGGTTGTTGAGGTTTGAAGTTGACCCACCTGGTGTGGTACTCTTTCCTCAGGGCAACCTCAAACCAGCCTAACATCTTCCTTGGGTCAGCATATAGTAGCTTCAATTTCGCCAGCTGGTTGAGCTTAAAACCAGGTAGAGTCTTTAGATCATGTGGAAATCTAAAGTACTCTATGCCCTTCTCCCTCTTAACAGCATAAACGTTTAGATCCTCAAAATGTGCCCACGCTATAATCCTGCCCGACACCTTATGATGTTTCTTCACTGTGTAGAGTTTGGTGTAGACGTTCTGTTTAGGAGCACCGCGTTGGGCTCGGATTTCCTCAAAACAAGCAGCCCATTCAGCCTTTCTGATATCAACATCATCGTTTGAGGCTTGGGCCTTTCCTTCTGTCTTCTTAGATTCCTGCTCCATCTTGTCTAATACCTCAAATGTATCACTGACAAGGGATTCACCCAGATTGGGGACCACATTTCCCTCGTTGTCAGCATACTGAGGATAGTGCTCTGCTGTGACGTCTTCTATCTCTATCTCATCGATGTCATTTAGCACTTCGTCACTGGTAGAGTCACATGTTGGAGCATCCTTAACGATCTCATCGGGATTTAGCTTGAACATCTCAGCTAGTTGCTCATTTGAAAGATCGTGAATTATTTCCCCTTCTTCAGGGGTATAACTCACAGATCTCCTGACGATCCCTTGCAGATCAAGAATCATAGTTAATTGAGTCTTGACCTGCTGAAGGGGAGCAACATCAAATTCATCCCTTTGATAGTTTGGATCTGTTTGATTTAAACATGTAACACATCAACCATTAGTTAATAATTAAGACAGAAATGCATTAATCTTAATATAAACATCAAATACATAGGTTTAAATACATGATTCAAATACAAAAGTTATCAAATATATAGACATCTAATCATTACTTTTGTCTTGGATCGCTGGGTCATCACTTGGTGAGGCAGAGGAGGAAGGTCGTTGGTCTTGGTTTTTCTTTGATCTCCTTTCTTGACCTTGATCTGAGGCAGATGCAGCTGCATCTCCTCCTTCATCATCATCATCCTCATGCCTGTCCTCTGTCCTTTCTTCCCCAATCACTTCATCATCAACACTCTCTTCATCATCGTCCTCATCCTCATCCTCATCATCATCATCACCATCATCACCATCTCCTTCTTTAATCTTCAGAGGCTCATCTTTAGATCCCTTAAGCTTGAGCATGATGGTCTTTTTAGCATCCTCCAACTCCTCAATCTTCTTAGTTGATGTGACTCTATGCTCTTGGAGTTGGGCAATCTCGTGGCTCTGAGCAGCCATTTGCTGGGCCTGCTCCTCGATCAGCTGAGCCTGCTGCGAGATCTGCTGGGACTGCGCAGCTGTGAGATCTGCCAGCTGACGGATCTGCGCAGTCTTCTCTTCATCAGCGGCTAACAAACGCATCACCATACGGTTCAGCGCTGAAAGCTGTTCCTCTACCCCAATGGGAGGTAGAGGTGATCCGTATAGATGTGAGGGATGTGATGATGGTCCTGCTTGGTGGCTAGTGGTGGTGGTGGTGGCTGTGGTGAAGATGGGGTTAGGTCTAGATGATAGTGGAGGTGATGTAGGTGTGAATGATATGGTGGTGGATGGCATATGTATAGTGGTGGGAGGTGTGGTGGTGGTAGTGGTAGCTGTGGTGGCTGTGGTGGTGGATGGTGTGGCTGTAGAGGTGGTAGTGGTGGTGGCTGTGGCTGAAGAGATGGTAGCTGTGGTGGTGATGAATGTGAGCCTTCGCTTCTTTTTCTTCATGCCGTGGGGCTGAGCCATCCTTTTCTTCCTCGATCCTGTCGAGGAGGATGCTCCCCCTAGAACACGGCTAGATGTCTCTGGAGCATAGTTAGGGTCCGCAGCAGTCTCTCCCGATTCCCTGGGGCGTTCACCAACCGCCCGGAGTCCATGTTCTGTGGGAACGACTTTGCTTCCCACAGTCCTAGTCAATGGCTCCTCATCTGACTCTTCTTCCTCCTCACCAGGTATAAAGTCCTGGTGGAACCCAGCCGACTCAGCTATGTCTCCTGTGGGGGCAGATACTGGAGGTATACTGTCTGTAGTTGTGCCCCTCGGTGGAATGGGCATGTCATCTCCAGCATCCCCACTGTCATCATCATCTGAATCATGCTCTGGGAGCAATAGCCGCTCATCATCTGAGTCGCTGTCATCGTGACGCCACTTGCGTCTACCCGGTGCCACATACCTCTCATTGGCTAGATGGCCGATCAATCTCTTCACCTGGGGCTTTACCTGCTTACCCCGATACACTCTCATACGACCCAGAGTCGTGTCATCCATGATCTCTAAGGCCACAGCATCGTGGTTGTCCTTGGGAAGTGATGGCTGCTTCTCATTAAAGATCAGCTGCAAGAATCTGGGGTACATACAAAAGCCCTCCTTACCCTTGGCCTCCAGATTCTCCACCAAATACGAGAAGATCATGCTCGAGAAGCTGAAGGGGTGGTTCAGCACCAGCGCCACATAGGTATTTTGAATCTGGTCTGACAGATCATCAAACCCACCCCTCCGAGAAGCAATGCACTTCAGAATCACGTGTGCTAAGTACTTATACTGGGGACACAGGTTGCTCTTGTTGAGCACACCTGAGTTGATGTCCCCAGCGTACTTAATCCTCAGAAAGCAACCTCTGACTGTAAGCGGATGTAGTCTGGTGGGGTGATCAGTATCGTCCCCAAGATCAAGTACTCTCTGAATGTCAACTGCAGTAATCTCAATATCCATACCACGAATGGAGCTCCGTATACTGTATGGCTCACGTGAACAATCGACAGAGGCATTCTCCCAGAAGGCCTGATGTAAAGACCTGTAGGGAGTACAAGGTGTAGAGATGGCCTTGTGGATCCTAGAACGTCGAAGAAAAGCAATGATCTCTGTAAACTCGGCACCATTCCGAGTCGTATGGTCCAGATGAGCACATATATTGTGCTTAGGGTTGATAGACCATTTATCAGCCATTGACCTGAAACACAAGACACAGAAGCATTAGAAAATCATACATCACAATTCAGTTCTAAGTATCTTGTTTAAATTCATTCTGATTCATTCATGCGAATGAATCATGCGACTGAGGTCAGTCGGTTGTCCTAACATGCGACTGAGCTCATTCGGGTGAATGAGACATGCGACTGAGTTCAATCTGTTGGCTGAGTCTGCGATTGGTTTAGTCGGCCGACTGAGCTCATTCGCATGGTGCATTCGGCTGATTGACCCAATCGCAAGATTCAATCGTGCGATTGGTTCAGTCGGCCATTGTTCAGTCGACTGAGGTTCGAATCTTGACCAAATCAAGTAATTTAGCATGGTTTAATGGTCCATTAGACTCGCCATCTCATCACTAATAACCTATTAGACTTAATTTTAACATATTACTTAGTTTCAGTTGGTTATTAGGTCATTTAAGGTCCGGTTCTTGTTTCTGTCAAATATCACAAATTAGGGCTCGCTTTCCTCTGATTTCGGTGTGATTTCACTGTAATCTACCTGTATAAATGTAACCGCACGTCAGAAGATCAATAAGGATGAAGAAACAAGGTCTAAAGAAATTTCGGCAGAGTAACGGTACTATGTGCGAAATAGGGGCGATTGAAAGTGATGAGTAGAATGCGATCGACTATGGCCCTTTAAATACTGAAGCTGAGTTCAATGGGCCGACTGGCCTCATTCGTTCAGTTCATTCGGGCGACTGAAGCTCAGTCGTGCGACTGGCCTAGTCAGTCGTATTCAGTTGGCCGACTGAGACTCAGTCGGTCGACTGACTCATTCGCATCCTTTCATTTGCACCTTCAATTGACCGACTGAGGCTCAGTCGGTCGACTGACTCATTCGCACCCTTTCATTCGGTCGAATGGATCAGTCTGATAAGCCATTCGGGTGACTGGTTCATTCTCATGTCCAGTCGTGCGAATGGGACCCATTCGCATGATTGGTCCATACTCATGGTCCAGTCGTGTGAATGGGTTATACTTATGAAATTCTCTGCCATTTTGACCATTTAACATTTAAACCCCTTTTAGCTGTTAAAATAACATTATGAACATTTGACCATCTTAGACATGATCATTTTGACTTGAAAACTTTTGATCACCTCAGACGTGATCCTTTTAAACACTTTGTCACCTCAGACGTGACCCATTTATCTTTTGAAAACACATGTGTCATCTCAGACATGACCCTTTTTGGTGAGTTAATTCCATACTGAATTTCATGATGTAGTCCGACAAACAAACATACTGAAATTGCTAAATAACTTAGAAAATTCAACTAAAGTACAAAAATTTAAGCTTGTTTTTGACTTTTTGTGAGAGATAAATCCTAAGATGAAATCTACTGGATTTGGTTCCGGAATAGGCAGCTTCTATTTAGTTAGACCATACCTGGACCAATTCAATTTTGGAATCATACAGGCAAGTCAAATCATTTGGGACTTGCTATCAAAACCTTTTGATGCTCACTTCTTGGTTTTCATCCAGAGTCATTAGCAAATTTAGGAAATCATACTGGTACTATTAGATTCCCACATTGATTTGAACTTTTAAGAATTGCAGCCACAATGATTGTAAGTATATTTGTCCTCTTAAATCCATACACAGACTTTTGACACAGATTGGTGATAGTTTTAGGTTTAATTATTTCAACCAACATTTGTGGATCCCACACTTATATGGTAATCAACATTCCTCAGAAGCTTTTGAGTGGTCTACGGGTATTTTGACAAGAATAGACTATTCTTAGAGCTTTCAAAGAGAAGCCAATCCTCAGGTCAGTGCCATCGCACAGCAGAGAGGCGGCAAACAACAATGAATTCTAGAATATCTAGGTTATGCTTATCCTCAGGTCAGTGCCATCGCACAGCAGAGAGGCACACAACCTATCTTCTTGTTAGAGCAGCTTAATTTTCTTTTGCACAGAATGCACCAACAACATAAGTTATTAGCTTGATAGCATTTGCCTTTCATTTTTTTTCCGTGCTTTGCTCTATTTATGGTCATCCGCACACATTTGTGGCGTTTACATGCTCATTACCCCTTATTGGAATATCGTTGATTGTGTTAACCAGTGACAAGATGGGAGCCCACAGTCAGTTGAACAACTTAGTTTGATCTTGAGATCACCAGTCAGGTCTAATCATCTATTGTGTTGAATCTACCGACATATCATCTGTGGTCTAGCAACCTCTAGGTCTACTTTCGTTGTGTTACCTTAGTAGTTACCAGTTTTTCTATCATCTTTCCTTTTATATTGCTCATACTACACAGACTTATACTTTGAATTTTGCATCTTTTCTAAATTAAATTTTAAAGTCCCTCTTGATTTGTTCCTGTGTACTATCATTTTCCAAAGGGTTTGAATCAGTATCACAGGTACGGTTTACCTTATATCAGCTAGCCACTCCTTCTCCCTCGTTTTTTTTTATGTTACTAGCTGACCTATTCTCCCCCTAAAACTCTAAAATCATACCGGAATTAATTATTTTAGGATTTTAATAGACAGCTAAATAACATGAATTTAATTTAAACAGAAAGTAGAATAAATAAATAAAGAAAATGAAAAAGAAAAAAAATTTACCACACTGCATCGGACTACACATGATCATCATCAGGAATAACATCACTTTTCTTTTTAACGCCGTTGACCTCTAACAGATATAGAAAACGTGGTTTGTCAAAAGCTTTTGTATAGAGGTCAGCGCGTTGAAAATCAGTATTAATCTTCACCACATCAATTAAGTTCTTTTCAAAACAGTCTCTTATAAAATGGTATTTAATACCGATGTGTTTGGTCTTTGGATGTTGTATTGGATTTTTAGTTACTGCAATTGCAGCAGAGTTATCAACAAAGATAGGAGTAGAAGAGAAATTTAAACCGTAATCCCACATTTACTGTTGAATCCAAATGATTTGTGAACAGCAACGTGCAGCAACAACGTATTTGGCTTCACAGGTTGACAATGCAACCGAGGTCTGCTTCTTACACTGCCAGGTCACTAATCTCCTCCCAAAGAATTGACACCCTGCTGATGTAGACTTGTAGTTCGTCTTGCAGCCCCCGTAATCCGAGTCACTATACGCCGTGAGCTCAAAGTCATCATCATGAGGATACCACAACCCAGGTGTGGGTGTACCCTTCAGATAACGAAATATCCTCTTGACCCCGATCAGATGGTTAACCTTAGGCTTAGCCTGATATCTAGAACATAGACATGTAGCATACATGATATCAGGTCTTGAGGCAGTGAGGTACATGAGGGAACCAATCATTCCTCGGTACATTGTGGCATCTACCAGATCTCCATTTTCATCATGTGCTATATCATGGTTTGTGGCAAGTGGAGTTCCAGCTGCAGAAGCATTCTCCATGTCAAACCGACTGAGAATGTCTCCCACATACTTGGTCTGATGTAGAAAGATCCCTTTTGGTGTCTGATCCACCTATAACCCGAGAAAGAATTTCATCTCCCCCATAGCACTCATCTCAAACTCCGCCTTCATTACTGCTTCAAATTCTTTGCATAATTCTTCGTTCTTTGAACCGAAGATTATGTCATCGACATAGATCTGTACTAGCAGTAAGTCTCCATCTTTTTCTTTGATAAACAGAGTGCAGTCAATGACTCCTCTGCGAAAGCCGTGTTTCACAAGATGAGTCGAGAGTTTCTCATACCAGGCACTTGGAGCTTGATGAAGCCCGTATAAGGCCTTGTCGAGTTTGTAAACTCTGTCCCGATGATAAGGATCTTCAAATCCCTCGGGTTGACTGACATAAACTGTCTCTCGAATTTCCCCATGAAGGAATGCACTCTTCACATCTAATTGGTAGACTTTAATCTTCATATACGATGCATAGGCAAGGAAGATACGGATGGCTTCCATCCTTGCCACTGGTGCAAACACTTCATTATAATCAATCCCCTCGACTTGGCGAAATCGCTGAACCACCAGTCGAGCCTTGTTCCTGATAATGAACCCTTGGTCATCCTTCTTGCATTTCAAAACCCATTTGGTGCCAATGACCTTAGCACCTTTAGGTCTATCTACCAGAGTCCATACACCTAACTTCTTGAACTGAAGAAGTTCTTCTTGCATGGCACTCACCCACGCCTCATCGTTTAGTGCTTCACTGACGTATTTTGGCTCAAACTGCGAGACAAAACACCGATAAGCACCATCATTAATGTATCCCTTTTCCATAACAGAGGCATAATCAGCTGAGTACAGCTGATTTCGGGTTTGAACTCCTGATCTGACATCCCCAATGACATTGTCTAGGGGATGATAGACATTTAGATGTGATCCTGGAGTAGTAGGAACAGCTACCTCAGAGCCAAGATTATGAACATTTGGTTCTGCATCTGAGGTAGATGGAGTTTGAGGTTCCGAAGTCGAAGGAGCATCACTGTTAGATGCTTGTGGACTTGCAGGAATTGGAACCTGTTCCTCCTGACAGTTCTGGTCATCTTCTTCAGCTTTATCTTCTGAGGAGGAGTCACTGTCGTCGACTACTCCCCCTGAGTGATTAGATGATTCTCCCTGTGAGCTCGATGATGTTGAATCAAGAGATGGTGTATTCAAGATGTCATACATCATCCGTGTAGCTAACTCGTCATCAGAAGAAGAGATAGGGATGTTGAAGGACTTGAAGAATCTATCATAGTCGAAAAAGTAAGCGGGTCCTTTGCTAGTAGGTGGTGTGGTATATCTCTAAACATCAACATTACACCACACTTCTACTAAACCCGTTGAGTTGTTGTAAACTCTCTTGTTCGGTATGTTGTATCCTAGGAAGATCCCTTCATCAGCCTTCTCGCTGAATTTACCTTCTTGAGTCTTCTTCAGAAGTGTGCACGGCGCGCCAAATGGTTCGAGATACTCCAGATTAGGTTTACGTCGTTGTAGTAGCTCGTAACATGTCTTTCCGTGGCGCTTGACTACCAGAACTCGATTCAATGTATAACATGCATTAGCCACTGCCTCATTTCAGAATTGGATAGGCAGTTTCGAGTCTGCCAGCATTGTCCGTGCTGTCTCTATCAAGCTTCTATTCTTTCTCTCTGCAACACCATTCATCTGAGGCGTGTAGGCAGAAGTGAATTGGTGCACAATTCCCTTTTCCTTGCAGTAAGCCTCCATCCACTGATTCTTGAATTCAGTCCCGTTGTCTGAGCATATCTGTCTCACCTTCAGCTTGTATAGAGATTCTAGTGTGGTTACTAACTCCTTGAATGACTCAAATGTTTCTGATTTGGACTTCAGAAACATTACCCAAGAGAATCTTGAGTAGTCATCAGTAACCACAAAACAGTACAAGTCACCTGCAATGCTCTTTGTACTGACTGGTCCAAACAGATCCATGTGAAGAAGTTCAAGAGGAAGTTCGATAGAATGAACTTTCTTTTCCTTATGAGACTTCTTCGTCTGTTTTCCTTTCTTGCATGCTACATAGAAATCTGGAAGTTGGAAATTTTTGATGTTCACTCCTCTCACGAGATCCTTCTGGATCAAGTGATTCATCTTTCGTTGATTAATGTGTCCCATTCTCCTATGCCAGGAGATGGAGTCCTTCTCAGTAGCTTTTGATAGGAAGCACTGAACTTCATGATCCGTTGTAGAAGCCGTTGAGAGATCCAACACATAAAGGTCTTTATATCTTGAAGCTGTCATCAGAACTTGGTCCTCCGGAATCACATAGTCTTTCTTTAGGACGTAACACTTCTTGTTGTCGAATATGACTTTAAATCCTTTGTCACATATTTGGGAAACAGAAAGTAAGTTGTTTTGAAGTTGTTGAACGTAGTTCACTTTATCAAACTTAACTTTCTGATTTCCAACCTCTCCCTGAGCTGTGATATAGCCTCCTTTGTTACCAGCAAACGAAACATGCCCTCCTTTTATTTGTTTGACGTTTGATAAAAGAGCCCTGTTTCCTGTCATGTGCCTGGATGCTCCGCTGTCTACAATCCACGTGTTGGTTTCAGCACTGTAACGAACACCCTGCACATACGATGTAAAACATTAGTTTAGGTTAGGAACCCAAGCCTTTACTGGCTTGGGTTTCCCAGAGGCATCACACATCATGAATTCAACCCATTGACCTTTAGAAGGTGAGGGTAGCTCAGGTGCCTTCTTGTCATCATTATCAGACACAGAGGATGACTTTTCTTTCCATAAGCCAGATTTGTGTAAGGCCTGTTTGTGATAAACAGTCGACTAGCTAATGGGTTGAACTTTGGGTTTACTAGTTCTTCTAGGTGGAGTTAAAGAACACCTCTTAGAAGACCTAGGTTTTGAATCATGAAGTTCAATCTTCTTCCTAGGTGTCTGATAGTAAGGACAAAAGGAAGCAATGTGTCCATACTCTCCATAGTTGTACCATGACATGCTATCAACTTTATGATTAAACTTTCGTTGTGGAGATGTGTGTGACACCCTAGTGACCTCACTTAGTTTGGGTTTTGACTCTGTTTCTTTTGATGTTTTCTCTTGTTTAACAAAATTAATTGTTTTAACACTTTTAACATCTTTTCCCTTTTGGTTAACTGGATTTTGACATGAGACTTGTGAGAGATTAACATTAATAGTCTTTTTAGGTTCAGATTTGACTTTGTTTGACCCTGACTTTATATTAACCTTTTCAAATTCTTTTTCCAGTTTAACACAAGGCATTTTACCCTTTGCCCTTGAAGTGGCCTCTTTTTGTTTTGTTCCAGATTCAATTGAAGAACATGAGGAATCTGGATCACTAACAAGAGGAGTAGACACCACATGATCCTTGATGGGATTGTTATTTATTGGTCTACTCTTAGTGTTCATCAAGGTCTTAGGTGGTGGTGGAACCACTTTATAACCCAAACCCTCCCCGTTGTTACGTTCTCTCACTAAGTGTTGGACAATATGTGATGAACTTGTCCAACTGTGCAGTTTTTGCTTTAAAGAGTTGACTTCTACTTCTAAAACTGGCTTTTGCTTCTTAGTGTCTTCTAGGGAGTTAAGATAGTACCTAATGTTATTAGCTTGGTTAAATGCTACTACTTCAGTTTCCCTAAGCTGTTTATTCAAAAGGTCTATCTTTTCTTTGTAACTATGCTCATTTTGTTTTAAAACTCTATTAGCTTCAGTGCACAGTTGCAAATCTTTTACTAAGTTATCATTATGATCTAATAACCTAGCAAATTTCTGATCTATGCTATCTCTAAATGTATTACAATCAGAACAAGCATGATTTTGAAACAGTTGGTCAGTGGTACTTACCTGAGGAGATTCTGAAGAATTAGCCATCAACGCAGCATCAGATGTCTTTGGTTCTGGTGATTCTGTCTTTGTTGTAGACGTCCCTTCTTCAGGCTTGTAGCTGACCTAAGTTGCAGTTGTCTCTTCACTATTTGACATCGCTATCTCAACTGTAATATCTCCTTCACTCGCGGAATCATCATCTAAGTCTTCCACGCTTGCAATATTGGATTCCCTTGGAGAGACAAACCGAAAGCTCCAGTCCTGTCCTTCATCATCATGGGCAGTCAAGGCTTTTGGATCCTTGCTTGATGAAGTAGAACTGCTAGCTTGCTTGTCTTGACGAGTAAAGGACGAGAATGGGTTCCCGTTCCTAGTCTTCTTTGGCTTCACACATTCTCTTTTGAAGTGCCCCTTTTCTCCACAGTTGAAGCAGGTCACCTTGCTCTTGTCAAAGCCAAATGTAGTGTCCTTAGTAGCAACCAAGTTTTGTCCGGTCTTTTTCACAAACTTCTTCGCCCTCCGGACAGCACTTGCTAAGGCCCACATAATATCCATCCTCTCTAGCTCAGTCTCGTCTACCTGCTCGTATTCCTCATCTGCCAGATGGCAGTTTCCAATTTTCCCAGCAATAAGTCCATCATAAGAATGGACCACTGCTGCCAAGAGGTCCATGTGCTCTCGAGCTACTTCTACTGTCACGTTTCCAAGGTTCTCGGTCTTCAGTCTAGTAGCATTTGCTTCAGATCCAATGTAATGGGTACTAGAAGACCCTGACGTTTCTGATCCTGAAGGAGAAGCTTGTGAGGGACCAGATGAGCTAGACACAAAGGCGGTCTGAAGAGGTGCTCCAGACGTCTTAGCTTGGGGAGTGGCATTGTACAAAGCTGGATTCTGAGTGTATGAGGACCTGAGCTCTGTACTTCATCCTAAGTGCTTCTTCTCGCAGCTTTAGAATGAAATCATTGGTATCCAACTTTGCCAACATTTCATTCTGTCTCAGATTTGACACAAAAGAAACCCATTTTTCTGGCAATCCGTCTGCAAAATTTGACACTTTATCTTCCATGGTGGTAGCAACCCCATGTGTATGCAGTTCGCTCATCAGATGGTAAATCTATCAATAACATCGTCTAAACTCTCATTTCCCATCGATGAGAAGTTGTCAAATTCTTTCTTTAACTCCTTAGCTTTAATTGCCTTCAGCGAAGCATTCCCGTCATATCTCTTTTCCAGCTCATCCCATAATTTCTTGGTTTGCTTATTCTCCGAGTACTGGTGGAAAATATCCTTAGGAATAGACTGTGTTATCAATGCATAGACTCTCTTTTCTGCATTATACTTAACTTTCTGAGCATCAGTCATTCCTCCTAAAGTAAGCTTCACCCCATCAGCTCCCACCGGCATACTGTAACCTATCTCAATAGCTTCCCACAAATTTGGATCCACTCCATTGAGGTAGATCTCAAAATGTTATTTCCAGTGGGGAAACTCATCTAAAGTTAAAAGCTTTGGGGGTTTATTATGATTCCCCACCTCACTCTCAAGTAATAGTAAGTTCTGAATCCTTGAGTCCTTCCCGGCTGTAAATGCTGACATCTGATCCTCCATCTCGATTAACTTTAAGTCTCCTAAAACAATCTGTCAACTGGTGCGACTGGAGTGATGCGAATGGGCTATCCGTGCGAATGAACTATGCGACTGGTTCAATCGTGCGGCTGAACTGAGCGATTGGTCCAGTCGTGCGAATGAAACTGATGTGTATGAACACTGCGAACGGTAGGCTTAATCGTACGAATGAAGATGCGACTCAGTCCAATCGTGCGTCTGGAGGATGCGAATGAAGTCCAGTCGTGCAATTGGCTAACTCGTGCGACTGAAGCTACTGTTTTGCGAAAATTTCTAGGTTAAACGTGTTTTGGCCGTAAAAATCCGAATTTTCACCGACCCTAATCGCCTAATGCCGTAGAAACCAAAACTTGATGAGCAGGGGATGTCCAAGACAACTTTTGACACAAAAAGATTGCGTTTTTAGTGAAAAAACACTAACTGTGTATCAAAATTGATTGAATCACACGTAATCAAGAGCCAAAGCTCTGATACCACTTGTTATTAACGTGTAAACCAAACCAAATAATGCCGAATCCTATTTTATTGGCGATCCAATCAGTGAGAACGCACGTAGAATCAATAAAGTATTGAATCAAACGTTAAGAATCGATTATGAATCGATCTACAGCGTTCTATGAACTTGGAGTATGAACTTGGAGGCTTCTGGACGGCTATGGTACGTCTGGAGTCGAAATAGAATGAATGCTTACGTTTTTTCACGAATTGGGTGGTATTTATAGGTTAGTGTTGTTCATTCGGGCGACTGAACCATTAGTATGGTTCAGTCGTGCGATTGAACCATGCGGTTGATCCATCCGCACGACTGAGTGTTCATTCGTGCGACTGAGCCAATCTCATGTTACAATCATACGTCTGATCCAGTCTCCTGGTTCAGCCGTGCGACTGAGTCATTCGCATGAAGTTATTCATGCGTATGGTCCATTCGTATGGGCCATTCGCATGAGAACTTCATTTTGTTAAGTTTGAATGTATTCATTTATATAACATTATGTGTATCAATTCAAACAATCACAAACCTATTTAACCAGTTCATCATCAACTCATTAATGAAATATTAAACATTATAAATCACAAACAACCAATCTCATTTTATTAATATTCCAAACATTACATCACTGTAAGACAAACAAGACCTATTACATTTATATCATGATCTAGGTACATATGTATCAACAGTATAGACATCTTCAGCAGATAAGTTAGTGAGCTACATTGGGTCAAATACCCTGATAGTCTCTATCTCACCATCTCTGTTCAAAACTATGACCGCTTCCCCTGTCCTCCAGTCATAATACCACCATTTGAAGTGGGGAGTGAAGTCCTGAGGCATTTCCCGTAAGGGAAACTTGGACATTATGCATGGGGGAGTCCACTTCTGCACCACCTTTGGTCTTCTAGAAATAGGATCAACTTCAGACTTATGAATGAACCTCTTAGGTTGTTGAGGTCTAAAGTTTACCCACCTGGTGTGGTATTCTTTCTTCAACGTAGCCTCAAACCATCCTGACATCTTTCTTGGGTTAGCATATAACAGATCTAAGTATGCTAGTCGGTTGAGCTCAAAACCAGGAAGAGTCTTCAGATCATGTGGATATTTGAAGTACTCAATTCATTTCTCCCTCTTGACAGCATAGACTTCCAACTCTTCAAAATATGCCCACGCGATAGTCTTGCCTGACACTTTCTGATGTCTTTTGTCTCTGTAAAGTTTGGTGTAGGCATTCTGCTTTGGAGGTGCGCGCTGGGCTTTCATTTCAGCAAAGCAAGCGGCCTATTCAGCTTTCTTGAGATCAACATTAGCATCTGAAGCTTGGGCTTTACTTTCATGCTTTTCTTTCTCTTTCTCTATCTCTTCCAACTTATCAAAAGTAGCACTGCCGAAAGTATCACCAAATTTGGGGATAACGTTTCCTTCAGGGTCAGTGTACTCTGGATAGTGCTCAGCTGTGGCATCCTCAATCTCAATCTCATCAACATCCTGTAGCTCCTCATCACTTAGGACATCGACTTTAGGAGCATCTTTGACAATTTCATCAGCATTGAGTCTGAACATCTTAGCTCGCTGATCATCGGTCAGATCATGAATACTCTCCCTCTTCTGGAGTGTAGCTCACAGATCTCCTGAATCCCTTGCAAGTCAAGAATCATTGTAAGTTGAGTCTTAACTTGCTGAAGGGGTTCGACATCATACTCGTGTGTCTGTTGAGCTTCATCTGTCTTATTAATAATTTAGCACATAACACATGAGTCATTATATAACACGTTAAACCATAAATAAACATAAATGATCAATAATTACATTAATGTAATATTTAATTTAAGTACAAAAGTTTTTTATTTACATAGACATCTAATAATTACTTTTGTCTTGCTCTGTCGATTCTTCAGCTAGAGGAGCTGAGGACAAGGCTCCTTGATCTTGGTTTCTTTTAGTACGCCTCTCCTGAGCTTGAGGATTTGAGGCTGACGCAGATGCATCACCTTCCTGATCATCATCATCCTCTTTATCTTTACCGCTCGATCCTCCTTCATCAACATCTTCATCAGAATCATCTTCATCCTCATCATCATCATCATCATCACCATCATCACCATCCTTGATCTTCAATGGCTCGCTCTTTGATCCCTTAAGCTTTAGGAGTATCTTCTTGTTCTTCTTCTCAAGCTCCTCTATCCTCTTTACCAATGCCATCACCAGCTCATTTTGACTAGTAAGCGCATGGTGAGCTCGGCCTAAAGCCCTCTCATACTGAGCATTCTTCTCACTGAGCAGTGTAATCTGCTTTGCCTGAGCTGCATTCACCTGCATCAACTGGTTTAGCTGTGTAGCTCTTACGTCATCAGTAGCGATCAGCTTCAACACGATGCGGTTGAGGTTGGCAAGCTGTTATCTAACCCGATATTAGGTAGTGTGGAGCCATGGGTCATTGGGGCTTGGGTGGATGTACCGGCTTGTTGAGTTGTGGTTGTGGTGGTGGATGTGGTGAAGATGGGAGGGGGAATGGGAGTGAATAGTGGTGGAGTGGTTGTGGTAGTAGTGGTGGGAGGAGTGATAGTTGTAGTGGGAGGAGTGGTGGTGGAAGTAGTAGCTGTGGTGGTGGTGGTAGGTGATGTGGTAGTGGTGGTAGCTGTGACAGTGGTGGTGGTTGTGGCAGAAGATGTAATCACTATAAACCTCGGCCTCTTACCCTTTTTGCCATGAGGGTGAGCCATTCTCTTCTTCCTGGATCCCTTTGCAATAGGTGCTCCCCCTTGGCTGCTGGGCTGGTCAGGGGTGTATGTAGGATCAGTAACATCAGCAGCAGCACCCCTCGACTCAGCCTGGCGTCCGCCAACCGCCTCGATCCCTCTGTCTGTGTCCACAACCGGCTCCCGACAGTCCTCACTAACGGCTCATCATCCGAATCCTTATCCTCATCGACCAAGAAGTCTTTGTGGAAGGCAGCACTTTCAGTTCCACTAGGTGCGTCACCACCTTGACCTTGATCATCGTCGTTGTCGTCATCGTCTTCGTCTGTGGTTGCCATGATGGGCTCGACGTCGGAGTCACTGTCATCGTTACGCCACATCTTGCTAGATGGCGTCACGTACTCCTTGTTGGCCAAGTGACCAAACAGTCTCCTCACCGGGGGCTTTACTTGCTTCCTCCGGTAGACCTTCATCCGACCCAGTGTTGTATCATCCATAATCTCTAAAGCAACCGCATTCTCCCTCTCTTTAGAAAGTGAATGGAGCTTCTGATCAATGATCATCTATAGACTTCTTGGGTACATGCAGAACCCCTCCTTCCCCTTTGCCTCTATGTTCTCGACCATGTATGAGAATATCATCTGGGAGAAACTGAACGGGTGGTTCAGCACCAGAGCAACATATGCATTCTGGATTTGATCTGACATCTCGTCAAATCCTCCTCTCCTCGACGCAATGCACTTGATGATGACGTGAGCTAAGTACTTAAACTGGGGGCACAGGTTGCTTTTATTGAGCACACCTGCGTTGATGTCCCTAGTGTACGTCATCTGCAGAAAGCAGCCCCTAACTGTCAGAGGGTGTAGCTTGGTCAGGTGGTCGCCATCTTCACCTAGATCTAGGACTTGCCTAAGATCGGCTGCAGTAATACTGATCTCCTGTCCGAAGATCGAGCTCTGGATGCTGTAGGGCTCAGTTGACCTATCAACAGTAGCCCCTTCCCAAAAGGTCTGCAGGAGTGATCTGTATGGAGTGCACGGTGTAGATATGGCCTTGAAGATCCTCGATCTCCTGAGAAAGGCAATGATCCCCGCAAACTCAGAAGCATTTCGAGTGGTAGCCTCTAAGTGAGCACAGATGTTGTGCTTGGGGCTCATGGACCATGTATCAGCCATGTTGCTGTAACACCAAAAACATATTCATTAGAGTTGTGTGTAGGAGATGACAGTTGACACTTAAAATGGTTTTGATCAAACTGGTTCAATCGTGCGATTGAACCATACGACTGAGTTCAGTCGTGCGATTGAGCCTGCGACTGAGTTCAGTCGTGCTATTGAGTCTGCGACTGAACTTAGTCGTATTCTATGCCATGCGGTTGAATCAGTCGTGCGGCTGAACCCATGCGCATGATTCATACGTGCGATTGAATCGTGCGCCTGGCTCAATCGTGCGACTGAAGTTCATTAGCATGTCCATTCGCATCCTACACTGTTGAACACCCTAGATTTGAATCTTTGTCAAAACTTTATATTAGACTTCGTGTTTAGACTCATTTGGACCGCGTAGACTCTAAATAGCACTTAATATCCTTTAAATCAACTTTAATGTCCATTTTTGTGGTCTATTTTAGGGTTTAGTCTCGGTTCTAGGTTTTAGCCTAATCGGTCCTTAAAGATGCGATTAAGATGTTCATTTGGATCGATTTCAGTCGCCCAATACCTGTAGATGAGTAGAACACACGTTAGAATCAAGAATTAGGCAGTAATCACAACAGGAGAAAATTTGGCAGAGTGTGTGTGCGGATGAGCGATGTTAGAGAACTTTGAAGGGTGGAAAGGGTTACGACCGACTGACCACCTTATTTATACTATGTTAAATTTCAGTCGTGCGACTGGACCCATACGCATGCTTCATTCGTGCGACTGGGTTACAGTCGCGCTACTGGCTCATACACTTTCACACACTTAAAGTTTTACCTTTTGATATAACATTATGAACACTAATCATCTCAGACATGACCTTTTTAACTGAACATCATTTGATCACCTCTGACGTGATCCTTTTAATTTGAATAGATTTGGTCACCTCAGACGTGATCCTTTTTAATTTGAAAACATTTAATCACCTCAGACGTGATCCTTTTAATTTGAAACTGATTGGTCACCTCAGACGTGACCCCTTTTAGTGAGTGATTCACATAATTCATCTAATTGTATAGTCCAACGTCTACACTACAAAAGACTAGAAAATAGAAAACAACTTTGAAATTTAAAGGAAAAACAAGACATATTTTTGTGGTTTTGGGTTTGAGTAGAACAGCTTCACGTTAATTTAATCATTTCTGGAAAGATTCATTATGGAATCATACAGGTATATCATAATCATTTAGGACCTTTTTAATATGCACTTTGATGCTAGATTCTTGTTTTGTCTGAGAGTCAATAGCACTTTCAAGAAATCATACTAGAGCTATAAGATGCACACAATGATTTTGATTGTCAAGAGTTGCAGTCACAATGATTGTCAGTATATTTGTCCACTTAAATCCATACACAGATTTTTGACTCACATTGGTGATGAGTTAGGTTATATTATTTCAACAAGCATTTGTGGATCCCACACTTATATGGTAATCAACATTCCTTAGGAGATTTTTGAGCGGTCTACGGGTATTTGACAAAAAGAAACTATTCTAAGAGCTTTCAAAGAGATGCCAAGCCTCAGGTCAGTGCCATCGAACAGCAGAGAGGCGCAAACAACAATGAATTCTAGAATATTTAGGTTATGCTTATCCTAAGGTTAGTGCCATCGCATAGCAGAGAGGCACACAACCTATCTTCTTGTGAGAGCAATTTTTTTGCACGTAACGCACCAACAACATTAGTCATTAGCTTGATTGCGCTTAACAATTTTTTCTTGTGCTTTGCTCATTATTATGGTCATCCGCACACATTTGTGGCGTTTATTTTGCTCGTCACCCCTTATTGGAAATGCGTCGATTGTGTTAACCAGTGATAAGATGAGAACCCACAGCAAGTTGAACAACTTAGTTTGAATTTGATTCACCAATGAAGTCTACTCGTCTATTGTGTTGAATCTACCGACACATCATATAATGAGCTAGCAACCTCTAGGTCTATTTTCTCTATGTTACCTCAGTAGCAGACTAGTTTAACTATCATTTTTCTTTAGTTGTGCTTAGACTTCTCATACTTATACTTTGAATTTCGTATTTTGAGCAAATTAGTTTTGAGGTCCCAACCAATTTGTTCCATGTGTACTATCATTTTCCATCAACTGTGAATCATAATCACAGATTTGATTTCATTTCTTTCAGCTAACATGCCCTCCCCCCTCGTTTTTTTAAGTAATTAAATATTGAAACTAAACTAAACTATTCTCCCCTAAAATTCTAAAACCGAAAATATTTTTCTGTTTTAGGATTATTAAAGACAGAAAAATAAAATAAAAAATAAGAAAAAGATGGCGGACTACGAACTCGACTCTTCTGGAATCACAGCACATTCAAAGGAATTTATAAGTTCAGGTTTGGGACCCAAGCCTTAACTGGCTTTGGTGACCCAGAGGAATCACACATCATGAATTCAACCCACTGTCCTTTAGAGGATGAGGGCACATCCTTCTTCTTCTTGTCCTCACTATCAGACACATTACATGATTTTTCTTTCCATAAACCAGTTTTATGTAAGGCCTGTTTGTGGTAAACAGATGACTGGCTTAAGGTTTGAACTTTAGGTTCACTAATACTCTTAGGTGGAGTATTAGATCTCGATTTAGAAAAACTTGGTTCTGTATCAAAAAGTTCAATTTTCTTTTTGGGCGTCTGATAATAAGGACAACTAGGAGAAATATGTCCTCGTTTTCCATAATTGTAGCAAGATCTTCCTTCTACAGATTGAGGAAAATATTTATGTGGGTTTGAGTGTGGTAAAGGTGTGACCTTTGTCTGGTTGGGTTTTTTCACTTCTTTTTTAGATGTTTTAGCCTTATTAACAGAATTAATTGTTTTAACATTTTGAACATCTTTAACTTTCATTTTATTTGGACTTTGATGATTAACACGTTTTTGGTTAACTGATTTAGTCAATTTGGGTTCTCAAATCGACGTTTGTGAACCTGACCTTACATTAACCCTTTTAATTTCATCATCCAAATTCTCAACAGGCATTTTTCCTTTTGATTTTAAGGTAGGCTCCTTCTGTTTAGTGATAGAGTTCACAGGTTTACTTGTAGAATCGGGATCACTAACCAGAGGAGTGGACACCACATGATTCTTTACAAGGTTATTATTAATACATCTACATTTAGTATTCAAAAGAATCTCATGTGGTGGTGGAACTACTTTGTAACAGTTTTTGTTTTAAAGAATTAACCTCGACTTCCAAAACTGCTTTTTCCTTTTTGGTTTCTTCTAAAGAATTTAAATAGAACTTTATATCATTTGATTGATTTAAGGCAACAACCTCAGTTTCCCTTAGTTGTTTCCCCAAAAGTTCTATCTTCTCTTTAAAACTGCACTCATTTTGTTTTAATATACGATTAGCTTCAGTGCATAGTTGTAAATCATTTACTAAGTTATCATTATGTTCTAATAACCTAGAAAATTTCAAATCAATGCTTTCTCTAAATTTGTCACATTCATTACAAGCATGTTTTTCAAACAGTTGGTCTTTAGAACTTACCTGTGAGGAATCGGTGTAATCAGCCATCAAAGCAGATTTAGACTCTTCGGTGGCTGGAGATTCTGAACTTGTTGCTCTGAGCTCTTCCTCAACCAAGTGATTTACCACGTTCGCAGCTTCTTCGGTATCCGACATCGCTTGCTCAGCTGCAGTCTCACCTTCACTAGCAGACTAATCATCTACTACTTCGACAAAAGCAATATTTGATTCTCCAGAAGAAACAATTCGGAAGGATCAGTCTTGTCCTTCATCACCTTGAGCAGTTAGAGCCTTTGTCTCTTTGCTTGAAGAAGCAGTTCCAATCACGTCCTTGTCTTGACGGTTGAATATGGGAAATGGGTTTCCATTTCCAGTTTTCTTGGGCTTTACACATTCACGTTTAAAGTGCCCCTTTTCACCACAGTTGAAGCATGTGACTTTGGTTTTGTCAAAACCAAACGTCGTATCCTTAGCGGCTACTAGGTTCTGTCCCGTCTTCTTGACAAACTTTTTAGCTCTTTTGACTACACTTGCCAAGGCCCACATGATGTCCATTCTCTCTAGCTCGTTCTCATCAACTTGCTCGTAATCTTCATCTGCAAGATGACAATTTCCAATCTTCCCGGCAACTAAACCATCATAGGATTGGACAACAACTTCTAGAAGATCCATGTGCTCCTTTGCAACTTCCACTTTGAAATTTCCGAAATTCTCGGTCTTCAACTTTGTAGTGTTGGCTTCAGGCACTATGTATTGGGTCCCTGATGACCGTGATGTTTCTGGTCCTAAAGCAGTGGTTTGGGAAGGAGCAGATGAACTAGACACGAATGTTGTTTGTAATGGTGCTCCTAAAACAGCTGGAGACGAAACTGGGTTATAGAGTGAAGGATTCTGAATGTAGGATCCTTTCTTTGACTTGTACTTCATCCACAGTTCCTCCTCCCTTAACTTCAAGATGAAGTCATTTATGTCTAACGTTGCAAGAATGTCATTCTGTCTCAGATTATACACAAATGAATCACATTTCTCAGGCAACCCATCCGCAAAACTTGAAACTTTATCTTCCATTGATGTGGTTACACCATGAGTGTGTAGCTCACTCATGAGATGATAAAATCTGTCAATAATATCATCTAAGCTCTCATTCCCTATCCAAGAGAAATTATCAAACTTCTTCTTGAAAGCCTTAGCCTTCAGTGCCTTTAACGTTGCATTTCCATCATATCTTTTCTCCAATGCATCCTATAGCTTTTTAGCCTGCTGGTTCTCAGAGAACTGATGAAAAATGTCCTTTGGTATCAACTGAGTCAACAAGGCATAAACTTTCTTCTCAGCATTGAAGAGAACCTTCTGAGCTTCGCTCATTCCTCCCAAGGTTAACTTGACTCCATTAGCACTAATTGGCATCGTATAACTAGTCTCGATGGATGTCCAAAGATTGGGATCAACTCCATTTAAGTAAATCTCAAACCGCTGTTTCCCTTGAGTATAATCATCTAACGTTATCAACTTCGGCGGTTTATTGTGATTTCCTATCTCATTCTCCAGAAGTAGTAGATTCTGGATACGTGAGTCCTTCCCGGCAGTAAACGCAGCAAATTGATCTTCCATTTTTATAAACTTGGTACTCGGAGAACAGGGCAGTTTATATCGTGCGAATGAACTATGAGTATGGATCACTCGTGCGAATGAAGGGTCCGAATGGATTTAATCGTGCGATTGGATTCAGTCGTGCGTATGAACAAGACGAATGGACTCAAGCGACTGGAGTTGTCCAGTCGTGCGAATGAGTAATGCGACTGAACTCAGTCGTGCGAATGGAGTATACGAATGAGTTCAGTCGTACGAATGAGCTAGTCGTGCGACTGAAGGCTGTTGTTTTTTCAAAATCGAAAATTTTGACACTTTGACACAAAATACGATTTTTCTAAGAACCCTAATCTGCCGTATAGTTAAAAATCGAAACTTTAATGCCAGAAAACATCGAAAACACCTTTAGAAGCAAAGTGGTGACTTCTTTGATTAAAACGTAGGTTTTTAATATCAAACCTAATTGAATCAAACGCAAAATCAAGAGCCAAAGCTCTGATACCACTTGTTAGGGACCATGTACGGACGGAGTACTAACTGATTCTGCGTTTATACCGGATCAAATAATGCGGAATCCTATTTGATTGGCGATCCAGTCAGTGAGAACAATAACCCGATCGATATAAGATTGAACTAAATGTTAAGAACGAGTAGGAATCGATCAGGAACGAACTATGAACTTGAACAGGCTGTTTGGGTTATTCTGGACGGCTAGGGTTTATGTGTATTCACAATATCTCTTCAAGTGTTATGTTTTTCCACGAATTAGGTGGTATTTATAGGTTAGGGGTTTTCATTCGTACGACTGAACCATTAGCATGGTTCAATCGTGCGACTGAATCATGCGATTAATACGCACGACTGAATGTTCAGTCGTGCGATTGAGTCAATCTTATGTCTCAATCATACGACTGATCAGTCTCCTAGTTCAGTCATGCGACTGGTCCATAAGCATGATGTATTCATGCGTATGGTCCATAAGTATGGTCCATTAGCATGAATAATCACCCGACTAGGTTGAACATAATACTCAATCATTATTGACTTAGAATTGTGTACAACAACCTCAAACCTATATAAGAAGTTCATATATATGAATGAAAGATAAATAAACATCAAATCATATATCATATTTCATTGCTTTGTCAAATTACACATATGTAATACATGAAAGACTTTTACATTTAAGCACATAAACTAGGAACACATGTATCTACATAAGTCACTTAGAATCTCAGGAGACGGCCTTACAAAGAAGGGTCAATGACCATCAACTTGAGATCACCGATCTCAAGGGAAAGCTAGCTGAGTGACCCCTCAGGAGAGCTCAACAAGGGCCACAAGAACCTATGGGTGTGGTGGATCTAACCCCTAGCTCTCTTATGCAAGAGGGTGATCCTACCAAAAAGGGAGAAAGTCCTACATAGAACCTGGGAGTTCCTCCTAGAGTATGGGCATAGAGGATTCACCACCCTCACTTGCACTTGTCCATACTCAGCAACCTCCTCAGGTCTACATTGATATGGTCTCAGTCATTCAAAGCTTATTTGAGGAGGGTATTCCAAGGGCTATGTCTACCCCATCCTATCCTGCAGAAAATAAGATAATAGCATTGAGGTATGATGTTGATAGAAGAGCCCTCATACTCCTTAGACTTCAAGGGCAGTAAGAAGTCTTCAATTTTCAGACCCTAAGATACTATGATAGTATTCATCTAGTTTACAAACCCAAGTTGAAACATGAAAGCTGACAGACTAGCTCAGAGGATTAAAGATATGGTGGTTGAAGAGTTCAGATTGATAACTTCCCTACATAGACAGAGTCTAGCAGGCAATGTTATTGGTTAACTGGATGTGGAAGTGGACCCTAAGAGTAGCTTCGAATGGGAAACCTTGACTGAAGGCCCGTTGTGAGAACCTATGAATCTTGAGACAGGAACTGCTTCAACACCATTCCCCTCAATGAGGCACCAGCTAGTGAAGGTGTCTCACAACATCTCTCTTGCCAGAGCTCAAGTGTTGCACCAAGTAATGAAGGCCAAAGCTTTCTCCACCCTAAGTCACCTAGGCCTGTGAGTGACAAAGGGAAAAAAGTTGACTCCTGAGGAGATTGAGGAGGAGGAAAAAGAGAGAAAGAGGAAGCTAAGGGGAATGAGTACAAGAAAGTCCCCAAGATTCATGGAAGCTGCAATTAGGTCTTTTCCCCGGCCAAACACTGAAGATGATAAGTTAAGGGCAGCCATATCAAACTATTTGGGGACAAGAAAGTACAATACAAATGAACTCATCTCTCTTCCCTTAGAAGAGTTAAATGAACTAGCTGACACTGATTTGTCAAAGGAGAGAAAGGAGGCTGAGGATGAAGAATTGCTCCTCAAAATCAAAGAAGAAAGGAGAAGAAAGAGACTCTACAAACAAGCTCCTACTCTCTCCCAGTTCAAGAAAGCCTTGAAAGAGAGGCTGTGGCAACTAAACAAAAACCTCAGGTAAGTAGGAAACAAGATAGATAGAACATGATTACCTACAAGAGTGCCACAGGCCTCTATCAGACAGCAGTCCTCCTTCCCTTGTCTTACGAGAATATAGAGGGAATGGTTTTGATCCTGATGAGGATTGTCAATAGATGAAGATCAAGATTCAAGGATCTCTTGTGTTTTGGTAGCATCAACCTAGGGGAGTTTGTAAGGATTACACTTAGAGGCTGATGCAACCAAAAACCTCTAAGCATGCATGCATGAAGTATAAGGAAGTTACTTCAGAATATATACAACTCAGTGAATTATGCTAAGTATAAATTCTTCAAAGCCAAAGACCATATCTTCAGAAGCCAAAGATGAAGTCTTCTGAAGATTCAAAGACAAAGTCTTCCGAAGCCAAAGACTGATTTCTTCCAAAGACATTAAAGACATCCTTTCTCTGAACTACCTTTTGACAAAAGCTAAACCATTTTTCGCTACCATATCTTAAGACTCACCAACTTAGATAAGTTGGTGAAAAGTCCATACTTTTGTCAAATTGTAGATTAAGGTCTTGAGTCTATAACTTTCTACTTTTCTACTTTTATCCTTTTTGTAATATATTAGGATGTGAGCTATGGCATGTCATAGTCACTAACTGGATACGAGAATGATATTCTCTGATGATGTGACTTTAACAAGGATCGAATATGATGATTGAGTTAGTGATTATGCAGCGGAAATACATAATCAAGGATCATTGAATGCTGAAAATACTTATAAATGTTTTGTATTAATGATGGTAAACAACTTACAATGAATGCTAGGGTTTTAGCAATATACAGTAACTTGACGCCTCTTAAACATATGACAATCAAAGATTCTAATATTCTGGTTATCCCAAACGTAGGGTATTCTATTCTATTTATAGGTTGAAATAATGCTTGTACAAAATGACTAAACCACCCTAACACTATACATCAGAATACTAGTCTAAGTACAAAAATCAAATCAACATTTGTATGTGCTCATCCGCATTGACTAATGCGGATGAGTTGGACTTCATTTGCATTTCTTATGTTGTCTTCAGCATTAAGTTTGTTCATCAGCATTTACAAATGCCGATGAACAAATACTTAGGACATTTGTCTTCTGTGCATCCGCATTAGTTAATGCGGATGAACAAACACAATTTGCATTTGTTCAGACTATCCACATTTGTATATGCGGATGAACAAACACTTGTCAACCATTGTTCTTTGGTCATTCGCATATACAAATGCGGATAGCCGACACTTGGTCTTTATTCTTCAACTGCATATTTTCTTGGACTTGTGGCATTTACTAAGAAAACAAACATCAACCACCTCTTGAATTCGCATGTATGATCCTTTCAGGGTCCATCAACCAGATGTTTTTGCTCCTATAGCAAGACTTGAAGCTATCAGGATACTCCTAGCTTTTGCTGCATCCAAGAACTTCAAGGTCTACCAACTTCATATCAAGTGTGCTTTTCTCTATGGAGTGGTTGATGAAGAGGTGTATGTCAGAAAACCACCTGGGTTTGTAGATCCTGATCATCCTGATTATGTCTGCAGGCTTGATAAAGCTCTTTATGGGCTGCACCAAGCACTAAGAAAGTGGTATGAGACTCTATCTCAGTATCTCTGTCAGCATGGCTACAAAAGGGATACTATTGATAGAAGTCTCTTCATCAAAGGAACAAGAAATGATATAATGCTAGTTCAAGTATATGTAGATGACATTATCTTCGGGTCAACTAATCAAAAGCTCTACAAAGACTTTGAGAAGCTGATGAAGGATAGGTTTGAAATGAGTACCATGGGGGAACTCAATTTCTTTCTAGGAACTCAAGTGAAGCAGGTTGACAATGGCATCTTCATAAGTCAGTCAAAGTTGTACAAGACATACTTAAAAGATTCAACATGACTGATTGTAAGGTTGCTATGACACCCATAGCCAGAAACCACTCCCTTGGACCTGATCTTGAGGGGGAGTGTGTTGATGAACATCTCTATAGGGCAATGATTGGGTCTCTTATGTACCTCACAGCTAGCAGACCTGATATCATGTTTGCCACATGTATCTGTGCAAGATATCAAGCCAACCCCAATATGTCACACCTAATCACTGTCAAGAGAATTTTAAGATATCTCAAAGGTGCTCAATCACTTGGCCTTTGGTATCCAAAGAATTCTGACTTCAATCTGTATGCTTATACAAATAGTGACTATGGTGGTTGTAACATAACTGAAAAGTCTACATCTGGGGGATGTCAATTTCTTGGTGGAAGGATAGTCTCTTGGCAATGCAAGAAACAATCCTGTGTGTCTGCATCAACTACTGAAGCTGAATACATTGCTGCTGCAAGATGATGTGCTCAAGTGCTTTGGATTCAGAATTAGATGTTGGACTATGGAGTCAACTTCAAGGAGACTCCCATTCACATTGACAACAACAGTGCTATCTCAATCACAGAAAATCTAGTGCAGCACTCAAGGACAAAGCACATCAACATCAGGTATCATTTGATTAGAGATAACTTTGAAAACGGATTAATCAAACTAGTCAAAGTTAACACAAATGAACAATATGTTGATCTGTTCACCAAAGCTTTTGATGAACATAGATTTATATCTTGTATCAGCTATTGGGATGATTAACTTTGAGTAGCTTTTCTGAGGATGGAGGGTGGGACCAGATTTCTGAGGATCTCTCCTTCATAGTGCATGGAATGGTTCAAGGGGTCAAGTTCAGGTACTCTCAGTTTGTTTATACAAATTTGCTTGCAAACTTGGACTCCTTAGAGTATTACATGTTTTCTAGATATGTTGAATACATTCTCAACTGTGAATTGGGCTCACAGTTTAGGGAAATAGGTAATATTCTTAAATTGGGACAGATGAAGCCCGACACCTTTAAAATCATGAAAAAGCCAACTGTAGGCTTCTCAGGGGTAGAAACAGCCCTTGTCCCTATAATGTTAGAGCTCATTGCTCAAGGTGACAACCTAGCAACACAAGCTAGTGTTGAACCCACACCTTCTACCTCTCAACCACCAAAAAGGCCTCAAATCACCCTCACCTACCAAAGAAATTCCAAACGAACCCCTGCTCAAGCTATTGAGCTTGTGCAGACACCCATATACTCACCCATACCAGAGGAAGTGGATACTAGAGCTCCCACTTCTCCTGAGGAGCAAACCACTCCCATTTATTCAAGGATCAGTGCTAGGGTTCCTCATGCTAAGCCTGATGAGCTCACTAGATGCGACTGGGCCCATTCGTGCGATTGGACCATGCGTATGGTTCAATCGTACGACTGGACCATGCGTATGGTTCAATCGTGCGACTGGACCATACTTATGGTTCAGTCTTACGAATGACCCAATCGCATCTCTCAGTCGCACGACTGGCCTATTAGCAAGGCTCAGTCGCACGACTGAGTCTCATTCGCATATGCTCCTGCGAATGACCCAGTTTCATGTGTTTACAACATATCAGGTGTATTACATTAAGCCTAGACTATTCGACAAGCGACGGACACACTATATATGACTATATATGCTCCAACAAATTCCCCCTTGGACGTTGCTTGCGAATAGTAGATAACACCTCTTACAATCTTCAGTCAATCTTTGCTCTGGTTGTCAATAGAATCAAACGAAAACCATATTAGCCAACGTTGTCGATCCGTCAGGTTGCTACAATATCCCTGAAAATGAATTTAGGCACAATAGCTTTTGTTTACTTTGCAGAACACCATCATAGCAGCAAGATTCCCCATATGACTGATTTTTCCAGATAATGACATGAACAGTTTTCCATTGCTTCAATCTTCACACAGGCTAACATGATTAACATTAGCACCTGTAGAAATTCCCCCTCACATTCAGCATATCCCAATATATAAACGTTGTGCTCTCTTGGCGTCTTCATACGGTGTATTGGGCAAAAGGTAGATGGTTCCAATCCACAACTGACAATCTCAACCAAATCAGCATGCATGTAGATTCTTCATCGGAAACCGGCTCACATCATCACTTTCTGATTGCGTCTTCAATTTCTCTATACATAGATTCCCCCTAAGAATGAGAATCCTCTCTGTGCGGATAAATATAACTTGGTTGGCCCATAAATAGTCAGATGCTCCTGACTACCCACAAAATCAGCACTGACTGCTGACATCTTTTCTTCTCTCTTTCGTGTTCCAAATACATTCACCTATTCTGGAGGTCCGACGAATAATAGGGTATACATCGAACTTGTTTGACAAAAGAACCGCAGGGTGAATGTGCTTTGCTCATCCTCAAATCTATGCAAGAAGCAGTTCCAGACTCCTTTTTTTCTTATTAGTCTCGAACAAATGCGGATGAGTCAATGCGGCTGGTCCATTCGTGCGATTGAACATACGACTGGTCCAGTCGCACGACTGAACATACGACTGGTCCAGTCGCAAGACTGGTCCATTAGCATGGTCCAGTCGTACGAATGGTCCATTCGCATGGCCCAGTCGTACGAATGGTCCATTCGCATGGCCCAGTCGCATGAACGGGTCTGCACGCAGTTTTTCAGATCTGCAGCCGCCAAGGCTGCCCAAAACCCTAATCTGATGAATTCAACATGAACCGAAACAAAGTAGACATCATCAGATTCGAAAGGGTGATAGGAACGTGGTTTTGAGTGCAATTTTAACATAGAGATACCACACGTAACACGATCTGATCAAAACACGAAGAACACGAAGTGGGTTTAACGTCAAGATCTGAAATTGGATCCAGAAATCAAGAGCTCGGGTTGCTAGAATGATTGTTAGATCATTCCAGCAGTAACCGGCTCTGATACGAATTGTGAAGTCACTGGATCGGTAAACATCCGAGCATGTTCTTGACGGAAGGATAAACAACAGCAAAAACCAAGAGACAATCAATAACACGAACTATAATATAATGGTTTCATTAATAAAACCTAAGGATTACAAGCTCGTTACAACATAAGAATCAAGACTCTTGGCAAGGGGAGATCGAGCATGATCTCCCCTCTTCATCCGGCAGCCCTAGGCCCCGGCAGACTCCCTCCCCAAACCCTTAATCTCTCTACACATTGAAACTGGTATATATAGGCTTCGGCCCATATTAGATGCGACTGGGCCCATTCGTGCGATTGGACCATGCGTATGGTTCAATCGTACGACTGGACCATGCGTATGGTTCAATCGTGCGACTGGATCATACTTATGGTTCAGTCTTACGAATGACCCAATCGCATCTCTCAGTCGCACGACTGGCCTATTAGCAAGGCTCAGTCGCACGACTGAGTCTCATTCGCATATGCTCCTGCGAATGACCCAGTTTCATGTGTTTACAACATATCAGGTGTATTACATTAAGCCTAGACTATTCGACAAACGACGGACACACTATATATGACTATATATGCTCCAACATAAACACTCAAGATGATAAGTTGAGGGCAGTCAGGATTACATAAATGAGACCAGGAACTATGACATTGATGAGATTATATCTCTCGCTTTAGAGGAACTCAATGAACTGGCAGACATGGAAATGTCTAGGGAGAGAAAGGAAGCAGAGGATGCAAGGTTGTTCCTCTAAATCAAAGAAAAAAAAGACAGAAAAGACTATACAAGCATGTTCCTACTCTCTCCCCAGTTCAAGAAAGCCCTATGCAAGAGACTGTGGCAGCTCCACAAGAACCTCAGGTAGACAAAGAAACAGATAGGCAAAATATGATCAACGACGTGAGTGCCACAGGTCTCTACCAGGCATCTGCACTTCTTCCCTTGTCCTTTGAGTACATTGAGTTTGAGTATCTCCAACAGCTTGAACTTCAAGTGCTCAAAGAACAAAAAGCAACAAAGAGAAAGATTAGGGAAGAGGCTACAAAGTCAAGAGCCATCATTTAAAAAAGTATAAAGAAGTCTGCTGATAGACAAAGGATGATGAGCTTCTTGAAGTTGTATGGATTCTCCGGAAGGAGACTTGGCCCTACGTCTCTATCTACAATGGATGAGCACATTAGGGTAATCAAGCAGAAGATCAAAAGTGGAAAGCTTATTGACTTACACTCCCATCCAAGTCAAGCTCCTCCTGAAGTGGAGGTTAAGGTTGAACAACCTGAGACAACACAACCTGAACCTCCTGTTGAGTCTCAGCAAGCTTCATCTTCTGATCTACAGCAAGGTCAAAATCCCTCTCCTTCTGAACCTGTGAGGAAGGAGCACCCAACTGAGCAAGACAAGACTGATCAACAAGGTGCTGCAGGCTAGTCTTCTTAGTTAAAGTCTTCAAAGAGGATGAAGAGGATGGCTTCTAAACCAAAGTCAAAGAAGAAGAAGAAGTCTGAATCGTCCACCTCTAAGCCTTAGGGAGAATCAGATCAACCTGAGGAAGTGCATGAAGAGGCAGCCCCATCAACTCCAATTCAAGTGGCTTCTCTTGCATCTGAGAGACCCATCTTATCCTGGACCTTCACAACTAATCCAGAAAGATGGCATGTGATCAGAGATCAAGGTGGTGAAGATGTCTACACATGGCAAGACTTATTCAACCTACCTCTACAAGATCTTTTTGAGATGAGAAGATACTATGAGAGTCTCAGTGATCCTGACCATCTAATGAAGAAGGGTATGGTCATCATCATGATGAGCACTATCAACAGCTAAAGATCTTCAAATGTTTTGGTAGCATCAGCCTAGGGGGAGTTTGTAAGGATTCCTATAAGTCTGATGCAGCCAAAACATCCAAAGTCTCTCTGCATGCATGCACTGAGGTACAGAAGTAGAAATGCTTCGGAAGTTTTACACCATGCACTAGAAAAATATTCTAAGTGTAAAATCTTCCGAAGCCAAGACCAACATCTTCCGAAGCCAAAAGTGAAGTCTTCCGAAGCTTTAAAGAAAAAGTCTTCCAAAGCCAAAGAGTGAAGATAGATTTCTTCTGAAGACTTTTGTGTACATGCTTTTATCTGATGTACTTTACCATAAAGCTGGACCACCTTTCCGTTGCAACTCTGTTCAGTCACCAACTTACATGAGTTGGTGAAAAGGTCCATGCTTTTGGTAACTGTTCATTGAGGTCTTTAGTCTGAGCTTTCTACTTTATGTACTTTTATCCTTTTTGTAATATGGATGTGAGCTATGGCATGTCATAGTCACTAGTCAAAAGGCAATCTGCTTTTTGACTCTACATTTAATTTTGTAGTTGTCTAGTCTTATGTATCAAGGTGGCCTTTTAAGTATGGCTGGTTGTAGGATGTAGTATAAAGTGTCTCAAGTACTTGTAACTTTCTTTCTATGCTTTGTAATACTTGTACAAGAACTTGAGAAACAATATACAGCATTCTTGAAAACCATACACTTGTTTTATTTGCTATCTTGTTCTTTCTCATATTTTACTTGTATTCTTAGTATCTTACTTATAAGTTGTTAGTTCCCTATTTGATCTGTTAAGTGTTCTAAAGAACTCTCCTCATTGTGCTGTTGTGTTGTAAGTGCATACCCTTAAACAGTCTTGCAAGGTACCTCAAGGGTTTGATGGTGGTTAAGGTTGTGAAGATTCTACTCGATATTCTTTTGATGCTTGGACTGATGATGATGGAGCTGGTGCTGGGTCTGCCAAAGATGGATCCAGAATAGCCTTGATCATGTTAGAGAAGTATTTTGCTTCAACCATCTTGTCTCTGCTTAGCACATCGATCTTCATCTGGATCATGGTGTATATAGCTTCAACAGGCATCTGCCTCAGAGATATAGGTTCCCATACTGATACTATGCAAAGCCCATCCCAGTGAATCAATAAAGATCCATCGGCATCAACCTCAAGCTTCACAATGTTACCCAACTGGAGAGGAACCTTTTTCTTAGTTCTTTGTTCCCTTTTGTTGTTTATTCTATCATAGGCCATCTACAATATCTTGATGCATTTCAAAAAGAAATACATATCAGCCTCTCCAAGCTTGTTATCTATCTCTTTGAAGTGTCTTATGAAGACGTAGTGGATATAGGATTCATCAAGCAGTCTAACCTCATATCCACTAAAAAGCCTGATCTCTGCTCCTTCTTTTCCTCCCCATCTCCTCTCAATAACCAACTCCTAAGTCTTTTCATCATAAAACACATTCCAGATTGGTTTTGTCTTGTGAGTACCCGCCACCATCTTTCTTTTTAGAGATTTTGTTTGTTTTACATTTAATTCAAGAAATACCAACTCTTCAGCCCCTTTAATCTTTTTCTTCTTTTCCAGAGGACTTTGAAAGGATTTTTCTTTCCTTATACAGATAGCTTTGAGAGATTTGAAGTTATTGGTTTTCTTGAACATTCTCAATATATCTTCAAACTCATATCCTCTGAACAATGCTTTATGATTGATCAACTCAATCATAGATAGTTCTTATAAATCATGGATCTGCAGGGAGCTCACTAGAGTAGTGTACTCTATGAAGAATTGAACTAACCTTGCGATTCTCTTGACCATAAACATATTCCAGTCACCGTCATACTTCCAGACAATTATCTTCACTTCAAATTTGCCTTCTGGAGCAAACACACCCTGAATCATATCTGAAGTGATTAGCCCTTCTTGAAGCTTCAATTATGAGGGCTCAATAAACCATTCAGGATTCTTGTGAAGCATGGGTGCCAAGACAACATGGTCTTTGGAAGTGAGCTGGATGTCTTGAGCTGATACTCTAGTCCTGGGCTTTCTTCCTATAACCTCTTCTTCCAATTTATTTAGTCTTTCTTTCTTATCATTTATCATTTTGAGGATTGCAGCCCTGAGGGAATTGGTTTTCATGTTTCCCAGTTTCCTTCTTTTATAGCCTTGCTCAGAAAGATAATCCTTTATTTCCCTGTCAGTCATGCTATAGGGATCAGGATACTATGATTGAAGAGCTTCAGACCATTGAGGTTTGGTTGGAGTAGATGAAAGTGGTGACCTAACTGTCATCTTTTCATAGTTAGTCACAAAGGTTGTATCTAGAAGTTTGTTCAACTTATGCAATTCTTCAACCATAGCTTTATACATCAAACTAAAGACTTCATCAGCATCATAACCATGTTTGATTATGAACATAGCTTTGATCATCAAATCATTAGTTTGAGCCTTTTCAACCATCTCTTCAACCGAGGATTCAGCCTTAACAGGGCTATCTTTAATTACTATTTCATCAATCTGATATCCTCCCTCAATCTCACCTTCTTCCAAGACTATAACTTCAATGTTTTTCTTCATTTTTTCCTCAGCCTTTTCATGTTCTTCAAGAAATTGAGCTATAGAAGCTAGGCTTCTTGGATCATCTTTTTGCTTCTTTTTTACTAGCTCCTCTTCTTCAATAGGCATTTTTCCCTGGCCTTCTCGATAAATACTTTCTCTTCCTGGAATAGGTGTGCACACGTGATCCAGATGAAGAGGGAATGGAGGATTCGGCTTCTTTTTGTTTCTTTTCTTGTTCTTGCTTATCAGCTTCATCTTTTTCTTTTATCTCCTCATATAATCTTCTGATAAGTTCTTTTTGATCATTAGATAAAGAAACATCAGGTACAATCTGTAGGCTCAATTGTTTTTCCAATGGCACAGGGAATGGGGAATCACCATAATATGTTCAACTAGAGGTCTTGGGTCTCTCACGAAATCCCATAATTCATCATCAATGATAAACTCTCTAGATGAATATCAATCCAATTCTTTAATCATGTCTCTAAGTTTAGATTCCTCATCATGAGTTTCTTTGGAGGGCTTACTAGAGTACAGCACCATAGCCATTCTTTGTTCTTCTTCCCTTATCTCATTATGTATTGTCTCCTCTACAGACTCAGTTGTCTTTTGTCTCTTTGCAGGTGGAGAGACGTCATCATTACTACTACTCTTACTTGAGACACTATCATTTTTTTTCTTCTTTATAACTCTCATCACCCTTCTCTTTTTCATAATCATCATCATCTTTATCTTCTTGTTCTTTAGCTATCTCTTCTTTAATCTATTTTAACAGTTCCAACTCAAACACTCTTTTTGTTAAAGCCTCAATCTGTTTACGAAGATCAACTATGATATCAGTCTAGACTTCAAGCAAGTTTTCTTGTTCTTCCATAGCAGGAGTCTGAATAGTTATTGTATCAACATGTCCACTAATTTCATCGCTTGCTTGGTTAAGAGCAGCTTTGAGTCTGTCAGTCTCTTTGTCTTTTTCATCCTTTTCAGACTCATATCTTGCTTTAAGTTCTTTGAGATCTTTTTCTTTCTCATCTAACTCCAGTAGTCTGTCTCAAATAATCCCAGACCTTCTGTTAAGTAGTTTCTCCATCCTTGCCACTTTCAACAACAATTCAGATATCATCTCATCTTTTGCATCAGGTCGGTTAACCTCAGATTCAGCATAACTCTTTGAAGCACCGACCTCTGATTGAGCTTGTCTCACAGGCATCTCAGTAGGATGGTCCTCCTCATTCGCAGATGATTCGGATCCATCTGATGAACTGGTAGATTTACCAGAGTCACTAGACGCATCAACAGTAGCTTGAGATGAATGAACATGAGAGATGTGTTGAGAGTGAACAGGAGATATTAGAGGAGAATGAATAGGAGATGATCTGAAAGGTGATGGAATGTCAGCTTCAAAAAGCCCAGTGTGAAGATCACCACCTACATCCACCTATGGTGACACTGTCCTATGTCCTTCATCAGCTTCTTTAGCATGCTCAACAACATGTTGTTGATCAGGAGTAGCTTGTTGTTCTTCTATATCATCATGCTCATCAATAGGAGCAGCTTGTTCTTATGGTTCTTCAATAGCTTCTTCTGGATTTATCTATTATAACATCCATGGAAGCAAAGAAAAGAAAGTCCCACTGTAGAAGTTCCTGGGATCTCTTTTCTTGATGTACTTATAGGACTTGGCATTGTAATGGGGAATATCCATTACAGGTTCTTCTGGTACAATCTCAAGAAAGGCTTCATTGATGAAGCATTGTGGAAACCTCAGGTACATCAAAAACATGTGCCTTCTCCCCTCTTGAATGTTTGACACTAAGCCATTAAACACATAGGCAGACATGTTGAATGGTCTGTTTGTGCATAAGGCACATATAGCAGATGATATGGTGTTAGGAATATCATTCTATCCCGTTTTCGTCTTAGATAAACAATGCTGGAATAAGTGTATCAAAAACCTCCATTGTAGATCAACCAATCCTTTCACTATTTGCTTGCCTTCAAATCCTCCTTCATACCAATTATTAGCGAAGAAGGTCATAATCTCATCTTCTTCTAGCTCTAGAGGAGTGTCAGCATCATCACCAAACTGTAGACACTATCTCACAGTTTGTTCAGTGATAAAAAGGGTATGATCAGCAGAAATTCTTCCAGAATTGGTCCTTACACCATCAATATTAGCTACTTCAGCAGTGCCACAAAAAGACCTAATGAAGTTCTCATAAATAACAGGTCTAACTGTGATAGCATGAGCAACTATTGTGGTTGTGATAAATCTGATCATGTCTCTTAGCCCTTCAGCTTCGGGCATATCTGGATCAAGATAACTACTAACATTATGGAGCTTGCTCCACGTCAGATTTGCCATTGACCTCTGTATTAGAGACATATAAGTTAGAATTTGACTAACACTAATCAAATCACACAACTAAAATCAAGTTGACTTTTCTCAGTTTGATTTTGTTTGGTCAAAATTAAGAGTTCATAGATACTATTTCATAGCAATTTGACATATCTTGATTTTGTAATGAGTGACCAATCTTGTTTTGTTTTATGTTTATTTTTTATGATCTTTGCTAGGTACCAATTGACTAGGTACGAGAATGATATTTTCCGTTGATGTGACTTCAACAAGGATCGAATATGATGATTGAGTCAGTGATTATGCAGCGGAAATACACAATCAAGGATCATTGAATGCTAAAAATACTCATAAATGTTTTGTATTAATGATAGTAAACAAGTTACAATAAATGCTAGGGTTTTAGAAATATACAGTAACTTGACACCTCTGAAACATATGACAATCGAAGATTTTGATATTCTGGTTGTCCTAAAAGTAGGGTATTCTATTATATTTATAGGCTGACATAATGCTAGTCTAAGTACAAAAATCTAATCACCATTTGTAAGTGTTCATCCGCATTGACTAATACGGATGACTTGGACTTCATCAGCATTTATTATGTTGTCTTCAGCATTAAGTTTGTTCATCAGCATTGACAAATGCGGATGAACAAATACTTACCACATTTATCTTCTGTGTATCCGCATTAGTTAATGCGGATGAACAAACACTTGTCAGCAGTTCTTCAGACTATCCGCATTTGTATATGCGGATGAACAAACACTTGTCAACATTTGTTCTTTGGTCATCCGTATATACAAATACGGATAGCCGACACTTGGTTTCTATTCTTCACCGCATATCTTCTTGGACTTGTGGGATTTTACCAACAGAACAACCATCAACCACCTCTTAAACCAGCATGTATGATCCTTTCAGGGTTCAACAGTCACAAGTCAAAATGTAATCTGTCTTTTGACTCTACATTGATCTTGTTATCTAGATTAGTGTTTCCAACTGGCTTTCAAAGTATGGTCGGCTGTAGGATTTAGTACAAAGTATCTCAAGTACTTGTATTTCTGATATGATTTGTAACACTTGTAAAAGATCTTGAGAGCAATATACATCATTTTTGAAAACCAATATTATCTTTTTTTGGTTCTTGTTCTATCTCATATTACTTGTGTTCTTAGTATCATTATAAATCTAGTTCTCTATTTGATTTGTTAAGTATTCTAAATCTCTTCTAATTGTGAAACTATTTCATTGACCCCTTCAAACGGTCCTGCAGTGTGGCTTCCGACTAGGGAAGGGATTCTTAGACGAAGAGACCAGATTGAGGTATTTTTTTAAAAGAACTATCAAACTATCTTCTAAATCTTCTAGGATTTTTTTATTTGTATCATGTTGCTGAGTTTTTCATAAAAAGGGAGACGTTGGATTTTTTTCCTCCTATCTTATTTTTGAAAGGTTTTGAAGCTATCCCAAGTTATCGAACAGGTGGCTGAGAAAATTAATGGTTTGAACTCGCTTCACAAACATTAGCCTAGACCTAGACTCTAACACTGGTTTCAAGTATTAGTGAAGGAATAAAATTCATGTAATGGGAGAGAAACAGATTACACCATTTTGAAGCTACAAGGGAGAACACTCGCTATTGTTTCAAGTTACAATTCTAACTACTACATACTACACCATTTGGGATGTGATCTCAAAGCGATTTTCAACGTCTGTGAGATTTGGGAGGTGATCGAACTACAAACGAATACCGATCAAATATAAAACAAAATCACAATGATAACATATTTGTTTTAAATTTTGGCTAGAAGAGTCCGTGTTACAAGTTGTTATGTTTACCAAAGCTAAGGAAATTCAGGATGCTTTGAAGACCCTTTGTTGGTGTTCACAGGCTTAAAGAGGCGTGGAAGAATGAAATTTCAAATATCTAAATATGTAGGACAACGAGTCACGTGAAGATTTTGCTAGTAAAATTAGCCAACTTGCATCGCAAGAGGCAATCTTGGGTCCACGTTTGAAGACAATAGATTGGTTCAAAAGCCCCTTTTCTTTTGTACAAAAAATGTTCATTGAGGTTACGATTGGATAGTTTACGGACTTGTGGGAGTTCAAACCTCGAAGACCTAAGATATGGCTAAGCTAGAGGTAGAGCGTTCGAGAGAGAGCAAAGTGATGGCTCGTTTTTGCTGTATAAATTCACAACAGAAGTTTCGAATGCAACGAGCTCTGACCTTCTATGTCTGAAGGTCTGAAATAGGAACAAAAGCAAGAGGTCAATTTGACTCAAAATGTGAAGGATTAGAAGCCGAAATTTCTGTAAGGGTTTAGAGTGTCCAAATCAATATTACGAGGGTGATTATTAGACAAATATTGATAATTAGCTATAATCCCGTGTATAACACGGTTTAAATAAGAAAAATACTAAATATTTATTAATAAAAAGTTAGAAATTGTAAAATGTTATTTTGATATAAGATATGATTAAAATTATGTATGAGTAATTTATTTGATTAGTTGATAAAACATTTCTATTATTTCTAAAACTTTTGTTTTAACATTAATTGCTTTGAAAAAATTTTATTTTTTATTAACATTTCGTTGTTTAAAAACTCTAGGTTTGTTTTGTAAAAGATGTTTTCTATCAAAATTTTACTTTTGAAAAAAAATGAATTTAAAATAATTTAAATAAATTAAAAAAGTTTCATTGTTTTAAAAAAATCAAAGTTTAAAAAATTTTGTTTTTAAAAATGTGTTATTTTTAATCTAAATATACTTAATTTTTTATTTAATGAATAGAATGCCTTTTAGACATTATTGATTAAAGGAGTTGGATTTAAAATATAAAGAGGAAAAAAAAATATTTGTAAATTAGTTATTTGATTTTTTAAAATAATATAGATAGTTTAAACGGGAAAATATATGGCAGAGTGCTATGAGAATATCATGTGTTCAAAAATATAAATAATTATTAGTATAAATTCGTGGGCTTGGTAATTCAAGATTAGCTCTAGATTATCACGAGTACAAATGTGTTAAGATTGTTTTAGTTTATTCATTTACTATTTTTAGCTGGTATTTTACTCCTTGTATATAGGAGTTATCTTTAGTGTCAAATTATAGTTTTGATTCTTACTTGGAGCTTGTCTTTGATTTGTATGAGTTTTCTTTGATCAGTAAAAAAGTGTTTTTAATTTATTACTTTAGTACGTTTGATCTCACAAAGATTAAACATACGCTAAATGAACAAACTCGTAAATACATGAATACAAAGTTTCTCCACCTTTAGCAACTCATATACCAGCTGCTAAAATTATAATCAAACACAGCATAAATAAAACATGATTTTTATGTGGCTAGACCTTCTTTGACTTTTTGCAGTCGAGCTACGTTCGACCTCCTTATTTCTCTCTTAACAAGTGCACACATCAAACTGATACAAGTAGACTTCTTCACAGCCATACCCGTCTCTGATAATTCGCCGAAAACACGCATCGCATCCCAAAATTTACCTTCATTGCAAAGCTTATCAATGGTTTCTGAATAAGCCCCGCAACTTGTATCTAATTCCTCTTTAACCCCACAAGAACTGGCATCATCAAATATATTCCCCCACTCGATCATCTTTGACATCAAGTTCTCTGCCTCCTGATGTTTTCCACCATCCGTAAGCGTACAAAGAACAGCATTATATGTATACTTATCAGGCCCTAAATTCTTTTTCTTCATTTCAGTAACAAGATCCATTGCATCTTCAAATCTTCCCACTTTACACAAACATGATACCAATGTGTTGTAGGTTACTGCATCAACATTTTTCCCGTTCGAAGTCCATGTGTTGAACAGAGTAAAAGCTTTCTCCACCAACCCTTTACTACAAAGCCCGTGTAGAAGAATATTACAAGTATAAATATCAGGTATAAAATTGTTCTTAACCATGTTGTTATGAAACTGAAAGGCTTTTTCAACATTTCCCTCCCAACAATAGCCGAGAATAATTGTATTATATGTCGTTTCATCGGGTGACAATCCGTTTTCAAGAAGTTCATTCAACTTTATAATTGCTTGATCAGTGTTTCCTGATTTGCATAGCCCTCCAATAATCGAGTTATAAGTAATAATACTAGGAAAAATTTCTTTTTCTTTCATTTCATCCCAGAGTTTTAAGGCCTTGTCAGCATTTCCATTTTTAAAATTCCCGACCATTAAAGTTCCATAGCTTACTTCATCAACTATATAACCTCTGTTTTTACAATCTTGAAGTAATTTGTATGCTTCATCTAGCTTCTTCTCTAAACACAAGGCGTGAAGAACAGTGTTAAGAGTAAACTTATCCATCTTTATACTTCTCCCGATCATTTTGTTCATAATCTTTAACACTTCTGTAAATTTATCCATTTTGGAATAACCATTGATCAAAGTATTATAAGTCACACTATCAGGGAAAAATCCACTAGATTCCATATGCTCTAGGGTTTCACTAGCTTTATCCATATCGCCTTCTTTAGAATACCAATTAATCAATATATTATAAGTAACCTCATTTCTATCTATTCCTCTTTCACTCATTAAATCAAGAAACTTGATTGCCTCAAAACTGTTTCCTGACCTAAAACAACCATCGATCAATGTATTGTAAGTAATTACATCAGGCAACAACTTTAACTTCTCCATCTCATTAGTAACTCTAATAGCTTCTTCAACACGTCCCTCGTCACAAAGTCCACTAATCAATGTGTTGTAAGTCCATACATCAGGCAAGAAGTTATTTTGAGTCATTAGATCAAGAATATGTGTAGCTTCAGTCAAACATCCTTTTCTCAAACAGTAGCCATGTATTAAAGTATTATACGTGTGTCGATTAGGAAACAACCCTTCATTCCTCATATCTAACAATAATTCCCTAACTTCATTTAATCTTCCCTTCTTACACAAGGCATTTAACAGAGTATTGTAGGTTACATTATCAGGGAGGCAGTCAAATTCCCTCATTTTACTTATCAAATCTTTAGCTTCAGCAAACTTATTCTCTAAACAGTACCCATTGATCATGATATTAAACATATTTACATTTGGGGCGACTCCAAGTTTGATAGCATCATCGATTACTTCTTTAGAATACAAAATTGAATGAGAGGATGAGTGTTTTACCAGAGAACTGAGCAATGTATTGCAGGTAATCAGCTTAGGGCGAATCCTGAGTCTTTTCATCCTTCTAAACACAATCATGGCCAAATTAGGGAAACCCATTTGAACATAAGCACCAATTGCAGTGTCGTAAAGAGCCTTGGAATGACGAGGGATGTCACGGGTAGGGTGGAGGATGCTACGGAGGAGACGGTGGCGCGTATCGGCGCCGATGAAACTGACAAGAAGAGCTTTCGCATCGGACCATTTGTTGTGGGCAAATAGTGTTTGAAGTACTGTGAAGAAAGAAGGGAGAGTCGCCGGAGAGCCATTCGAGAAGTTGGGAGTGTGAATTTGGGAGATTTTGAAGAAATTTACGAGTGTTCGAGGGTTTGATTTTAGGGTTTTGGATGAGATGATTGAGTAGATGATTCCTGGGGTTAAATGTGGGATGAATTCCGAAATTGAAGAACTGATGGAAGTGGAAGTGGTCTTTTCAGAGAGGATTTTTGTTAGGGTTTCAGTAATTTCAGAAGAATTTAAAGAAGGTTTTGGGGAAGACGACGACGCGTCCATCATCGTTATGTTTATTGGATGGAGATTCTGGACAATGTAAAACCGTGCATCTCCAAAACTTTTAAAACTTATAATTTAAACACAGAAGTTTAAATAACCCCAAAAAAATCACTTGTAATAGCATTCACACTGCCTTCACATCACTGTTTCATCCTCAAATTTACATTAAAAATACTATTCTTTTAATATATTTTCTAATTAAGTAGTACTTTTTTATATTTTTATTATTATCTTTTCTCTTATCTTCACCCAGAATCATTTCTAAAAATATTAAAACATTTATTCGGGAATCATGGTATAATCCCTATAAAGTTTCTTTCTACTTCACTCACAGTTACTTACAACCATCCCTATAATATAGGACATACACTCATAAACAAAATGGGTCACCTACTGTAAATGCTCTAAAGCTTACAAGAATGGTTACCTTCATAATTTAATGCCTTAAAAATAATTAAAGAAAGAGTAAACATGTAACACCCCAACCCGATTATGGCTAACGTGTCACTATCATAGTAATCAAAACACAAGACATGATTTCATACTTGAAACGTTAGGAGTATGTGTCACACCCCGTTGACCGGGTCCGGCTGTGACCGAAAGATAACAACACAATGTAGCGGAAAATAACCATAACTTAATTAATTAAAGTCCAATCATACATAACAATGTCAACGATAATCAAATGGTTTTCTAAAACCCAAACTACATAAGTTTTAGTCAATGGCCATAATCAAACGAAGTTTAGGAAACGGGAAGTGGCTAATCTCCAAATGTCTAACTAGGTCACTCGTATCCATGATCACTTGGTAATTTCATTCTTCTCCTAAAATACACACCTAAAATACGTCAACAATATGTTGGTGAGCTCATAAGTTTATGACACAAGACTTATCACAATACATATAAGTAAGATAATAGCGGTAATGGTTCATAAAAGAAAGTATCACAATCAAACCTGGACCCGGGTGACTCTCCTGAGTGCTAGAACATCCCCTAACCCATAACCCTTATTATTATGGGCTTAAGTGTGCCCTGCTAAGCACATGTAACCTGCACTAATTTGTGACACATCGATTTTTAAATCTAAATGGGGGGTTTCCCTGTCCTAAGGGCCCATTGTGTGCGGGGGATTCCCCAAAATAGTACTATCCACAAACCACGCGGCTCCTAATGGAATTAACGATTGTGCTCACGTTCGGGGACAAGAGCAGTAACCATAGCACCATAATGAAGTTTTGCAAGAGTGTGCTTTCCACCCCAAAATAGTTTAAGTAAAAAGGGGGTTATGAGACTCACCTTAGCTAGTTCCTGGAGTAGGTGTTCATGATTTAGAGAGCTTGATAGGTTTAAATGGATTGATTTGTGTTAATGAAGTAATACAACTGACAATTATCTGAACAAAGTAATCAAACTAAGCAAATATATCAAAAAAATTCACAAAGATTTCATTGATATTAGCAAAGGATTACGATGTACAAATGAGAGAGTTCTATTCAAAGTCTACCTCCAAAAATACAAATAATCCTTTTTATACTAATACAAGAAACTAAGAAACATATATTTACAAAATAAGTCCTTATACTATAACAAAAACAAAAACTAAAAACTAATGCTAATCTTCAAGGCTCCATCAATACTCCCCCTAAGATTTGCATTTGTCTTTAGTCAAAAAAAATCTTTAGGCTCCTCTTTTATCTTGAACATGGGCTTCTCCTTATACAGCTCCAGTTCTCGCGACGCTTTCTTTATTGAAGACATAAACTTTTCAGCTAAATTCCTTGCTCGGGTTTAGAATTATTTGTCTTTATTTCCATAACATCCATCACCTGGAGAGTCTCCTTTGATAGTGTTGCTATGTCAACATTTGCATAGAACTCAAGAGGATTAGATTGATCTTTCACATGTACCTCCAACACGCCTTTGCTGGATATCCTCATGAACTCTATGTTATGAATATATTTCTTGACAATATTCGCATATGCTAGAGCTTTCCTTAATGAAATCCGCTCCATGGCTGCATTCATCACCTTAATAATCATCATAAAGTATTTTTTTGTTATGTTCAGCATCCACATATGATACTTGCTCAAATATTTGATTAGATAAAAATGAAATGTAGCTAGGATAAAGTAACTTTAGCTCAAAAACTCCAAATAGACTTATCATGTCCTTTTCCCAATCATCTTCATTTCTTACCAGCTTCAGATGAAAAGTGTCAGGATCATAAAACCATCTCAGGATCGGTTTAGTCATTTGAGTTCCATCTATTACTTTCAATCCAGGATTAGTTACTTTTTCAAAGTACTTATCACCAAATGCTTCTAAATATCTTTCTTCCATTTCTGATCTTGATTCTCCTTTCTTCTCTACTCTCCTCAATGTATCAAAATATGCCTTATCTTCTTGATCACATCGTGTTTGAAGAAAAGATGGCATTCGTGTAATTCCTCTATCAAGTAATTTCACAAACTTCCCTCCTCTTTCAGCCTTGGTGGGGTTAATGAGAGGCAACTTGTGTAATTCTTTCAAGTCTTGCACTGGCATAGTAACAATACTAGAGTAAAAATGATAAACATCACATATTGCATTTACTCGTTTTATCAAGAATGCATCAAACACTTCATCGTACTTCCAGGAAACTATCTTTACATCTTTTGTTTTATTAGGCACAATCATAGCATTAAGCAGCTCTGATATTAATTGTCCTGTTTGACGCACATTTCTTACTAAATCACCAGCAGATCTTGCCTTATTCCATAACTGTTTTTGAAACAAATCAACTTTATAAGCTTGATGTTTAGTGTTAAGGAACATCCTAATCAATTCCTTTCTTCTTTCATGAGTTCGTCTTACTAGCTCCATGGACTTTATTTCTTGAGGTTTCAACACCTTAGTCCTCTTTGTAATTTCCATATTCTATGGGTTATCCATATCTAACACAATCATCTTGTTATACATATTTTCTGTTTGTTGGAAACTTCTCACTAGTTTTCTTAAAGATTCTCCTTGCAGTCTTTTGAGTCTCTTCCATGGATAGTTCCTTGATTGCAACCACATCCTTAGAGCTGGAATACTCATATCTTCAGGATCAGGATGGTGCAATTCCTTCTCAGGAATGTCATCAATATTTATGCTCTCGCTCATTGGTGCTTACTCACCATGTTCTAAACTGATTTCATTTGGATCAACCGGCGCTGACGACTCACCAATCATACATTTCTCATACTCTTCATTTATCTGAGTCATTGTCAACCCGTCTAAAAATACTCTATTATACTTTTGTCTGACAAGATAATTATATCTGTCCTCAAAGACTACTGGAACTGGAACATCTTCCTTAACATTTATCATCGATGAATCAACTACTTCACACATATCTTCATCCTCTAATATTTCATTATACCACCCATCAGGAAAATCTGAGTCAATGTCATCAAGTGCTTCTATTTGTTTTTGAATTTCTTCCTCTTCAACATGCACTGTGCCTTCATTAATCTTTTGAGCTTTTGTTTTAGATATTGATTCTTGTTCAACTTCTTTATCTTTCTTTTGCCTTTTTCAGCTTCAGTAAACTTCCCAACCACTATAACTTGGGATTCTTCTTTATTATCTTTCTTAATCAAAGAAGCTTCAGTTTCTTTCTCTTTCTCTTGCACAGTTTCTTTGAATTTCTCTATCTCTTCATTAAGCTTTTTGATCTTTTCTTCTAAATCAACAATCATTTCATCTTTCTTTGCATTTTCAACCATTAGCAAATCATTTTCATCTTGAAGTTTCTTTTTCTTTTCATCTTGTTCAACAACTTTTGCTTTTAGATCATTAATTGCTTCTTCATCATTATTAGCTTTAGTTTGAACACAAACATCACTGGTTTGTTTCAATACTGATTCATTCATCACTATCAACTGTTGTTCTTGTATTGGAGATTATACACCAGAAATTACATTCTGTGTAATAGGCTCAGATAACATTGCATCCATATACTCAAAATCAAATGTTTGATTTTGATCCAAATTAGCATCGACAACTTCATCATCCTTATTATTTCCAGCATCTCTTTTCTTATCATTTATCTCATTATCACCGTCACCTTCATCATGTCCAACAGTCTCATCTCTTTGATCAAATACAGTTTCTTCACTATCCATCTCCTGATCAACTTCTCCTTCATTTCCCCCAATTTTACCTCTTTGATTATCTCGATCATCATCATCATTATTATCATCTGAAGAACTATCATCTTGATCTTGTTCTTCTTCATCTTCATCTTCATCATCTTCTTCTTCTTTAACTATTTCTTCAAATATATCATCAATTAGATCATTTGGATCCACCGGTTCACCTTCAATCAAATGAAAATGCTATTGATGAATATCAACTTCATCCATAGCAACATTCCTCATATACTCAAATAAAGGAACATTTGGAGCTCCAGTAATGACAACCAATCTCTTGTACATAATCTCATACATATGCTCAAGCTCAAGTATGTCACCTCCTACTCCATGTACATATAGATCTAGATGTTCTTCATTGATGATCAACTGAAGAAATCTTGGGTACATCAAATACTTGTTTCTTTTCCCCTTTTCCAAATTAAAGATGAATCCGTTCATGATCCATTTAGCCATATTAAACCTTTTGTTTGTGGCTAAAGCTATAATGGTTGATGCAATATCCACTGGGAATGATTTCCATCCAACACTTCTCTTGGACATGCAATGTTAAAATATGTAGCATAACAACTTCCAATGATTATACACCCTTGCCCTGAAGAATTGTTTCTTAGGAAAGTTATCAGGTGTCCCATCATCATAAAAACCTCTCTACACTTGTCAAAAGTGTATTCTTCTAGGTCTTGAGGCTTATTGTCTCCCAGTCTAAGAGCAACTCTAGTGGACTACTTAGAAATCTCTACCATTCTTTCATTAGTCACAAATCCTCTAAGAAATTTGTTTCCATCATAATCTCTTTCTACCTCAGCTGTTCTCCAGAATTTCTTTATTAATCTAGCATTAATAGATGGGCGTGCACACATGAATAAATCTGATCATCTCTTCATATCCAGTTGCTTCTCTAACATCTTCATCTAGAAAAGCTGCCACATTATGCTTTGGCTCAAATTTTAGCTCAGGCATCTGTAATGCAAAAAGAAACAAGAATAAGTATGAAGGTATTTACATTAATATAACTCTCAAAATATCAATTTTTATATCTAAAAATTTTGAAAATATTCTAAGTGTTTAATACACTTAAGTTCTCAAATGTTTTTGAATAAAATTCAATCATTCTTATGAGTTTTAACAATCATGTATCAAGTTATAAGTCCTTTATTATTTTAAAATTTTACTTAACATATTTTATATTTTAAAATTTGATCATGTTTATTAAAGAAAATTTCTAAGTGTTGAACACTTACTGAATTTTCTGATTCAATCAAATTTTAAAATATACCATCAATTAAGTAACTTGTTCCTTGTTAATTTTAAAGCATTAGTTGAGTTTTGATGGGTAACGGTAAATTTATTTGAAAATTTAAGTTGTCGATTCATTTCTGTACAATTTTTTTTAATATTATTTTTTCACTGATGAACCCATGAATCATCAAACATTTTTGTGATGAAATTCAGATTTGTTGATGTTAAACAAGTCGAAATCATGTGTTAACAACAATTTCAGGTTCAATTTTGAACATTCAATCACATATTATCATCAACTTTCAGATTATTCAAGTTCTTAGGGTTCGAATGCCCAAAATAGGGATCAAACGCCCGTATGAATGTGATGATTATGGATAATTATTTGATGAAATATACTAAACAAGTTGTTTAGAATCACTGATTATACCTTAGTATACCAACAATCTTAGATAATCAGTCTAAACAAAGAGTATGATGCTTGTCGGGTGAATAAGAATAAGCATAGAGTGTAAGTGAGCAAAAATGTTTGAATGAAAAGAAATCTGTCAAGTGTTGAATTTATATAAGTGTGAAAAACCCTTGGACGCATTACAACTGTGTAGGCACATTACCGCTATTGGGACGCATGAGGTTTAGACGCATTGGCACTGTACAGGCGCATGAGACATAGACGCATGAGTTACACTTGGTCAATTTTATCAGACTTAGGTGCATTTGCACTGTTCAGGCGCATGAGCCATGTTTTAGGCGCATGAGCATTGTTCAGGCGCATGACCTAGCCTGAAACGTCTAACACTTTAACAAAAACATGAACTCTCAGTTCGTATGAGAACTGTTTAGGCGCATCGGCTTTCAAGAGTCCATACTTGGTTTATTTTCAACATGAAATGACTGGTCCTGTTTAGGCGCATGACTTTGTGTAAAACACCTAAAACTTAACCAAATTTTCAGACTCATGACCACTGTTTAGGCGCATGAGTGGGAATCAAAATGCTCAACACTTATCTTAAAACTGAAAATTCATCATATTTTTAAACTTAGACTAATGGTCATTGTTTAGACGTATGAGGGTCATTCCATACATCTAATACTTGGAATTTTTCACCATAAACATTTAAACCCTAATTTTGAAAATTTTTATTGTTCTTCATGAAATTGTCAACCCTTGGTCAAATTTTAACTTTGACTTTTTGACCATACATACATTTTGACTTTTTGACTTTATCATTTAAAAAATTTATTTTCTCACTCAAACTTTTACCTTTTATTTTTCAATTTAATTTCCCGTCATTTTAGTCTCAAAAAAATTTTGAAATTTTAAAAAATTTTAAACAATCTCAACTCAATTATTTGCAAGAAGCTTTTCCATATTTCAAACTAGAATTAATTTGAAATTTTGACAAGTTCATTTTTGTATCATATCAAACACACACATACTTGTAAATTTAGCATCATCCTTTTTAACATTTATTTTGATTTTCTTTTTTTCAATCTTTACTCCCCCTAAACTTTTAAGTTCACAAACTTAGAAGTTTATATAAGTTGTAAATTAAGAAAAACAATCATTATTAACATGCATGCACACATAAAATCATGCAAAAATCAAAATAAAGCAGAATAAAAACTCTACTATATATACAATAAATCATATGCCTGTAGTGAGATCATATCAGATAATAATCAACACATTAAAATAAAAGAAATTGTGGATAGTCATGGACAATGATTAAATCCTGATAAGGTGTGTTCCAGGTCAGCGTTACCGCAACAAAGGAGACACGAGATCTAAGGACAGACCATGAGTACTTTGCTAAAAGTATCAGCACACCTACTTTTTCAATTCTTGGATTGTTAAGGTTCTATTAGATATGACATTATGGAACCCACACTTAGACTTACAGAGTCTGACCCTTGTCAAGGAATGCAAGCAAGCACTTTTTCTCAGCTTAATTACCTAATATATAGGTATAACCAAATCTCATGTTTAGGTCAATGAGAGAATCATTACGGTAAAACAATTTGATAATCTCTGAGAACACCAACATGGACAAACCATTAGGTAATCCCTGAATCCTTTTCATAAAGAATTGGATATAGATGATTCATAAGAATTAGAGGACATCCATTTTGGACTTTTGAAAGGATTGTGTTCATTGGCATCTTATACATCAGGTGAGAATATCCATGTTTGTAATGACTTACAACAGAGGATACCTCGTCACTTCAGGTCTATGATGACTCATAACAAAGAAGTGAACATATGCGGTAAACAGATCTTATGGTTATTCATATCACCATCAGGTGTGAGTTTGTGACTTACAAGCAATCAATCAGATAAGTCAACACCACTCCTATAAACTAAGATGGATACCCACTAAGGCATAATGATTTAGTTATATCACAAGAATCTACTTTTTCAGTATAATTGCATAAGTTTACCCGCACATCATATCTAATCATGTCAGTATTTATTATCGAGTGAAGTATGCAGCTGATTAAATCTGATGTACTATCATTTCTCACATGTTGCAGAGGCATATTCAATTCTAAAGAAATGAACATCTAAACTATTTTCTCTTTTTCAATCTTTATATTTTTCTATTTTGATTTTGCAATATCTAATTTTGTATTTGCCTATTCTTTTAGCACATACACACTATATTTACAATCAGCCAGTCAACTTTGATAGTTTTCCTTTTGAATTTGTTTATGAAAAAAAGGGAGGTTCTCATCATTTTGATGAAACAAAATCAGTTCTCAACATGATTAATAAGACCAATAGACTCAACTAGATACTCAAACCTTCCTGGTAAAAAGGCTTTTGTAAACATGTCAGCCAATTGTTTTTCAGTTGATATTTGAATCAAAATGATTAAACCTTTTTCAGAGTTATCTCTAAGAAAATGATATCGAATCTTGATATGCTTTGTTTTTGAATGTTGGACAGGATTAGCTACTATAAACATAGCAACGCTGTTATCAATGTAAATAGGAGTTTAAAGAAAATTAAACCCGTAATCCAGTAGTTGGTTTTGTAACCAAAGGATTTGAGAACATCCTCTTGATGCAACTATGTACTCAGCTTCTGCAGTTGATACTGAGACATTTGTTTGTTTCTTACACTGCCATGAGACTAATCTGGGAACCAAAAACTGCCATGAGACTAATCTTGATTGATAAAAATACCATCTGCAGATTGTTTTACTTGCAATCCAGGGAAGAAATTGATTTCTCCCATAGAACTCATCTGGAAATGTGATTTCATAATCTCTTCAAATTTTGAGCACAGTTTCTGACTAGTAGAACCAAATATGATATCGTCCACATACACTTGCACACATAAGAGATCATTTGCATCCTTCTTTATGAATAAAGTTGGATCAATTTTCCTTCTTGTGTATCCATGTTGGATCAAATACTGGGACAAGGTCTCATAGCAGATTCTTAGAGCTTGATGTAGACCATATAAAGCTTCGCTTAGGTTGTACACACGATGAGGGAATTCAACATCTTCAAAACCTTGAGGTTGCTTGATATACACATCATCGGTGATTGATCCATATAAAAATGCACCTTTAACGTTCATTTGGTACACCTTGAATTTCATATAAGAAGCATATGCTAGGAAGACACGAATTGCTTCGAGTCTTGTAACTGGAGCAAAGACTTCATCATAATCAATTCCTTCCTCCTGGGTGTAACCTTGTGCTACTAGCCTTGCTTTGTTTCGAACAACTATTCCTCTATCGTCTGATTTGTTTCTGAACAACTATTTTATGCCAATGGCATTCTCTCCTTCAGGAAAATCAATAAGCTTCCACACTTCCTATTTACGGAATTGTAGTAACTCTTCTTGCATATCCTCAATCCAACTATTGTCCTGTAATGCTCCAGTTATGTTTTTAGGGACAATTTGAGAAAGAAAACACGAGTGTAAGCAAATGTTTGATTGCTTTGTATGACTTCTCGTAGTTCGCTCATTCGAAGGACCAATAATATGTGAGATGGGATGTCTCTTGTGAATACGAAACGTTGGGATCTCGTCTTCTTGAACAGTCATATCAAGATTGGTTTGGTTCAAGTCGGAGAGCTGATGCAACAGGTTTGAAGAATGTGGAGTGAAATTCGGAACTTGAGTTGGTGAGTTAATAAAATAATCAAGCTTGTCATTGACATCTATATCTCCGGATACAAATGAAGTTCCAGACTCGGGTTGTTGAATTTCTGGTCCATAATTAGGAATTGATTGATAAACATCAGAATTTGCAGAAACTTGGTGTTGTTTAGGATGTTGATCATCATCATCTGAATTGAATATAGGATCTCTCACAAATGAGAAAAACGGCTAGTCCGGACTTGAATCATCCATACCGTCAGAGTCTGAATCGTCACTAAAGGATCCAAGATCTCCTACCTGTTTCCTATGGACACAAGAAGAGTCAAACAAATTAGAGTTGAGTGAATTTGACAATGAATCTAAATCAAATAACCACGCTGGAACATTTGCAACTGATGGAAATAAATTTTCAAGGAATTTTACATTGAAAGTTTCAATGATAACATTCGCCTTAAAGTTATAAACTCTATATTCTTTAGAAGCTGACGAATATCCAAGAAAGAATCCATCATCAGATTTTGCATCAAATTTGCCTAGCTTTGAGTTTAGAATCAAAACTGGACAACCAAAATATTTAAGAAAATCTATGTTTCGTTTCCTGCCAAACATCAACTCATAAGGAGTTTTCTGTTTGTCTTTCACCAATAGAGTACGATTCTAAATGAAACACGCAGTTGATATGGCTTCATCCCAAAAAGTGATAGGAATCATAGCATCTTCTAACATTGCATGGGCTGCCTCAATCAATGTTCGGTTCTTCCTTTCTGCAACTCCATTTTGTTGAGGAGTTCTTGGAGCACTGAACTGATGTGCTATCCCCTTCCCTGCACAAAACATGTCAATATTAGCATTCTTGAATTCTGTTCCATTATCACTTTGAATTATTTTTACTTTTTGATCAAGTTGATTTTGTACTTTAATGATAAACTCTTTTAATAATTCAACCGTTTTAGATTTCGCACGTAAAAAGAAACCCAAGAAAATCTTTGCAGGACCGGTGAAGGGTGGTCACTTACAACACAACAACACAAAGAGGAGATTAACCAAACTTAATCAAACAATAAACTGGATTAACCACAATAATGATACTAAGAACACAAGTAACAAATAAGAGACAGAACAAGAGAACACAAGAGATTGGGTTTCAAGGATGCAGTATATTGCTTTCTCAAGTTCTATTACAAGGGTTAGAAAGCATAAAGAAAGATACTAGAACATGGAATACTTATACTACAACCTACAGCCGGCTATACTTTGAAAGCCAGCTGGATACAATTGACTAGACACAAACAAAATCAATTGTAGAATCAAAAGGCATATCTGCCTTTTGACTTTTGACTATGACATGCCATAGCTCACATCCTAATATATTACAAAAAGGATAAAAGTACATAAAGTAGAAAGCATGGACTCAAGATCTCAATATACAGTTACCAAAAGCATGGACCTTTCACCAACTCATGTAAGTTGGTGACTTTACAGAGTTGCAGCGACAAGGTGGTCCGACTTTATGGTAAAGTACATCGGATAAAGGCATATCTCTAAAAGTCTTCGGAAGAATTCTATCTTCACTATTTGGCTTCGGAAGACTTTGTCTTTGAAGCTTCGGAAGACTTCACTTTTGGCTTCGGAAGATATTGGTCTTGGCTTCGGAAGATTTTTCACTTAGAATAATTCTTGTGCATGGTGTAAAACTTTCGAAGCAATTCTACTTCAGTTCTTTAGTGCATTGCTTGCAGAGAGACTTTGGATGTTTTGGTTTGCATCAGACTTATAGGAATCCTTACAAACTCCCCCTAGGCTGTGCTACCAAAACATTTAGAAGATCTTCAGATGCTAGTAGTCTTCAGCACAATGATGACCATACCCTTCTTCATTAGATGGTCAGGATCATTCAGACTTTCATAGTATCTTCTCATCTCAAAGAGATCATGCAGAGGTAAGTTGATTATGTCTTGCCATGTATAGACATTCTCAACACCTTGATCTCTGATTACATGCCATCTTTCTGGATTGGTAGAGAAGGTCCAGGATAAGATGGATGTCTCAGCTGCAAGAGGAGCCACTTGTATTGGAGTTGATTGGGCTGCCTCTTCATGCACTTCCTCAGGTTGATCTGACTCAGCCTGAGGTGTAGAAGTAGATGATTTAGGCTTCTTCTTAGACTTTGGTTTAGAAGCCATCCTCTTCTTCCTCTTAGAGGACTTTACAGGATCGGGTTTGTCACTTAAACACTTGGATTTTCTCTCAAACTCACTTATAGAAACACTCAAATCAGATGAAGTAAAGTCTTTTACAAGAGTTGATAATAATATAATAAGTAGCAAGGAACACACAAAAATAAATTTTTCAAGGCACTTGTATATATTACTTCTCAACTCAAGATATTACAAGACTCTTACAAGCATGATACATGAGTTACAATGAAAAACTATATATACTAGATCCTACAGCCGGATATACTTTGATACCAGCTGGAAACCTAAGACTAAAGCATATAACTACAATGCTAAAGTTAAGGTATCTTAGATAAAGTATTATCTAAGATATGGTAGTCATGACATGTCCATGACTTACCTTTTGTCACCAACTAAAGATGGCAACTGTACTAACATAAAAAGGTAAACAGTGGATTAAAGTATGGTCAACTACATGGCTTTTGAGAAAACGCCATGCAGTATCTCAGAGGTCTGCAGCGGAGTGTCAGGGAGACCATACTTATGTCCACTGGATAATAGCAGTGTCTTCCGAAGGTAAGTTGGCTTCGGAAGAACTTGTTCTTCCGAAGCCACTTATACTTCGGAAGAGGCTTTTATACTTTCGAGGCTTGAGGACTTCTGTACTTCGGAAGTTGACTTTAGATCTTTCATTCTAAGTCTTGATCTTCAGAAGTAGGTTCTTTGTCTTCGGAAGTTGGAGTTTTCCTTCGGAAGTAAGTTTTATACTTTGTCTTCGGAAGAGCTCCTTTTTCCTTCGGAAGTTCCACACTTAGCTTCGGAAGTCCTTTATTTGTTGTACCAAAATCTTCTAAGTGACTTGGTTTTGGTTGCACCAGCCTTTCTAGATCCAACAAACTCCCCCTAGGCTGATGCTACCAAAACCTCACTTATTTCTGCTTCTCAAAGCTTTCAGCACCAGGGACAAAAGATATTTGTCTGTCTCTTTGTTCTTCCCTGAAGTGGTGCTGAGAAGCTTGTACAAGTCATTAGTGGATAGGAGATCTAGTCTATCACTCTGAATGACATGTACCCTTTGTTGTGTCCCCCTGAAAAGAGTCAGTTGATGGGAGTTATAGTCATACTCCCATCTAACTATGGATTCAAGTTAAGGACCTTCAACCATTTTTAGAAAGGCTTTGCCTTTGGTTGCTGATCCCTTCCTTTCCTCATCCTTTCTCAGTTTCAACTCTTCTTCAACCTTGCTTCTAGCAGTTAGCTCGGCCATATGAAGGCTGCCTAGATGATTTCTGATATGGGCAGCTACATCAGAGTTTGAAGGGTTGGAGAATGGCTTCTCTGCTAACTCAGGAATGTCAAATCTGCTTAAGTGTAGCAGAGATGAGACACTTAGCCTGTTGAGCTCTCCATTCTCTCTTTCAACAACAAAGTTGTGAGAAGAGTCTTTGAACCTCCACTGGATGATCTTCTTTCTAGGTGCAAGAGGTTGTCTTGGCACCCGGTCGCCTTTCTTGGTATCGAGTAGAGTCACCAGTCTTCTCCTTAACTTCTTTTCTTCCTCATTCAAAGTGTCTGAATTGAGGCCAAGGAGATTTGCAGCTTCGTCCAATGTTCCTCTACGAAGATCAAGAAATTGATCTCTAGTGAGGGAACGTGAGGATCCATCAACATAGGTCAAATTGACTGAATCCTCCTCATAGGAGATATCGCTCAGAGTTGTGCAATTAATGAGCTTTGTCTTGACTGTCTTGAATTCTTCTAAGGAGAGATGTTTAGAAGGCTGAGGGGATGGTTTGATGGGTTGATGGGTAGGTTGAGGTGTTTGGGTTCTGGCTAGAGTTTTGGCTTGGAGGATGGGTAGTTTAGGTGGTTGAGGTGAAGAGATTGGTAGAGGTGATGGTGTAGGTTCAGGGGTGTATGGTTCAGTGGTTGGTTCGGTTTTGATGGGGAATGGAAAGGGTATTGGTTCAGGTTGTGGTTGGGTTTGGACTTTGGGTTGAGTGGTTGCTTTGAAGGTCATCCCCTGTCCCCTTCTGTACATCTCCTTCCTTTTCCCCGCGCGAATGTCAGCCTTAATGTCACTGACATGTCGCTGGAGAGTCTTTTCTGACATAGGACCCACCTGCCTGCCAGAGAAGCCATGAGCCTTGAGATAGCTCTTCATCCAAGCCTTCTCACCTATCTTCTTGGCAGCAGTCAGTCCTGCTTCCTCTTCCTTCTTCTTCTTCTTCTGCATTTGCTTTTCCCTTGCAGCTCTCTTTCTCTCTTTCTCCATTTGATCTTGCTCTTTGTTGAAGAGCCATAAGATCGTATCATTGTTATGTGGAGATAATTCTTCTTGAGAGAAACCTCTGGAGGTTAGGAAAGTTATCCTTACCCTCCTAAGCTGCAGATCAGCTTCTCTTTCTTTCCTCTCCCTTTCTTCTTCTAAGGCCAACCTTGCTGCCTCTTCTTTTTGTTGTTTTAGCAGCAAGGTTGTCTTTTCCAGCTCTATTAACTCCTCTAATGGTAGAAGGAGTACATCTTCATTTGCAGCTCCTAGACTAACAAGTCTATCAATAATCTTTATTCTTTTTCTGTTGTTGACTGCCTCCTGGTTGGTTGTAGCTGCTTTGGTACTTGCAGCTAGCAGTTTTCCAGTTGGAAGCCTACCTTTTCTTTTGAGTTTCTCTAACCTTTCTTCCTCCTGAAGCTCTTCCGAAGTCATCTTCTTCTTTCCTTTGATGTCTTCAGAAGTGCTAGACTTTGGGGGTTCTTGGATGGAAGATTCAGGTTGAGTAGTAGAGATGGAAGCTGGAGTTAATGCTGATGTTAGAGCTAGAGGTTGGGTGAGAAAATCCTCCCTATTAACCTCAGATGCAAGTTCCAAGATTGCATCTGTGACTATTAGATCATCGGATAATGAGAATAGTCCTTCCGCAGCAGCAATCTCGGCTTCGGAAGTTTGAAATTGTTCTTCCGAGGCTTTGAATTGTGCTTCGGAAGTCTGTGAAAATGCACTATCTGTCCCAACTGCTTCAGTTGCTGGGCCATCAGTCCTTGTTTCCCCTTCGAAGTTAATCTCAGGTTCCACTTGGACCTTAGGTTGACCAACTTCCTCAATAGTGGTAGAAGGTGCTTTTAACCTCTGAAGCTCTTGAGCTCCAAAGTAGATCACAGATCAGGACTTGGCTGTTCTATAAGAGATTCCAATAGGAACTTGTTAAAGAACCTATTGAGATCTTGGAGCATCCTTTGATCCAATTGAATGACAACTGGAGGAGGCTCAGGGAAAATTGAAGCTAGTTGCACAGGATACTTTAAGCTCAAAGAAGTGAGAGCTTGACTTTGGGTTTCCTCTTGTCTTTGACTTTGTCTCTGAACACTCTCCCCCTTTTTGGTAGCATCATCCTGAGAGCTTGATGAGCTAGAGGAAGAGGTCAAGGAGACCTGAGTTGGTACATGCCTAACAGACCTCTCAATCTGTTTCTCAGCTAGTTTGGCCTTGAGAGTTTCAATCTTAAGTTGCTGAGTGGCAGACCTATCCTCTAAAGTCCTAACCTTGGATTCAAGATTTGAGACTTTAGAAAGTAGGTCTTGATTGGTGAGTTGCATTCTTCCCTCATATTCTTTTGAAGAATCATTGGGAGATGAGGTAACATACCTTGTATGTTCATCCTCACTACCAGATGTGGTTTCTTGGCACCCTGGTTTCCCTTGCTCAAAGATGTCTCTTTCAGAGTCATCAAAGGGCATGGTTGCCGTAGATTCATTCTCAGTGATGTTACCACTGTCCTGAGGATCCCTTGAGGCTCCTTCAGTAGTGGCAGCTGAATCTACATGAGTCCCCTCCACATCAGTGGGACTCACCTCAGTAAATGTTTGCTGTTAGGGGCTAGAGACAAGAGATCTCTCTGGGCTCTGTTGATCCTTGAGAGGGTGTTGTGGATCAACTTCATTGCCTTGAAGAGACATATTCTCTTCATCAGCTCCAATTAAAAGGTCAGTAAAGGATATGGAAGTGAAACCTAATGACCCAGGACTTTGATCAATGTCTGATGTGATCCAAATTATACATATAAAACACATTAATTACACATCAATTATTCCAGATACTCTTACTGAAAATGATGATTTGATACTTAAATCGTTCATATTGTGTTTTCAGGCTTGGAAAAGACCATGCTGAACAAAAGGAGCTTAAATAAGAAGAAAATGAAGAAAATCAAGTTTTGGAATTCAAGCATGGGGCCGTGCTTCATGAGGCACGCCCCCATGCCCAGCCTTAAACACACCCTCGTGCTTAAATCAACACACCCCCATGTTTGTTGGTCCGACACGATAAAAAGTACTGTTCCCCGACCCGAGGCACGGGGGCGTGCCCCAGGAGGCACGGGGCCGTGCCCCACCACAAACACGAGGTTGTGCCCCATTGAACACGGGGTCGTGCCCGACAACCTCTGAGCGTACGAGCCGACCAACTTTTACGTACATTGTACTTGCACGGGGCCGTGCCTTTTAGGCACGAGGCCGTGTTTAAACACTCCAGAAAGCCTATAAATAGGACTTCATTTGCAACTTTGAGAGAAGCTTTTTGGGAGGTGAAGTGCTGGTGTTCCCTCTCGGGAACCCAGCCTTTGAAGGTCCTTAGAAGGTTTTGAAGGTTCATTCAACACTTAGAAGAAGCTTGGGATCATTTAACATCATCCATAATGAATCACCGGTTTGATTGTTCTAATTTACCGATGATTTCATTACTATCTTTTATCTTTGTTGTTATGTTCAAGCTCCTTGTGAGCTAAACTTCATATGTTATTCTAATTTAATGAAACTTATGTAATTTGTGATGAACTAATGGTGTGATAAATATTATGTTAATGTTATGGTGGTCTTGGGAAAACTATTGATGGGTAGCATCTACATTTGAACGGGAAGTTATAAATTTATGGTTTGTGATTTGATTGTCATACAAGGTTGAAAACCGTATGGTTAACTTTCATTCGCGAAACCGGTCTTCATAATAAATCCATGGCTAATGAACTAGAAATGGTTATTAGAAATCATATCACTTTAACTTTCTGATCATTTGCGGGTTCCCTTTTATTAGTTCGGAAACTTCAGTAATTGTTACGGTTTTCTAAAATTAATGGTATGTTAGGAAGGAACCCGATCAACTCTCTTTTTAACATTAAGTTTGTTTTCAGAAATCGTATGTCAAATAGGTCACAAAAGATTTACCTACATTACTAGGGCTTTGATCTGAGCAGTAAACTCAGCCTGACAGGATCAAGTCACTACGGCAGCAGGATAGACGAGAAATCGCGCCAGCTCATCTTTATAAACATTAACATAATTACATTAATCCATATCTTTAAATCACACCATCAATTCATCACAGTTATATAAGTGTAATCTAAATTAGGATAACAGCCTTACTTCACTAAAAGAATCACCAAAAGTCTCATCCTATCTTTATTTATCTTTATCTATCTTTATTTATTGTTATCATGTTTAACTTATCATTTTCTAAAACATAAAACTAATAGTCAATTATGAGGGTTGTTGAGTAGGCTTAGTGTGTCCACGGATTGATACTCGGTTCTTACCAACACTATATTACCATACGACAGGTACACTGCCTTTTGTGTGTGTGGTTTAGTATTAGTAATAACCATTTAAAACTTAATATGTGCAAAGAATCTATATCAAAATATATATACTATCCGCACCCATCAAGTTTTTGGCGCCCTTGCCGGGGACACATGTTAGTTTGAAAGATGATCCAAATTTTTGACTATTTTGTTTTATTTGAAAAAAAAATTTAATTTTTTTTTTAAAAAAGGAAAAATTAAAAAAAAAATGAAAGAAGTTATCTCCACAAAATGCTATCAAGGTTGAAAAGAATGAGGACTAAGCTTCAAAGTCAATGGTAATCGGTTAATGGCCAAATCGATGTACCAACTAAGATTTTCTCGGACGTGATAAACCTCCACCTCATTTAAAACTAAGTGTGGGGAAGGGTCTAGCCAAGGATCCGTAACCAAAACATGGATCTATGTTATTTTTCAGTCTGTTTATTTTTATTTTGTTTTGTGTGCTTAGGACTTTACTTTTATGTTTTAAATAATTTGGTGATGTTTTAGATTAATCCCGATGATTCTTTTGAGCTTATTCAAGACGGTTGTGGAAAAAACGATCGCATGCATTTGATTCATCATTTTAGGGGAGTTTTCGTTTGCCTTTCTCTACTTAATATTTATTGTGAATCACATTGAGGACAATGTGAAGTTTAAGTGTGGGGAAGGGTAATACATGCTTAATTCTTTGCTTATAAATAGGTCCAAGTTATAATTAAATCTTTTGCAAAAAGTCACTCTAGTGTGTGGCAACAACACCGGAAACATGAAACAAAATATAAATATATGTTTTCGAGAAATAAATAAGCAAACAAAGCAAACCCAAATAATCTTAAAAATGTTTTTTGTGATATCTTGAAAAGCAAAAAGAGTTGGTGAAAATATTCAAACATGTAAAATGCAACACGTATACCCAATTCCATCCTATGTGTGAGCTTATTTTTGAGCCTTAAACAAGCTTTGCATTTATGCATTTTTGCTATCACTATGGATATATTGAGGGTGTCTTATGTTGTGTGTGACTTAGAACTTGTTTTGGGTATGCATTTCAAAACCTTATAAGTGTTTCTTGCATAAAAAGGATTTAGGCAATTAGGAAAACCCGACATTCGAGCCTCTACCATTTTCAAATATCCTTACCCAAACATTATCCCTAGTTAGCCCCGTTGAGCTTAAACGTTTTCATTTTTTATCACCCAAATCACTAAGCCACTTAACCAAAAAGCCTTCAACAATACCCATTTTCTTTAAAGACATGTTGGCTTATTTTTAAAAAAAAACAAAAAAAAAAGAAAGAAAGAAAGAAAAAAAAAAGAAGAAAGAAGAAAACTAGTTCCATCATTTTATGGTATTTCAAGATATGTGTTCGAAAAAAAAAAATGATATGAAAGATTCCTAACTTGTGGGGAACTAGTTTCATGAAGGAAAATGCAACAAAAACCAAACCGAATCCAAGAATTCGACATCCAAATCCGTTGGGTGCTTTTAGGCTCAAAGCCGAACGACCCTTTAAAAGAAAAGATAGCTACGTATATCATCGGGTTAAGGAGGAGGTGCAGTTTTTGAAAATGCAATACGGTCTTGACGATCTGACCATAACGAGTCCTCAAGTTAGCGTATCCCTTCTAGCTTGAGTATTGTATAAGGAACCATTTTATTGGTTCCTCTTTAGGTTGTGAAATAAGCCAAGACCACTGTTTTTAGCATTTAGCCACTTTTATCCAAATAATCCATACCCTGAACCCGAGCCAAATTACAACCCATCAAAGACCTAATGATTTATGAAAATAAATGCCTAACATAGGTGGAGATTTGATCCCTTATCAAGCATATGATTTCACACGTATTCATACTAGGCAATTGAGCGTATTATTCATACTTCATCTTATGTATGATTCCATATATATAGCCGAGTGTGAGTGCACCTTGTGAGAAGTGTGAATTTTTACATGTTAAAAATATTTAGAAACCATTCTATTGCTTGAAAGGATATCATTCCACATGTGCTTAACTGTTTATGTTTGGGTAAACCAAGTTTGCTTGTATAGTTCTCGAAAGACATGTTTATATCTTGATTTATTTGGTTTTTGGTGGTGTTGCTATTTTGAGTGATTTTGCTTGAGGACAAGCAAAGTTTAAGTGTAGGGATATTTGATGTGATCCAAATTATACATATAAAACACATCAATTACACATCAATTATTCCAGAAACTCTTACTGAAAATGATGATTTGATACTTAAATCGTTCATATTGTGTTTCCAGGCTTGGAAAAGACCATGCTGAACAAAAGGAGCTTAAAGAAGAAAATGAAGAAAATCAAGTTTTGGAATTCAAGCATGGGGTCGTGCTTCATGAGGCACGCCCCCATGCCCAGCCTGAAACACACCCCGTGCTTAAATCAACACACCCCCGTGTTTGTTGGTCCGACACGATAAAAAGTATTGTTCCCCGACCCGAGGCACGGGGGCGTGCCCCAGGAGGCACGGGGCCGTGCCCCACCACAAACACGGGGTCGTGCCCCATTGAACACGGGGCCGTGCCCGACAACCTCTGAGCGTTCGAGCCGACCAACTTTTACGTACATTGTACTTGCACGGGGCCGTGCCTTTTAGGCACGAGGCCGTGCTTAAACACTCAAGAAAGCCTATAAATAGGACTTCATTTTCAACTTTGAAAGAAGCTTTTTGGGAGGTGAAGTGCTGGTGTTCCCTCTCGGGAACCCAGCCTTTGGAGGTCCTTAGAAGGTTTTGAAGGTTCATTCAACACTTAGAAGAAGCTTGGGATCGTTTAACATCATCCATAATGGATCACCGGTTTGATTGTTCTAAATTACCGATGATTTCATTACTATCTTTTATCTTTGTTATTATGTTCAAGCTCCTTGTGAGCTAAACTTCATATGTTATTCTAATTTAATGAAACTTATGTAATTTGTGATGAACACATGGTGTGATAAATATTATGTTAATGTTATGGTGGTCTTGGGAAAACTATTGATGGGTAGCATCTACATTTGAACGGGAAGTTATAAATTTATGGTTTGTGATTGTGATTGTCATACAAGGTTGAAAACCGTATGGTTAACTTTCAATCGCGAAACCGGTCTTCATAATAAATCCATGGCTAATGAACTAGAAATGGTTATTAGAAATCATATCACTTTAACTTTCTGATCATTTGCGGGTTCCCTTTTATTAGTTCGGAAACTTCAGTAATTGTTACGGTTTTCTAAAATAAATGGTATGTTAGGAAGGAACCCGATCAACTCTCTTTTTAGTTTTCAGAAATCGTATTTCAAATAGGTCACAAAAGATTTACCTACATTACTAGGGCTTTGATCTGAGCAGTAAACTCAGCCTGACAGGATCAAGTCACTACGGCAACAGGATAGACGAGAAATCGCGCCAGCTCATCTTTATAAACATTAGCATAATTACATTAATCCATATCTTTAAATCACACCATCAATTCATCATAGTTATATAAGTGTAATCTAAATTAGGATAACAGCCTTACTTCACTAAAAGAATCACCAAAAGTCTCAACCTATCTTTATTTATCTTTATCTATCTTTATTTATTGTTATCATGTTTAACTTATCTTTTTCTAAAACATAAAACTAATAGTCAATGTTAGGACCTGGTATTTGAACGAAATACCGAATGATTAACGTGTAAACCAAACCAAATAGTGCGGAATCCTATTTGATTGGCGATCCAATCAGTGAGAACGCACGTAGAATCAATAAAGTATTGAATCAAACGTTAAGAATCGATTAGGAATCGATCTACAGCGTTCTATGAACTTGGAGTATGAACTTGAAGGCTTCTGGACGGCTAGGGTACGTCTGGAGTCGAAATAGAATGAATGCTTACGTTTTTCCACGAATTGGGTTGTATTTATAGGTTAGTGTTGTTCATTCTAACGACTGAACCATAAGTATAGTTCAGTCGTGCGATTGAACCATGCGGTTGATTCATCCGCACGACTGAGTGTTCAGTCGTGCGACTGAGCCAATCTTATGTTTCAATCATACGACTGATCCAGTCTCCTGGTTCAGTTGTGCGACTGAGTCATTCGTATGAAGTTATTCATGCGTGTGGTCCATTCATATGGGCCATTCGCATGAGAACTTCATTTTGTTAAGTTTGAATGTATTAATTAATATAACATTATGTGTAACAATTCAAACAATCACAAACCTATTTAACCAATTCAATATCGACTTATTAATGAAATATTAAACATTATAAATCACAAACAACCAATATCATTTCATTAACATTCCAAACATTACATCAGTGTAAGAACAAACAAGACCTATTACATTCATATCATGATCTAGGGACATACATGTATCAACAAAACTTGTTTGGACCTGGTATTTGAATGAAATATCGAATGATTAACGTGTTAACCAAACCAAATAGTGCGGAATCCTATTTGATTGGCGATCCAATCAATGAGAACGCACGTAGAATCAATAAAGTATTGAATCAAACGTTAAGAATCGATTAGGAATCGATCTACAGCGTTCTATGAACTTGGAGTATGAACTTGGAGGCTTCTGGAGGGCTAGGGTACGTCTGGAGTCGAAATAGAATGAATGCTTACGTTTTTCCACGAATTAGGTTGTATTTATAGGTTAGTGTTGTTCATTCGTGCGACTGAACCATAAGTATGGTTCAGTCGTGCGATTGAACCATGCGGTTGATTCATCCGCACGACTGAGTGTTCAGTCGTGCGACTGAGCCAATATTATGTTTCAATCATACGACTGATCCAGTCTCCTGGTTCAGTCGTGCGACTAAGTCATTCGTATGAAGTTATTCATGCGTGTGGTCCATTCGTATGGGCCATTCGCATGAGAACTTCATTTTGTTAAGTTAGAATGTATTAATTAATATAACATTATGTGTAACAATTCAAACAATCACAAACCTATTTAACCAATTCAATATCGACTTATTAATGAAATATTAAACATTATAAATCACAAACAACCAATATCATTTCATTAACATTCCAAACATTACATCAGTGTAAGAACAAACAAGACCTATTACATTCATATCATGATCTAGGGACATACATGTATCAACAGTCAATTATGAGGGTTGTTGAGTAGGCTTAGTGTGTCCACGGATTGATACTCGGTTCTTACCAACACTATATTACCATACGACAGGTACACTGCCTTTTGTGTGTGTGGTTTAGTATTAGTAATAACCATTTAAAACTTAATATGTGCAAAGAATCTATATCAAAATATATATACTATCCGCACCCATCAAGTTTTTGGAGCCGTTGCTGGGGACACATGTTAGTTTGAAAGATGATCCAAATTTTTGACTATTTTGTTTTATTTAAAAAAAGAAAAAAATTTAAAAAAATATTTTTTTAAAAAAAAAGAAAATTAAAAAAAAATAAAAGAAGTTATCTCCACAAAATGCTATCAAGGTTGAAAAGAATGAGGGACTAAGCTTCAAAGTCAATGGTAATCGGTTAATGGCCAAATCGATGTACCAACTAAGATTTTCTCGGATGTGATAAACCTCCACCTCATTTAAAACTAAGTGCGAGGAAGGGTCTAGCCAAGGACCAGTAACCAAAACATGGCTCTATGTTATTGCAGGACCGTTTAAGGGCTTAATCACAATTACAAACAACAACACAATGAGGAGAATAACTAAGCTCTAATCAAACAGTGAACTGGGTAACCAAAGTGATACAAAGAACACAAGTAAAGCAAGAGACAGAACAAGAGAGTATGGGTTTCAAGGAGGCAGTATATTGCTTTCTCAAGTTCTTTTACAAGTGTTACAAAGCATGAAGAAAAGATACAAGAACTTGAAATACTTATACTACAACCTACAGCCGGCCATACTTTGAAGGCCAGCTGGATACAATTGACTAGACACTAACAAAATCAATTGTAGGATCAAAAGGCATATCTGCCTTTTGACCTTGTGACTATGACATGCCATAGCTCACATCCTTTTACAATACAAAAAGGATAAAGTACATAAAGTAGAAAGTTGAATACTCAAGACCTCAATGTACAGTTACCAAAAGCAAGACCCTTTTCACCAACTCATGTAAGTTGGTGACTTTACAGAGATGCAGCGGAAAAGGTGCTTTATGGAACAGTACATCAGATAAAGCATGTGTACTAAAAGTCTTCGGAAGAAATCTGTCTTCATAGGATGAGGCTTCGGAAGACTTTGTCTCTGAAGCTTCGGAAGACTTCATGTTTGGCTTCGGAAGATATTGGTCTTGGCTTCGGAAGATTTTACACTTAGAGTATTTTCTAATGCTTTGTGTAAAACTTCCGAAGCATTCTTCACTTCAGTACTTAGTGCATGTTGCTGAGACACTTAAGCTGTTTTGGGTTGCATCAGACTTCAGGAATCCTTACAAACTCCCCCTAGGCTGATGCTACCAAAACACTTAGAAGATCTTCAAATGTTGGTAGTCTTCAGTACAATCAGGACCATTCCTTTCTTCATGAGATGGTCAGGATCATCAAGACTTTCATAATATCTTCTCATCTCAAAGAGATCATGCAGAGGTAAGTTGATTATGTCTTGCCATGAGTAGACATTCTCAACACCTTGATCTCTTATAACAGTCCATCTCTCTGGATTGGTAGAGTATGTCCAGGATAAGATGGGTGTCTCACTAGTTAGAGGAGCCACTTGAATAGGAGTTGATTGGGCTGCCTCATCATGCACTTCCTCAGGTTGATCTGATTCAGCCTGAGGTGCAGAGGTAGATGACTTTGGCTTCTTCTTCTTTGTCTTTGGTTTAGAAGCCATCCTCTTCTTCCTCTTGGTTGTCTTTAACTGAGAAGACTGGTCTGCAGCACCATGTTGATCATCATTGTCTTTCTCAGTTGGGTGTTCCTCCCTCACAGGTTCAGAAGGAGAGGGAGTTTGACCCTGCCTAGGATCAGAAGATGAAGCTTGCTGGGGCTCAGCTGGAGGTGCTGTTTGAGGTGTCTCTGGTTGTTCAAACTTGACCTCCACTTCAGGTGGGACTTGACTTGGAAGAGAGTGCAAGTCAATAAGTTCTCCACTCTTAATCTTCTGCTTGATCACCCTAATATGCTCATCCATAGTGGATAGAGACATGGGGCCAAGTCTCCTTCCGGAGAATCCATACAGCTTCAAGAAGCTCACCATTCTTTGTCTGTCAGCAGACTTCTTTGCATTCTTTTGAATGGTGGCCCTTGACTTTGCAGCTTCTTCCCTTAGTTTCCTTTTGGTTGTCTTCTTTCCTTGACTAACTCAAGTTCAAGTTGCTTTAGATACTCGAACTCAATGAAGTCATAGGACAAAGGGAGAAGTGCATCTGCCTGATAGAAGCCTGTGGCACTCAGGTAGTTGATCATCTTGATCCTATCTTCCTCTTTATCTACCTGAGGTTCTTGTGGAGCCACATCTTCCTGTGCAGGACTTTCTTGAACTGGTGAGAGAGTAGGAGCATGCTTGTAAAGTCTTTTCTGTCTCTTCTCCTCTTTGAGTTGGAGAAGTATCATTGCATCCTCTTTCTCCTTCAACTCTCTTGACACTTCTCTGTCAGCCAGTTCATTTAGTTCTTCTAAGGGGAGGGAGATGATCTCATCAATGTCATAGTTCCTGGTCTGTAAGTAGGTAATCCTGACTGCCCTTAACTCATCATCCTGAGTATTTGGTCTGGGGGCAGCCCTGATTGCAGCTTGCATGAAGCTAGATGACCCAGTGGAACTTTCTCCCCTTAGTCTCCTTTTCCTCTCTCTCTCTTCCTCCTCAATTTCCTCAGGAGTCATTATCCTTTTCCCTTTGTCACCAACAGACCTTTGTGACTCAGGGTGGATTGAAGCTTGGCCTTCATTGCTTGGAGTAGCTTCCATGCTCTGGCCAGAGAGAGGCTGAGAAACACCTTCACCAGCAGGTGTCTCAGATGGAGTTTGGACCTCAGCAGCCGTTGTTGATGATGAGACAGGGGTCTCAGGTTCTGTCACTGGGCCTTCAGTCAAGGTTTCCCCTATGAAAACTAATCTTAGGGTCCACCTCAACATCCAGTTGACCGATGACATTGCCTGATTCCCTAAGTCTCCTTCTTAGAGAGAACTCTGCCATGATCCTGTCTTGGATTCTTTGAGCCAGCCTGTCAGCTTGTCTTGAATTGCTTGGATTGACAAGTGGCAGGTTGACTAAATCCAGTCTTTCATAGAAGCTCAGGCTTTGGAATTGAAAAACTTCTTGTTGGCCTTGAACTCTTTGAAGTATGAGGGCTCTTCTGTCATCATCATACCTCCACCTTATGATTTGATTGCTAGTTCCCAGTGGTGGAGATGAGACTGTTAGTCCAAGATACACACTTGAATCAAATAACATGAAGAATTATGGATCAAACAATGATAATCACAATAAAACCCCTTTTGATCTATATTGATTGCATATAATATTGTACAAAGTGGAAACCCCAATCAATTGGTCATTCAACCCCCATTAACACTAATGACAATTAACCTATTTATAGTCTAGACTAATATTCACTAATTGCACTTAACCCCCTAGACTTAGGCTAATTAATGAAAATTATATATAAAACATAAAAATGACTAAAAACAAGATAAAATATATTTTGTTCACACAAAATATATTTATTACAATAAAACTCCTAGTCATTTAAATCTTCAACGTCTCGTCTCGGTTCCTCGTCTCGAACGTGTCGGGTTTGACTTTTGTTGACTTTGACCATGACGTTGACTTTTGTTGACTTTCATCGTGTTGATAATATAGACTATCTTTTCCAGCTCCAACAATACTCCCCCTTAGTCTATCATTATCAACGTCTTCATACGAATTCAGCCCCGAGAAATCAACAGTAGAAAAAGCTTCAAATTAAAGCTTTTAAATTTGATGAGAAAAGTTATTCATCTCATATGCTCCCCCTATTTATATGCTCCCCTTTTTGAGTGCATCCTTTGTGAGTATATTGGAACAACTTTCCCAAATCTCTAATCTTGAGTGCTTCAGAAGATGTAGGAGGAGGATTCCTAGCTCGGTATCTTCTGCAAACTTGAGGAACAGGTTCTCTGATCAAGTACACTGCTCAACTGATGATCGGCTATCACTTACAGCAAAAATCTGAAACACATTCTCAAACACAATCTCGAAATTTCTAATTAGATCATTTCATTTTAACAAAATAAACTCGTGTTTATCTGTGTGTGAAAAACAAGCGAATCCGTGTTCGTTTGTACGCAATTTCTGTGAAATTCTTGAAAAATGATAAAATTGAAACAGCATAATATGGAAGACCTAAAAGAAGTTTTGAATTAAAAGTTTATTATATTTTTTTTATTTTTATTATATACATTTATTATAACACTTCTTTTTTTTTTTATCTATAATTTTTTTTTATAATCGAGAACTGAATCGATCATGAGATCACATCCTCAAGATATACTTTAGCACAAAGATGAATTTAATCATCGACAAGCAATGAGATCACACTGATAACTGAATCTAATCACAGTCTTTGAATGAATTTTGAAATTACCAAACAGGTCAATAACGATTGCTGATATGTTTGTCCACTTAAACTCATGCCCTATCTTTTTCAACAAGCAACAAATGATTCGTTAAGGTTCGATTAAATACTTTAGAATGCTAGGACCCCACAATCATTTGGCAAAAACCCTCACCCAACCTCAGGATTTCTTGAATTTTGTTACGATCTTTATAGAGCAAGGCGTGTGCATTAGTGTGCAAGTGATTATCAACAGAATATTGCATTCTGTGATGAATTAATCGTTTAGATGATTTGACACTATTTAGACCAAAATGGTGAGAGCTCCAGGTCTATACTCACGTATAACAAAGGAGATGACCATTTAATCATGTGTCGATGAGAGCTCCAGGTCAGTACTATCGTACAGCAGAGGAGATCATCACTCCAGGTCAGTACTTCCGTACAGCAGAGGAGATTAGCACAAACACAAGACACATAATTACACCAATCATGGCTCAAAGATATGACTTGTATGATTTGTATCATGGTGGGTGAAAGATCAATTCTCAATCCAATTTTTGTCGGGACTCAGTTTTTGTGCAGGCCAAAATGATTGCGTAAATCCAGACATCCTTAAGCATATTGTTTTAATTTAAATCATTATTCTGCTGTCTACTTTATTCTTCAGGCCGAGTCTACCAAGCATATCAATAAAGAATCTGTTTGTTTTTCTATTATTTTCAATTAAAAATAAGATGTAAATCAGATAACAGCATCAGTTACTATCATTTCTCATTTTTAAAACGCAAGTCATGCAAAAACAAGCATTTCAAGAAGATATACAATCATTTCTCAATCATCTCGAATCAAGTTCTCAGTACACTTTTCACTTTTATTTACTTATACTCTCCCCCTAAATTTTTATTTTTGCAAACTTTTCCTTTTTTTATTATTTTTTTTTAATTTTTTTAAATTTTTTATTTTTTATTTTTTTAATTTTTTATAAAACTGTACAAAAATAAAAATTTATCAAAGAAGGTCTTCCAAACTACACTGATATGATGATAAGAAATGAATTCTCAAGAAATATGCAGTGATTGTGAAGTGAGAACGGTGATTGTGCATATAAATATCCAGATTGTGGATAAAATACCATGACCTTAACCTGTTTGTTCCGCCTCAAATTTGAATCAAGAACAATCTCTGTCAGTAAACCGGATTACTAACAGTCCTCCTGAATTGTTCCTGCACTCATAAACAAATTAGTTTGAAAGGGGAACCCAGGCCATCGTAGTCCTGGAGGTTCCTTTTTTATCAATATAAGAAACCTGCTTCGGCACACAACCGTTTAAACAATCAGGGATTGTTGTATCCTTCTTTTTAATTTGCCAAATTTGTTTCGGTTCAATTAATTTGGATTTGAATGAATTAAATTTGGAAATCATTTTCTTTTTAAGACCGGAAGGAAAAGATTTTGGTTTTGAACCTTTGGTCATTGTTATCTTTGAATCATGTGAAACCGACTTCACATGAGAAGTTTTGGATGGAGGGTTTTTCATCCAACCATTCAAAGATGTGTGCTTTTTATCTTTTGATCCAGAGAAGCAACTCGTGTTGCCTTTACCGTCTGGAATATTCTTTGTGGACTTACATTCGGAGAAGCAATTCGTTTTGCCTTTACCATTCGAAGCAAGTCTTTGAGGACATTTCTTTACCACATGACCTTCTTTTCCACACTCAAAACAAGCCTTGAAAGGCTTTTGATTCTTTGTAGTTACGTGTTGTGTAGGTGCTGAGAAGGATTGTTTTGAGCTTGTAGCAGATTCTTGCTTGTTTTGGCATTTGCTATGCTGAACAGGGAATGAGATCTTCACTGATTGAGTGGGTTGTTTTGCAGTTGGAAAAGAGATCCGTATTGGTCTTGATTCAGCTTTTGGAAGCTTTTGTGACTTGACAATGTTAGGAGACATCTTGATTTGTGAGGAACCAACACGCACCTCTGAGATTGATTCATCATCTGAGCTTGTCCAGTCTCGTATACACAGATCTGCTTCCAATGGATCTTGATTGACAGGAATAGGATGTTTTGTTGTTGGAACTTGATAATTAGGTGATTTTGGATTTATCTCTTCTTTCACAACCCTGACAGGCTCAAACGTAGGAATTTCACCTGCTTTAAACTTATCAAAGAAGTTAGAAGAAATAGTAGATATAGATTTACAAACAACCGGGACTGAACAATCGTTAGCTTGACTGTCAGCATTCGATTTATTGTATCCCATACCAGTTGTAGAATCATAATCATCTCGCACCTCTTTAAGATTCACACCGCTCAAACCTGCATGCAAACAACTATTAGATTGTTCAAACAAATCATTTTTAGGATGAAGTTTGGGAATTGGGAATAACATAAAGTAGAAGGGGGTGGAACTGAATTAAATACAGTTTCACTATCAGATTTATATCCAATCCCATGTTTCACCCGCGCCCCTTGTTGTTTAGCAATAAGCTCATTCTTTTTCATGTGTGAAAGGGTCCATTTATCAAGCTTTGTTTGAAGCTTTGTTGTTTCAAATTGAGCTAAAACAGCCCTTTCTCTCAGAATATTAATTTCAACGTTACGCTCCAAAATGGTTCTTTTTAAAAGATCATTTTCAGCCAATGCTTCATTAAGTTTTCTTGAAAAAGCAATTTCATTTTTCTTTAATTCCTTATTGATTGTTTTTAATTCTTTTTCATTTTCCAATAACAATCTGTTTGCCTTATAAATCCCAAATAACCGGATTTTGCATGACGAGGAACACATATCCTGAACAGTCTCATAAGGAAGACCCATGATAGTTCGTTCTGCAGCTAAGCTCTTTTCACAGTTGCAAACCCTTGTGATTTCTTGTTTTTCATCATCTTTGACCTTCAGCATCTCTTCAACCTCAAATTCTTTCTTTCTTCTATCAGCTTTTCCAATCTTATCATCATCTGTTCTCACAGACTCCGGTTTAGTATCATTGTCGACTCTCAGAGCTTCATAGTTCTCTTCAACATTTTCTTTGGATTCAAAATTTAAATCCGAATCAGTTCTCAATAACTTCAACTTTTCAATCATCTCTGTTTTGTAATCAAGTATGCTTGTTACAGAAGAGACAAGATCAGTATTAAGCGTGTTAGTTTGATATGGGAACACGGCTTGTTGAAATTCGTTTCTTTGGATATCTAGCTCGAGAGATTTTAGTCTGTTGATCATATCCATAAGTTTTGTGTCGACATAACTTCTTTCTTGCTTCAGCATTTTAACTTGATGATTCCATTCAGATGGAAGAGACTCGAGAAGCTTTTGAATTTGTTCATGATTACTGAGATCAGGCACATGCTTCTTTAGATTATTTGCTACTTTTAAAAATCGATCAATTAAATCTGACAATTTTTCTTTCTTTGTACCTGCAAAAGAATCAAACTGGCTTTGTGCCATTGTGAGATTATCTGATTTAAAGTCTTCTGAAGATGACATGATTGTAAAAATTTTGAACAATTAAACGCCCCAAAAATATTTTTCCCAAAAATTGTAAAATAATTCTCCCCCGGGAAAAATATTTTTTTTAAAAAAAATGTCACGCTAGAAAATCTTAGCAACTGGGGTCAAGCTGCCAGGTCAGCTTGTTTTATTTTTTTTTTTATAAATCTTGCAAAATCGGTAAAAATTTCTTTATCGCGTTTGTTTTTTTTATAAATGAATTCTTTCTTTGATTATTAATGAGCCCAACTTTGTTAATTTTTATGTTTAATGAGCCCACACAACGATTTGTTTTAAAAAATATATCCAACCCAATTACCAAATAATTGCTAGCCCAATTATAATCTTTTAACTAGCCCAAATTGTTAGCCCACTTTTAATCTTGAAATTAGCCCAATCTGATGAGAAAACACTTTTAGGTCCATTAAACCAATCTCAAACCCTAACCCTAAAATACTAACACAACACAAATCACTTCAAACATAACACATGAGACCAAGGGAACGAGATCTGTTTAGCGCATTTCCGGCGACTGTTGCATTTCCGGCGACTAATCTCCTAGGGTTCCGGCGACTGCCGCATTTCCGGCGAGTCTCCGGTAGGCAAATGGCAGCGAGTGAAAGGTAGCTACAGTGAGATCTTGGTGAGCAGATCACGGTGGTGGTGATGGTGTGCCCCAAAAGCTACTTGCGAGTTCTCAATCGCAAGGCGATTCCAGCGTGTAGGTCATTACTCTCCGCCACTGGCTGCCAATTCAATCGTCTTCGATTTCATCTCAGTGATTCATCGGCTTCAGATTTGAATTTTAGAAGAAGAATGGTGAGAGGATTATTGAACAAGCTCGCGACCAAATCGATCAAGGTCGCCGGAAACTGGCAGCAGCAGCAGCTCCGCCGCCTCAACATCCATGAGTATCAGGGAGCTGAATTGATGAGCAAATATGGAATTAATGTTCCGAAAGGTGTTGCTGTTTCTTCTGTTGAGAAAGTCAGAAAAGCCATAGAGACGACATTTCCCAATGAAAAGGAGTTGATTGTTTCTTGTAGTCCCTTACATTCGTTAGTCTTTTGGTTTATACATGATGGTCTAAAATGGTTTTTGTGTGTTTTTTTTTTATAATTTCGCTGATATTATTATTATTTTTTTTTAAATTCGCAGATTAAATTTTGCTGGAAATCTATAGTTTCGCCGGAATTTTTTTCAGTATCGCCGGAATTTTTTTTTCAGTTTCGCCGGAATTACAGTTTCGCCGGAATTTCGCCGGAGTTTCGCCGGACGAAACTGTAATTTCGCCGGAAACTTTGAACTTTCGTTCAGAATGGTGTTAAATTCGCAGCTTGAAGATTTGAAGATCCTCAAGAACACCAAGAACACACACACTAGTGTGTGTGAGAGAAACGTCTTCAGATCTGAAATTTTCTTTCAATTTCTTGTATAAAACATGTTGTAGATTAGGAATTTCAGTTGTATATCTTCAAATTTGTAGTAAATTGTTGTAGATCTGTTGAATTGATTGTGATTGGGATGAAATTAGAATTTTCAGATCTACTTTCTCTCTCTAGAAACCCAGTTTCTCTCTCTAAAAATTGATGAACATCTTCAAAATCAGCAACAATTCTTCAATGCATATGATCCAATAAGGCTCTGATACCATATTGTTAGTCCAAGATACACACTTGAATCAAATAACATGAAGAATTATGGATCAAACAATGATAATCACAATAAAACCCCTTTTGATCTATATTGATTGCATATAATATTGTACAAAGTGGAAACCCCAATCAATTGGTCATTCAACCCCCATTAACACTAATGACAATTAACCTATTTATAGTCTAGACTAATATTCACTAATTGCACTTAACCCCCTAGACTTAGGCTAATTAATGAAAATTATATATAAAACATAAAAATGACTAAAAACAAGATAAAATATATTTTGTTCACACAAAATATTTATTACAAAAAAACTCCTAGTCATTTAAATCTTCAACGTCTCGTCTCGGTTCCTCGTCTCGAACGTGTCGGGTTTGACTTTTGTTGACTTGACCATGAAGTTGACTTTGTTGACTTTCATCGTTGATAATATGACTATCTTTTCCAGCTCCAAGATGAGACAGCCCTTGGTATGCCTTCCTCAAAGAGACTCCTGATGAGAGAGTCTATAGAGTCCACATTAATGTGAACTTGAGGAAGTTGCTGAGAATGCACAACAGCAAGTGAGGATGGTGAGTCCTCTATGTCCATTCTCTCTGAAGAACTCCCAGGTTCTGTGGTTGTAACAACTTTCTCCCCCTTTTTGGTAGCATCACCCACTTGCATAGGTGAGCTGGAGGATAAGTCAATCACTTCCACAGGTTCTTGTGTTCCTGGTTGAGCTCTCCTTAAAGGTCTCCCAGCTAGTTTTTCCTGCAGATATGAAATCTGGAGTTGCTGATCATTGACCCTGTTTTGTAAGGTAGTCACTTGAGATTCCAAGTGACTAACCTTAGAGACTAAATAGGTGCATGTTTTTGACAGTTTTTGCACCTTTAGTCTCAAATTCCCCTCATCTTCATCAGAAGATTCATTGGGGGATGAGATGATTGGACCAAAGTCCTCTCTCTCACCACCAGCTTGAGTTTCTTGGCTGCTGGTTTTCCTCTGCTCACTGGCAGCCTCAGTTGAGATGCCAATGGGCTGAGTTGCCATGGTTGAGGTCTTAATGATGTAATCACTTTCAAAAGTGAGAGCCTCTTCCATATGGACATCCTGAACAGGTTCAGAAGTGTCCACCTCAGTAACAGGTGACTGATGGGGGATAGACTGAGGAGAGTCAGAGGTACTCATCTCTCTTTGAGTAGGGGAGGAGAAGAGAGACTCATGGTACTCACTGAATCCTAAGTCTTCATCAGTGTAAAAGGATAGGTTGGGAATTGGTTGGTTGAGATCCAAAGGCTGGGGATGGTAGCTGTCCCCTGAAGGTTGTCCACTTGAGTGTTGAGACTCAGAGTGAAGGCTTAAGGTTGTTGGGCTATTGAGCTCATCAGGGTGAGCTTGAGGAACCTCAGCCCTGATAGGTGAAACAATGGGAGTGGTTTGCTCCTCAGGAGAAGTGGGAGCTCTAGTGTCCACTTCTTCCTGTAAGGTTGAGTATTTGGGGGCCTGCACAGACTCAATAGTCTGAGCAGGGGTTCGTTTGGATTTTCTTTGGTAGGTGAGGGTGATTTCTGGTCTTTTTAATGGTAGGGACAAAAGAGGTGTGGGTTCAACACTAGCTTGTGTTGCTAGGTTGTCACCTTGAGCAATGAGCTCTAACATTTTTGGGACTAGGGCTGTTTCTACCCCAGAGAAGCCTACAGTTGGCTTCTTCATTATTTTAAAGATGCCGGGCTTCATCTGTCCCAATTTAAGAATATTACCTGTTTCCCTCAACTGTGAGCCCAGTTCACAGTTGAGAATGTGTTGAACATATCTAGGAAACATGTAATACTCTAAGGAGTCTAAGTTTGCAAGTAAATTAGTATAAACAAATTGTGAATACCTGAACTTGACCCCTTGAACCATTCCATGAACTATGAAGGAGAGATCCTCAGGAATCTGGTCCCATCCACCATGCTTGTTTGACAAGCTGTGGATAACCACATGGAGCAGGAATTTCCATTGGGATGAGACCTTCCCTTTCCTAAAGGTCTTTACAGAGAAATCTCCCTCATAGCCCATCTGCTCAAAAGAATGATTAACAGCTTCTTTTGGGAAGGACACCTCACCTTCTTCATCATCCAGCTGTAGATGTTGGTTAATGATGGCCGGAGTGATGAAGACTGTCCTCCCTTGCACTGTGGCAGACAGTGCCTTCTCCCCATCCATAATGACCTCTTGGCAGGTCTTCCAGAATTCAAGCAACTGATCCTCATATAGAGGAGGATCAATGGTCAGGGAGGTGAAGTAGTTTGACAGAGTCAAGAATTGGCAAATCTCTGAGAAACTTGCATCTTTCTCAGAGCTTAACAGAGCAACTTGATTATGTTGCCTGTGTAGTTGCATGGAGAAATCAGGGTTGTTTCTGCGGTTAAGGTTGGCCATTTTAGAAGCTTAAGGGTGAAGAAAGGTAGAAAGCAAAGGCGGTTTAGAGAATTAGGTTAGAGAAACAGTAGAATTGAGGAAGATAGTGGGAAAGAGGGGGAACCGTTGGGTATTTATATGAAAAGGGATTTGAACCAAAGTTAATGAAAGAGGATAAACTTTGAAATCCGAAAGTCGGTCCCACCTCTGAAAAGTAGTTTACTTTTGCTCAAAAAGTAGTTTTCTTGGAATTCGAAAAGCTTCCGAAGTTTATTTGTCTTCGGAAGTTTTGATTTAAAAAGCTTCCGAAGCTAAAATGGCTTCGGAAGATTTTCCTGAGAGTCTTGATAATTTATGCTTCGGAAGAGAAATAAACCCTTGAATGCTTTGTATGAAAATAAACAAAGCTTCCGAAGGTTAATTTTGCTTCGGAAGGAAAAGGTTCTTGAAAATAGATAAGTGTCTGAGATAAGAATTTTAAGCTTCGGAAGATGAACTTTACTTCTTCCGAAGGTAAAATCTCTTAGACAGTTATTTATTTTAAAGACATGTTTTTCTTCCGAAGATAAAATTTATCTTCCGAAGTATCAGAAATTTTCAAGAATCTAAGGAAAGTCTTCAAAAAGAATTTTACATCCAAAGAAAACATGAGCTTATGAAAGTGATGAACTAGACAACTTAGGACACACATATTTTAAGAAGAAATAATTAGAATTAGTTTTAATAAAAAGTCTACTCAAAGTTAATCATCCCAATAGCTGATATCAGATACTTAAATCTCTGTTCATCAAAAGCTTTGGTGAACAGATCAGCATATTGTTCATCTGTATGAACTTTGACTAGTTTAATTAATCCTTTTTCATAGTTATCTCTTATTAAATGATACCTGATGTTGATGTGTTTGGTCCTTGAGTGCTGCACAGGGTTCTCAGTGATAGAGATAGCACTATTGTTGTCTATGTGGATAGGAGTCTCTTTGAAGTTAAATCCATAGTCCAGCATCTGATTTTGAATCCAAAGCACTTGAGCACAGCAGCTTGCAGCAGCAATGTATTCAGCCTCAGCAGTTGATGCAGACACACAGGATTGTTTCTTGCATTGCCATGAGACCACCCTTCCACCAAGGAATTGACATCCCCCAGATGTAGACTTTGCAGTCATATTGCAACCACCATAATCACTATCTGTATAGGCATACAGATTGAAATTTGGATTCTTTGGATACCATAGACCAAGTGTTGAAGCACCTTTGAGGTATCTTAAAATCCTTTTCACAGTGATTAAGTGAGACATCTTAGGGTTGGCTTGATATCTTGCACAAATACATGTAGCAAACATGATATCAGGCCTGCTAGCTGTAAGATACATAAGAGACCCAATCATAGCCCTGTATAAGTGCTCATCTACACACTCCCCCTCAAGATCTGGACCAAGGGAGTGGTTTCTGGCTATGGGTGTCTTAGCAATCTTACAATCAGTCATATTGAACCTCTTGAGTATGTCTTGAACATACTTTGACTGACTTATGAAGATGCCATCTTCAACCTGCTTCACTTGAATTCCCAGAAAGAAGTTGAGTTCTCCCATTGAACTCATCTCAAATCTGTCTTTCATCAGCTTCTCAAAGTCTTTGCAGAGCTTTGGATTAGTTGAACCAAAGATGATGTCATCAACATATACTTGAACCAGCAATAAGTCATTTCCCTGTCCTTTGATGAAGAGGTTCCATCTATAGTACCTCTTCTGTATCCATGCTTGCAGAGATACTTAGATAGTGTCTCATACCACTTCCTGGGTGCCTGATGCAGCCCATAAAGAGCTTTGTCAAGCTTGCAGACATAATCAGGATGATCAGGGTCTACAAAACCAGGTGGCTGTTTGACATAAACCTCCTCATCAATCACTCCATATAAGAAAGCACACTTTACATCAAGTTGGTAGACCTTGAAGTTCTTGGATGCAGCAAATGCCAGGAATATCCTAACAGCTTCTAGTCTTGCTACAGGAGCAAAGACATCAGTGTAGTCAATCCCTTCTTCTTGTGTGTATCCTTGAACAACTAGTCTTGCCTTGTTCTTGATGATGATTCCCCTATCATCCTTCTTGTTTCTAAAAACCCATTTGGTTCCAATGGTAGTCTTCCCATGAGGAAGAGGACAAAGGTTCCAAACTTTCTGCCTTTTGAATTGAAGCAGCTCTTGTTGCATAGCTTCAACCCAACTTCCATCCTTTAGAGCTTCATCAACTTTCTTGGGCTCTATCTGAGATAAGAAACAAGAGTGAAGACAAACATTTGCTTCATGGGTTTGTCCTCTTGTTCTTACCCCTGTGACAACATCTCCAATGATGTTTGTGGTGGGGTGAGACTTGTGGATCCTTAGCTGAGGGATCACAGCAAGTTGCTGGGAAAGATCTAAATTTGAGAAATTTAAATCTGGTCTGAAGATTCACCCTCCACATTATCACACTTATCAAGATTAACTTGATCCAATGAGTGTGAGACATCATTGATGTTGTCATCTATGGTGTGGTTATTAGCATCAAGGAATTCCTGATCACTATCACCATCACCATTGTTGTCTTCTACAAGTGAGGTATCTTTATCTGGTTGAGAGGCCTCTGAGCTGGAATTTGAAGGCATGCCAGATGTATCAGCTGAATTTGTCATTGTTGTGCTGATAGAAACCTCATTTGCTGAAGTAGTTCCAACTGGAGCTGAAGATGTATGAGTTGAAGGTCTTCCTAGCTCAAATCTTGGATCAGGATCACCTGTATTTAGATTTTCTGCAGATCCTGAAACATGCTCACAAGATTTGTTAAAACAGTTGGTAACTAAATCAAGATCAAACAGCCAATCCGGACCAGAACCAGCCACACAGGGAGTGTGCTCATTGAAAGTCACATTGGCTGACTCCTCAACAATTCTAGTTCTGAGATTGTATACTCTATAAGCTTTAGCTTGAGAAGAGTATCCAATGAAATGTCCATCATCTGATTTCTCAGCAAACTTGGCAATTTGATCTTTGGTATTCAAGATGGTGCAGGGACATCCAAATGACCTGAGAAAACCAATGAAAGGTTTCCTCTTGTGCCAAAGTTCATAAGGAGTCTTACCATGTGTCTTAACTACTAAAACTCTGTTTTGCACATAGCAAGCAGTATTGACTGCCTCTGCCCAGAAGGTGATAGGCAGTTTAGAGTCAGACAACATAGTTCTTGCAGCTTCAATAAGTGTCCTGTTTCTCCTTTCAGCAACTCCATTTTGCTGAGGAGTCCTGGGAGCACTATATTGTCTTGTAATACCTTTTTCATCACAAAATGCATCAAGGATTTGGTTCTTGAATTCAGTTCCTTGATCACATCTTATGGTTTTGACCTTGTGATCACATTGATTCTCAACTTTTAAGATGAAATTCTTCAGAATCTCAGGGGTTTCATCCTTAGTTCTAAGGAAGAAGACCCAAGTGAATCTTGTAAAATCATCTGTGATCACCAGACAGTAAGAGGTCCTTCCTAAACTCATTACACTGGTGGGGCCAAAGAGATCCATATGTAACAAGTGTAGGGGAGTAGTGATGGAGTTCTTTTCCTTAGGCTTGTGAGATACCTTGTGTTGCTTCCCTTTCAGGCATGCACACAATGATCATCACTAGTAAACTCTTTCTTTGGCATTCCAGTTACCAGATCATGTTTAATTAATTTATTCATGTTCTTAAAGTTTACATGGCACATTCTTTTATGCCATAGGAAAGACTCATCACTATTTGCTTTAGATAGAAAGCATGAAACTTCTCCTGAGGGAGATGTTTCTTGCAAATCCATCTTGTACATGTTCCCTTTCCTGGGGGCTCTGAGCAGGATATGCTCATGAGGAATGACCACACCAGGTTTGAGAACAATGCACTCATGCTCAGTAAAGAGCATGTTATGACTCTGATCACAAAATTGGGATACACTCAGAAGATTGTACCCAAGCTCCTTAACAAAGTTTACCTTCTCAATGCTGAGCTTACCATTTGTGACCTTGCCCCTTCCAGAAATGTAACCACCTTCATCTCCTCCAAAAGCAACTGGTCCTCCATCAATTCTCTCAAAATTATGGAGTAGAGACCTATTGCCTGTCATGTGCCTGGAACAGCCACTGTCAATTATCCAGACATTCCTGTTGGTCTTGAGCTGTTCCTGCACAGAGAAGATGATTAGTTACATTTGGAAACCCAAGCCTTACTTGTCTTGGGCTCATTAACAGTAATAGAAGGTAATGCAACAGTAATAGATCCTATGGTTGTACTATGGGGATCTTCAGCTGTTGTTGATGGAGAAACCTCAGTCATTTGGTCTTTCTTAGACTTCCACACCACCTTTGGAGTCTTGGACTTGACCTTCAAAACCTTAGAAGCTTTTAGAACTTCACAAGTTTTGATGACTGATCCTTCGGAAGAATCTACAGTCACTGCAGCAGACTTTAGTGCTTCGGAAGAACTCCTTTCTTCCGAGACCAACTTTGCTTCCGAAGGTAATTTTCCACTTACCTCCTTCTTTGATTTGGAGCTTCCGAAGGAAACAGACTTTCCTTCCGAAGCTTGAGACTTCTTGAGACTCTTTGAAGTCTTTGTTTTAGTCATGTGGACAGTACTTTTAGGATTGTATGGGCAATCCTTAGCAATGTGAGAAGTACTTTCACACATAACACATAACATTTCTTCTTCAAAGAAGTCTCCCTTTGAGAGCAAGACTGGCTTTGGTCACATCCCTCTCCATCTTCATCTTGGTAGATGCTGAGACAGTTCCTTTGGGGCTGTGAACTGTTCTTGGAGTTTGATGGTCCAGGCTGTGCAGCAGTGGTACACAGCAGCTCAGTCTTCTTCTTGGCACTGAGATGATTTGAACAAGAACCATGACTCTTAGCTGAGGAGTCTTGGTTGATGTCTTCAGTCCTTACTACTTTGAAACCTGCAGAGATAAAAACTTGTTTCTGCTTAGCATCAAAAGTAGCCTTGATTTCTTGAGCCTTCTTTGCTTTTCTTTTGCTCTTTCTGATCAAGTTCTTTCTTTTGGACTTGGTCATCACAGTTGATTTCTTCTCCTCAGAAGGATAGTGGCCCTTGGAAGAATCCTCTTCTTCACTCTTCTCAGAGGAATTCTTCACTATCACTTCTTCATCATCCTCACTTACAGGATCTATGAGAGGAAGCTCATCTTCACAAGTTCCACACCTAGGAGATCTTACAGACAAGATTGTGTGTGGAGGAGCTATCTCATTTGATCCTAGTCCCTGTCTATTTTGATAACAAACTTTGTTGTGCAGGGATGAGGATATCATGTTCTTGAAGGTCTCTTCTTCAAGAACACTCTTCTCTGCCTTGGCTTTGCTGATCACAAGCTCAGCCTGGCACTCAGTTAACTTAGTGATGAGATCTTGGATCTGAGTTCTGAAATCTGTATGTTCATGTTTTAGTACTCTGAAATGGTTTTCTCCAAGTCTCTATCTTTAACTTGTAATCATTTTCAGACTTTCTAAAATCAGATTTTAATATGTTTAATGACTCAAGATCAGATCTCATCTCTAGGTTATAGGACCTGTATCTATTTACTTTAGCAATGCATTCAGGGGAGCAAAGATGTTCCAATACCTTGGCTTCATCATGGTCAGCCATCAGTGCTTGGTTTGGAGAAGCATCCTCCACCTGAAAACTCCAGTCAAAGCCTCCTTCTTCAACAGCAACAGCAGCATGTTGCTTTGTCTTCTCAGCCTGAGGAGCTTTGTCAGTAAAGTTTGGTCTGGGTTGTGTTTGGCCCCCATTTGTTTAGGTGCCTTACACTCCCTGGCAAAGTGACCATAAGGTTACAGTTGTAACACTTAACTTTGCTTTTATCCAGCCCAAACTTACTGACTGGTAGCATTGCTTGGAAATCTTCTTCGTTCCTCTTGTAGAACTTCTTGGCTCGTGTCCTCTTGTAGAACTTCTTGGCTCTGTGAGTGAGAAGAGCCATCTGCTGAACTATCTCCATGTATTCCAGGTCATCTGGATGGATACAGTCCAGGTCTTCAAGAGTGAAGAGATAATTCCCACAGCTTTCATCTGCAGACACAAAGGCTTGAGAAGAACTTGTCTCTTGGAATGGGCTTCCTTGAGTAAAGTTCTCCCTTGGGTGTCTCCGGGAAGGTGATGAAAGGACCCTTTTGTGAGTTGTCAGGGTAGCATAAGAGATGATGCTGAGGTTCTATGCTGTCCCTTTCAACCACATGAAGGGCTGAACCCATTTGATTGTTGGAGTTGCCAGATGAACCTTGCATGTTCATCTCCATCTGGTATCCACTGAGAATCCCATACAACTCTGTAAGAGTAAGAGTCTTAAGATTCTCAGTCCTCTTGATCACCACACAATAGTGTGTCCATTGCCTAGGAAGTGAGGACATGAACTTCCTTACAATGTCCCTGTTCTCAAGAGGAACTCCTCCATCCACTAGGGTATCCACAATCTCAACATACCTGAACTATTGTTGAGTCATGGTCTCACCTGCTTTGAAGGTGAATTTTCAAACTGCTGCTTCAGAAGATCTTCTTGTTCTCCTTGGCTTCAGAGGAGCCTTCATACATCAGCTTCAGTGCATCCCACAGCTGTTTGGCTGTCTTGCACTTCTTGAAGCCTCTGTATACAGAGTTTGGGAGAGCAGTCTGAAGAGCAGTCATGGCCTTCCTGTCAATCTCTACTCTTTTTCTATCTTCATCTGAGTAGTTGGCCACATCTTTAGGAATCATACCAGCACCAGTAGCAGAGGGGGTGCTGGGTATGAAAGGTCCATTCTCAACAGATTCCCACATTCTTGAATCAAGAGACCTGATGAAGCCTTCCGATCATTGGGGATTTGTTCATGGTTCCAGTCTCCATATCAGTCTTAGAGATGGCAGCCATTTGAAGAGTTTAGCTTTTGTGTGTGTGAGGGATCTTAAGATGGTTAGATCTTATATCAAGAGCCTGGAAAGCTCTGATACCAATTGCAGGACCGTTTAAGGGCTTAATCACATTACAACACAACAACACAATGAGGAGAATAACTAAGCTCTAATCAAACAGTGAACTGGGTAACCAAAGTGATCAAAAACACAAGTAAAGCAAGAGACAGAACAAGAGAGTATGGGTTTCAAGGAGGCAGTATATTGCTTTCTCAAGTTCTTTTACAAGTGTTACAAAGCATGAAGAAAAGATACAAGAACTTGAAATACTTATACTACAACCTACAGCCGGCCATACTTTGAAGGCCAGCTGGATACAATTGACTAGACACTAACAAAATCAATTGTAGGATCAAAAGGTCTTACCAACACTATATTACCATACGACAGGTACACTGCTTTTGTGTGTGTGGTTTTAGTATTAGTAATAACCATTTAAAACTTAATATGTGCAAAGAATCTATATCAAAATATATATACTATCCGCACCCATCAAGTTTTTGGAGCCGTTGCTGGGGACACATGTTAGTTTGAAAGATGATCCAAATTTTTGACTATTTTGTTTTATTTAAAAAAAGAAAAAAATTTAAAAAAATATTTTTTTTAAAAAAAAGAAAATAAAAAAAAATGAAAGAAGTTATCTCCACAAAATGCTATCAAGGTTGAAAAGAATGAGGGACTAAGCTTCAAAGTCAATGGTAATCGGTTACACTTAGAGTATTTTCTAATGCTGTGGTAAAACTTCAGAAGCATTCTTCACTTCAGTACTTAGTGCAATGTTGCTGAGAACACGTAAGCTGTTTTGGGTTGCATCAGACTTCAGGACTCCTTACAGTTATTTTTCCAGTCTGTATTTTTATTTTGGTTTTGTGTGCTTAGGACTTTACTTTTATGTTTTAAATAATTTGGTGATGTTTTAGATTAATCCCGATGATTCTTTTGAGCTTATTCAAGACGGTTGTGGAAAAACGATCGCATGCATTTGATTCATCATTTTAGGGGAGTTTTCGTTTGCCTTTCTCTACTTAATATTTATTGTGAATCACATTGAGGACAATGTGAAAGTTTAAGTGTGGGAAAGGGTAAATACATGCTTAATTCTTTGCTTATAAATAGGTCCAAGTTGTAATTAAATCTTTTGCAAAAAGTCACTCTAGTGTGTGGCAACAACACCGGAAACATGAAACAAAATATAAATATATGTTTTCGAGAAATAAATAAGCAAACAAAGCAAACCCAAATAATCTTAAAAAATGTTTTTGTGATATCTTGAAAAGCAAAAAGAGTTGGTGAAAAATATCAAACATGTAAAATGCAACACTTATACCCAATTCCATCCTATGTGTGAGCTTATTTTTGAGCCTTAAACAAGCTTTGCATTTATGCATTTTTGCTATCACTATGGATATATTGAGGGTGTCTTATGTTGCCTGTGAATCAGAACTTGTTTTGGGTATGCATTTCAAAACCTTATAAGTGTTTCTTGCATAAAAAGGATTTAGGCAATTAGGAAAACCCAACATTCGAGCCTCTACCATTTTCAAATATCCTTACCCAAACATTATCCCTAGTTAGCCCCGTTGAGCTTAAACGTTTTCATTTTTTATCACCCAAATCACTAAGCCACTTAACCAAAAAGCCTTCAACAATACCCATTTTCGTTAAAGACATGTTTTGGCTTATTTCAAAAAAAAAACAAAAAAAAAAAAAAAGAAAGAAAGAAGAAAAAAAAAAGAAGGTAGAAGAAAACTAGTTCCATTATTTTATGGTATTTCAAGATATGTGTTCGATAAAGAAAAAAATGATATGAAAGATTCCTAACTTGTGGGGAACTAGTTTCATGAAGGAAAATGCAACAAAAACCAAACCGAATCCAAGAGTTCGACATCCAAATCCGTTGGATGCTTTTAGGCTCAAAGCCGAACGACCCTTTAAAAGAAAGGATAGCTACGTATATCATAGGGTTAAGGAGGAGGTGCAGTTTTTGAAAATGCAATACGGTCTTGACGATCTGACCATAAACGAGTCCTCAAGTTAGCGTATCCCTTCTAGCTTGAGTATTGTGTAAGGAACCATTTTATTGGTTCCCCTTTAGTTTGTGAAATAAGCCCAGACCGCTGTTTTTAGCATTTAGCCACTTTTATCCAAATAATCCATACCCTGAACCCGAGCCAAATTACAACCCATCAAAGACCTAATGATTTATGCAAATAATTGCCTAACATAGGTGGAGATTTGATCCCTTATCAAGCATATGATTTCACACGTATTCATACTAGGCAATTGAGCGTATTATTCATACTTCATCTTATGTATGATTCCATATATATAGTTGAGTGTGAGTGCACCTTGTGAGAAGTGTGAATTTTTACATGTTAAAAATATTTAGAAACCATTCTATTGCTTGAAAGGATATCATTCCACATGTGCTTAACTTTTTATGTTTGGGTAAACCAAGTTTGCTTGTATAGTTCTCGAAAGACATGTTTATATCTTGATTTATTTGGTTTTTGGTGGTGTTGCTATTTTGAGTGTTTTTGCTTGAGGACAAGCAAAGTTTAAGTGTGGGGATATTTGATGTGATCCAAATTATACATATAAAACACATCAATTACACATCAGTTATTCCAGAAACTCTTACTGAAAATGATGATTTGATACTTAAATCGTTCATATTGTGTTTCAGGCTTGGAAAAGACCATGCTGAACAAAAGGAGCTTAAATAAGAAGAAAATGAAGAAAATCAAGTTTTGGAATTCAAGCATGGGGCCGTGCTTCATAAGGCATGCCCCCATGCCCAGCCTGAAACACACCCCCGTGCTTAAATCAACACACCCCCGTGTTTGTTGGTCCGACACGATAAAAAGTACTGTTCCCCGACCCGAGGCACGGGGGCGTGCCCCAGGAGGCACGGGGCCGTGCCCCACCACAAACACGGGGCCGTGCCCCATTGAACACGGGGCCGTGCCCGACAACCTCTGAGCGTACGAGCCGACCAACTTTTACGTACATTTTACTTGCACGGGGCCGTGTTAAACACTCCAGAAAGCCTATAAATAGGACTTCATTTGCAACTTTGAGAGAAGCTTTTTGGGAGGTGAAGTGCTGGTGTTCCCTCTCGGGAACCCAGCCTTTGGAGGTCCTTAGAAGGTTTTGAAGGTTCATTCAACACTTAGAAGAAGCTTGGGATCGTTTAACATCATCCATAATGGATCACCGGTTTGATTGTTCTAATTTACCGATGATTTCATTACTATCTTTTATCTTTGTTGTTATGTTCAAGCTCCTTGTGAGCTAAACTTCATATGTTATTCTAATTTAATGAAACTTATGTAATTTGTGATGAACTAATGGTGTGATAAATATTATGTTAATGTTATGGTGGTCTTGGGAAAACTATTGATGGGTAGCATCTACATTTGAACGGGAAGTGAAAAATTTATGGTTTGTGATTGTGATTGTCATACAAGGTTGAAAACCGTATGGTTAACTTTCATTCACGAAACCGGTCTTCATAGTAAATCCATGGCTAATGAACTAGAAATGGTTATTAGAAATCATATCACTTTAACTTTCTGATCATTTGCGGGTTCCCTTTTATTAGTTCGGAAACTTCAGTAATTGTTACGGTTTTCTAAAATTAATGGTATGTTATGAAGGAACCCGATCAACTCTCTTTTTAAGATTAAGTTATGTTTTCAGAAATCGTATGTCAAATAGGTCACAAAAGATTTACCTACATTACTAGGGCTTTGATCTGAGCAGTAAACTCAGCCTGACAGGATCAAGTCACTACGGCAACAGGATAGACGAGAAATCACGCCAGCTCATCTTTATAAACATTAACACAATTACATTAATCCATATCTTTAAATCACACCATCAATTCATCACAGTTATATAAGTGTAATCTAAATTAGGATAACAACCTTACTTCACTAAAAGAATCACCAAAAGTCTCAACCTATCTTTATTTATCTTTATCTATCTTTATTTATTGTTATCATGTTTAACTTATCATTTTCTAAAACATAAAACTAATAGTCAATTATGAGGGTTGTTGAGTAGGCTTAGTGTGTCCACAGATTGATACTCGGTTCTTACCAACACTATATTACCATACGACAGGTACACTGCCTTTTGTGTGTGTGGTTTAGTATTAGTAATAACCATTTAAAACTTAATATGTGCAAAGAATCTATATCAAAATATATATACTATCCGCACCCATCAATGTCTAAAGGCATTGAGCCTGTGATAGGGCTGTCCCTTTTTGGCTGCTTAGGGGAGTATAGAGACTTTCCCTGAGGGCTTTCAGCTTGGGTTTCGGGCTCATGGGTCTGAGACTGAGGAGACTCAAGACCCATATTGAGGTCAATTGTGAAGGATGGTTGGACCTCAGGTTGAGTGGGAGCCCTTTGTTCCACTCTAGCCTTTTTGGGTAGAACATGAGGAGCTTGTTCAATCAGAGAAGATTGAACAAGGGTTCGTTTGGGACGTCTCTGATAAGTAAAGGTAATGGGTGGAGAAGGTAGATTTGGCAAAGTGAGGGTAGTTGCTGGTGTGGGTTCATCACCTATGGGGTTAACAGGGATGTCACCAGGAGCCATTGGCTCAATCATACCTGGAAGAAGTGTAGTATCTCTTTCGGTGAAATTGGTGGACACTCTCTTCAAAGTCTTGAAGATGGTGCCTCATTTGAGGAGCAGTCAGAGCAGCTGCGCAGACAAGCTTGCTCTGGTCTAGCTCACAATTGATTATGTGCTGGATAAACCTGGGATACATGAAGAATGTGTCCCTTTGAAGATTTCCCATGAGGTTAGTCAGCACAAATCTTGAGTAGTTGAAGCGGAGGCTTTTCACCAACCCATGAACTAGGCACCCAAGTTCATATGGGATTTGATCCCATCCCCCAGATTTATTGGAAAAGCAGTGAAGAACCACATGCAGCAGGAACTTCCAATTGTAAGAGAAGTTAAATTTGTAGACAGTTGACCTGCTAACATCTCCACCATATCCCATTTGGATATAAGAATTGTCCAAATCTGCTTTGGGGAATTCCGTTGGAGCGCCCTCATCATGAAGCTCTAGATGCTCCCTGATGATCTGTTCAGAAATGACCAACTCCTGGCCACAGATGCTCGATCGAATGACACAAACCCCATTTAGGGTTTCAATATGACCATTTGCCCAAAATTCAGACATATGGTTTGAGTAAATTGTGGGATTTACAGTCTGAGCGGTGTAGTAGGAAGATTGGGTTAGAAAGGAGATGATGTATGAGAAGTCAACATCCCTTGAAGAGTCAAGGAGTGCGACTTGGTTGTGCTGAGGGTTAAGTGCCATTGAAGAAAGTTACAGGAAGATAGTTCGGAATAGGGTAAATTGAAGATGAAGAAAGCTTTTAGGGCGGTAATTTTGGTAAAAAGGATGTAAGTGATTAGCCGGAGGTATTTAAATGGGTGGAATGGCGGTTTAAAGGGGGGTTTGGATAAGACGATGTGAGGTTTAAGTGGATGATGTGACATGGGTGGTAAGGTTAGTCCTTTTCTATAATCCGACATCATTAACAAAATCTTTACTTTTTACAGAGTGGGGCCCAAAAGATTTCCGTTACACAGTAAAATCTTTCTTCCGAGTATAAAGCATTTCCGAAGGTAATGTTCTTCCGAAGGCAAATTTACTTCTGAAGGGAAATTGATTACTTCCGAGAGTATATGTTGTTTTTCAAATGGAGTGTCTTATAAGCTTCGAAAGTAGATCTAATATGAAATCAATCGCTTATTCCGAGACTTAACACTCTTCTGAGAAGAAAGTTCCTGGGAGAAATTTGCTTCGGAAGATATGTGAAATATCTTCCGAAGGTTAATTTCTCTTTGAAAGAATTTATACTTAGATAAAATTTTAGAAAAAGATCTTTTGTAACAGGGCTTAGATTGTTTTGACATAAGACTTTACACATTAAAAGGTTTTCAAATGAGATCAACTAATCAAGGTTTATCATCCCAATAGCTGTAATGAGATATTTAAATCTTTGTTCATCAAAGGCTTTGGTGAACAAGTCAGCATATTGTTCATTTGAGTTAAGATTTTTCTCATGAATATCTCTAATGAAATGATACCTGATATCAATGTGCTTAGTCTTGGAGTGCTTCACTAGATTTTCAGTAATGGATATAGCACTGTTGTTGTCAATGTGGATAGGAGTGCTCATGAAGTTGAATCCGTAGTCCATCATCTGGTTTTGAATCCACAGCAGCTGAGCACAGCAACTAGCAGCAGCAATGTATTCAGCTTCAGCAGTTGATGTAGAGACACGGGATTGCTTCTTGCATTGCCATGAGATGATCCTTCCACCAAGAAATTGACATCCACCGGATGTTGATTTCTTGTTGATATTACAGCCACCATAATCACTGTCAGAGTAACCATAGAGATTGAAATCACTATTTCTTGGATACCAGAGACCTAGTTTAGGTGCTCCTTTAAGGTATCTAAGAATTCTCTTGGCAGCTATTAGGTGAGACACCTTTGGAGCAGCCTGATATCTTACACAAATGCAAGTTGCAAACATGATATCAGGTCTACTTGCTGTGAGATACATCAGAGAACCAATAATCGCTCTATACTGATGTTGATCAGTATCCTCCCCCTCATAATCAGGGCAGAGATTGTGGTTTTTGGGTATAGGTGTTTTTGCTGCTTTACAATCTTTCATATCAAATCGTTCTAAGATATCATTGTCATACTTAGATTGATTGATAAAGAACCCTTCCTTCATTTGCTTTACCTGAATTCCAAAGAAAAAATCCATTTTTCCCATAGAACTCATCTCAAACTTCTTCTTCATAATGCTCTCAAAGTCTATACACATTTGGTCATTTGAAGAACCAAATATGATATCGTCAACATAGACTTGAACGAGCAAGATGTCCTTCCCATACTTTCTTATGAAAAGAGTCTTATCAATGGTACCTCTAGTGTAACCATTCTTCAAGAGAAATTGAGACAATGTCTCATACCACAACCTAGGTGCTTGGTGCAGCCCATATAGAGCTTTATCCAATTTGCACACATAGTTGGGATGCTGTGGATCTTCAAATCCTGGAGGTTGGCATACATAGACTTCCCTATCTATATCCCCATATAGAAAGGCACACTTGATATCAAGCTGGTAGACAGTGAAGTTCTTGGATGCAACATAAGCAAGGAAGATCCTAACTGCCTCAATTCTTGCAACAGGTGCAAAGACATCAGTATAATCGATTCCCTCCTCTTGAGTGTATCCTTGAACCACCAGTCTTGCCTTGTTCTTGATAATCAAGCCTCTATCATCTCTCTTGTTTCTGAAAACCCATTTAGTGCCTATAGGTACTTGACCAGATGGTAGCGGACATAGGTTCCAAACCTTTTGTCTTTTGAATTGAAGCAGCTCCTCTTGCATTGATTCAACCCAGCTACTATCTTTCAAGACATGTTCCACCTTCTTGGGTTCTATTTGGGATAAAAAGCATGAGTACAAATAGACATTCCCATTATGAGTTTGTCCTCTTGTTCTCACACCTTCAGAGACTTCCTCTATGATGTTCTCAGCTGGATGAGTGTTATGAATCCTAAGACTAGGAATCACCTCCAGTTGCAAAGATAAATCCAAATTGGACATATTTTGCTCAGGAGCTTGAATACTTGGTCCAGCTGTTGTTTCAAACTCATTCAATGAGGACTGATTGAATGAAAGAGAAACATCATCATTTGTTTGCTGTGAAGCATCATCAACAGTTGTCTGTTCCTTCAAGATGTTGCTTTCATCAGCTTGGTGTTGTGTAGGGTCACCTGAAGAGATTTGAAGGTCAGCAGGTGAACTCCTTGTTGAAGCACCACTATCTCTTGAGATGGTTATACTATCAGATCTTTCAATAGTGGGAACTTATTTTGCTGCAACTCTTGGAGAACTTGGAATGGGTCTGGGAAGCTCAAACAGTTGATCTTCATCAGAGTCACTTTGAGCACCTGTTCCAGTTGAAACATTCTCACAAGATGGTTTAGAATAGTTTGGAAACAATTTTAAATCAAAGATATGATCAGGGCCATTCCCCCTAACACAAAGAGTGTGCTCGTTGACTACAAAGTTGGAAGATTTCTCAAATTGTTGATTTTTAATATTTTAAACTCTATAAGCTTTAAAGTAAGAGTAATATCCAACAAAGATAGCATCATCCGACTTTTCAGCAAATTTTGCCAAATTGTCTTTTGTGTTAAGTATGGTACACTTGCTGCCAAAGGACCTTAGAAAGCCAATGAACGGTGGCCTCTTGCTCCATAACTCATAAGGGGTTTTTTCATGTGGCTTTACTACAAGAACTCTGTTCTGCACATAGCATGCAGTGCTGACTGCCTCTGCCCAGAATGTTAGAGGCAGCTTTGAATCAGCTAACATAGTCCGAGCTGCCTCAATAAGTGTCCTATTCCTCCTCTCAGCAACACCATTTTGTTGAGGAGTTCTGGGAGCACTATATAGTCTGGCAATCCTTTTTGAGTTACAGAATGAGTCAAGAACTAGGTTCTTAAACTCAGTCCCTTGATCACTTCTAATTATTTTAACCTTGTGATCAACTTGATTTTCTATTTTAAGAATAAAAGATTTCAAAGTTTTAGCAGTTTCATCTTTGGTTCTTAAAAAGAATACACATGTAAATCTAGTAAAATCATCAACAATCACAAGGCAATATGATTTCCTTCCAATGCTCATTATACTTGTGGGACCAAATATATCCATGTGCAATAAGTGTAATGGGGTGGTGATGGAGTTAACAACTTTGGATTTATGAGATGTCCTGTGTTGTTTCCCTTTCAGGCAAGCAACACAGTTATCTTTGCAGAAAAATTCCTTTTTAGGCAAACCATGTACCAAGTTATTTTTAGCCAATTTATTCATTGTCTTAAAATTTACATGACACATTCGTTTATGCCATAGTGTTGACTCATCACCATCAGCTTTGGAAAGAAAGCATGATACTTCTCCCATTAGGGAAGCATTGTTCATATCCAGCTTGTACATATCCCCTTTCCTGGGAGATCTAAGAAGCACCAATTCCTGAGGAATTGTCATCCCGGGTTTGAGGATAATGCACTCATGTTCTGTGAAGAGCATTTGATGCTTTTGATCACAGAATTGAGAAACACTTAACAGGTTGTGTTCAAGCTGTTTGACAAAATTAACTTTGTCAACTTTTAGCTTTCCATTGGATATACTTCCTCTGCCAGAATTATATCCTCCGGCCTCACCTCCAAACTGGACAGGACCTCCATCATAATGTTGAAATTGTTGAAGGAGAGATCTGTTCCCTGTCATGTGCCTGGAGCATCCACTATCTACATTCCAAATGTTGGTATTCTTGTCATATGGATGTCCCTGCACATAAGATGAGATGATTAGTTTTGATTAGAAACCCAAGCCTTATTGGTCTTGGGTTCTTCTAATGATAATGACATAATTGAACCAAAATTTATGCATGGGGGTTCAATGGATGTCTTTGAAGAAGAGGTTTGGGCTACAACATCTTCCTTGATCTTCCATTCCATCCCTTGGTTGATCATGGAGGATGAGCTTGTTGAAGCTTTTGTAGCTTGGCATTCTTCCGAAGCTTCTTTCTTTTCGGAAGAAGCCTTCACCACCTTTTCTTCCAAAGCAGTCTTCTTCTGGGATGGTTTCAAGGGACTCTTTTATTCTTCTGAGTCTTGACAGCTTTAGCTTCCGAAGCCTTTTTCCTTTCAGAAGAAGAATCTTCTTCCGAAAGCAGCCTTGCTTCGGAAACATGCTTTCCCTTTTTCATCACTTGAACCATTTGATATGGTCCAAATGAGAAACCTTCCCTGACTCCTTCCTTTTTAACATTATTTGCATAATGTGTGCTAGCAAGATTGTAGTAACAATCTTTGGCCATGTGGTTTTGCAGACCACACATTATGCATGCAATGTTAATCTTTTGGGAACTTGAGGATTGCTGTTTCTTGTTCTTTTTCTCTTCATCAGCAACCTTTCCCTTTAACTTCTAATCCTTCGGTAGGACAGGAGTGCTGGTACTACACCCCTTTCCTGAATCAGAGTTTCTAACCACCTGGAATCCAGCTGAGATGAATACACCCTTTTGCTTTGGGTCTATCTTTAGCTTGGACTCAGCCATTTTCTTGGCAGTTTTTCTGGCTGCCTTAGCTCTGCTTCTTCTGGCTTTGGTGGTCAGGGTTTGATCATCATTGGCAGGGGAGGGCATAATTACCTGGTTCTTCCCTGTGATGGTCTCCATAGTTGCATCATTCTTTGACTCATGAGAAGGTGGGTCAGCAGATGGAACCTCTTGCTCATCAGTACCACACCTTGGTTTTCTTATAGACTCATAAGAGTGTGGTGGAGCAATTTCATTGGTTCCCAAACCACCTTTGTTTTGGTAACAAAGTTTTGAGTGAGAGGATGATGCAAGAATGGCTTGGAAGTTTTGCTCGGAAATAGCATACTTCCTCACTTGAGCCTCAGCTGTGACAAGCTGGGCTTGAGCCTCAGTCAATTTGGATATTAAATCCTTTATCTGAGTCTTATAGTTTGTGTGTTCATGTTTTAATAGGGACACAGTTTTCTCTAACTCCTCAATTTTTCTTTGGTAGTCAGATTCAGCCCTTTTAACGTTAGATTTTAAAACATTTAAAGACTCAATATCAGATTTAATCTCCATATTGTAGTCCTGATACAATTTAACCTTAGCAATACAGGCAGGAGTACGGAGATGTTCATATACCTTATTTTCATCTGTTTCGGCCATGAGTGCTTGAGTAGGAGTCACATCCTATACCATGAATCTCCAGTCAACTTCTTGAGCCATTGCAGCTGTTTCTGTTGACTTTCCGGTGGGCTTTGGTGTAGAGGGATGTGTGGAGGCCTGTGGGGTTCCCGGGTTGGACTTCGGAGCCTTGCATTCCCTTGCAAAATGACCAAGTTGGTTACAGTTGTAACATTTGGCCTTGGTTTGTCAAACCCAAATTTGCTGTTGATTGGGTTCTGGGGAAATTGCCTTCCAGTTCTCTTAAAGAACTTCTTTGCTCTGTAGGTTAGAAGAGCCATTTGTTGGACTATGTCCACGTATTCCACATCATCCGGGCTGAAACACTCTAGATCATCAAAGCAGTATTGATAATCATTTGAGTGTCCACTTCCTGAGACAAAAGCATAGCTGTCCTGTAAGGAGCTTTGCTGAGCTTGTTGAGACCTTAGAGTCTTAGGAAATGTGATGTATGGCCTAGAAGAACAAGATGGCTGCTGGGTGTAAGTTGGGTATTGTTGAGGCTGGGAGATTACTGAGCCTTCAGCAACCATTAAAGCGTTGCTAGCAGGAAGACTCAAGGGTCTGCTTGTTTGATGACCCCTCTTACTTTCCATTTCCAAACGGTATCCATCAAGGATCCCATAAAGTTCAATCATGGTGAGTGTATTCAGATTCTCTGTTCTCTTGATAGAGACACAGTAGAATGTCCACTCATTGGGTAATGCACTCATGAACTTTCTTGTAAGGTCTCTGAGTTCATAAGAAATTCCCACAGATTGAAGGGAAGAAATGAGATCCCATGTACCTGAAATATTACTGGCTAAGAGTCCCTCCAGCAATATAGGTGAAGTTCTCGAACTGCTGCTTCAGTGAGTCCTTCTTGGAGTCATTTGAGCTTGAGTACATTTGAGCAAGCGCATCAAACAGTTCTTTGGCAGACTTGCAATGCTCAAACCCCACCATGATGGAGTTTGGAATTGCAGTCATGAGAACAGTCATAGCGTTGCTGTCGATGTCTAGCTTCTTCCTGTCCTCATCAGAATAATCTTCAACAACTTTCTCAATCATGGCACCGTTTCCACCAGCTACTTTTGGCTTATACGGGCCATTGACAATGGATTGCCACATCTTGCTGTCTTGATACCTGATGAAGCGTTCCATTCTTCTGCTCCAAGACCTGAAGTTTTCAGGGGTGATGATGAGTGCTTTGGTCATCGTCCCCATCTCTACTTCAGATTTGTTGAGGGCCATTTTGAATGAGGTATAAGGAGAAGTGAAAAACAGGTTGATTAGGATGGTAAGATCTCACAATCAAGAGCCTAAAAAGCTCTGATACCAATTGAAGGATCGGGTTTGTCACTTAAACACTTGGATTTCTCTCAAACTCACTTATAGAAACACTCAAATCAGATGAAGTAAAGTCTTTTACAAGAGTTGATAATAATATAATAAGTAGCAAGGAACACACAGAAATAAATTTTTCAAGGCACTTGTATATATTACTTCTCAACTCAAGATATTACAAGACTCTTACAAGCAGATACATGAGTTACAATGAAAAACTATATATACTAGATCCAACAGCCGGATATACTTTGATACCAGCTGGAAACCTAAGACTAAAGCATATACTACAATGCTAAAGTTAAGGTATCTTAGATAAAGTATTATCTAAGATATGGTAGTCATGACATGTCCATGACTTACCTTTTGTCACCAACTAAAGATGGCAACTGTACTAACATATAAAGGTAAACAGTGGATTAAAGTATGGTCAACTACATGGCTTTTGAGAAAACGCCATGCAGTATCTCAGAGGTCTGCAGCGGAGTGTCAGGGAGACCATACTTATGTCCACTGGATAATAGCAGTGTCTTCCGAAGGTAAGTTGGCTTCGGAAGAACTTGTTCTTCCGAAGCCACTTGTACTTCGGAAGTTGACTTTATATCTTTCATTCTAAGTCTTGATCTTAGGAAGTAGGTTCTTTGTCTTCGGAAGTTGGAGTTTTCCTTCGGAAGTAAGGTTTATACTTTGTCTTCGGAAGAGCTCCTTTTTCCTTCGGAAGTTCCACACTTAGCTTCAGAAGTCCTTTATTTGTTGTACCAAAATCTTCTAAGTGACTTGGTTTTGGTTGCACCAGCCTTTCTAGATCCAACAGACTTTAACTGAGAAGACTGGTCTGCAGCACCTTGTTGATCATCCTTGTCTTTCTCAGTTGGGTGTTCCTCCCTCACAGGTTAAGAAGGAGAAGGAGTTTGACTCTGCTGTGGATCAGAAGATGAAGCTTGCTGAGGCTCAGCAGGAGGTCCGGGTTGTGTTGTCTCAGGTTGTTCAACCTTAATCTCCACTTCAGGTGGGACTTGACTTGGAAGAGAGTGTAAGTCAATCAGCTCTCCACTCTTGATCTTCTGCTTGATTACCCTGATATGCTCATCCATTGTGGATAGAGACATAGGGCCAAGTCTCCTTCCGGAGAATCCATACAACTTCAAGAAGCTCATCATCCTTTGTCTGTCAGCAGACTTCTTCATACTCTTTTGAATGATGGCTCTTGACTTTGCAGCCTCTTCCCTCATCTTTCTCTTTGTAGCTTTTTGTTCTTTGAGCACTTGAAGTTCAAGCTGTTTGAGATACTCAAACTCAATGTACTCAAAGGACTAGGGAAGAAGTGCAAATGCCTGGTAGAGACCTGTGGCACTCAGGTAGTTGATCATGTTTAGTCTGTCTGTTTCTTTGTCTACCTGAGGTTCTTGTGTTGAAGCCATAGTCTCTTGCACAGGACTTTCTTGAACTAGGGAGAGAGTAGGAGCATGCTTGTAGAGTCTTTTCTGTCTCTTCTCCTCTTTGAATTGGAGAAGTAACCTTGCATCCTCTTTTTCTTTCATCTCTCTTGACACTTCCATGTCAGCCAGTTCATTTAGTTGCTCTAAGGGGAGAGAAATAATCCCATCTATGTCATAGTTCCTGGTCTGCAAGTAAGTAATCCTGACTGCCCTCAACTCATCATCTTGAGTATTTGGTCTGGGGCAGCCTTGATTGCAGCTTGCATAAAACCTGAAGACCCAGAGGAACTTTCTCCCCTTAGCTTCCTCTTCCTCTCTCTCTCTCTCTCTCTCCTCCTCCTCAATTTTCTCAGGAGTCAAAATCCTTTTCCCTTTGTCACCCACAGACCTTTGTGACTCAGGGTGGATAGAGGTTTGGCCTTCATTGCTTGGTGTAGCATCTATGCTCTGGCCAGAGAGAGGTTGTGAGACACCTTCACCAGCAGGATTTTCACTAAGGGAATGAATTTCTGAAGCAGTTGTTGGTGTGACAGGGCTCTCAGGCTCTATCACTGGGCCTTCAGCCAAGGTTTTCCCTTTGAAGCTAATCTCAGGGTCTGCCTCAGCATCCAGTTGACCAATGACATTACCTGATTCCCTTTGTCTCCTTCTTAGGCTGAACTCTCCAGTAATTCTGTCTTGAATTCTGAGTGCCAACCTGTCAGCTTGTCTTGATTTGCTTGGATTGACAAGTGGCATGTTGACCAGATCAAGACCTTCATAGTAGTTCAAGGTTTGAAAATCAAATACTTCTTGTTGCCCTTGAACTCTGTGAAGAATAAGGGCTCTTCTATCAGCATCATACCTCCACCCAATAATGTAGTTTGAAGTTCCTTGAGGTGGGGATGACATAGCCCTTGGTATACCTTCCTCAAAGAGACTCTTTATGATAGAGTCTATAGAGTCCACATTAATGTGAACTTGAGGAAGTTGCTGAGTATGCATAATTGCAAGTGAGGATGGTGAGTCCTCAATGTTCATACTCTCTGAAGAGCTCCCAGGTTCTGTGTCTGTGATGACTTTCTACCCTTTTTTGGTAGCATCACCCTCTTGCATAGGTGAGCTAGAGGTTAGGTCAACCACATTCACAGGTTCTTGTGTTCCTGGTTGAAATCTTCTTAAAGGTCTCCCAACTAGTTTTTCCCTGAGATAAGATATCTCAAGTTGCTGATCATTGACCCTGTTGTGAAGGGTAGTCACCTGAGATTCAAGGTGACTAACCTTAGAGACTAAATAGGAGCATGTTTTTGACAGTTTTTGCACCTTTAGTCTCACATTCCCCTCTTCTTCATCAGAAGAATCATTGGGGGATGAGATGATTGGACCAAAGTCCTCTCTCTCACCACCAGCTTCAGGTTCTTGGCTGCTGGATTTCCTATGCTCATTAACATTCTCAGTTGAGATGTCAATAGGCTGAGTTGCCATGGTTGAGGTCTTAATAATGTAATCACTTGCAAAAGTGAGAGCCTCTTCCATATGGATATCTTGAACAGGTTCAGAAGTATCCACCTCAGTTATAGGTGACTGATGTGGGCTAGACTGAGGAGACTTAGGAGTACTCATCTCTCTTTGAGTAGGGGAAGAGAAGAGAGACTCATGGTACTCACTGAAACCTAAGTCTTCATTAGTACAGAAGGAAAGGTTGGGAATGGGTTGATTTAGATCTAAAGGCTGGGGATGGTAACTGTCCCCTGAAGGTTGTTCACTTGAGTGTTGAGACTCAGAGTGAAGGCTTAAGGCAGTTGGGCTTGTGAGCTCATCAGGGTGAGCATGAGGAACCTCAACCCTGATAGTTGAAGAGATGGGAGTGGTTTGCTCCTTAGGGGAAGTGGGAGCTCTAGTGTCCACTTCCTCCTATAAAGGTGAGTATATGGGGACCTGCACAGACTCAATAGCTTGAGCAGGGGTTCGTTTGGATTTTCTTTGGTAGGTGAGGGTTACTTGAGGCCTTTTTAGTTGTAGATAGGTAGAAGGTGTGGGTTCAACACTAGCTTGTGTTGCTAGGTTGTCACCTTGAGCAATGAGCTCTAATATTTTGGGGACAAGGGCTGTTTCTACCCCTGAGAAGCCTACAGTTGGCTTCTTCATGATTTTAAAGATGCCGGGATTCATCTGTCCCAATTTAAGAATATTATTTGTTTCCCTCAACTGTGAGCCCAGTTCACAGTTAAGAATGTGTTAAACATATCTAGGAAACATATAATACTCTAAAGAGTCCAAGTTAGCAAGCAAGTTTGTATAAACAAATTGAGAGTACCTGAACTTGACCCCTTGAACCATTCCATGCACTATGAATGAGAGATCCTCAGGAATCTAGTCCCACCCTCCATGCTTGTTAGACAAGCTGTGGATAATCAAATGGAGTAGGTATTTCCACTGGGATGAGACCTTCCCTTTCCTGAAGGTCTTTACAGAGAAATCTCCCTCATAGCCCATCTGCTTAAAGGAAAGATTGACAGCTTCCTTTGGGAAGGACAACTCACCTTCTTCATCATCCAGCTGCAAATGAGTGTTGATGATGGCCGGAGTAATGAAGATTGTCCTCCCTTGCATTGTGGCAGACAGTGCCTTCTCCCCATCCATGATGACCTCTTGGCAGGTCTTCCAAAATTAAAGCAGATGATCCTCATAGAGAGTAGGATCAATGGTTAAGGAGGTGAAGTAATTTGATAAAGCTAAGAACTGGCAAATCTCTGAGAAACTTTCATCTTTCTCAGAGCTTAACAGAGCAACCTGATTATGTTGCCTGTGAAGTTGCACGGAGAAATCTGGGTTGTTTCTGCGGTTAAGGTTGGCCATTTGAGAAGCTTAAGGATGAAGGAAGGTGAAAAGCAAAGACGATTTGGGAATTAGGTTTGAGGAATAGTAAAATTGAAGAAGATAGTGAGGGAGAGGGGGAACCGTTGGGTATTTATGTGAAAAGGATTTGAACCAAATTTAATGAAAGAGGATAAACTTTGAAATCCGAATGTCGGTCCCACCTCTGAAAAAGTAGTTTACTTTTGCTCAAAAAGTAGTTTTCTTGGAATTCTAAAAGCTTCTGAAGGTAAATTATCTTCAGAAGTTTTAATGAAAAAGCTTCCGAAGCTAAAATGACTTTGGAAGATTTTCCTAAGAATCTTGAAAATTTTGCTTCGGAAGAGAAATAAACACTTGAATGCTTTGTCAACAAAGCTTCCGAGAGTCAATTTTGCTTCGGAAGGAAAAGGTCCTTAAAAACAAATAAGTGTCTGAGACAAGTATTTAATCTTTGGAAGATAGATTGAGACTTCTTCCGAAGGTAAAATTTCTTAGATAGTTATTTATTTTGAAGACATGATTTTCTTCCGATGGTAAAAATATATATTCCGAAGGATCAGAAAGTTTTCAAGAATCTAAGGGAAGTCTTCAAAAAGGATTTGATATCCAAAGAAAACATGAGCATATGAAAGTGATGAACTAGACAACTTAGGACACACATATTTTAAGAAATAATTAGAATTAGTTTTAAGAAAAGATCTACTCAAAGTTAATCATCCCAATAGCTGATATTAGATATTTAAATCTCTATGCATCAAAAGCTTTTGTAAACAGATCAGCATATTGTTCATCTGTTTGAACTTTGACTAGTTTAATTAATCCCTTTTCATAGTTATCTCTTATTAAATGATACCTGATATTGATGTGTTTGGTCCTTGAGTGCTTCACAGGGTTTTCAGTGATAGAGATAGCACTATTGTTGTCTATGTGGATAGGAGTCTCCTTGAAGTTAAATCCATAGTCCAGCATCTGATTTTGAATCCAAAGCACTTGAGCACAAGAACTTGCAGCAGCAATGTATTCAGCCTCAGCAGTTGATGCAGACACACATGATTGTTTCTTGCATTGCCATGAGACAACCCTTCCACCAAGGAATTGACATCCCCCATATGTAGACTTTGCAGTCATGTTGCAACCACCATAATCACTTTCTGTATAAGCATACAGATTGAAGTCAGGATTCTTTGGATACCATAAACCAAGTATTGAAGCACCTTTAAGGTATCTTAAAATCCTTTTGATAGTGATTAGGTGAGACATCTTAGGGTTGGCTTGATATCTTGCACAAATACATGTAGCAAACATGATATCAGGCCTGCTAGCTGTAAGATACATAAGAGACCCAATCATAGCCCTGTATAAGTGTTTATCTACACACTCCCTCTCAAGATCAGGTCCAAGGGAGTGGTTTCTGGCTATGGGTGTCTTAGAAATCTTACAATCAGTCATGTTGAACCTTTTGAGTATGTCCTGAACATACTTTGACTGACTTATGAAAATGCCATCTTCAACTTGCTTCACTTGAATTCCCAGAAAGAAATTGAGTTCTCCCATTGCACTCATTTCAAATTTGTCTTTCATCAGCTTCTCAAAGTCTTTGCAGAGCTTTGGATTAGTTGAACCAAAGATGATGTCATCTACATACACTTGAACTAGCAATAAGTCATTTCCCAGTCCTTTGATGAAGAGAGTTCCATCTATAGTACCTCTCATGTATCCATGTTTACAAAGATACTCAGACAATGTCTCATACCACTTCCTGGGTGCCTGATGCAGCCCATAAAGAGCTTTGTCAAGCTTGCAGACATAATCAGGATGATCAGGATCTACAAAACCAGGTGGCTGTTTGACATACACCTCTTCATCAATCACTCCATACAGAAAAGCACACTTCACATCAAGTTGAAAGACCTTGAAGTTCTTGGATGCAGCAAATGCCAGGAATATCCTAACAGCTTCTAATCTTGCTACAGGAGCAAAGACATCAGTGTAGTCAATCCCTTCTTCTTGTGTGTATCCTTGAACAACTAGTCTTGCCTTGTTCTTGATGATAATGCCTCTATCATCCTTCTTATTCCTAAACACCCATTTGGTTCCAATGGTAGTCTTCCCATGAGGAAGAGGACAAAGGTTCCAAACTTTTTGCCTTTTGAATTGAAGCAACTCTTGTTGCATAGCTTCAACCCAACTTCCATCCTTTAGAGCCTCATCAACTTTCTTTGGCTCTATCTGGGATAAGAAACAAGAGTGAAGACAAACATTTGCTTCATGGGTTTGTCCTCTTGTTCTTACCCCTGTGACAACATCTCCAATGATGTTTGTGGTGGGGTGAGACTTGTGGATCCTAAGCTGAGGGATCACAGTAAGTTGCTGAGAAAGATCCAAATTTGAGAAATTTAGATCTGGCATAGATGATTCACCCTCCACAGCACCACACTTATCAAGATTTACATGATCCAATGAGTGTGTGACATCATTGATGTTGTCATCTATGGTGTGGTTATTACCATCAAGAAATTCCTGATCACTTTCACCAACACCATTGTTGTCTTCCATAATTGAGGTATCTTTATCTGGTTGTGGAGCCTTTGAGCTGGAATTTGAAGGCACCCCAGATGTATCAGCTGAATTTGTCATTGTAGTGCTGATAGAAACCTCATTTGCTGAAGTAGTTCCAACTGGAGCTGAAGATATATGAGTTGAAGGTCTTCTTATCAAATCTTGGATCAGGATCACCTGTATTTAAATTTTCTGCAGATCCTGAAACATTCTCACAAGATTTGTTAAAACAGTTGGTAACTAAATCAAGATCAAATAGCCAATCAGGACCAGAACCATCCACACAGGGTGTGTGTTCATTGAAAGTCACATAGGCTGACTCCTCAAAAATTCTAGTTCTGAGATTGTATACTCTATAAACCTTAGCTTGGGAAGAGTATCCAATGAAGTGTCCATCATCTGATTTCTCAGCAAACTTGGCAATTTGATCTTTGGTATTCAAGATGGTGCAAGGACATCCAAATGACCTGAGAAAACCAATAAAAGGTTTTCTCTTGTGCCAAAGTTCATAGGAGTCTTACCATGTGTCTTAACTACTAAAACTCTGTTTTGCACATAGCAAGTAGTGTTTACTGCCTTTGCCCAAAAGGTGATGGGCAGTTTAGAGTCAGACAACATAGTTCTTGCAGCTTCAATTAGTGTCCTTTTTCTCCTCTCAGCAACACCATTTTGCTGAGGAATCCTGGGAGCACTATATTGTCTTGTAATACCTTTTTCATCACAAAATGCATCAAGGATTTGATTCTTGAATTCAGTTCCTTGATCACATCTTATGGTTTTGATCTTGTGATAACTTTGATTCTTAATTTTTAAGATGAAATTCTTCAGAATCTCAGGGGTCTCATCCTTAGTTCTAAGAAAGAAAACCCAAGTGAATCTTGTAAAATCATCTGTGATCACCAAACAATAAGAGGTCCTTCCTAGACTCATTACACTGGTGGGCCAAAGAGATCCATATGTAATAAGTGTAGTGGAGTAGTGATGGAGTTCATTTCCTTAGGCTTGTGAGATACCTTATGTTGCTTCCCTTTCAGGCATGCAACACAATGATCATCACTTGTAAACTCTTTCTTTGGCATTCCAGTTACCAAATCATGTTTAAATAGTTTATTCATGTTCTTAAAGTTTACATGGCACATTCTTTTATGCCATAGGAAAGACTCATCACTATTTGCTTTAGACAGAAAGCATGAAACTTCTCCAAAGGGAGATGTTTCTTGCAAATCCATCTTGTACATGTTCCATTTCCTGGGGGCTCTAAGCAGGATGTGCTCATGAGGAATGACCACTCCAGGCTTGAGAACAATGCACTCATGCTCAGTAAAGAGCATGTTATGACTCTGATCACAAAATTGGGATACACTCAGAAGATTGTACCTAAGCTCCTTGACAAAGTTTACCTTTTCAATGTTGAGCTTACCATTTGTGACCTTTCCCCTTTCAGAAATGTAACCACCTTCATCTCCTCCAAAAGCAACTGGTCCTCCATCAATCCTCTCAAAGTTATGGAGTAGTGACCTATTGCATGTCATGTGCCTGGAACAACCACTATCAATGATCCAGATATTCTTGTTTGTCTTGACCTGTTTCTGCACAAGGAAAATGATTAGTTACATTTGGAAACCCAAGCCTTATTTGTCTTGGGCTCACTAAGTATAATAGAAGGTAATGCAACAGTAATAGATCCTATGGTTGTGCTAGAAGGATCTTGAGCTGTTGTTGATGGAGAAACTTCAGTCACTTGGTCTTTCTTAGACTTCCACACCACCTAATATATTACCCTGTCTATTTTGATAACACACCTTGTTGTGCACATCCTAATATATTACAAAAAGGATAAAAGTACATAAAGTAGAAATCATGGACTCAAGACCTCAATGTACAGTTACCAAAAGCATGGACCTTTCACCAACTCATGTAAGTTGGTGACTTTACAGAGTTGCAGCGGAAAGGTGGTCCAGCTTTATGGTAAAGTACATCGGATAAAGGCATATCTCTAAAAGTCTTCGGAAGAAATCTGTCTTCACTATTTGGCTTCGGAAGACTTTGTCTCTGAAGCTTCGGAAGACTTCACTTTTGGCTTCGGAAGATATTGGTCTTGGCTTCGGAAGATTTTACACTTAGAATATTTCTAGTGCGTGGTGTAAAACTTATGAAGCAATTCTACTTCAGTTCTTTAGTGCATTGCTTGCAGAGAGACTTTGGATGTTTTGGTTTGCATCAGACTTATAGGAATCCTTACAATCTTGTATAGTCATCAATGATAACTAGACAATATGATTTCTTTCCAATACTTTGTACGTTTACTGAACCAACTAAATCCATGTGTAACATCTGCAAAGGCTTGGAGTTTGAGTTTATCAGCTTGGACTTATAAGACGCCCTGTACTGCTTCCCTTTCAAACATGCTTTACAGAGATCTGATATAGCAAAATTCTTTGATGGTATGCCCACTACATGATTTCCTGCTGCAAGTTTGTTCATGTTTTTGAAGTTGGAATGCCTTAGACGTCGATGCCAAAGCTGGCTTTCATCATTTGAAGTGTGAGCAATAAGGCAAGTTGTTTCTGTTGAAGGATCAACGTGAGACATATCTAGCTTGTAGACATCTCGATCTCTAACAACTTTTACAACCACCTATTCCTTGCTGATCTGGAAACCTGGCTTTGAAATATAACAATACGAGTCATCAAATAAAGCAAAATACGATTTATCACATATTTGAGAAACGCTTAAAAGATTAAAGTTCAACTGAGCATAGAAGTTGACTTATCAAAGCTTATAACTCCGTTAGATACCATTCTTCTCCGATTATCTTTCCACCTGCATCTCCACTAAAAGCTACATGTGTACCATCTTTTGTCTTAAAGTCTTGAAGTAAGGCTTTGGTTGCCTGTCATATGCCAGCTACACCCACTGTCAACATACCATGTATTCATTGGTCTTCTTGGGCGTAACTGCATTTCAAAGACATTTAAGATGAGTTATCAACCCAAGCCGAGATGGTCTTGGGCTTGCCATATTTATCCACAATGGTAAATTGCTTGAAATGGAATTTGTTCACATCAGGTTTCTTTTGAAATTTTGGATTTTCAAACCCTCCTTGAACAACTGTCTGATTATATTTTCTTTGTTTTGATCTCAAAGCATTAAATCGATTCTCAAGATCATCATCAAGAAACTTTGAAACAACATTTGAAACAGTCTTAGATAAATTTTTCTTGTTAAATGTTTCATTTTTCATTCTCACCGAATGTGGAATAAAATTTCCCTGATTATACTGTTGTGATCTCACAGTATACTGATCATCATAATCAGAATTAATTCTTCTGAGAGATATCAAGCCTAAAGAATGTTGTTTTGATAATCCTTGAAAACCATAGTTTTGATTTCTTTGAAATATTTGATTACCAAAATATTTTCGAGCCGAGTTCTTCCTAAAGAAGCAATCCTCAGTATTATGATTTCTTTCATCACACAAGTCATAATATTTATTGAAATAACAATCAGCGGTTGAGTGATTTGTCATATCACAAATGTGACAGTACTTGTTAAAATAACACTCAGATGTGTTATGATTGTACATATCACATATGTCACAGTACCTTTGTGGCTGTTTGAACAACATTTGCTTAACCTTAGATGTGGAAGCCACATTAGATCCTTGTCTAGATTTAGGTGTAGTCAGGTTAAACTGTTGTTTTTGTTGTGTGAGTTTGGTCTTTTGATTTATAGGATTTGGATTTTTAACATTTTCACAATTCTTTAACTCCTGAGATACAAATCTTTTATGAACAATGGAAGACTTAGGACCTGAACCTGTTTGCAGATTAGAGTTAGATTTGATCTTAGGTTTTGATGTTGTTTAAGAGATTGTGTTCATGTCAAAAGTTCCTGCTTACACAAACTTCACTGGTTTAATTTGACTTGATTGATTGATTGATTCAAACTATTTAGCTTTAGAAGATGATTTTTGTCTTCTTTGATTTCTTGTTCTTGATGAAGTTTTAGTGCTTTGGGTTTTAATTGAATCTTGAGAAGATTCTTTTTCAGATTCTTTCAGTTTTTGATCAATTAGGTTTGTTTCAGAAGAGCTTGAATCATCAGAAAAGGAAGTCTTTGATTTCTCTTCTTTAGATTTCCCTTTTAACTTGTTATTAATGTTATTAACTTTGTTAACCTCTTGTTCAAGTTCACACTTCTCAATAACACATTCACCTTTTGGAACAAATAGCTTTTTGTTCTTTTGTCGAGGTTCATAAGATTTGACTTTAATTGGATGACCCTTCTTTATCTTTTCTAAATCTTTCTCCTCGAATATTTGAATATTTATTTTTTCGATTTCACTCTCGACAATAGATTGAACATTCTTTTTCTTTTCTTGAAATTGTTTAAGATTAGCTTTATTCTCTGATGAATGATCATGGGTATTAAAGTTTTCAGGTACGGTATTAGAGATTGATTCAGGCATCGGTTCATGTGTGAATCCTAATCATGATTTATCTTTATCTTTCCTACCATTTACCAACTGCTCAACAATAGTTTTTGAGCTTTTCACTTTGGCTAAATCAATTTGAGTTGCTGCATGTGCCAATTTTTCTTGTTCAAGGGTTTTTGTCATCTCTTCAAGTTGCTTCTTCACAAGTTCAAGTTCTTTTAAAGTTTTGTTCCAAGAAGTTTGAAGAGGTATGATTTTATCATCAGAAATTTTATGATCAGCTTTCAGCTTACTGTGCATTAATTCGTCTTGTTTCAATTTATCACATATTTTGAATGAGTAGGTTCTGTAGTGTTCTACTTTTTCAAAACATGCTTTATTGCACATTTTCTCCCTTACTTCCAGTGGAATTTCTGGATAAGAATTTGAAGACTCAGTGTCAGATTATGAGTTTACAACCTTGGGTTGTTCAGACTGTGCCATAAGAGGAACTTCTTCAGAATCTTCCTTTGAGTTAGATTTGTCACTCCAGTCATAGTATTCCTTATTGTCTAAATCTCCTTCTGCCTTTGGATCTTTGTCTTCAGACAGGTTTTCAGTGTTAATCTTAGCAACAAGTGCTAGACCAGAAGTAAGATCTGCAGTAAATTGTTCTGCATAAGCACTCCAATCATAACCATCCTTGATGCTAACAACTAGTGCTTTCTTTAGTTCTTCAGTGGTCTTTGATTCTTCTTTTAGTTCTGGCATTGGTAGACTCTGATATGGCTTCTGAAATGTCTTTTGAGTCTGTTGATGATACCTATGACTATTAGAGCTACTTTGACCATTTCCTCCTCGTGTTCTTGGAGCTTTGCACTATCTAGAAAAGTGGCCATAGCTGTTACAGTTAAAACACCTTGACTTCGACTTATCAAAGCCAACTGTTTTGTTTGCACTTGGCTTATAGTTTCTGTTTACATATGAATGCTTTTGTGTTCTATAAGCTATCATCAACATTTTTCAGTTGAGATCCATTTCTTCAACATCATCTGGATCCATCTCAAACAGATCCTGCAAAATTAAATCAACTTGTGTTAAATGGCTACCCGGATATTCTTGAAAACTTTCCATAAAGGTTGTAAATGCAGATTTGGACTCTTCATCCTGTAAAAGGATGTTTAAACATCTTTAACTTTGCTAGGGTTAGCAGAGTTAGAAGATTAAGTCTCATTTTGAGTTTTAGACATTTGAGGTTGTGGAGGAGACTGTGGTTGTGGTTGAGTTGAGTATACATGTGTACTAGTAAAGAATCCTGCTCCCACAAACAGATCACCCTCATCTTTTGGAGTGGTTTCATCCTTAGCAAGAAAAACATTCTCTACAGTATTTGTTGGAGAAGCAACATACTTGTATTGATAAGTAGATGCAGCTCTATCATTATTCCTTGAGCTTTCATCAATTTCCAGTGATTCAATCTTTGTAATTAACAGATTAAGGTCCATGGGAAACTTTTTAGTATGCTTTAACAAAGTTACTGTTTGTTTCCAAGATGATGGAAGTGAAGGGGTTTGTTGGACCATTTACAACTTGTTTAACCATTTAAACATATGAAACGCAGCGGAATGTACTACTTTAAACATGTTAAAGTTTCTGAAAATTACCAATATCATGTGAAAACCAACAAACCCAAAGACAAAAGGATCTTTACTATGTGAAAAGCAAGCATACAATATGAACAAGAACACCCAAAAACATGACATTATCATACCATAATACTACCTTTCTGGATGCTGTCAAAAACGACCAAAGAGAAGGCAGAAATGAGTCTGAAAAGGGCCAAGACTTCAAGGGTAGAAGTCCTCAAGTGTCCATACCCACAAGCCTCTAAGCAAACATCATGGTTGCTAGGATTTCAAGCACCAAAAACGCCCAAAGGCCTGCTGAAAACCGTTTTCAGTCGTGAGAACTTTAGGAGAAGAGAGGAAATCCTTCTTCCTTTCTTGCACAATTGAAGGAGCATAACTTGAGTCATGAGAGGACCCAAGAAACGACCAAAAGAAGTTCTAAAACACATTCTTCAGCTGTGAAAATAGAGAGCATATGGAGTTTTCTCTAGAAGTTCATTTGTGCAAATGTGAGAGAGATCGGATGTTGAGACTTGCACTCAACCACTATCATAATGAGTGTACCTTTTTCAAGACAAATGGGGAAGGCCATACAACCTAAAGGGGCCGAAAATCTGGATTCATAACCACATTCCCTCCCATTTGAATTACTTTGTAACACATTAGAAGTGGTGAGGTCATGTTACATATTTAAAAGGTGTGTACAAGTTATATAACTAAGCCTTTTAGTTAAATAACATAAGTATACATTATAATGTGATCAGTTAATTGATAAGATATATAATTAACCTTTGCATTATATAAATCATACAATCTAAAATAATTAAAACAACTAACACATTAAGATGTTAACCTGTTATATAATAAAACTCTTTTGATTATATAACATAAGTACACATATTATTTGTTGTTTTTTAACCATTTAATTAACAATGTAAACAATAATAATTCATGAACAAATTATCCATATAATTTGTTCTATCTCTCATTTCTTTAAATTAGAAAACCCATTTTCTAATTAGGTGCATATATTTAATTGCATGATCATATCATCAATCAAATATTTATTGGTGTTTGCTACGCTTGTTATTGGGTATGACCCGACTTGGATCATGACGTACTAACCACATCAATGTTCTATGTGTCTTGGGCATACATGATCCAACAATCTCCCACTTGCACAAGATTCATAGAGGATTGATGCAAGCAGTAAATACCGCCTAACAACGGTTTACTACCCTTAATACGCATGACTTAAAAGCCATTCAATAACATCATCCCTTTCAAGTTCCAAACTTGAAATGATTTAGGTGAATCGATCATCTATCCTTTTGTTACAGATGTCCTATTAAATCCAAGGACACAGAATGATCATTCCTTGTTGATTTAACTTAATCAGGCCCTAGACATCTTGCTCTCAACGAATAAGAGGAACAAATCCCATCTTGACTGCATACGTTTCTCAAAATCACCTTGTGTCACACTTGAACATAGCCTTATGTACTGTCCATTATTTCAGAACAGTGAAGAACTAACTCAAGGTATAACATTTGGTGAATATCAAAACCCAATATGCATCTCAGGTCTGAGGATACTAAATGATATTCGTCTTTACTCAAAATTACTTATGATCAATCAAAGAGATTCTATGTAGTAAAATTTGAGACGCGGGTCAGTCCAATATTTGCATCCCACAAATATCTATGAACCTTGGTAGCAACCAATTGCTCTATATTCATACCTTATGAATATCTACCAATCCATGTTCATAATAGTCTTACATTCATATTTGTTCCCACAAATATGACCGACTACGGACATTTAGAATAATAAACATATTCATGGATGTAAACATGCTAAAAAGGAACATAACTCAAATATATAAAAGAGTTAAATATTACAATTGTTCCATATTTTATATGCTAAACAGATCAATTCCAATCACTAGAATATCGAAGTCCTAAGGCACAAGTATGACCTTCATAATTTGCCCTCACAAGGAGCTTCGTGAGTGGATCCGCAATGTTTTGATCTTTACGAACTTTATGAATACATATCTTTACCCTTTTTCAACTCCATCTCTTATGATGTTGAATCTCCGCTCAAGGTGTTTAGTCTTTTGATGAGTACGGGGTTCCTTGATTTGAGCAATCACACCCACGTAATTACCAAAGATTTCTAGGGGTCTTGAATGGTAGAGACCACCCCTAGATAAGCAATGGACAAACTTATCCATGCAGCTTCCCAAGCTGCCAATGAAGCGGCTATGTATTCGGATTTTGTAGTGAACAATGCTACCGTGTCCTGCTTTGAACCTTTCAAGGACACTTCTCCTCCATTCATAATGGAAGTATACCCCGATTGTGATCGAGAATCATCTCGATCAGTTTTGGAAGCCTGCATCCATGTAACCCTTTACAACGACTTCCTCTTCAACAGATCCGTATATTAGAAACATATCCTTAGTCCTACTAAGGTATTTCAATATACTTTTAACAGCCATCCAATGGTTATTTCTATTGGTATCTACTTTGTCATACTTAATAAGCATGACTCGTCCAATCTAGTGCATATCATCACACAAATGATGGATCCTATAGCAGATGCGTATGGGATATCCTTCATTTGATTTTGCTCATCCTATGAGCTTGGACATTGAGACGTAGTCAACATTGTCCCTCTTTGAATAGGTACCATACCTTTCTAAGAGTTTTCCATCTTGAACCTTTTCAAGATTTTATCAATATATGCACTTTGGTTTAACCCTATCAACCACCTCGATCTATCCTTATAGATCCTTATTCCAAAATATGTGTGGCTTAAACGAGATCATATATGAAAAACATCTTCCAAGCTAGGTTTTAACACCTTCCAAGGTTGGAATATTATTTCCAAATAGTAGTATGTCATCAACATACAATTCCAAAAATGTAACTATGCTCCCACTGGCATTCTTATATACATTATTAAGATTTCATGGATCGACAAAACCATCATGCTGAACTATATGGACAGTCTCTTCGAGATGTTCATTAAGAAAAGTGGTTTTGACATCCATTTGCCAAAACTCATATTCAGAATATGCAGTTATGGCACATAATATCCTAATCGACTTTAGCATTGCCACGGGCGTAAGAGTTTCATCATAATCAACCAATTGAGTTTGATGGAAACCTTATGCTATAAGTCTTGACTTATAAGTATTCAAGTCTCCATGTATATCTGTTTTCATCTTGAAAACCCACTTGTATCCAACCGGTTTGGAGTTAAGTGGAGGGTCAACCAATTCCCAAACTTGGTTGTTATACATGGATTGCATCCTTACGTTCATGGCTTCTAGCCATTTGTCCCAATCCAAAATGGACAAAGCATCTTGCTATATGGTTAGCATACAAGGGTCAACCACATAGCATCCATTCTTGGAATATCCATATCTCTTAGATGGAATACTAACTCTACCAGATTTGTGAACGTTTTGTGTGTATTGATCAACCTCTTGATTATCATCAACAACCTCTTGTTGATAGCTAGTGTCAACCATAAGTGTATCGGCTTGTGGATCTTGATCCTTATCAAGTTCCACAGTTCTATATATCATTCCTTCGATAAGGAACTCGGTTTCCAAGAACTTAGCCTTTCGAGCAATAAATACTTTTGCTCTGTTGAGTCGAAGAAACAGTATCCTATACAGTCTCTAGGATATTCAACTAATCTACACTTTCTTGGTCCGGGTCATATTCATAATATGAGCCTTAAAGAGCAATGCGAAACCCCAAAATGATAAAGATGGCAAGCTCATAGCCATAATAAATTGAACCATATCCAAATATGGTTCAGTTTCTCCTTTATCAGAATGAAGAACATAGATAGTTATGTAGAGTTGATTTTCTACTTCATTATTGAAGATTTTGAGCATTTCAAAAGCTTCATACTTATGTGTCATCAAGTGCACACAATAATAGCGACTGTAATCGTCGGTAAAAATAATGAAGTATCTTTCACCAATCTTTGTCGTTGTCTTAAAAGGACCATATACATCCAAATGTATCATTCCTAATAAGTCTTTTGGTACACACTTATCAAATGAAACATTTTCATTTGTTTCCAAAAGACCATTCTTTTGAAGTGTTTGAATCCAATTCTTGTTTATGTGACCAAGATGACAATGTCAAAGATAATAATAACTTAAACCCATTTTAAGTTTCTTGGTGCTTAATGTGTATAATGAGTTATTATAGGACGCATTATCATGAACCAATTCATGGATATCATTAAAAAGGCATATCCTTAAAATGAAATACATCATCCATAAAACTTAATACCATTATTTACAAACTTTAAATCATGATCATATTGTTTTAATAGGAAACATTAATTATGTTCCTAGTCAAACTAGGTGCATACAAAATGTTTTGAGAACAACTTCCAAACTATTTGAAAGTCTCAAAATAGAGTTTCCCTCCTTGAAGCGCACATTTTTTTTGAACCCCTTTGCAACAATTGCAAGTATGAGTCTCACATCCGGTATCCAATACCCATGTGTTTGAAGAAATGACATTTAATACAATGTGTGAATCATGGAAATTGTATTTGAGGTTTGCCCAACATCCCTCTTGTCTTTCAACTCCTTGAGATAGGAGGGACAATTCCTTTTCATTGTCCTATCTCTCCATACTCAAAGCATGGATCCTTCTCCGTTACCTTAGGCTTCATAAGCTTAGGTTTTTCGAGGTTTCGCTTTAACCTTTGCTTTGATGTATTCCTTTCCTTTGGCAATAATTGCCTTAGGATCGGGATTGGCCATTTCTTATAGCCTCCCTCATTGATCGAGAGAATAGGTAGAACCTCTCTACCCATCCCTGTCTCGGTTGCTTCGAGCATTGCGTGAAGTTCACTGATGCTCTTGTCCCACCCGTTCATATTACAGTTTATTATGAATGTTTCAAACCTTTAGTTAGGCAATCAAGGATCAAATCCTTGGCCAAATACTTTGAGACAGGATAGTTAAGCATCTTGAGGCTATCAATGTGGCTTTTCATCTTAAGAATATATAAGATGATATCGATTGGATTTCTTCCATGTGACATGCATAAAGTGCTCGAACTGTTTCGAAGCAATCTACTAAAGTTTGTTGAAGGAACATTTCCTTCAACTAGATTATCATGTCATATGCCTCATGATGCTCCAAACCCTTTTGGAGTTAGGGAATCATATTCCCAACATGAGGCAGGATACTTGCACAGAATCCTTAGTGTGCCTAAGCCAATCGTCAAAAAGCCTTAACATCAACAGCGTTGGTTGGTGAGGTATGGGATCGTCAAGGACATAGGCCTTTACTCATTCTTGAGAACGATTCTCAAGTTTCGAAATTGAGTCCATAAGGTAATTATGGTTAGGACAATCCCTCTCGAGAATAGATCTCAGTGATAGGGAAGGGACGATCGGGGTGGTAGCGTAATAGTTAGCGGTCATCACTACAATAATTGACAAAGTTCATTTTAGTATTTCTGATAAATTTATTTTAATCGTTAATACCCTTAAATGTCTCATAGACAATTAACAATTAAAATCTAGAATCAAACGTTACATTTAAATGATGGTTAGGTGACCTTTATCCCATTATTTAAATTAACAAGGTAGTCAACAGTTGACAATTGCCACCTATTGCAACTTCTAGTTTTATGGGATCGGTTAAACATCATATGTTTAGTCGGCATGTATAGTCCCATCAACACCAGTGTACTCCATGCTTCGGTGACCCTAATCACATGGTTTCCAATTCAAGTCGTCCTACTTACACACACTTGTGAGTTTTCACATACAAGCGGTTAGGTGACCTTTATCCCACAAGTACGTTAGACTCACCTCAAAGATACAAGTTCCCTACAAGTGGTTAGGTGACCTTTATCCCACAAATAGTTCCCAAGTGATTCGAGTTTCGTGTAAAAGGATGGTGATAGACTTGTTACCAAAGGGATTTAAGTTTCCATTAATTCTAGACTTTGAAAACTCTATGTACCTTGTAATTGCATGCTTACAAATACTTGGTACCCTATGGTTCTTTTAATAAAACCCATTTTATTATGAAATCATTAATCCTTTTAATAACCATTTATTAACACTTAATGATTAAGAGCCATTTTTATATTAGCTTGTTAAGATCATTTTTATTAAGATTGTTTATCATATCCAAATATCACACAAACATTCACAAAATTACAATCAAACAAGCATAATATAAACAACCACATATGCATAACCATAGCTTCTATTGTGACCACACATGTTTGCCATCACAAGTGTGGTCATTAGGTCTTTCCTAAGGGTTATCAACAACACAAAATTGAGATCACAATGGATCTCCCACTTGATTTCGCATCCGTATGCTTCAAGTCCACTTTGTGTCTTCCTTTTGTGCTTTCTTCCCGAGCATCTTCTTTTACATAATATATATCCTAATACATATTTTCTAGTAAAAGAGAAATACTCCTAATCTATTATTACATCCCAATGAATAAATAGATAAATTACAAGAACAAAACTTACAACCCAATTGAACAAAATAACCAAAACAAACATGGAACCAAACCAAAACAACACAAGGTCTAAGCTAGGTTATGCACCATCAAATGAACAATCACAAACATCATTCAACAAACAAAATAAACCCCATCAAACCCCAAATTTTCAGCTAACATAAACTGAAAATTAGGGTTTGTTTGTCCAAACAAACAATAACCAAAACATATCAACCAATTTACATTCCTATCTTTCAAAGTTTAATCATAAGCATGAAGATATAACTTTGAAAGACATGGGGTTTATTAAATCAACCAAAATCAGCCTCTAATGAGTTGATAAACATCCTTTAAAACCGATTTTACAAGGATAATGATGCTAGTTTCCACATAACCGGCTCTAGATGCCATTAAGGGGTTTGTTGGACCATTTACAACTTGTTTAACCATTTAAACATATGAAACGCAGCGGAATGTACTACTTTAAACATGTTAAAGTTTCTGAAAATTACCATTATCATGTGAAAACCAACAAACCCAAAGACAAAAGGATATTTATTATGTGAAAAGCAAGCATACAATATGAACAAGAACACCCAAAAACATGACATTATCATACCATAATACTACCTTTCTGGATGCTGTCAAAAACGACCAAAGAGAAGGCAGAAATAAGTCTGAAAAGGGCCAAGACTTCAAGGGTAAAAGTCCTCAAGTGTCCATACCCACAAGCCTCTAAGCAAACATCATGGTTGCTAGGATTTCAAGCACCAAAAACGCCCAAAGGCCTGCTGAAAACTGTTTTCAGCCGTGAGAACTTTGGGAGAAGAGAGGAAATCCTTCTTCCTTTCTTGCACAAATGAAGGAGCATAACTTGAGTCATGAGAGGACCCAAGAAATGACCAAAAGGAGTTCTAAAACACCTTCTTCAGCTGTGAAAATAGAGAGCATATGGAGTTTTCTCTAGAAGTTCATTTGTGCAAATGTGAGAGAGATCGGATGTTGAGACTTGCACTCAACCACTATCATAATGAGTGTACCTTTTTCAAGACAAATGGGGAAGGCCATACAACCTAAAGGGGCCGAAAATCTGGATTCAAAACCACATTCCCTCCCATTTGAATTACTTTGTAACACATTAGAAGTGGTGAGGTCATGTTACATATTTAAAAGGTGTGTACAAGTTATATAACTAATCCTTTTAGTTAAATAACATAAGTATACATTATAATGCCATTAGTCAATTGATAAGATATATAATTAACCTTTTAATTATATAACTCATACAATCTAAAATAATTAAAACAACTAACACATTAAGATGTTAACATGTTATATAATAAAACTCTTTTGATTATATAACATAAGTACACATATTATTTGTTGTTATTTAACCATTTAAATAACAATGTAAACAATAATAATTCATGAACAAATTATCCATATAATTTGTTCTATCTCTGATTTCTTTTAATTAGAAAACCCATTTTCTAATTAGGTGCATATATTTAATTGCATGATCCTATCATCAATCAAATATTTATTAGTGTTTGCTAAGCTTGTTATTGGGTATGACTCGACTTGGATCATGATGTACTAACCACATCAATGTTCTATGTGTCTTGGGCATACAGGATCCAACAGGAAGTGCATTTAGAAGTCTATCATTTAGGTCTTTAAGATCATTCTTAATCCCTAAAGTTGACATTTATGTAATAAGTTGCACATATTTATTCATCATCTGGTTTATGGTTTCTCCAGAGATATGCTCAAACAAGTCAAGTTGCCTTTTCAGTTTCTGTCTTTTGAGATCTTGAATCTCTTTTCCTCCTTCACATATAATTTTCAAGGCTTTGTACATAGTATACCCAGTTTGGTAACCCTCAAGCCTAGATAGAACCTCCAAAGGTAACCGTTTACACATAATAGAATAGGCTTTAATATCATTCTCTACTTTTTTCAGATCGTCCCCATGTAAACCATCTTCAGGATATGGCTCTTGGGAATCTTTTGTGTCCACAAAACCTCTATCAGTACCATCAGAAGTAACAAGGATGTGAGGTCCTTTCTCTATTGATTTCCAGAGATTAGTATCAATAGAATTCAGATGGTGTTTTAGTCTGAGTGACCAGTTCTTGAAGTCAGCTCTGTTCTTCAACTTTGGCACTCTGTTCTCAGAATCTTCTCACTTAACCGTGTTTAAGTTTTGAGATTAAGAAAATATACTATTTTTGTTGTTTGAAAGTTTTAAATGAAGAAAAGAAATTACAATATTTTTGGATTTTTAATTATTTTTTAAAATTTTTTTCTAAGTGTTGAAAGAAAAGTCTGAATCTGATGCGCCTGAATAGTTGTGAAACACACACTTTGACTTGCTAATGCCCAAGGGAATACCTTAGTGAATTTCTGAAATGCCCAAAAGTAGAAACACCTGAACAGTATCAATGTGCCTAAATAGTTCTAAAACATCCAAACAGTGATGAAACGCCTGAACAGTTTCGATGCGCCTAAACAGTTCTAAAGCGCCTGGGACTTGGTTTCTGAAAAAACGTCCAAATAGTGCTAAAATGCCCACAAATAGTGTTAAAACGTCCACTCTGAAACACTTAAATAGTGTTAAAGCGTCTAAACAGTGTTCATGCGCCTAAGCACTTAGGTAAATTTCAGATGATTTCAACACACCAAACGCCTAATTCATCATCTTCGTAACAACCTGATCTTAACAAACTTTTCAAAATTTGATTAATTGATCTGAAACTCTTCAATCAAGTGTAAAATGCACCAATTATCAATCCTTTAACATCATTTCCATTCAATTAACAACAATTTATCAAAATTTTGATGAAAATTAAGTTCGACAATGACGAATAGTTCGCACTTAAATCTGATGAATTTCAGATCTGTAAGTGTCAAATCACTCAATTGTGATCCAATTCATGTTTCTAATGATGAAATACCACTAAAATAAGCAATTAATTGAACAATTGCTTTCAAAACACAGATTCAAGTGATTAACAGGTGCTTAAAAGTTGATTTTAAACTTCAAATCACTTAAACCGAAGGCTCTGATACCATTTGATAGGTTCAAATGGATCGATCTGTGTTAATGAAGTAATACAATTGACAATTATCCGAACAAAGTAATCAAACTATGCATATATATAAAAAAAATTCACAGAGATTTCATTGATATTAGCAAAGGATTACAATGTACAAATGAGAGAGTTCTATTCAAAGTCTACCTCCAAAAAAACATAATCCTAACTAAGGAACATATATTTACAAAATAAGTCCCCATACTATGACAAAAACACAAACTAAAAACTAATGGTAATCTTCAAGGCTCCAACAGAGCTACCGACCGGCAAGGTTCCTAAGTTCATTTTATAAATGTTAGTTTTCATTTTAAACAGTTACTTAAGCCCAACACTTGTTGTTTAGGTTTACCCTACGCGATTTGGTGACTTATGTTACGCGAGTGTAATTTGTTTTAAACCTTGAAGTACGATGCCTTGATTTGGTCAATGGTGCTATTTGGGTTATTAGTTCATGATTTGAAATTATACTAATGGTATTAGGTAAGTTTTGTTCCCAAAGCAGTAAGGTTTAACTTATTGGCAAGATCGGTCCCCTCAACTTTACTAAATTGTCGATTTTAACCCTTATGTTTGGAACTTTTGCAATTTAGCTATTTATAATTGATTTTATTGTTCAAGTTGATTTAGCTAATGTAGTAAGTTAGTTTTTATGTCCTTTAGGTCTTTCTTAACGTGTTCAAGAGTTTGTTTTCGGTTTAGGCGTTTTACGATGTTACGTTGAAAGGTTACCTTCTTAGAATTGTCGGGTGGTTCATATGGTAGTTTATGTCTTCATTTTAATATATTTGAGAATCATTTGATTCCTGGAATGTAAGGCGTCCGGCCCAAGGCTTGGTGCTTATGTTATTTTATGTTTTAGCGCGGTTCAGTTCACGGTTCGGATGTGTTTTGAAATGTATTTGTATGTTTGCTTACTTTATGAAATCATTGAGTTGTCTTTGGGTTTGTGGGTAATAATCTAATAGAAATTATTAGTTTTATTCATTTCTAAAAGTTTTCATAAGTTCTTTTATTATTTTTCTTTCTAGAGATGCGTTAGTTCGTTTAATGTTATATTTTTGTATAAAATCATAGAAAACTCTATAGATGATAATATCTGATTTGCAGCTAATTATTACCTTTATTAGGCCACTAGTTATTGTATTTCAAGTCTTGGGTCGTTTTATTTCGGTTTTGGTAGTTTAACGCTCAGCTTAGGTTTTAACGGGTTCTTAGGTTCGGGTCAAATTTCAGTTTACTTAATAATACTTCATTATACTTAGTGCAACATTTTGGTTCTGAAGATTTTAGGTTTTTAGCTTAAGGACACGTTTTTGTTTTAGCATGAATATTCTTTCTATTTTTATTTACCTTGCAAACGAACTCCATAAATTATGAAATTTAATTTTTTAGGCATTTCATATCATTATAAGTCCACTGAAGTTTTGTATCTTCGGATTTTATGCATATTTGATATTTCTATTAAGTCTACCGGTTAGTTTTGTTAAGTGTCCGTTAAGTCTTGGTTTTGGGTTTCTAAGTGTTTTAATCTGATTTTTCCATTCCCAAACATTTTAACATCATAAATAGCTTCTAAATAATCCTCTATTTCCAGTAACTCAATTTCCCCAACTTCTTTCTTTTAGTTTTCTCAAATTCATATATTATTGTATATTTTATAACAATATGAAATACATAGACTTTGGTTGTGAAACTTTATTTTTGACTTAAAATGATCTTAAATAACTCCCATTAATACTTAGTTTAAACTTTTAGGCTTAGATATCATACATTTATATTTTTGTAAAAACCGGGTTTTCGGGTGAGTCATGTTTGCTAAAATCGTGTTTGTGAGCTAAAGGGTTTTGAGAAAAAAATTTGTATCTTTAACTTACTGAAATATTTGATGTTTTAATGTTTCACAAGTTGTTGGGGGTGTCGTGGGGTTGGTTGAATCACCAACGTGATGAAACGCGACATTTCACGCGTTTGCGGGTAGTATAGCTTACCTTGTCGTGTGAGGTGGGTGTGATGAATGCTTAGGCTGCCAAAGGAGCTTGAGATGGTGAGAGAAGGATGTTTATAATGGTGGGTTAGTTCAGGTTGTACGATCAATGAAATGGAGATGTAAACTTGAAGAGATGTGTGTGTGTGTGTGTGTGTGTTCAAGTGTTGTTACCTTGACTTGTGGATGAATGTGGTTACTTGCGTGGGTCGATGATGGAAAGGTTCCAAGTGCTGGAGCTTGTGTGTTCTTGAGAGTCCTTGAATGCTTGAAATGATGAGAAGGTGAGGTTGTTCCAAAGAGAAGATGGTGTGGAGTGTTAGGGAGATCGAGAGAGTGTGTAGTAGTAGTTAGACTGGAAAGTGAGGGTGGTGTGGTTATGATGTTTCAGCCGAGAAGGAGAGAGGGAGAAGAGAGAATATTTTCATGGATGTTGCAAGATTTTTCTTGGCTTTTGTGTGATTTTGGTCAAGTGTGCAAGTCATCAAGACTTGCATGGCTAGGCTATGTGGGGATTGGGTGGTTTTGGGTGGTGATAAGATTGACCAATCCTTTCTTTTTGTTTTAAGAAAATAAAATGTGCATTGGTATGTATGTGTGTGCCCCGTATGATGTATGTATGTATATACATATGGGTGTGTGTGTGTGTGACAGAGCTGTGTGTGTACCCCGTTCCCGAGACGCTCATAGTTGGACAATCTTCGTACATAAAACATAAAACATACATTAACATTTACTAAAACATTGCAGCGAAATAACTTGGCAAACCATTTCATATATAAATAATTGCCTCTACAAAATAATACAACATTGTTAATCATTACAAAATACCATTTGTTTGCATTATAATACAAAAACATCATTGTTATATAAAATGGATGTCATCCAAACATGCCAAGTAGCTGCCTCGTGCCATCCTCAGCAACCATTACCTGCCAACTGGAAAATACATAAATGATCAGCGTTGTTGAGTGAGTTCTAGTTTTATAAATAAAATACTTTACATTCGTTTAAAACCATTCTTTACTTTCATTCGCGATCATGCATCATACGTATACATAGATAATCTTATTATTATCTTTCATCATCATTCGTCATCATTCATTATCATCATTCGTCATCGTACGTCATTCATTATCGTTCGTTCATTCATTCTCTTTCATATCGTACATTCCGTACATACATCATTAACCCTTAGATTCATTCGGACCAATGCCATGTGCTATACCCCTACCGTCATGCATAAAGCGGGTACTGGGCCGAAGTCTAAAAATAGACTCCATACATTGTGCCTGGTGGCCTGACCACAGTACCGGAGTAAGCGACAAGGGTCCCATACGTATGGTAAATCACAAGGATTAAACCCTAGTGTGCATCCTTCCGGGGTAGCTAACCCACACACAGTTGAGCTAACACCCTTCATAGGGTGTGAACATCCTTTCATTTGCTTGCAAGACTTAACATTCATTCTTTACGTTCCAGTTTTCATTATCTTATTTCTTTCACTTCGTTAAGATAATACTTTACGTTATTATCGTAATCACACCATGTAAAGCTACATAATAATAACTAACAAGGAACATAAAGAAAACATAACATAAACATACACACCATCATATAATCATCATACATCACCCACCCACATACACATACACCTGAACATACAGGTGCACACCCAAATCTTATAAAAACGTTTAAACATGCATTTCTAGCTCCAAATAAGTTTAAAACCTTTAAAATAGGGGATCTAGAACTCACCTGGATATAGTAGTAGCTTTTCAATTAAGCTTTCTAAGCTAAGATCACACTACACAGCCTGTAGATAAGTTAACACTCAAAGGGGTTAATTACTGCCTAAATTCGCTGTTAATTTCGCTGCCAGATAAGCAGTTTCGCTGCCAGTTTTGCCCAACATTCATTGGAATTCCATGTCTACGAAATTACACGCAAAACTATGGTTTCACATAAAGCTTCATAGTTTCGCTAGTTGAACACTCAATTTCGCAGAACGGGCTCAAATGACGAACCAACCAGTTTTTAACCCAAAACTTCAACCTTTTACATCCAAATCCTTGGTTTATCATCCATGATGCTATATCTAAGCTTTTTACATGATTTCTTACATAAAAACGTGAGTTTTGTATGATTCTTTGCCACTTTCAAAACCCACAAAACCCTAGAATCCAGGTAAAATCTTAAAAGACGTTTAGATGATGTTTCTTATCTGTTTTCTTGGTCATTTCTTGTTGTTTGGATGCCAACAAACGCAGATCTTCAATCCTTTGATCAATCGAGCCTCAAATCCTCACTTCTTCTCCACTCTCTCTACACACTCTCTCTAGAAGTTGGTTGTTTGAGTTGCAAATGAGAGTGACTCTAGCTGATTCTTAAACATATATCGGGTGTTTATGGAACCTTAAACCCGCCTAACACGTACCCGTAAGGTTAACTTGGTCCATAACCCATTTCCGTCTTATTTACATTAAATAACCCCAACTAAACCCATTATTATTAATTGGCACGTTTTGACTTTATTCAGGGCGTTACAAGTCCACCCCCTTATTTAGGTTTCGTCCTCGAAACCTTTTTTCCTCGAATAGATGTGGGTAATGCTGTCTCATCTCCTCTTCAGTCTTCCACGTAGACTCAGATCCCTTTCTATGCTTCAACTGTACTCACACAAGTGGAATCGCTTTATTCCTTAGCCTTTTCTCTTTTCGATCAATGATCGCCACTGGTTGTTCCACATAATTGAGCCGTTCATCCACCTCGATATCCTCAAGTGGCACCACCATATTCTCGGCGGCTAAGCATTTTCTCAGATGAGATACATGAAACGTCGGATGAATTCCACTTAACTCATCGGGCAACTCCAACCTATAGGCCACCTCTCCTACTCGAGCAATGATACGGAAAGGCCTTATATATCTCGGGCTCAACTTTCCCCGCTTTCTAAACCGAATGATGCCCTTTCAAGGTGAGACTTTCAACATAACTCTATTACCCATGTTGAACTTAATCGGTCTACATCTCTTGTTGACGTACGACTTTTGCCTATCCTTTGCTGCCTTCACAAAGGCCTTGATCTTTTCCAGCTTCTCAGTCGTAGCCTTAATCACTTTAACGCTCCCTAACTCCTTTTGACCAATATCACCCCAACAAGCGGGTGTTTTACATCTTCTACCGTAAAGCATCTCATAAGGAGGCATACCAACGCTGGCATGATAGCTATTGTTATATGAGAACTTGGCTAACGGTAAGTGTTCATCCCAACTTCCACCAAAATCAATGACGCATGCCCGAAGCATATCTTCTAGTGTCTAAATGGTCCTCTCCGACTAACCATCTGTCTAGGGATGATAAGTCGTACTGATATGTAACCTCGTCCCCATCGCATCATGAAATTTATTCCAAAACTTGGATGTAAACCAAGTGTCATGATCAGACACAATAGACATCGGTACACCATGACGAGTTACAATATCCTTGATGAATAGATCCGCGAGTCTCTCAGGGAAATACGTTTCACAGATCGGTAGCAAGTGAGCACTCTTCGTCAGACAATCAACTATCACCCATATGGCATCATACCCTCTCGCGGTATGCGGTAGCTTTGTAATAAAGTCCATGGTGATATGCTCCCACTTCCACTCGGGTGTATCCAAAGGCCGGATCTTCTCGTACGGCTTCTAATGCTCTGCCTTCACTTACACACAAGTAAGGCACTTACTCACATACTCCGCTACATCACGCTTCATACCCGGCCACCAATAATATTTCTTCATGTCTTGATACATTTTTGTAGCACCGAGATGAATGGAGTATCGAGTCTTATGAGTTTCATCCATCATCTTTCCACGTAGATCCCAATAACGAGGAATCCACATTCGTCTGAATCAGGTTTTAACACCGAGAGTGTTTTCTTGCAACTCTGCGACTAGACCTCTCATCCTTTTAGAGTTAAGACGATATTCCTTCAACGCTTCTTCTTGAAACTCCTTGACCTGCTTCATTACATCAGAGGTCATAACCAACTGATAAGCTTTCACCCGGATTGGTTCGGGTCTCTCCTTTCGGCTAAGGGCATCCGTAACTACGTTGGCTTTGCCCAGATGGTAATGGATCCCGCAATCATAATCCTTTATAAGCTCCAACCATTGTCTCTGCCTCATATTCAAATCCTTCTACTCGAAGAAGTACTTCAATCTTTTATGTTCAGTGAAGATGGTGCACTCGTCACGTACAGGTAGTTCCTCCAAATCTTTAATGCAAAGACCACAGCTGCTAACTCCAAGTCATGAGTAGGATAATAACCTCATGAACCTTCAGTTGTCAGGATGCATAAGCTATAACCTTTCCTCGCTGCATCAACACGCAACCCAACCCTGAGTAAGAAGCATCTGAATAGACCACCAAATCCTCGCTTCCTTCGGGTAATGACAAGACAGGAGCTTGAGTCAACCTTGTCTGAACTCCTCTAAAGCCTTCTCTTGCTCTTGACCGCATACTAGCTTCACATCTTTATGGGTTAACTTAGTCAACGGAGAAGCTATCTTGGAGAAGTCTTGGATGAATCTCCTATAATAACCCGCCAACCCCAAGAAACTACGGATCTCGGATGGCGTCTTTGGAGACTTCCATTGCATCACTGCTTCCACCTTTGCCGGGTCCACCATAATCCCCTCGGGATTCACTACGTGACCCAAGAACTAAACTTCTCGCAACCAGAACATGCACTTGGAGAACTTAGCATACAGCTTCTCCTTTCTCAGCGTCTCCAACAGTTCCCGAATATGACCGGCATGCTCCTCTTCGGTTCTCGAATAAATCAGGATATCATCAATGAACACTATCACTGACTTATCAAACATTGGCCGACACACTCGATTCATCAAGTCCATTAAAGCAGCTGGCGCGTTTGTTAAACCAAAAGACATAACGAGGAACTCGTAGTGTCCATAACGCGTACGAAAAGCTGTTTTAAGAATGTCTTGCTCCTTCACCTTCAACTGATGGTAGCCAGATCGAAGATCTATCCTTGAGAACCAACTTGCACCTTGGAGCTGATCAAACAAGTTATCAATCCTCGAAAATGGATATCGATTCTTCACCGTCAACTTGTTCAACTCACGGTACCCGATACACATCCTCATACTACCATCCTTCTTCTTGACAAATAAGACCGGAGCACCCCAAAGAAAGATACCCGGTTTAATGAACCCCTTATCAAGCAACTCTTGCAGTTGCTTCATCAATTCCTTAATTTCGAAGGGGGCTAATTGATACGACGCCTTAGCAATAGGCTGGGCACCGGGTATCAAGTCAATTTGAAATTCGATTTCTTCGGTGGCACACCTGGTAAGTCTTCTAGAACACGTCCGGGATGTCACACACAACCAGTACATCCACGCAATTATGGTGTTGGTGTATCTACATCCTTCAGAATCGTAGTGACTTGATCACCGTAGATTGTCACCAAAGTCCCGTTAGGCGCTGTCAGTCTAATCATCTTCTTGCGACACACAATGTTCGCCTCGTAGTCCGCTAACTAGTCCATTCCTAGGACTACATCGAACTTGCCTAAGGTCATCACAAATAGTCTAGTAGGAAACTTATGACCCTCTAATTCTATATCACAACCTTCTATCAGCTCAGAAATCCTGGCAGACTTACCTATGGCAGTTTCTACATCGAAGGGCTCATCAATAATTTTACTCCTAATAAGCAACTTAGCACAAAAGGAAGCATAAATGAAACTCCTACTAGAACCTGAATCAAATAACACAGAAGCAAGAGTTTGATTTACTAGAAACGTACCTGACACGACATCGGGGTCCGTCCTAGCCTCATCCCTAGTCATCATGAAAGCTCTGGCGCTGGCTTTCCGTCCTTCGGTTACGACCATCTTCTTCGCTTCGAAACTCTCAGCCCTTGGCTTCTTGCATTCCCTGCTCAAGTGACCCACTCCACCACAGTTGAAACATCTAGCCACACGACAATCCTTTGCTTTATGCCTTGTCCTCCCACACTTGAAGCATACATTCGATCCCCACCTACATTCTCCGGTATGCTCCTTTCTGCACTTGCCACACCTCTTCGACCCCGCACCGGGTGTGATCACACGCCGGTCATCCACCCTCGCAGCTTCGTTGTTTGGAACGACGTCCAAACCGCTTCCTATTCCAATTCCGCTCACCACCACCTTTCTTGCTCACCTCAGCAACCACCACTTCAGCTCGTCATACAACCTCCCAGCCAGATCAACCACCGACCTAAACGTGCTCGGTCGGGTGGCGATCATGTGCCTACGGATATCCGCCAGCAAGCCGTGAATGTATCTTTTAATCTTCCGTGATAGAGTCGTCACCTGATCTGGCACCAACCATGCCATCTCATTGGATTTGGTGGTGTATTGTTGGTGTGTCATGGTTCCCGCCTCCAGCTGCATGAAGTCCCTTTCCACCTTGTCCTGTTCCCTGTGAGGACAGAACTCCTCAATCACCAACTTATTCAACTCGTTCCACCTCATCCTCCTGATTGCCCAGCTGCTCTCAGCCTGGACAATATTGTCCCACCAACACAGGGCTAAGTCTACGAAGGAGTGAGTGGCAAACTTCACCTTCTAGTCCTCCCTGCACTCGCTGATATCAAGTACAACTTCCATCTCCCTCACCCACCGATGAGCAGCGGCAGCAGTGCCATTGCCATCAAAAGTAGGGGGCTTGCAACTCTGGAATGCCCAAAAATTACAGCCTTGTGCTGTCTCCTGCACAGGCTCCTCCTCTTCCTCATCACTAGTGACAACCGTCGCAGTCTCCAGTTGTTCCCTTTCCCCCGTGGGCCTCCTCTTTTCCTTCCTCTCTCCTCCTCTCACAGCTATAATCACTTCAGTCACCACAGATGGCAAGATCGTCTGCATGACCTGGTGAACCTCCTCCACCACAACCTCCTTCATCGAGGCCCTTAGGTTAGCACTCTCATCACCACCCTCCGGATGGTTGTCTCGGGCTCTTCATGGGCCATCTCTTCAGCCCTAGCCCTTCCTTCATCGCGAAGCCTTTGATGAACTACCTTAGCCATCCTCTAAACATGCTATAAGATCCAAACACTAACACGGTCATTCAAGATAATAGCTCAGTTTATGTCAAGTATAGTAAGTCCCTAATGTTGGGTTTGTTGTACCAAAACAATGTTGTTTAACCATTTAAACAAGAAAAACGCAGCGGATAAACATTTAACAAATACCATTTGTAATCTGAAAATTGATGTTCATAACTTAATTTCAACAAACCCAAAGACATAGGATCATATGTATGTGAATAAACTAGTTATCAACAAGCTAAAACAACCAAAACAACATCAACAAACTACCTTTATGGGCGATTTGAAGAACTGACATTAGAGCTGCTGGAAATCTCGTTTTGTTGAAGAAGTGGCTGTCCTTGGATGGCCAAAACACCAAGGATAGGTGTCCTCAAGTGTACATACCCACAAGCCTTCAAGAAACACCATATTTGCTAGGATTTGACACCAAAAATCGCATCAAAACCCTGCTGAAAAACCTTTTTCAGCCGTGAAACATCAAGAAGATGTCAAAGGCTTTGTTCCAGCCGTATGACTTCTCTTCCATAAGAGAAATACGAGTTCTTGTGCGATTTCATGTGAGAAAGAGGAGGAGATCAGATGTGTGTGTATGTTCATCAAGAGATTCATGTTTCAAAACAAGAAAAAGGGGAAGAGAGGGAAGGCCCTTGCGGCCGAAATTCTAACAACCCTTATTAGGGTTTTCCCCTTTTTAAGACTCCTTTAATTTGACTAAAACTTATAAATTACATAATTAACCTTTAATTATATAAAATATGCACACACACACTTTTATTATTTGATGTTGCTTGATTAATTTAAACAACATAACAAATAATATCCATGAACAAAATATCCTCATAATTTGTTCATTCTCACATATAATTTATTTAGAAAACCCATTTTCTAAATTGGTGTAATTATTTAATTGCATGATCATATCATCAATTAAATATTAATTGGTGTTTGCTAAGCTTGTTATTGGGTATGACCCGACTTGGATCACAACGTACTAACCACATCAATGTTCTATGTGTCTTGGGCATACAGAATCCAACAATCTCCCACTTGCACAAGATACATAGAAGATTGATGCAAGCAGTAAATACCGCCTAACAACGGTTTACTACCCTTAATACGCGTGACTTAAAGCCATTCAATAACATCATCCCCTTCAAGTATCCAACTTGAAATGATTTAGGTGAATCAATCATCTATCCTTTTGTTACAGATGTCATGTTAAATCCAAGGACATAGAATGATCATTCCTTGTTGATTTAACTTAATCAGGCCTTAGACATCATGCTCTCAACGAATAAGAGGAACAAATTCCATCTTGACTACATACGTTTCTCACAATCACCTTATGTTGTACCCAAACATAGCCTTATGTACTGACCATTATTTCAGAGCAGCGAAGAACTAGCTCAAGGTATAACACTTGGTGAATATCAAAACCCAATATGTATCTCAGGTCAGAGGATACCAAATGACATTCGCCTTTACTCAAATTTACTTATGATCAATCTAGAAGATCCCATGTAGTAAAATTGAGATGCGGGTCAGTCCAATATTTGTATCCCACAAATATCTATGAACCTTGGTAGCAACCAATTGCTCTATATTCATACCATATAAATATCTACCAATCCATGTTCATAATAGTCTTACATTCATATCTGTTCCCACAAATATGACCGACTACGGACATTTAGAATAATAAACATATTCATGGATGTAAACATGCTAAAAGGGAACACGACTCAAAAGGTCAAAATTACAACTGTTCCATACATTAAATACTAAACAGATCAATTCCAATCACTAGAATATCGAAGTCCTAAGGCACAAGTATGACCCTCATACTTTGCCTTCGCAAGGAGCTTCGTGAGTGGATTCGTAATGTTTTGATCTTTTATGAACTTTATGAATACATATCTTTACCCTTTTCAACTCCATCCCTTATGATGTTGAATCTCCGCTCAAGGTGCTTAGTCTTTGATGAGTACGGGGTTCCTTGATTTGAGCAATCCCACCCACGTAATTACCAAAGATCTTTAGGGAGTCTTGAATGGTAGAGACCACCCCTAGATAAGCAATGGACAAGCTTATCCATGCAGCTTCCAAAGCTGCCAATGAAGCGGCTATGTATTCGGATTTTAGACTGAATAATGCTACCGTGTCCTGCTTTGAACACTTCAAGGATACCACACCTCCATTCATAATGGAAGTACACCTGATTATGATCGAGAGTTGTATCGATCTGTTTTGGAAGTCCTCATCTGTGCAACCCTTTACACAGATTTTCACTTCAACAGATCCGTATATTAGAAACATATCCTTAGTCTTACTAAGGTGCATCAACATACTTTTAACAACCATTCAATGGTTATTTCTATTGGTATCTACTTTGTCATACCTGATAAGCATGACTCGTCCGGTTTAGTGCATATCATGAGACAAATGACGGATCCTATAGCAGATGCGTATGGGATATCCTTCATTTGATTTTGCTCATCCTATGAGCTTGGACATTGAGACGTAGTCAACATGGTCTCTCTTTGAAAGGGTATCATACCTTTCTAAGAGATTTCCATCTTGAACCTTTTCAAGATTTTATATATGCACTTTGGTTTGACCCTATCAATCACCTCGATCTATCCTTATAGATCCTTATTCCAAAATATGGGTGATTTCGAAGAGATCCTTTTATGAAAAACATCTTCCAAGCAAGGTTTTAACACCTTCCAAGGTTGGAATATATTTTTCAAATAGCAGTGTGTCATCAGCATACAACACTGAGAGTATAATTCTGCTCCCACTAGCTTTCATATACACACACCCTTTTGATGCTTGTTTCAATCCATAGATCTATCACTTTAACTTGTATACTTTATTGGGATGTCACGGATCGACAAAACCTTCATGCTGAACTATGTGGACAGTCTCTACGAGATGTCCATTAAGGAAAGCGGTTTTGACATCCATTAGCCAAAACTCATATTCAAAATATGCAGTTATGGCACTTAACATCCTAATCGACCTTAGCATTGCCACAGGCGTAAGACTTTCATCATAATCAACCAATTGAGTTTGATGAAAACCTTATGCTATAAGTCTTGACTTATAAGTATTCAAGTGTCCATGTATATTTGTTCTCATCCTGAGAACCCACTTGTATCCAACCGGTTTGGAGTTAAGTGGAGGTTCAACCAATTGCCAAACTTGGTTGTTATACATGAATTGCATCCTTACGTTCATGGCCTCTAGCCATTTGTCCCAATCCAAATTGGACATAACATCTTGGTGTATGGTTAGCCTACAGGTATAACCACATAGCATCCATTCATGAAATATCCTTATCTTTCAGATGGAATACTAACTCTACCAGATTTGTGAACGTTTTGTGTGTGTTGATCAACCTCTTGATCTTTATCAACAACCTCCTGCTGATTGCTAGTGTCAATCAAATGTGTATCGCCTTGTGGATTTTGATCCTTATCAAGTTCCACAGTTCTATACGTCATTCCTTCCATAAAGGACTTGGTTTCAAGAACCATAGACTTTGGAGCAATAAATATTTCTGATTCGTTGAGTCAAAGAAACGGTATCTTATACAGTATCTTTGGATTCTAAATGAATACACACTTTCTTTGTCCGGGTCATATTCATAATATGAGCCTTAGAGAGCGATGCGAAAACCCAAAATGATAAAGGTGGTAAGCTCATAGCCATAATAAATTGAACCATATCCAAATAGGGTTCTGTTTCTCCTTTATCAGAATGAAGAGCATAGATAATTATGAGGAGTTGATTTTCTACTTCATTATTGAAGATTTTGAACATTTCAAAAGCTTCATACTTATGTGTCATCCAGTGCACACAATAATAGCGACTGCAATCGTCGGTAACATTAATGAAGTATCTTTCACCAGTCTTAGACATTGTCTTAAAAGGATCATATGCATCCAAATGCATCATTCCTAATTAGTCTTTGTTCATACTTATCAAATGAAACATTTTCATTTGTTTCCAAAAGACCATTCTTTTGAAGTGTTTGAATCTAATTCTGGTTAGTATGACCAAGGCGACAATGTCAAAGATAGTAATAACTTAAACCCATTTTAAGTTTCTTTATGCTAAATGTGTATCAACGAGTTATAATAGGATGATCTATCATGAACCAATTCATGGATGTCATTAAAAGGCATATCCTTAAAATGATATACATCATTCAAAACTCAATACCATTATTTACAAATTTTGAATCATGATCATATTGTTTTAAAAGGAAACATTAATCATGTTCCTAGTCAAACTAGGTGCATACAAAATGTTTTGAGAACAACTTCCAAACCATTTGAAGGTCTCAAAATAGAGTTTCCCTTCTTGAAGCGGACATTTCTTTTGAACCCTTTTGCAACAATTGCAAGTATGAGTCTCACATCCGGTATCCAATACCCATGTGATTGAAGAAATGGCTTTTAAAACAGCGTATGAATCATGGAATTGTATTTGAGGTTTGCCCAAAACCCTTCTTGTGTTTCAACTCCTTGAGATAGAAGGGACAATACCCTTTTTATAGTCCTATCTCTCCATACTCAAAGCATGGATCGTTCTCCGTTACCTTAGGCTTCATAAGCTTAGGTTTTGAGGTTTCGCTATAACCTTTGCTTTGACGTATTCCTTTCCTTTAGCAATAATTGCTTTAGGATCGGGATTGGCCACTTCTTATAGCCTCCATTATTGATTTAGAGAATAGGTAGAACCTCTCTACTTATTCCCGCCTCGGTTGCTTTGAGCATTGCATGAGGTTCACCGATGCTCTTGTCCCATCCGTTCATATTACAGTTTATTATGAATGTCTCAAACCTTTAGTTAGGCAATCAAGGATCAAATCCTTGGCCAACTACTTTGAGACAGGACAGCAAAGCATCTTGAGGCTATCAATATGGCTTTTATCTTAAGGATATATAAGATGATATTGATTGGGTCTTTTCATGTGACATGTATAAAGTGCTTGAACCGTTTCAAAGCAATCTTACTAAAGTTTGTGGAAGGAACATTTCCCTTTTAGATTAACATGTCATGTGCCCCATGAGGCTCCAAACCCTTTTAGAGTCTGGGAATCATATTCCCAACATGAGATCGGATGCTTGCACAGAATCCTAAGTGTGCTTAACTCAATCGTCAAAAGGCCATAACATCAACAGCGTGGGTTGGTGAGGTATGGGATCGTCAAGGACATAGACCTTTACTCATTCTTGAGAACGATTCTCAAGTTTCTAAATGAGTCCATAAGATAATTATGGTTAGGACTATCCCTCTCGAGAATAGGTCTCAGTGATAGGGAAGGGACGATCGGGGTGGTAGCATTATAGTTAGAGGTCATTATAACAAAATTGACAAAGTTCATATTAGTATTTCTCATAAATTTATTTTAATCGTTAATACCCTTAAATGTCTCATAGACAATTAACAATTAAAATCTAGAATCCAACGTTACATTTAAATGATGGTTAGGTGACCTTTATCCCATTATTTAAATTAACAAGGTAGTCAACAGTTGACAATTGCAACCTATTGCAACTTCTAGTCTTATGGGATCGGTTAAACATCATATGTTTAGTCGGCATGTTTAATCCCATCAACACCATTGTACGCCATGCTTCGGTGACCCTAAGCACATGGTTTCCAATTCAAGTCGTCCTACTTACACACACGTGTGAGTTTTTACATATAAGCGGTTAGGTGACCTTTATCCCACAAGTATGTTAGACTCACCTCAAGGACACAAGTTCCCTACAAGTGGTTAGGTGACCTTTATCCCACAAGTAGTTCCCAAGTGATTCGAGTGTCGTGTAAAAGGATGGTGTTAGACTTGTTACCAAAGGGTTTTAAGTTTCCATTAATTTTAGACTTTGAAAACACTATGTACCTTGTAATTTCATGCTTTCAAATACATGGTACCCTATGGTTCTCTTTAATAAAACCTCTTTTATTTTGAAATCATTAATCCTCTTAATAACCTTTTATTAATTACTTAATGATTTAGAACCATAAAATTCAGCTTGTTATCATAATTTATTTAGATTGTTAAGCATATTCATATATCAAACAATCAACATAAAACAAACAAGCATAATCATACAAACATATGTGCATAACCATAGCCACTAAGTTGACTACACTTGTTTGCCATCACAAGTGTTGTCATAAGGTCTTTTCCTAAGGGTTCAACACAACACAAATGATGAGATCTCCAAAGACCCCCACTTGAACTTGCATCCAAATGCTTCAAGTCCATCCTTTGTGTCTTCCTTTTGTGCTTCCTTCCCGAGCATCTTCTTTTACAAAATATATACATCCTAATACATATTTTCTAGTAAAGGAAAAAAAAATGCTCCTAATCTATTTATTACATTGCCAAATGAATAAATAAATTACAAACCAAATGGAAACACAAAAGAAATTACTACAACCCATAAAGAAAGAATACAATCAACACGACAATTCCATAATCAACCAAACCCAAAACAACCATGGTCAAGGCTATGTTATGCACTAAAATTATGTATCCATATACATCATACTAAGAACCAAAATGAACCCCATTGACCCTAAATTTTCAGCCAACATAAACCAAAAATCTAGGGTCTTTTGTCCAAACAAAACACAATCAACCAAATTGATATCTTTCCTTTCAAGGTTTAATCACTAGCATGTATGATATAACCTTGAAAGATTGGGGTATCATCAAATCAATACAAAACAGCCCTTTAATTGGTTGTTAACCCTTATATAACCAATTATACAAGAACACATGAAACTAATCATCCACATAACCGGCTCTTGATGCCAATGTTGGGTTTGTTGTACCAAAACAATGTTGTTTAACCATTTAAACAAGAAAAACGCAGCGGATAAACATTTAACAAATACCATTTGTAATCTGAAAATTGATGTTCATAACTTAATTTCAACAAACCCAAAGACATAGGATCATATGTATGTGAATAAACTAGTTATCAACAAGCTAAAACAACCAAAACAACATCAACAAACTACCTTTATGGGCGATTTGAAGAACCGACATTAGAGCTGCTGGAAATCTCGTTTTGTTGAAGAAGTGGCTGTCCTTGGATGGCCAAAACACCAAGGATAGGTGTCCTCAAGTGTACATACCCACAAGCCTTCAAGAAACACCATATTTGCTAGGATTTGACACCAAAAATCGCATCAAAACCCTGCTGAAAAACCTTTTTCAGCCGTGAAACATCAAGAAGATGTCAAAGGCTTTGTTCCAGCCGTATGACTTCTCTTCCATAAGAGAAATACGAGTTCTTGTGCGATTTCATGTGAGAAAGAGGAGGAGATCAGATGTGTGTGTATGTTCATCAAGAGATTCATGTTTCAAAACAAGAAAAAGGGGAAGAGAGGGAAGGCCCTTGCGGCCGAAATTCTAACAACCCTTATTAGGGTTTTCCCCTTTTTAAGACTCCTTTAATTTGACTAAAACTTATAAATTACATAATTAACCTTTAATTATATAAAATATGCACACACACACTTTTATTATTTGATGTTGCTTGATTAATTTAAACAACATAACAAATAATATCCATGAACAAAATATCCTCATAATTTGTTCATTCTCACATATAATTTATTTAGAAAACCCATTTTCTAAATTGGTGTAATTATTTAATTGCATGATCATATCATCAATTAAATATTAATTGGTGTTTGCTAAGCTTGTTATTGGGTATGACCCGACTTGGATCACAACGTACTAACTACATCAATGTTCTATGTGTCTTGGGCATACAGAATCCAACACCTAATTACAGTGGCCAGTTGTGATTAGCCACTAACTTTACTCTTCATACCCCAAGCATTTCCTATCCTGACTACATCAGTATCTAAATCTACTAAAGGCACATAGATCATATAACATGCGCACATAATACCGGTTAACGTTAAAGAAAATACCTTATGGCACGTAGCTACTTGGACTGGCATCCTTCCATTTTGTCCCATTCTTAGTTTAAGTTTAGGTTTTTTTTGAAAATCTTTACCCATTTCTCTTAAACGTTGGCTCTGATACCAACTTGTAAGGCCTCGTTCCCGGGATGCTCACAGTTGGACAATCATCGCACATAAAATATAAAACATACATTAGCGTTTACTAAAACGTTGCAGCGGAATAACTTGGCAAACCATTTCATATATTAATAATTGCTTTTGCAAAATAATACAACATTGTTAATCGTTACAAAATGTTAGGGACCGTGTACGTACGGAGTACTAACTGATTCTGCGTTTACACCGGATCAAATAGTGAGGAATCCTATTTGATTGGCAATCCAATCAGTGAGAATGATTACCCGATCGATATAAGATTGAAATAAACAAGAAGAATGAGTAGGAATCGATCAGGAACGAACTATGAGCTTGGACATGCTGTTTGGGATGTTCTGGACGGCTAGGGTTTATGTGTATTCGCAATATCTCTTCAAGGGTCTTTTTTTTCCACGAATTAGGTGGAATTTATAGGTTAGGGTTTTTCATTCGTACAACTGAACCATTCGCATGGTTCAGTCATGCGACTGAATCATGTGATTGAGCCATACTCACGACTGAAGGTTCAGTCGTGCGACTGAGTCAATCTTATGTCTCAATCATACGACTTATCCAGTCTCTCGGTTCAGTCCTGCGACTGGTCCATAAGCATGATGTATTCATGCGTATGGTCCATTAGCATGAATAATCACCCGACTAGGTTGAACATAATACTCAATCATTATTGACTTAGAATTGTGTACAACCAACTCAAACCTATATACGAATTTCATACATATGAATCAAAGATAAATAAACATCAAATCATATTTCATATTTCATTGAAGCATTTCATTACATATGTGTAAGACATGAAAGACTTTTACATTTAAGCTCATAAACTAGGAACAACATGTATCTACAAACTCTCGCTTGGTCCTAGTTTACCCTATCGTCTTAACATTCTTCACATGTTCGTGGAACTTCTTGTACTTCTCCTCTCTTGTGACTCCTGCATGTATATCAAATGCAAAACAGAGTCTTATGACATGTTGGAATTGGAGAGCTTGTACAATATCCTGAGTGTCATAGAACAATGGCCACTTGTATATTGTGTAGACATCTTCAGCCGACATGTTTGTAAGCCACATTGGGTCAAATACCCAGATAGTATCAATCTTTCCATCTCTATTCAATACTATGATAGCTTCGCCCGTCCTCCAATCGTAATACCACCATTTGAAGTGTGGAGTGAAGTCCTGAGGCATTTCTTGTAAGGGAATCTTGGACATTGTGCGCGGAGGAATCCACTTCAGCATCACTTAAGGTCTTCAAGAAATATGATCAACTTCAGACTTATGAATGAACCTCTTCGATGGTTGAGGTCAAAAGTTTACCCACCTGGTGAGGTATTCCTTCTTTAATGCTGCCTTGAACCATCCTAACATCTTCCTCGGATTAGCATACAGAAGATCTAAACATGCCAGACAGTTGAGCTCAAAACCAGGAAGAGTCTTCAGATCATGAGGATATCTGAAGTACTCGATTTCTTTCTCCCTCTTGAGATCATAGACTTCCAAGTCTTCAAAATATTCCCACGCTGTAAGGCCCCATTCCTGGAAAGCCTCACAGTTGGTTAATCATAGCATAAAATCAGTTTAATAACAAAACATTGCAGCGGAAATAATTAGACATTTATTTAAAACTTAGAAACCATATCGTACTCATACATTTGTCCTTTAAATAGAATAAAAACATAGTGCATTATTGAAAATACAATAAAGATTTCATAAACAGGAATGCCATCCATAGCTCCCCAAGTAGCTCTGTGTGCCATCCTCAGCATCAGCACTTACCTGCCAACTATTATGCATAAAAGTCAGCTTCACTGAGCGAGTTCTAGTTTTAAATAATATAAGAAAATATAAACTTTATCCTTCATATAATGACCATGCATACAACATAGTAAATAACATTACATGCATCATAATAAGCATGTTCATTATCTTTAATTCTTTCATTATCTTTCATTTCATCATAAACGAGATTGCACAAAGCAAGAGCTCCATGTTGATCGACAACAAATGCCGATCCCTGTCGGTACACATTTTTCATGGTAGCTAACCCCCGACAGTTGGTCCACACTGCAGGGCACATAGCCCGCTCATGAATACGGATCCATCATCATACATCAGACTCACTTAGGTGAAGTCTATAATAGTGCTTGCAAGACTTTACATCATTAAACGGGCCCGGGGGTAACATTCATTAAGTTTCACTTTTCATTAATATCATCTTCCTCTTTAATATATATAATACTTAACTTATTAAGTACACAACCTGCTAAGTACTAATCATCATAAAACATAACCGACCCTTCGCGGGACAACGGGGGTTCGAGGGCGGCAGCCCCTGACAGCGGGGTCCTAGGGGCAGCAGCCCCTAGTGGGATCCTAGGGGCAGCAGCCCCTAGTGGGGTCTAAGGGGCAACGCCCCTGGCTGGGGCCAGGCTGCCAGGTCAGCACGAAATATTTTTATATTTAAACATTTATATAGCACATTTACTTATAGAAAAATCGTTCTTCCTGTTAAAACCCCTTAAAATCTTGGTAATTTAAAAACGTCAATTTAGTATGCATAATAGCCCCAAAACATGGAAAAACTTATAAATAAGGGACCTAGAACTCACCTGGTTACCGAGACCAACTTCTAAACTAAGGTTACAAGGCTAGGATCACACTACACAGCCTGCGACAAGTTGACACTTAAAGGGGTTAAATCCTGCCTAATTTCGCTGCTAATTTCGTTGCAAGATCAGCAATTTCGCAGCTAGATTTGCCAACACTTTCACTGCTAGTTTCACCAGCAGTTTCGCTGGCACCTTCGCTGGCAGTTTCGCTGGCATCTTCGCTGCCAGTATCGCTGCCAGTTTCGCCCAACTTTCGTTGGAAAACCATGTCTGCAAAACTACCTGCGAAACTATAGTTTTGCAGGAAGTCCTCATAGTTTCGCTGATTGAATGTGCAAATTCGCTGGATGCATATACAGTTTCGCAGATCGCATAAAAATTACCAACCACCCCGTTTTTAACCCAAAATCATAACATTTTACGTCCAATCTCTTAGTTTATCATCCATGCGGCTAAATCTAAGCTTTATACATGTTTTCATACGTAAAAATGTGACCTTTATGCGATTCTCTGCAACTTTTCAAAACCAAAACCCTAGAATTCTGGTTTGATCAATAGAAGGGTTTAAAGGTCGATTCTTACCTGAATTTGTTGCTTCTTTCTTAGTTCTTGATACTCCAACACCCAGATCTTCAATCTTTTAACCTTGGAAGCTTCAGATCTTGAGTTTTCTTCACTTTCTCTCTCTATGAAATTTGGTGGCTAGGGTTGCAATGAGGAAGATGAAGGCTGGTTTGGGTGCTTAATGGCTGATTATGGGCCTTTAATCCCATAGGCCACTACCCAATAAGCCTAATTTAGCCCATGACCATTTCTTTACCTTATTAAAATACCCAATAATTAAGCCCATTATCCTTAATGACTCGTTTTGACTTTTCGGGGTGTTACACACGCTATAATCTTGCCTAACACTTTCTGATGTCATTTGACTTTGTAGAGCTTTGTGTAGGCATTTTGCTTTGGCGGCATGCGTTGGGCTTTCATCTCTGCAAAACAAGCTGCCCATTCAGCTTTCTTTAAGTCGACATTAGCATCTAAAGCTTGGGCTTTACATTCATTCTTTTCCTTTTCTTTCTCTATCTCTGCAAAACAAGCTGCCCATTCAGCTTTCTTTAAATAAACATAAATGATCATTAATTACATTGATGTAATATATAATTCAAGTACAAAAGTTTTTAAATACAAAGACATCTAATGATTACTTTTGTCTTGCTCTGTCGATTCTTCAGCTGGAGGAGCTGAGGACGAGGCTCCTTGATCTTGGTTTCTTTTAGTACGCCTCTTGTTAGCTTGAGAATTTGAGGCTGACACAGGTGAATCACCTTCCTGATCATCATCATCCTCTTTATCTTTACCGCTCAGTCTTCCTTCATCAACATCTTCCTCAGAATCATTTTCATCCTCATCATCATCATCACCATCATCACCATCCTTGGTCTTCAATGGCTCGCTCTTAGATCCCTTAAGCTTTAGGAGTATCTTCTTGTTCTTCTTCTCAAGCTCCTCTATCCTCTTGACCGACGCCATCACTAGCTCATTTTGAATAGTAAGCGCATGGTGAGCTCGGCCTAAAGCCCTCTCATACTGAGCACTCTTCTCAGTCAGCTGATCGATCTGCTTGCCTTGGGCGTTGTTGATCGCTATCAGCTGGTTAATCTGATTTGCTCTCATGTGATCTATCGCTAACAGCTTTAGCACCAACCTGTTGAGGTTTGACAGCTGTTCCTCTAACCCAACAGTTGGTAGAGTGGAGTCATGGGTCATTGGGGCTTGGGTGGATGTCCCGGCTTGGTGGGTGGTGGTTGTGGTGGTAGATGTGGTGAATATAGGAGGTGGAATATGAGTGGATAGTGATGGAGTGGCTGTGGTAGTAGTGGTGGGTGGAATGATTGTTGTAGTGGTAGGAGTGGTGGTGGAAGTAGTAGCTGTGGTGGTGGTGGTAGGTGATGTGGTAGTGGTGGTAGCTGTGACAGTGGTGGTGGCTGTGGCAGAAGATGTAATCAATGTAAACCTCGGTCTCTTACCCTTTTTGCCAAGAGGGTTAGCCATTCTCTTCTTCCTGGAGCCCTTTGCTATAGGAGCTCCCCCTTGGCTACTGGACTAGTCAGGGGTGTAAGTAGGATCAGTAACATCAGCATCAGCACCCCTCGACTCACCCTGGCGTCCGCCAACCGTCTCGATCCCTCTGTCTGTGGCCACAACTCGGCTCCCGACAGTCCTCACTAATGGCTCATCATCCGACTCCACATCCTGATCGACAAAAAAGTCTTGGTGGAAGGCAGCACTTTCAGGTCCACTAGATGCCTCACCACCTTGACCTTGATCATCGTCGTCGTCGTCTTTGTCTACTTCATCCGTGGGTGCCATGATGGGCTCAACGTCGGAGTCACTGTCGTCGTGACGCCACTTCTTGCGAGATGGCGCCTCGTATTCCGCGTTGGCCAAATGGCCGAACAGTCTCCTCACCGGGGGCTTTACTTGCTTCCCCTGGTAGACCTTCATCCGAACCAGTGTCGTATCATCCATAGTCTCTAAAACAACCGCATCCTCCCTCTCTTTAGGCAGTGAGGGGATCTTCTGATCAATGATCATCTGTAGAAATCTTGGGTACATGCAGAACCCCTCCTTCCCCTATGCCTCTATGTTCTCGACCATGTACGAGAATATCATCTGGGAGAAGCTGAACGGGTGGTTCAACACCAAAGCAACATAAGCATTCTGGATTTGATCTGACATCTCGTCAAATCCTCATTTCCTCGACGCAATGCACTTGATGATGACATGAGCTAAGTACTTAAACTGGGGACACAGGTTGCTTTTATTGAGCACACCTGCGTTGATGTCCCCAATGTACTTCATTCGCAGAAAGCAGCCTCTAACTGTCAGAGGGTGTAGCTTGGTCGGGTGGTTACCGTCTTCACCTAGATCCAGCACTTGCCTAACATCGGTTGCAATAATACTGATCTCCTGCCCGAAGATTGAGCTCCGGATGCTGTAGGGCTCAGTGGACCTGTCAACGGTAGCCCCTTCCCAGAATGTCTGCTGAAGTGATCTGTGTGGAGTGCACGGTGTAGATATGGCTTTGAAGATCCTCGATCTCCTGAGAAAGGCAATGATCCCCGCAAACTCGGAAGCATTCCCAGTGGTAGCATCTAAGTGAGCACAGATCTTGTGCTTGGGGCTCATGGACCATCTATCTGCCATGTTGCTGCAACACAAGAACATATACATTAGATTAGTGCATAACAGAAGACAGTAGGAACTTAAACTGTTTTGATCAAATTGGCTCAGTCGTGCAACCAAACCATACGACTGAGTTCAGTCGTGCGATTGAGCCTGCGACTGAGTTCAGTCGTGCGATTGAGCCTGCGACTGAGTTCAGTCGTGCGATTGAGCCTGCGACTGAGTTCATCGTGCGATTGAGACTGCGACTGAGTTCAGTCGTGCGTTTGAGCCTGCGACTGAGTTTAGTCGTGCGATTGAGCCTGCGACTGAGTTCAGTCGTCTGACTGAACCCATGCGCATGATTCATACGTGCGATGAATCGTTCGTCTGACTCAAGCGTGCGACTGAAGTTCATTAGCATGTCCATTCTCATCCTACACTGTTGAACACTTCAACCTTGAATCTTGGTCAAAACTTGATCTTAGACGTTGTGTTTAGACTCATTAGGTTCACAGGGATTCTAAATATCACTAAATGTTCTTTATTTCAACGATTATGTCCATTTAAGTGGTCTATTTGAAGAGTTTTACTGATTTCTTGATTTTAGTCGATTAAGTCTATTAGGGTTTGATTACACTGGTCACTTAGATCGATTCCAGTCTCACAATACCTGTAGATGAATAAGAAACCGGTTAGGATCACAATCGGCAAGTAATCAAGATAGAACGAAATTCGGGCAGAGTGTCTACGTATGAGCGATTTTAGAGAACTTGAAGGGTGGTAAGGGTTACGACCGACTGACCCCTCTATTTATACTGCTTTTAATGTTCAGTCGTTCGACTGGACCCATACGCATGCTTCAATCGTGCGACTGGGGTTCAGTCGTGCGACTGGCTCATACCAATCGTGCGACTGAGATTCAGTCGTGTGACTGGCTCATACTCCTTCATCCAGTCATATGAATGGTTCATTCTGGTGATCTAGTCGTATGGGTGTTCCTTACTCATGATCCAATCGTATGATTTCCCCATACTCATGGTCCAATCATGCGATTAGCTCATACTTATGGTCCAATCGTGCGATTGGCTAATACTTATGGTTCAATCGTGCGATTGGCTCATACTTATGTGTTTGACCTCATACACTTTCACACACTTAAAGTTTTACCTTTTGATATAACATTATGAACAATGATCATCTCAGACATGACCTTTTAGTTTGACACATATTTGATCACCTCAGACGTGATCCTTTTAATTTAAAACCATTTGATCACCTCAGACGTGATCCTTTTAATTTGAAACTGATTGGTCACCTCAGACGTGACCCTCTTTAGTGAGTGATTCACAAAAATCATCTAGTTGTATAGTCCGACTTTTACCTAACAGAAGACTAGAAAAATAGAAAAACAATTTGAAATTTAAAGGAAAAACAAGACATATTTTTTGGGTTTTTTTTATTAGAGATGGATTGAAATCTTTTAGAAAACCGTCTAGCAGATTTTTCTTCCTGAACAGCACAGCTTCAAGTTAATTTGATCATTTCTGGAACGATTCATTATGGAATCATACAGGTATATCAGAATCATTTGGGACATTTTAATAAAACATTTTGATGCTAGATTCTTGTTTTGACCGAGAGTCAATAGCAATTTTAGGAAATCATACTAGAGCTATAAGATGCACACAATGATTTTGACTGTCAAGAATTGCAGCCACGATGATTGTCAGAATATATGTCCTCTTAAATCCATACGCAGATTTTTGACTCACATTGGTGATGAGTTAGGTTATATTATTTCAACAAGCATTTGTGGATCCCACACTTATATGGTAATCAACATTCCTCAGGAGATTTTTGAGCGGTCTACGGGTATTTGACAAGAAGAAACTATTCTAAGAGCTTTCAAAGAGCTGCCAAGCCTCAAGTCAGTGCCATCGCACAGAGAGAGGCACAAACAACAATGAATTCTAGAATATTTAGGTTATGATTATCCTCAGGTCAGTGCCATCGCACAGTAGAGAGGCGCAAACAACAATGAATTCTACAATATTTAGGTTATGCTTATCCTCTGGTCAGTGCCATCGCACAACAGAGAGACACATAACCTATCTTCTTGTGAGAGCATTTTTTTTCTTTTTGCACGTAACCCACCAACAACATTAGTCATTAGCTTGATTGTGCTGAACAATTTTTTCTTGTGTTTTGCTCATTTTTATGGTCATCCCACACATTTGTGGCATTTAGTTTGCTCGTCACCCCTTATTGGAAATACGTCGATTGTGTTAACCAGGGATAAGATGGGAACCCACAGCAAGTTGAACAATTTAGTTTGAATTTAAATCACCAATGAGGTCTACTCATCTATTGTGTTCAATCTACCGACACATCATACAATGGACTAGCAACCTCTAGGTCTACTTTATCTATGTGTAGTTTTACTATCATTTTTCCTTTTATTTTGCTTAGACTTCTCAGATTTATACTTTGAATTTTGGCATCTTAATCATTTAAGTGCTTTTGAGGTCCCAAACAATTTGTTCCCTGTGTACTATCATTTTCCATAAGCGTTGAATTAGAACCACAGATTTGATTTCATTTCTTTTAGCTAAGCTGCCCTCCTCCGTCGTTTTTTTAAGTAATTAAATACTGCACGAATTAAATACTAAACTAACCTATTCTCCCAATAAAATTCTAAAACCGAAAATCTTTTTGTGTTTTTGGATTTTAATAGACAGGAAAATAAAAAAAAAAATAAAAGAAATAAAAAGAAACTAAAAAAACTTGTCGTACTACGAACTTTCTTCTTCTAGAATCACATCACTTTTATTTATCACGCCATTTACCTATAAAAGATATTAAAACCGCGGTTTATCAAATGCTTTTGTGTAGAGGTCGGCGCGTTGAAAATCTATATTAATTTTAACAACATCGATTAATTGCTTTTCAAAACAGTCACGTATAAAGTGATATTTAATACCGATGTTTTTTTGTTTTAGGGTGTTGGACCGGATTTTTGGTGACAGCAAAAGTAGCAGAATTATCAACAAAAATAGGAGTGTTAGAAAATTGCAAACCGTAGTCGTGCATTTGCTGTTGAATCAAAATGATTTGTGAACAACAACTTGCAGCAACAACATATTCAGCTTCACAAGTTGACAGAGAACTGATGTTTGCTTTTTACACTGCCAGGTGACTAACCGTCTACCAAAGAACTGACATCCCGCAGATGTTGACTTGTAATTCATCTTGCAACCACCATAGTCCGTGTCACTATACGCTGTAAACTCAAAGTCATCATCATGAGGATACCACAACCCGAGTGTTGGTGTACCCTTCAAATAACGAAAGATCCGTTTAACTCCAATGAGATGATTCACTTTTGGTTTTGCCTGATATCTGGAACAAAGACACGTTGCGTAGATAATATCAGGACGAGAGGCTGTGAGGTACATTAGGGATCCGATCATTCCTCTGTACATTGTAGCATCAACCAGATCACCATTTTCGTCGGGTGCCACATCATGGTTAGTGACAAGTGGAGTTCCAGCAACTAAAGCATTCTCCATGTTGAACCGACTGAGGATATCACCTACATATTTGGTCTGATGCAGGAAGATTTTTTTGGGTGTCTGATCCACCTGTAAGCCAAGAAAGAACTTCATCTCCCCCATAACACTCATCTCAAACTCTGCTTTTATTACAGATTCAAATTCTTTACATAATTCTACATTCTTGGAACCAAAGATTATGTCATCAACATATATCTATACCAGCAGTAAATCACCATCTTTTTCTTTGATGAATAACGTACAGTCAATAACTCCTCTACGAAAACCATGTTTCACTAGATGAGTTGAGAGTTTCTCATACCAGGCTCTAGGGGCTTGATGGAGCCCGTAGAGAGCCTTGTCCAGTTTGTAAACTCTATCCCGATGATAAGGATCCTCGAATCCTTCGGGTTGACTGACGTAGACTGTCTCATGGATTTCACCATGAAGGAATGCACTTTTTACATCTAGTTGATAGACTTTAATCTTCATGTAGGATGCATAGGCTAGAAAGATACGGATTGCTTCCATCCGAGCCACAGGTGCAAACACTTCATTGTAGTCAAAGCCTTCGACTTGTCTGAACCCTTGAACCACAAGCCTAGCCTTGTTTCTGATTATAACTCCTTGGTCATCTTTCTTACACTTCAAGACCTATTTATTGCCAATCACCTTATCACCTTTTGGTCTGTCCACAAGGTCCATACTCCTAACTTCTTGAACTGTAGGAGTTCTTCTTGCATTGCACTGACCCATGCCTCATCATTTAGTGCTTCACTCACATATTTTGGCTCAAATTGAGACACAAAACATCGATATGCACCATCGTGAAGATATCCTTTTTCCATGACTAAGGCATAATCAGCCGATTATAGTTGATTTCTTGTTTGTACTCCTGATCGAACATCTCCAATGATGTTTTCCAAGGGATGATAAACATTAATCCAGGATCCAGGAGTGGTGGGAACAACTACCTCATTATCCAGATTGTGAAACTCAGGTTCAGTATTTGATGCTGTTGGAGTATGAGGTTCCGAAGTGTTAGAGGCAGCAGGATGGGATGCTTGTGTACTTTCATTTGTGGGAACCTATTCCTCCTGTTCCACATTTGAAGTCTCAACTGCTTCATCATCAGAAGAAGAATCACTTACTTCAAGCTCTCCCCCTGAAGGGCTAGAAGTATCATCCAATGGAGCCGTTGATGTTGAGTCTGGTAGTGGAGTGTTCAGAACATCGTACATCATCCTCACAGAAAGTTCATCATCAGTGGGAGAAGACGGTAGATTGAAGGAATTGAAGAACCCATCATAGTCAAAGAAGAATGAGGGTCCTTTTCCAGCAGGGGGGCTGGTGTATCTTTGAACATCAACGTTGCACCACACTTCTTCCTGACCCGTTGAGTTGTTATAAACTCTCTTGTCTGGTATGCTGTATCCGAGAAAGATACCTTCTTCTGCCTTCTCACTAAATTTCCTTGACTGAGTTTTCTTCAGCAGCATGCACGGTGCGCCAAACGGTTCTAGATACTCCAGGTTGGATTTACGTCGCTAGAGGAGTCCATAACAAGTTTTTCCATGTCGTTTGACCACTAAGACTCGATTGAGCGTGTAAAAAGCATTAGCCACTGCCTCATTCTAGAATTGAATAGGTAGTTTCGAGTCAGCTAGCATTGTCCTGGCAGTCTCTATCAGGCTTCGATTTTTCCTTTCAGCAATGCCATTCATCTGTGGAGTGTAGGCAGAGGTAAATTAATGAACGATTCCTCTCTCTCTATAGTATGCCTCCATCCACTGATTCTTGAACTCTGTGCCGTTGTCAAATCAAATCTGCCTTACTTTCAGCTTGTAGAGTGATTCCAAAGTAGTAACTAGATGTTTGAATGATTCAAAAGTTTTTGATTTGGCTTTTAGAAACATCACCCAAGAAAATCTTGAGTAATCATCCGTTACTACAAAGCAATACAGATCTCCAGCAATGCTCTTTGTACTGATAGGACCAAACAGATCCATGTGTAAAAGCTCAAGAGGAAGATCAATAGAATGAACTTTCTTTGACTTGTGAGACTTCTTGGTCTGTTTCCCTTTCTTACATGCTACACAAAAATCCGGGAGTTGGAAGTTCTTTAATTTACTCCGTTTACTAAATCATTTTAAACCAAATGATTCATCTTCCTTGGATTAATGTTTCCCATTCTCCTGTGCTAGGAGATTGAATCCCTTTCAGTTGCCTTTGACAGGAAGCATTGAACAGTGTGATCAGTTGTGGAGGCTTTTGATAGATCCAAGACATACAAGCCGTTATATCTTGAAGCTGACATAAGAACTTTATCCTCCTCAATCACATAGTCCTTCTTCAACATGTAGCACTTCTTGTTGTCAAATACAACTTTAAATCCTTTATCACAGATCTGGGAGACTGAAAGTAAGTTGTTTTGTAGTTGTTGAACGTAGTTGACCTTGTCAAACTTCACTTTCTCGTTTCCCACTTCGCCTTGAGCGGTGATGTAACCTCCTTTATTCCCAGCAAATGAAACATATCCCCCTTTAATTTGTCTGACATTGAAAAGGAGAGACGAATTCCCTGTCATGTGCCTAGACGCCCCACTATCAATAATCCAGGTATTAGTGATAGCGCTGTAGCGGACACCCTGCACATACAAAGGAAATGATTAGTTCAGGTTTGGGACCCAAGCCTTAACTGGCTTGGGTGACCCGGAGGAATCACACATCATAAACTCAACCCATTGTCCTTTAGAGGATGAGGGCATATCTTTCTTCTTAATCTTCTCACTATCACACTATACTTGATTTTTCTTTCCATAAGCCAATTTTGTGTAAGGCATGTTTGTAATAAACAGTCGACTGGCTTATTGTTTGAACTTTAGGTTCACTAATACTCTTAGGTGGAGTATTAGATCTCGATTTAGAAAACTTGGTTTTGCATCAAAAAGTTCTATTTTCTTTTTGGGTGTCTGATAATACGGACAATTGGGAGAAATATGTCCTCGTTTTCCACAATTGTAGCAAGATCTCCCTTCTACAAATTGAGGAAAATATTTATGTGGGTTTGAGTTTGGTAAAGGTATGATCTTTTTCTGGTTGGGTTTTGTCACTTTTCTTTTAGATGTTTAAGCTTCTTTAACAAAATTCATTGTTTTGACATTTTGAACATCTTTAACTTTCATCTTATTTGGACTTTGATGATTAACACGTTTTTGGTTAACTGATTTAGTCAATTTGGGTTCTGAAGTAGACATTTGTGACCCTGACTTTACATTAACCCTTTTAATTTCATCATCCAAATTCTCAACTGGCATTTTTCCTTTTGATTTTAAGTTAGGTTCCTTCTGTTTAGTGATAGAGTTCATAGGTTTACTTGTAGAATCAGGGTCACTAACCAGATGAGTGGACACCACATGGTCCTTTACTGGGTTGTTATTGATAGGTCTACATTTTGTGTTTAGAAAGGATTTCATGTGGTGGCGGAACTACTTTGTAACCCAATCCTTCCCCATTATTTTGTTCTTTCACTAAGTTTTGAACTATGTGAGAAGAACTAGCCCAACTATGCAGTTTTTGTTTTAAAGAATTAACCTCGACTTTCAAAACTGCTTTTTCCATTTTGGTTTCTTTTAAGGAATTTAGTCATTTGATTGATTTAAGGCAACAACCTCGGTTTCCCTTAGGTGTTTCCCCAAAAGTTCTATCTCTTCTTTAAAACTGCACTCATTTTGTTTTAATATACTATTAGCTTCAGTGCATAGTGGTAAATCATTTACTAAGTTATCATTGTGTTCTAATAACCTAGCAAATTTTAAATCAATGCTTTCTCTAAATTTGTCACATTCATTACAAGCATGGTTTTCAAACAGTTGGTCTTTAGAACTTACCTGTGAAGAATTTGTTGAATCAACCATCAAAGCAGCTTTAGACTCTTCGAATGCTGGAGATTCTGAACTTGATGCTCTGAGCTCTTCCTCAACCAAGTGATTTACCACGTTCGTAGATTCTTCGGAATCTGACATCGCTTGCTCAGCTGCACTCTCACCTGCACTAGCAGACCCATCATCAACTGCTTCGACAAAAGCAATATTGGATTCTTTAGGAGAAACAAAACAGAAGGACCAGTCTTGTCCTTCATCACCTTGAGCAGTTAGAGCCTTTGTCTCTTTGCTTGAAGAAGCAGTTCCAATCACGTCCTTGTCTTGACGGTTGAATGTGGGAAATGGGTTTCAATTTCCAGTTTTCTTGGGCTTTACACATTCACGTTTAAAGTGCCCCTTTTCACCACAGTTGAAGCATGTTACTTTGGTTTTGACAAAACCAAACGTTGTATCCTTAGTGGCTACTAGATTCTGTCCCGTCTTCTTGATAAACGTTTTAGCTCTTCTTACTGCATTGCCAAGGCCCACATGATGTCCATTCTCTCTAGCTCATTCTCATCAACTTGCTTGTAATCTTCATCTGCAAGATGACAATTTCCGATCTTCCCAGAAACTAAACCATCATAGGATTGGACAACAACTGCTAGAAGATCCATGTGCTCCTTTACAACTTCCACTGTGATATTACTGAGATTCTCGGTCTTCAACTTTTTAGTGTTGGCTTCAGGCACTATGTAGTGGGTCCGTGATGACCCTGACGTGTCTGGTCCTGAAGCAGTGATTTGAGAATAAGCAGATTAACTGGACATGAATGCTGTTTGTAATGGTGCTCCTGAAACAGCTGGAGACGAAACTGAGTTGTAGAGTGAAGGATTCTGAACGTAGGATCCTTTCTTAGACTTGTATTTCATTTTAGTTCTTCATCTCTTAAGTTCAAGATGAAGTCATTTATGTCTAATGTCACAAGGATGTCGTTCTGTATCAGATTAGACACAAATGAATCCCATTTCTCAGGCAACCCATCAACAAAACTTGATACTTTATCTTCCATTGATGTGGTTACACCATGAGTATGCAGCTCACTCATGAGATGATAGAATCTGTCAATAACATCATCTTAGTTCTCATTCCCTATCGAAGAGAAATTATCAAACTCCTTCTTGAGAGCCTTAGCCTTCAGTGCCTTTAACGTTGCATTACCTTCGTATCTCTTCTCCAATGCATCCCACAACTTCTTAGCCTGCTTGTTCTCATAGAACTGATGAAAGATGTATTTCGGTATTGACTGAGTCAACAAAGCATAAACTTTCTTCTCAGCATTGTAGAGAATCTTCTGAGCTTCACTCATTCCTCCCAAGGTTAACTTGACTCCATTAGCACTAACTAGCACCGTATAACCAGTCTCAATGGATGTCCAGAGATTGGGATCAACTCCATTTAAGTAAATCTCAAACCACTGTTTCCACTGAGCATAATCATCTACGTTATCAGCTTCGGCGGTTTATTGTGATTTCCTACCTCATTCTCCAGAAGTAGTAGATTCTGGATGCGTGAGTCCTTCCCGGCAGTAAACGCAGCAAATTGATCTTCCATTTTATAAACTTGGTACTTGGAGAACAGAACAGGTTCAATCGTACGAATGAACTATGAGTATGGATCACTCGTGCGAATGAAGGGTGCGAATGAATTCAATTGTGCGATTGGATTCAGTCGTGCGTATGAACAAGACGAATGGACTCAGGCGACTGGAGTTGTTCAGTCGTGCGAATGAGTAATGCGACTGGGTTCAATCCTGTGAATGGAGTATACAAATGAGTTCAATCGTACGAATGAGCTAGTCGTGCGACTGAATGCTGCTGTTTTTGCAAAAACAAAGATTTTGACATTGTAACACAAAATATGATTTTTCTAAGAACCCTAATCTGCCGTATAGTGAAAAACGAAACTTTAATGCCAGAAAACATCGAAAACACCTTTAGAAGCAAAGTGGTGAATCTTTTGATTAAAAACGTAAGTTTTGACACCAAACCTAATTGAATCAAACGCAAAATCAAGAGCCAAAGCTCTGATACCACTTGTTAGGGACCGTGTACGTACGAAGTACTAACTGATTCTATGTTTATACCAGATCAAATAGTGTGGAATCCTATTTGATTGGCGATCCAATCAGTGAGAACAATTACCCGATTGATATAAGATTGAAATAAACGTGAAGAACGGGTAGGAATCGATCAGGAACGAACTATGAACTTGGACAGGCTGTTTGGGACGTTCTGGAAGTCTAGGGTTTATGTGTATTCGCAATATCTCTTCAAGTCTTTTTTTTCCACGAACTCGGTGGTATTTATAGGTTAGGGTTTTTCATTCATACGACTGAACAATTCGCATGGTTCAGTCGTCCGACTGAATCATGCGATTGGGTCATACGCACAATTGAAGGTTTAGTCGTGCGACTGAGTCAATCTTATGTCTCAATCATACGACTGATCCAGTCTCCTGGTTTAGTCGTGCGATTGGTCCATAAGCATGATGTATTCATGCGTACGGTCCATTAGCATGAATAATCACCCGACTAGGTTGAACATAATACTCAATCATTATTGACTTATAATTGTGTACAACCAACTCAAAATAAGAAGTTCATACATATGAATCAAAGATAAATAAACATGAAATCATATTTTGTATTTCATTGAACCATTTCATTACATATGTGTAAGACATGAAAGACTTTTTCATTTAAGCTCATAAACTAGAAACAACATGTATCTACACAAAATACCATTTGTTTGCATTACAATACAAAAACATCATTGTTATATAAAATGGATGCCATCCAAAACTTGGCAAGTAGCTACGCCGTGCCATCCTTACTAACCATTACCTGCCAACTGGAAAATACATAAAAAGTCAGCATTGCTGAATGAGTTCTAGTTTTATAAATAAACTACTTTACATTCGTTTAAAACCATTGTTTACCCTTTATTGGGCGTGAACCTCCTTTCATTTGCTTGCAAGACTTTACATTCTTTACGTTCCACTTTTCATTATCTTATTTCTTTCACTTCGTTAAGATAATACTTTACGTTCATTATCGTAATCACACCATGTAAAGCTACATAATAATAACTAACAAGGAACATAAAGAAAACATAAGATAAACATACACATCATCATATAATCATCATACATCACCCACCCATATACACATACACCTGAACATACGGGTGCACACTCAAACCTTATAAAAACATTTAAACATGCATTTCTAGCCCCAAACAAGTTTAAAACCTTTATAATAGGGGATCTAGAACTCACCTGGATACATTGAGTAGCTTCTCAATTAAGCTTTCTAAGCTAGGATCACACTACATAGCCTGCAGATAAGTTAACACTCAAAGGGGTTAATTTCTGCCTATGTTCCCTTTTACATCCAAATCCTTGGTTTATCATCCATGAAGCTATATCTAAGCTTTTTACATAATTTCTTACATAAAAACATGAGTTTTGTATGATTCTTTGCGACTTTTAAAAACCCTAAAACCCTAGAATCTGGGTATTATCTGAAGAGACGTTTAGATGATGTTTCTTACCTGGATTCTTGGTCTTTTTTTTGTTGTTTGGAAGCCCACAAACGCAGATCTTCAATCCTTTGATCAATCGAGCCTCGAATCCTCACTTCTTCTCCACTTTCTTTCTCTACACTCTCTTTCTAAAAGTTGGTTGTTTGAGTTGCAAATAAGAGTGGCTTTAGCTGATTCGTATATATATATCGGGTGTTCACGGGACCTTAAGCCCGCCTAACATGTAACCCGTAAGGTTAACTTGGTCCATAATCCATTTACATCCTATTTACATTAAATAACCGCAACTAAGCCCATTATTATTAATTGGATCATTTTGAATTTATTCAGGGCGTTACAGTAACAGGTGTGCAGGACCGTTTAAAGATGGTCACTTACAACACAATAACACAATGAGGAGAGATCTTTAGAACACTTAACATATCAAATATGGAACTGGTAACTTATATTAAAGATACTAAGAACAAAAGTAAAGTAGGAGACAGAACAAGATTGCAAACAACACAAGTGTATGGTTTTCAAGAATGTTGTATATTGCTCTCAAGTTCTTTTACAAGTATTACAAAGCATAGAAAGAAAGTTACAAGGACTTGAGATACTTTATACTACATCCTACAATCGGCCATACTTTGAAGGCCAGCTGGATACATAAGACTAGACAACTATAAAATCAAATGTAGAGTCAAAAGGTAGATTGCCTTTTGACTAGTGACTATGATATGCCATAGCTCAACTCCTAATATAATACAAAAAGGATAAAAGTATATAAAGTAGAAAGAACAGACTCAAGACCTCAATGTATAGTTACCAAAAGCATGGACCTTTTCACCAACTTATGAAAGTTGGTGACTGAACAGAGTTGCAGCGGAAAGGTGGTCCAACTTTATGGTAAAGTACATCAGATAAAAGAATGTATCTAAAAGTCTTCGGAAGAAATCTATCTTCACTTCTTGGCTTCAAAAGACTTTGTCTTTGAAGCTTCGGAAGACTTCACTTTTGGCTTCAAAAGATGTTGGTCTTGGCTTCGAAAGATATTTACACTTAGAATATTTTCTAGTTCATGGTGTAAAACTTCCGAAGCATTTCTACTTCTGTACTTTAGTGCATGCATTCAGAAAGACTTTGGATGTTTTGGGTGACTTATAGGAATCCTTACAAACTCCCTTAGGCTGATGCTACCAAAACATTTGAACTATATGTTGACAGTCCTCATCATGATGATGACCATGCCCTTCTTCATTAGATGGGATCACTCAGACTCTCATAGTATCTTCTCATCTCAAAGAGATCATGTAGAGATAGTGTTAGATCTAGAAAGGCTGGTGCAACCAAAACCAAATCACTTAGACTATTTTGGTGCAACTAATAAAGGACTTCCGAAGCTAAGTGTCGAACTTCCGAAGGAAAAAGGAGCTCTTCCGAAGACAAAGTGTAAGACCAACTTCCGAAGGAAAACTCCAACTTTCAAAGACAAAGTATTCACTTCCGAAGATCAAGACTTAGAGGGAAAGATCAGAAGTCAACTTCCGAAGTATGAAAGAAGTCCTCAAGCCTCGGAAGTATAGAAGCCTCTTCCGAAGTATAAGTGGCTTTGGAAGAACTTGTTCTTCCGAAGCCAACTTACCTTCAGAAGACACTACTATTATCCAGTGGACATAAGTATGGTCTCCCTGACACTCCGCTGGAGACCTCTGAGATACTGCATGGCGTTTTCTCAAAAGCCATGTAGTTGACCATACTTTATTCCACTATTTACCTTTATCAGTTAGTACAGTTGCCAACTTTAGTTGGTGACAAAAGGTAAGTCATGGACATGTCATGACTAGCATATCTTAGATAATACTTTATCTAAGATACCTTAACTTTAGCATTGTAGTATATGCTTCAGTCTTAGGTTTCCAGCTGGTATCAAAGTATATCCGGCTGTAGGATCTAGTATATATAGTTTCTCATTATAACTAATGTTTCATGCTTGTAAGAGTCCTGTAATACTTTGAGTTGAGAAATAATATATACAAGTACCGTGAAAATTATTTCCTTGTGTTCCTTGCTACTTATTATATTATCATCAACTCTTAGAAGAGATTCTACTTCATCTGATTTGAGTGTAATATAAGTGAGTTTAAGAGAAATTCAAGTGTTAAGTGACAAACCCTGATCCTGCAATTGGTTTTAGAGCTTTTTAGGCTCTTGATTCTGAGATCTTACCATCCTAATCAACCTATTTTTCACTCCTTGTTACACCACACTCAAAATGGCCCTCAACAAGTCTGAAGTAGAGATGGGGACGATGACTAAAGCACCCATCATCACCCCTAAAAACTTCAGGTCATGGAGCAGATGAATGGAATGCGTCATCAGGTATCAAGACAACAAGATGTGGCAATCTATTGTCAATGGCCCATATAAGCCAAAGGTGGTTGGTGGAAACGGTGCCATGATAGAGAAACTTTTTGAAGACTACTCTGATGAAGACCGGAAGAAGCTGGACATTGACAGTAATGCTATGATTGTTCTCATGACTGCAATTCCCAACTCCATCATGGTGGGGTTTGAGCATTGCAAGTCAGCCAAAGAACTGTTTGATGCACTTGCTCACATGTATTCAAGCTCAAATGACTCCAAGAAGGACTCACTGAAGCAGCAGTTCGAGAACTTCACCTACATTGTTGGAGAGACCCTCAGCCAGCAATACTTCAGGTACATGGATCTCATTTCTTCCTTTCAGTCTGTGGGAATTGCTCTTGAACTTGGAGACCTCACAAGAAAGTTCATGAGTGCACTTCCCAATGAGTGGACGTTCTACTGTGTCTCTATCAAGAGAACAGAAAACCTGAACACACTCACCATGAGCGAACTCTATGGCATCCTTGATGGATACCGTTTGGAAATGGAGAATAAGGGAGGTCATCAGACAAGCAGACCCTTGAGTCTTCCTGCTAGCAATTCTTTAATGGTTGCTGAAGGCTTAGGACCCTCCCAACCTCAACAGTACCTGACTTACACCCAGCAGCCATCCTGTTCATCTAGGCCATACATCACATTTCCTGAGACTCCAAGGTCTCAACAAGCTCAGCAAAGTTCCTTTCAGGACAACTGTGCTTTTGTCTTAGGAAGTGGACACTCTAGTGATTATCAATATTGCTTTGATGATCTAGACTGCTTCAGCCCAGATGATGTGGAATACGTGGACATAGTCCAACAAATGGCTCTCTTAACCTACAGAGCAAAGAAGTTCTTCAAGAGAACTGGAAGGCAATTTCCCCATAACCCAATCAATAGCAAATTTGGGTTTGACAAAACCAAGGCCAAATGTTACAACTGTAACCAACTTGGTCATTTTGCATGGGAATGCAAGGCTCCCAAGTCGAATCTGGGAACCCCACAGGCCTCCACCATCCCTCTACACCAAAGCCCACTGGAAAGTGAACAGAGACAGCTACCATGGCTCAAGAAGTTGACTGGAGCTTCATGGTACAGGATATGACTCCTGCTCAAGCACTCATGACCAGAACAGATGACAATAAGGTATATGAATTTCTCCGTACTCCTGCCTGTATTGCTAAGGTTAAATTGTATCAGGACTACAATATGGAGATTAAATCTGATATTGAGTCTTTAAATGTTTTAAAATTTGATTTTTAAAGGGCTGAATCTGACTATCAAAAGAAATTGAGGTGTTGGAGAAAACTGTGTCCTTATTAAAACATGAACACACAGACTATAAGACTCAAATAAAGGATTTAACATCCAAATTTTCTGAGGCTCAAGCCGAGCTTGTCACATCTGAGGCTCAAGCTAGGAAGCATGCTATTTCTGAGCAAAACTTCCAAGCCATTCTTGCATCATCCTCTCACTCAAAAATTTGTTACCAAAACAAAGGTGGGTTGGGAACCAATGAAATTGCTCCACCACACTCTTATGAGTCTATAAGACAACCAAGCTGTGGTACTTAAGAGCAAGAGGTTCCATCTGCTGACCCACCTTCTCATGAGTCAAAGAGTGATGCAACCATGGAGACCATCACAGGGAAGAACCAGGTAATTTTACCCACTCCTACCAGTGATGATCAACCCCTGACCACCAAAGCCAGAAGAAACGAAGCTAAGGCAGCCAGAAAAACTGCCAAGAAAGTGGCTGAGTCTAAGCTGAAGATAGAACAAAGCAAAAGGGTGTATTCATCTCAGCTGGATTCCAGGTGGTAGGAAACTCTGATTCAAGAAAGGAGTGTAGTACTAACACTCCTGTCCTACCAAAGAATCAGAAGTTAAAGGGAAAGGTTGCTCATGAAGAGAAAAAGAACAAGAAACAGCAATCCTCAAATTCCCAAAAGATTAACATTGCATGCATAATGTGTGGTCTGCAAAACCATATGGCCAAAGATTTTTACTACAATCCTGCTAGCACACATTATGCAAATAATGTTAAAAAGGAAGGAGTCAGGGAAGGTTTCTCATTTGGACCATATCAAATGGTTTAAGTGATAAAAAAGGGAAAGCTTGTTTCCGAATCAAGGTTGCTTTTGGATGAAGGTCCTTCTTCCGAAGGGAAAAAGGCTTCGGAAGCTAAAGCTGTCAAGACTCAAAAGAATAAAAGAGTCCCCTTGAGACCATCCCTGAAGAAGACTACTTCGGAAGAAAAGGTGGTGAAGGCTTCTTCCGAAAAGAAAGACGCTTCGGAAGAATGCCAAGCTGCAAAAGCTTCAATAAGCTCATCCTCCATGATCAACCAAGGGATGGAAGATCAAGAAAGATGCTGCAGCCCAAACCTCTTCTTCAAAGGCATCTACTGAACCCCCATGCATAAATTTTGGTTCAATTATGTCACTATCATTGGAAGAACCCAAGACCATAAGGCTTGGGTTTCCAATCAAAACTAATCATCTCATCTTATGTGCAGGGACATCCATTTGACAAGAATAAAAATGTTTGGATTGTGGATAGTGGATGCTCCAAGCACATGATAGGGAACAGATCTCTCCTTCAACAATTCAACATTATGATGGAGGTCCTGTCCAGTTTGGAGGTGTGGCCGGAGGATATATTTCTGGCAGAGGAAGTATATCCAACAAAAAATTAAAAGTTGACAAAGTTCATTTTGTCAAACAGCTTGAACACAACCTGTTAAGTGTTTCTCAGTTCTGTGATTAAAAGCATCAAATGCTCTTCACAAAACATGAGTGCATTATCCTCAAACCCGGGATGACAATTCCTCATGAATTGGTGCTTCTTAGATCTCCCAGGAAAGTGGATATGTACAAGCTGGATATGAACAATGCTTTCCCAATACGAGAAGTGTCATGCTTTCTTTCCAAAGCTGATGGTGATGAGTCAACACTATGGCATAAACGAATGTGTCATGTAAATTTTAAGAAAATGAACAAATTGGCTAAAAATAACTTGGTACATGGTTTGCCTAAAAAGAATTTTTCTGCAAAGATAACTATGTTGCATGCCTGAAAGGGAAGCAACACAGGGCATCTCATAAATCCAAAGTTGTTAACTCCATCACCACTCCATTACACTTATTGCACATGGATCTGTTTGGTCCCACAAGTATAATGAGCATTGAAAGGAAATCACATTTCCTTGTAATTTTTGATGATTTTACCAGATTTACATGGGTATTCTTTTTAAGAACCAAAGATGAAACTGCTGAAACTTTAAAATCTTTTATTCTTAAAATAGAAAATCAAATTGATCACAACGTTAAAATAATTAGACGTGATCAAGGGACTGAGTTTAAGAACCACGTTCTTGACTCATTCTCTAACTCAAAAGGGATTGCCAGACAATATAGTGCTCCTAGCACTCCTCAACAAAATGGTGTTGCTGAGATGAGAAACAGGACACTTATTGAGGCTGCTCGAACTATGTTAGCTGATTCAAAGCTACCTCTAACATTTTGGGCAGAGGCAGTCAGCACTGCATGCTATGTGCAGAACAGGGTTCTAGTAGTTAAGCCACATGGAAAAACTCCTTATGAGCTGTGGAACAAGAGGCCACCGTTCATTGGCTTTCTAAGGTCCTTTGGCAGCAGGTGTACCATACTTAACACAAAAGACAATTTGGCAAAATTTGCTGAAAAGTCGGATGGTGCTATCTTTGTTGGATATTCCTTTAACTCTAATGCTTATAGAGTTCATAACATTAAAAATCAGCAATTTGAGGAATCTTTCAACATTGTAGTTAATGAGCACACTCCTTGTGTTAGGGGGAACGGCCCTGATCATATCTTTGATTTAGAATTGTTTCCAAACTATTCTAAACCATCTTGTGAAAATGTTTCATCTGGAACAGGTGCTCAAAGTGATTCTGATGATGACCAACTGTTTGAGCTACCCAAACCTATTCCAGTTCTCCAAGAGCTGCAACAAATCAAGCTCCCACTATTGGCAGATCTGATATTATAACTATCTCAAGGGATAGTGAAGCTTCAACCAGCGGTTCACCTGTTGACCCTCAAACCTCATCAGGTGACACTGCACAACACCAAGCTGATGGAAGTAACATCTTGAAGGAACAGGAAACTGTTAATGCTGCTTCACAGCAAACAAATGATGATGTTTCTCATTCATTCAATCAGTCCTCATTGAATGAGTTTGAAACAGCAGCTGGACCAAGTGTTCAAGCTCCTGAGCAAAATATGTCCAATTTGGATCTATCTTTGCAACTGGAGGTAATTCCTAGACTTAGGATTCACAACACTAATCCAGCTTAGAACATCATAGGGGAAGTCTCTGAAGGTGTGAGAACAAGAGGAGAAACTCATAATGGGAATGTCTGCATGTACTCATGCTTTTTATCCCAAATGGAACCCAAGAAGGTGGAAGATGCCTTGAAAGATAGTAGCTGGGTTGAATCAATGCAAGAGGAGCTGCTTCAATTCAAAAGACAAAAGGTTTTGAACCTATGTCCGCTACCATCTGGTCAAGTACCTATAGGCACTAAATGGGTTTTCAGAAACAAGAGAGATGAGAGAGGCTTGATTATCAAGAACAAAGCAAGACTGGTCGTTCAAGGATACACTCAAGAGGAAGGAATCGAATATACTGATGTCTTTGCACCTGTTGCAAGACTTGAGGCAGTTAGGATCTTCCTTGCTTATACTGCATCCAAGAATTTCACTGTCTACCAGCTTGATGTCAAGTGTGCCTTTCTATATGGGGATATAGATAGGGAAGTCAATGTATGCCAACCTCCAAGATTTGAAGACCCACAACATCCCAACTATGTGTGCAAATTGGATAAAGCTCTATATGGGCTGCACCAAACTCCTAGGCTGTGGTATGAGACATTATCTCGTTTCTCCTGAAGAATGGTTACACTAGAGGTACCATTGATAAGACTCTTTTCATAAAGAAGTCTAGGAAAGACATCTTGCTCGTTCAAGTCTATGTTGATAACATCATATTTAGTTCCTCAAATGACCAAATATGTAAAGACTTTGAGGGCATCACGAAGAAGAAGTTTGAGATGAGTTCCATGTGAAAAATGGACTTTTTCCTTGGATCAGGTGAAGCAAATTAAGGAAGGGTTTTTCATCAGTCAATCTAAGTATGTCAATGACATCTTAGAAAGATTTGACATGAAAGATTTTAAGGCAGCCAAAACAGCTATACCCAGAAACCATAATCTCTGCTCTGACTCTGAGGGGGAGGATACTGATGAACATCAGTATAGAGCAATTATTGGTTCTCTGATGTATCTCACAGCAAGTAGACCTGATATCATGTTTGCAACTTGTATTTGTGCAAGATACAGGTTGCACTAAAGGTGTCTCACCTAGTTGCTGCCAAGAGAATCCTCAGATACGTCAAAGGAGCACCTAAACTAGGTCTCTGGTATCCAAGGAATAGTGATTTTAACCTCTATGGTTACTCTGATAGTGATTATGGTGGCTGCAATATCAACAAGAAATCAACATCCGGTGGATGTTAATTTCTTGGTGGAAGGATCATCTCATGGCAATGCAAGAAGCAATCATGTGTCTCTACATCAACTGCTGAAGCTGAATACATTGCTGCTGCTAGTTGCTGTGCTCAGCTGCTGTGGATTCAGAACCAGATGATAGACCACGGATTCAACTTCATGAGCACTCCTATCCATATTGACAACAACAGTGCTATCTCCATTACTGAAAATCCAGTGAAGCACTCCAAGACTAAACACATTGATATCAGGTATCATTTCATTAGAGATATTCATGAGAAGAATCTAATCAAGCTAATCAAAGTTGACTCAAATGAACAATATGCTAACTTGTTCACCAAATCCTTTGATGAACAAAGATTCAAATATCTCATTACAGCTATTGGGATGATAATCCTTGATTAGTATATCTCATTTGAAAACCTTTTAATGTGTAAAGTTTTGTGTCAAAACAATCTAAGCCCCGTTACAAAAGGTCTTTCTCTGAAATTTTCTCTAAGTATAAATTCTTCCGAAGAAGAATTAACCCTCGGAAGATATTTTACATATATTCCAAAGCAAATTCCTCCCAGGATAATTTTCTTTTCGGAAGAGTTGTTAAGTCTCAGAAGAAGCGATTGATTTCTATAAGATCTACTTCCGAACTTATAACACTCTCCATTCGGAAAGCAACATATACTCTCGGAAGTGAATTTTCCTTCGGAAGAACATTACCTTCGGAAATGCTTTATACTCGGAAGAAAGACTTTACTGTGTAATGGAAATCTTTAGGGCCCCACTCTGTAAAAAGTAAAGATTTTGTTAATGATGTCGGATTATTTAAATGGACTAAACCTTACCGCCCCTATCACATCTTCCACTGAAACGTCACATCATCTTATCCAAACCCCTTAAACCGCCATTTCACCCATTTAAAGAACTCCGGCTAATCACTTTCATCTTTTTACCAAATTTACTACCCTAAAAGCTTTCTTCATCCCCAATTCACCCAATTCCGAACTATCTTCCTGCAACTTTCTCAAATGGCACTAAACCCTCAGCACAACCAAGTCGCACTTCTTGATTCTTCAAGGGATGTCGACTTCTCAGATATCATCTCCTTTCTAACCCAATCTTCTTATTACACTGCCCTGATTGTTAACCCCATGGTTTACTCAAATCATATGGCTGAATTTTGGGCAAATGGTCAGATTGAAACCCTAAATGGGGTTCGTGTAATAAGATCGAGCATCTGTGGCCAGGAGTTGGTCATTTCTTAACAACTCATCAGGGAGCATCTTGAGCTTCATGATGAGGGCGCTCCTACAGAGTTCCCCAAGGCAGATTTGGACAACACCTGTATCCAAATGGGATATGATGGACATGTAAGCAGGTCAACCGTTTACAAGTTTAACTTCTCTTACAACTGGAAGTTCCTGCTGCATGTAGTTCTTCATTGCTTGTCCAACAAATCTGGGGGATGGGATCAAATCCCATATGAACTTGGGTGCCTAGTTCATGGTTTGGTAAGAAGCCTCCGCTTTAACTACTCAAGATTTATACTGACCAATCTTATGGGAAACCTTCAACGGGACACAATCTTCATATATCCCAGGTTTCTTCAGCACATAATCAATTATGAGCTGGAAAAGAGTAAGCTTATCTGTGCAGCTGCTCTGATTGTTCCTCAAATGAGGCCGACCATCTTCAAGACTTTGAAGAGAGTGTCCACCAACTTCACCAGAAGATATAAGGCACTTCTTAAAGGTATGACTGAGCCAATGGCTCCTGGTGACATCCCTGTTAACCCCACAGGTGATGAACCCACACCAGCAACTACCCTCACATTGCCAAATCTACCTTCTCACCCATCACTATCACTTATCAAAGACGCCCCAAGCGAACCCCACAGGTGATGAACCCACTCCAGTTCGTTATTCTAACCCTAATCTACTTGCATCATTACCCGTCTTATGAGTACTGATATTAGAAACAATCTAACTTTATTAGTGAATTTGGAATCATCTTTTGCTATTTGTTCCATTTTATGATTTTATGTGATTTTAGTGACTTTTAGTTAATTTGAGTTTTACCTTTTTGAACTTAGTGTTCTGGGAAAGTCAATTAGTCACCCTTACTACGAAATCAATTTATTATTGAAACAATTAAAAATGTGTGCTTACACACATTAAATTTCGGCTAATGCATGCATAATCATGCACAAGACGCATCAACTAACTAAAAACTCTTACCACCTAAAATACAACACTACACAACAAATTAATACTACATAATATTAATTTGTATTTAAAAATTAAATAAAAAATGCCACAAAAAGCCAAATCTCGGCCGCCCCCCTCTCCCCCAATCACCACACTTCTACACCACTACACACCACCACCTTCAACCCTCCACTCCTCTTTCATACAAGCCTTTCCACCTCTCTCACTCTCTCACTCTCTTCTCTCAGATTCTCTCCAGAAAAACACACTCACACACAGCACGGTTTTGAACACCATTGCAGCCCCATATTCGAAAAACAATACCATACATCCATCAGCCAAGCTCAAACAAGCGAGAAGGTGCCATTTTGTGAAGATTGGTGCTTGATTCTTGCAAGTCCGAGATCCTACAGCACTTGTTCGAGTTCTCCAGCCTCTTCCAAGGATTCCCAGACCACTCTCGACCATCTAAACTCTCCAAAACGTGAATAATACCAAGTGTAAGCTTCATGTCACCCGAAAATGGTCATTTCATGTGTTTTCTTCACTTTTCTTTTAAAAACACCTTCTCTCTTTGTTGTACCAGAAACCCGACACCATCATCTTGTTCTTGAGGAGCTTTCAACGTCACAAAAGGTATCTCACATGTTATATTGGTCATTCTTGAGGTGGGAACCGATTTCCACCATGAAAACCCTCTTTCTACATGAAATAACACTATTTAAGCACTTGTTTGAAAACCCTCTCAACCAAGGTTCATAACCTGCACATGAACGACTTTGGAACACCTTAATAATCTGATATTAAATTTAAATAAGGTTTTGGTAATGTTTAAACACGTGTTATAAGGATTTACACATGTGTTATGGTCGGTTATGGCTAAATCACTAAGTTGATGGATCATTGTTGTGTTGGGTGACCTGGCCGTGAGTTTGGGACATGATTTCAGAAAGTTTTGAGGAATATTAAGTGTGTGATAAATGGTTAATTTTTGGAAATTAAAGACATGTTATGATTAGACCCACTTTAGTCATTTTCGGGACCCAAAACATGGTAAAACAAGTTTAAAAATAATAAAACATGGATTTTAACCATCTTAAAAAGTATTCCAGGCTTAATAATGGTTAATAAAGTGTTATGGAGTCAATGGGTGATTTAAATGGTCAAAAGGATAAATTAAATGGCGTTTTAACTAGAAACGGGTACTAACCGGGTGACTTTTTTGAGAAAAATCCAAGAAAAAGGAGTTTAAAGCTAAGATTTATAAAAACCATGTCATTTCATCAAGTTAAGTGTTAAAAGACCTAAAGGATTTGAAATATTGGTCAAATAAGCTTTTAAATGGTCAAATTCGGTTGAAAACGCGTTTTAACGGGTTAAACGTAAAAACGAGGCTTTCAACTATTAGAGGCACAATTCACAATTAAAGGACTTGAAACTTATAAAAATTTCCTTAAGATTATACCTACTGGTCCAAGACTCAAATTTAGGAAAATCCTTAATTAACTGTTAAAACTCTCCGGTTTTACCGCAACCGGGAACGTTAAACGCGTAGGTTTTAAACCTGATCCATATTCTGGAAATTTAGAACACTTACTCAATAATAAGTCAATTTTTACTCTAAGAACCTGATTGTTGGCCTTAATAGTCATAAAGTGTAAGAAACCAAACTTGAGGGTAGAAACTGTCAATTTTGAAACTTGAGGGACTAAACTGTAAAATTTTACCAAACTTTATAATCGACTCGTATGAGACTAATAATCACTTGAAGAACATATTTACCCTATATCCTTAACTTAGTGATGTAAAATCCAAAATTATATGGCAAACCATGAGTTTCCATAAAATGAAACTTTTTATACAAACCCTCACGGAATCAAAGCCTTATCCGACAATAAATTTTTGACACACTTGTTTCACCTTAAATAAGTTGAAGCAGTAGCTTATCACTTATATATTCATGGTAGGGTGCTAGACTTGAGACATTCCCGGCACACGAAGGGTTATTTTTGGCTTAACACCTAAGGTGAGTTCTAGTGATCCCTTTTACTACTCGTTGGGGTGAAACATGCTCTGTTATTTGATATATAATTGTGCTTTACTTGGTGATTGTAGGTGGGATGTATGGTTTACCTGCTGATACTTATATCATGATCATTAATTCTTTCGTGAACCGCTTGTTTTTTATATGGGATATCTATTTAGGGAATCCCCCACCACAGTGGGCTCCGTTCTAGGAAGGGTACCCCACTGAGATCCTGAGGGGTCGTTGTGGCATGTGATAGGTTTGTTAGAACTATGGTGAAACCATCCGGGGCAGGGGGGGTAGGGTACACTGGTTTTGGGGCTCTTCTTCCTTCGGGAATAGCCGGTGAAACACAACTATCAGAAGAGGCCAACCGGAGACTGAGTGAAGGTTGATTATGATCTCCACACGATGTTGAAACTACGAATTTATTTCTTTTTATCAAATGAGGATTTGTTAAGTCCGTTGGGTTTTAAAACTTACAGTAAGCACTTGAATTCCTCAACTTTTTAGTTGACACAATTTCTTTTGAGCATGTTTCAGGTAATTTATGAAGAGATCCTAGCTGTTGTGAAGACCTAGACTTATCCCCATGACCATGGCATTGGCTTATTTTACTTAATGAACAATTTGAACAAATTTTACATCTATGTTAAGCAAATACAATTTGTTTTCTACGTTGGTTGTATAACTCATTTGGGGGCTGGATTTGTTTCTAGGCCCGGTATCTTTTGAAAACTTTTAATGCCATGTGATATTCTCTCCTTTGAGCTCTTGTAATGGTTTGTTTCCGCTGCCATATGTTGTTGCTAGTCTGTGACGTCCCACCCTACCTGGGTCCGGGGTGTGACACTTGTGCCTAGGAAGAAGATCATCTAGTGGAGGTTTGAAGACTCTTCTCAAAACTTTGTTGTTTAAAGAGAGAGTGGAGAGCTCAACAGGCTAAATGCCTCATCTTTGCTACACTTAAGCAGAATTGATATTGCTGAGTTAGCAGAGAAGCCATTCTCCAACCCCTCCAACTCTGAAGTAGCTGCTCATATCAGAAATCACGTGGGCAGTCTTCATATGGCCGAGCTAACTGCTAGGACCAAGGTTGAAGAAGAGCTGAAACTGAGAGAGGAGGAGAAAAGGAAGGGATCAACAACCAAAGGCAAAGCCTTTCTACAAATGGTTGAGGGTCCTGAACTTGAGTCCATAGTTAGATGGGAGTATGACTATAACTCCCGTCAATTAACTCTTTTCAGGGGGGCACAACAAAGGGTACATGCCATTCAGAGTGATAGACTGGATCTCCTATCCACTAATGACCTGTACAAGTTTCTCAGCACCACTTGAGGGAAGAACAAGGAAACAGAAAAAAAAAAACTTTTGTACCTGGTGTTGAAAGCTTTGAGAAGCAGAAACAAGTGAGGTTTTGGTAGCATCAGCCTAGGGGGAGTTTGTTGGATCTAGAAAGGCTGGTGCAACCAAAACCAAATCACTTAGACTATTTTGGTGCAACTAATAAAGGACTTCCGAAGCTAAGTGTGAAACGTCCGAAGGAAAAATGACCTCTTCTGAAGACAAAGTGTAAGACCAACTTCCGAAGGAAAACTCCAACTTCCGAAAACAAAGTATTCACTTCCAAAGATCAAGACTTAAAGTGAAAGATCAGAAGTCAACTTCCGAAGTATGAAAGAAGTCCTCAATCCTCGGAAGTACAGAAGCCTCTTCCGAAGTATAAGTATGGTCTCCCTTCGGAAGACACTACTATTATCCAGTGGACATAAGTATGGTCTCCCTGACACTCCGCTGCAGACCACTAAGATACTGCATGGCGTTTTCTCAAAAGCCATGTAGTTGACCATACTTTATTCCACTGTTTACCTTTATCAGTTAGTATAGTAGCCAACTTTAGTTGGTGACAAAGGTAAGTCATGGACATGTCATGACTACTATATCTTAGATAATACTTTATCTAAGATACCTTAACTTTAGCATTGTAGTATATGCTTCAATCTTAGGTTTCCAGCTGGTATTAAAGTATATCCGGCTGTAGGATCTAGTATATATAGTTTCTTATTGTAACTCATGTTTCATGCTTGTTAGAGTCCTGTAATACTTTGAGTTGAGAAGTAATATATACAAGTACCTTGAAAATGATTTCCTTGTGTTCTTTGCGACTTATTATATTATTATCAACTCTTAGAAGAGATTCTACTTCATCTGATTTGAGTGTAATATAAGTGAGTTTGAGAGAAATCCAAGTGTTAAGTGATAAAGCCGATCCTGCAGGTAGGTTGAATAAGTCTTTCCATGTGTAGATATATTCACCACCTTGATCTCTGATCACATGCCATCTTTCTGGATTAGTTGTGAAGGTCCATGATAAGATGGGTCTTTCAGTTGCAAGAAGAGCCACTTGAATTGGAGTTTATGGGGCTGCCTCTTCATGCACTTCCTTAGGCTGATCTGATTCATCCTGAGGCTTGGAGGTGGATGATTTAGACTTCTTCTTCTTCTTTGTCTTTGGTTTAGAAGCCATCCTCTTCCTCCTATTTGAAGACTTTAACTGAGAAGACTGGCCTCTAGCACCTTGTTGATCAGTCTTGTCTTGCTCAGTTGGGTGTACCTCCCTCACAGGTGTAGAAGGAAAGGGAGTTTGACCCCGCTATGGATCAGAAGATGAAGCTTGGTGAGACTCAGCAGGAGGTCCAGGTTGTGTTGTCTTAGGTTATTCAACCTTAACCTCCACTTCAGGAGGAGCTTGACTTGGAGGGGAGTATAAGTCAATGAGCTCTCCCCTTTTGATCTTCTACTTGATTACCGAATGTGCTCATCCATTAAGGATAGAGACGTAGGGCCAAGTCTCCTTCCGAAGAATCCATATAGATTCAAGAAGCTCATCATCCTTTGTCTGTCAGCAAACTTCTTTATACTCTTTTGGATGATGGCTCTTTACTTTGCAGCCTCTTTCCTCACCTTTCTCTTTGTTTCTTTTTGTTCTTTGAGCACTTGAAGTTCAAGTTGTTTGAGATACTCAAACTCAATATACTCAAAGGACAAGGGAAGAAGTGCAGATGCCTGGTAGAAACCTATGGCCCTCAGGTAGTTGATCATGTTTTGCCTATCAGTTTCCTTGTCTACCTGAAGTTCTTGTGGAGTTTCCATAGTCTCTTTCACAGGGCTTTCTTGAACTGGGGAGAGGGTAGAAACATGCTTGTACAATCTTTTCTTTCTCTTCTCTTCTTTGATTTGGAGGAGCAACCTTGCATCCTCTGCTTCCTTCCTCTCCTTAGACATTTCCATGTCTGCTAGTTCATTAAGTTCCTCTAAGGGGTGGGATATAATCTCATCAATGTCATAGTTCCTGGTCTGCAGGCAAGTAATCCTGACTGCCCTTAACTCATCATCTTGAGTGTTTGGTCTGGGGGCAACCCTGATTGCAGCTTGCATAAAGCGTAAAGACCAAGAGGAACTTACTCCCCTTAGCTTCCTCTTCCTCTCTCTCCTCCTCCTCAATCTCCTCAGGAGTCATAATCCTTTTCTCTTTCTCACCCACAGACCTTTATGACATAGGGTAGAGAGAGCTTTGGCCTTCATTTCCTGGTGTAGCATCCAAGATCTGGCTAGAGAGAGGCTGTGATACACCTTCACCAGCAGGTGTGTCACTGAGGGAATAGATTGCTGAGGTAGTTGTAGGTGTGACAAGGCTCTCAGGCTCTATCACTAGGCCTTTAGTCAAGGTTTTCCCTTTGAAGCTAATCTCGGGGTCTGCCTCAACATCCAGTTGACCAATGACATTACCTGATTGCCTTTGTCTCCTTCTTAGACTGAACCCTTCAGCAATCCTGTCTTGAATCTTTTATGCCAGCCTGCCAACTTGTCTAGGTTGGCTTGGGTTGACAAATGGCATGTTGATCAAGTCAAGACCTTCATTGTAGTTCAAGGACTGAAAGTTAAATACTTTTTGCTGCAGTTGAACTCTTTGAAGAATGCGGACTCTTTTGTCAGCATCATACCTTCACCCAATGATGTATGCACCTACCTAGTCTCTAAGGTTAGTCACCTTGAATCTCAGGTGACTACCCTGCAAAATAGGCTCAATGATTAGCAACTTAAGATATCTTATCTCAGGGAAAAACTAGCTGGGAGATCTTTAAGGAGAGCTCAACCAGGAACACAAGAACCTGTGGATGTGATTGACCTAATTCCTAGCTCACCTATGCAAGAGGGTAATGCTATCAAAAAGGGGGAGAAAGTCATTGCAATCTCAGAACCTGGGAGTTCTTCAGGGAGTATGGAAATTGAAGACTCGCCATCCTCACTTGCAATTGTGCATGCTCAGCAACTTCCTCAAGTTCACTTTGATGTGGACTCTCTAGACTCTCTCATTCAGAGTCTTTTTTAGGAAAAAGGCTATGTCATCCCCACCCTAAGGAACTTCAAACTGTTCAGGCGCATGAGCCATATTTTAGGCGCATGAGCACTGTTCAGGCGCATGACCTAGCCTGAAACGTCTAACACTTTAACAAAAACATGAACTCTCAGTTCGTATGAGAACTGCTTAGGCGCATGGGCTTTCAAGAGTCCACACTTGGTTTATTTTCAACATGAAATGACTGGTCCTATTTAGGCGCATGACTTTTTGTAAAACGCCTAAAACTTAACCAAATTTTCAGACTCATGACCACTATTTAGGCACATGAGTTGGAATCAAAACGCCCAACACTTATCTTAAAACTGAAAATTCATCATAACTTTAAACTTAGACTAATGGTCACTGTTTAGACGTAGGAGGGTCATTCCTTACATCTAACACTTGTAATTTTTCACCATAAAAATTTAAACCCTAATTTTGAAAATTTTTACTGTTCTTCATGAAATTGTCAACTCTTGGTCAAATTTTGACTTTGACTTTTTGACCACACAAAAATTTTGACTTTTTGACTTTATCATTTAAAAATTTTATTTTCTCACTCAAACTTTTACCTTGTATTTTTCAATTTAATTTCCCGTCATTTTAGTCTCAAAAAAATTTTGAAATTTTCAAAAATTTTAAATAATCTCAACTCTATTATTTGCGAGAAGCTTTTCCATATTTCAAATTAGAAACAATTTGAAATTTTGAGAAGTTCATTTTTGTATCATATCAAACACACACATACTTGTAAATTTAGCATCATCCTTTTCAACATTTATTTTTATTTTCTCTTTTTCAATCTTTACTCCCCCTAAACTTTTAAGTTCACAAACTTAGAAGTTTATATAAGGTGTAAATTGAGAAAAACAATCATTATTAACATGCATGCACACATAAAATCATGCAAAAATCAAAATAAGCAGAACAAAAACTCTACTATATATACAATAAATCATATGCATGCAGTGAGATCATATCAGATAATAATTAGCACATTAAAATAAAAGAAATTATGTATAGTCATAGACATTTATTAAATCCTGATCAGGTGTGTTCCAGGTCAGCGTTACCGCAACAAAGAAGACACGAGATCTAAGGACAGACCATGAATACTTTGGTAAAGGTATCAACACACCTACTTTTTCAATTCTTGGATTGTTAAGGTTCTATTAGATATGACATTATGGAACCCACACTTGGACTTAGAGAGTCTGACCCTTGTCAAGGTACGCAAGCAAGCACTTTTTCTCAGCTTAATTACCTGATATATATGTATAACCAGATCTCATGTTTAAGTCAATGAGAGAATCATTATGGTAAAACAATTTGATAATCTCTGAGAAAACCACCATGGACAAACCATTAGTTAATCCCTGAATCTGTTCATAAAGAACTGGATATAGATTATCTATAAGAATTAGAGGACATCCATTTTGGACTTTTGAAAGGATTTTGCTCATTGGCATCTTTTGCATCAGGTGAGAATATCCAGGTCTGTAATGACTTACAACACAGGATACCTCGGCACTTCAGGTCTATGATGACTCATAACAAAGAAGTGAACAGATGCGTTAAACAGATCTTATGTTTATTCATATCACCATCAGGTGTGAGTTTGTGACTTACAAGCAACCAATCAGATAAGTCAACAGCACTCATATGAACTAAGATGGATACCCACTAAGGCATAATGATTTAGTTAAATCACAAGAATCTACTTTTTCAGTATAATTGCATGAGTTTAGCCGCACATCATATCTAATCATGTCAGAATATATTATCGAGTGAAGCATGCAGCTGATTAATCTGATGTACTATTATCTCTCACATTGTTGCAGAGGCAGATTCAATTCTAAAGAAAACATCTAAACTATTTTCTCTTTTTCAATCTTTATATTTTTCTATTTTGATTTTGCAATATCTAATTTTGTATTTCCTTTTTCTTTTAGCACATACACACTATATTTACAATCAGGCAGTCAACTTTGATAGTTTTTCTTTTGAATTTGTTTATGAAAGAGAGGGAGGTTCTTATAATTTTGATGAAACAAAATCAGTTCTCAACATGATTAATAAGACCAATAGACTCAACTAGATACTCAAACCTTCCTGGTAAAAAGGCTTTTGTAAACAGGTCAGCCAATTGTTTTTTCAGTTGATATTTGAATCAAAATGATTAAACCTTTATCAAAGTTATCTCTGAGAAAATGATATCGAATCTCGATATGATTTGTTTTTGAATGTTGGACAATATTAGCAGTTATAAACATAGCAACGGTGTTATCAATGTAAATAGGAGTTTTAAGAAAATTAAACCCGTAATCCAGTAGTTGGTTTTGTAACCAAAAGATTTGAGAATATGCTGCTGATGCAGCTATGTACTCAGCTTCTTCAGTTGATACTGAGACATTTGTTTGTTTCTTACACTGCCATGAGACTAATCTGGGACCCAAAAACTGACAACCACCCGTAGTAGATTTTTTATCTTGACTACATCCCCCATAATCATTGTTAGTATATCCATGTAACTTGAAGGTTCCTTCATAAGGATACCATAACCCTAGAGCTGGATTTCCTTTGAGATATCTGAATATGCATTTATTACACTTAGGTGAGATTCCTTCGGGTCTGATTGATACCAGGAACATACACAAACAGCATATATTATGTCAGGTCTAGATGCAGTAAGCTACATCAAAGATCCAATCATATATCTGTATAATGTTTGGTCAATAGATTTTCCTTTCGGATCAGGATCGATCTTGGTATTGACGTTAGTTGGAGTTTTGATAGATTGACAATCTTGCAGTTTGAATTTCTTTAATAGCTTATCAATAAACTTCTCTTGATTGATAAAAATACCATCTGTAGATTGTTTTACTTGCAATCCAAGGAAGAAATTGTTTTCTCCCATAGAACTCATCTAGAAATGTGATTTCATAATCTCTTCAAATTCTGAGCACAGTTTCTGACTAGTAGAACCAAATATGATACCGTCCACATACACTTGCACATATAAAAGTTCATTTGCATCCTTCTTTATGAATAAAGTTAGATTAATTTTCCTTCTTGTGTATCCATGTTGGATCAAATGCTAGGACAAGGTCTCATACCAGATTCTTAGAGCTTGATGTAGACCATATAAAGCTTTGCTTAGCTTGTACACACGATGAGGGAATTCAGCATCTTCAAAACCTTGAGGTTGCTTGATATACACATCATCGGTGATTGATCCATATAAAAATGCACCTTTAACGTCCATTTGGTACACCTTGAATTTCATATAAGAAGCATATACCAGGCAGACACGAATTGCTTCGAGTCTTACAACTGGAGCAAAGACTTCATCATAATCAATTCCTTCCTCCTAGGTGTAATCTTGTGCTACTAGCCTTGCTTTGTTTCGAACAACTATTCCTCGAACGTCTAATTTGTTTCTGAACAACTATTTTATGCCAATGGCATTCTCTCCTTCAGGCAAATCCATAAGCTTCCACACTTCCTCACAAAAGAAGGATGCTGTCAAGAGAATATTTCGTTATCTCAAAGGATCATCTCGTTTAGGGCTATGGTATCCATATGGAGGGAATTTTGATTTACATGCTTATTCTGATAGTGATTCCAATGGTTGCAGGTTAAACAGAAAATCGGTGTATGGAGGGTGTCAATATTTGGGAAATTGTTTGGTTTCCTGGCAGAGCAAGAAACAGACCACTCTTTCTCTTTCTACAAGAGAAGCAGAATATATTGCTACCTCTAGTTGCTGTTCTCAAGTTCTTTGGATACAACACCAAATGATTGATTACTGAATTAATTTTCTCCACACGCCTTTATTTTGTGACAATGAAGCAGCCATTGGGATTTCAAAAAATCCTATTCATCATTCCCGAACCAAGCATATCGAGACACGGATTCATGCAATTCGTGATGCTCAAGAAAAGGGTTTCATCGATATTATACCCATTGGTACAAAACATCAAAAAGATGATCTTTTCACAAAAACTTTTGATAAACCTCGTTTTTATGAATTGATCTCTATGCTCGGGTTAATATCCTTTTAAATTTTCTTTAACGTCCTTAATTCATATAAAAAATAAAATAAATAATATAATAATCATAATAAATAAATAATAAATGATTTTCATAATTTAAATAAATTTTATATCCTTTGAAAATAAAATTTTGGGGGAGTAATTTCATAACCTGAGTTCGGAATTTAAAATGACGAGAAATGATTGTATATCTTCTAAGTATGTTCTTTATACATGACTGGGGCTAAAATGAGAAATGATAGTAACTGATACTGGTTTCTGTTTCACATCTTATTATTTAAAAAAACAAGAAGAATCGAACAGATTCTTTAACGATATGTTTGATAGACTCAGCCTGAAAAATAAAGTATACAACAGCTATATGATTTAAATTAAAACATCATGCTTAAGGACGTCTGGATTTACTCAATCGTTCTGGCCTGCATAAAAACTGAGTCCTGACAAAAATTGGATTGAGAATGAATCTTTCACCCATCATGATCATATAAGTCATATATCTTGACCATGTCTGGTGTATTTATGTGTCTTGTGTTTGTGCTAATCTCCTATGTTGTATGGAAGTACTGACCTGGAGTGATGATCTCCTCTGCTGTACGATAGTACTGACCTGGAGCTCTCATCAGCACATGATTAATTGGTCATATCCTCTGTTATACGTGAGTATAGACCTGGAGCTCTCACCATTTTGATCTAATTATGTCAAATCATCTAAACGATGAGTTCTTAACAGAATGTAATATTCTGTTTATAATCACTTGCACATTAATGCACAAGCCTTGCTCCGTATAGATTGATACAAAATTCAAGAAATCCTGAGGTTGGGTGAGGGTTTTTGCCAAATGATTGTGGGGTCCTAACAGTGTAAAGCATCTAATTGAACCTTAACAAATCATAAGCTGTTTGTTGAAAATGGATAAGGCATGGGTTTAAGTGGACAAATATACCAGCAATTGTTATTGATTTGTTCTAATTTCAACTGTTCTTGTGCAGATTGTGATAAGATCTAGTAATCAGTATGATCTCATTGCCGGTCGATGATTTACGATCATCTTTATGTTCATGAATATCTAGAGGATGTGATCTCTAATTGATTTAGATCTTAGTGTATGAAGTTATTTATAATTATGAAAATAAAAAAATAAAAAAAGTAAAAAAAAGGGGGGGCGAAACTACTCTTTCGCATGACGAAACTGCAATTTCGCTAGGCTTTCTAATCATTTTTAACTGTCTATCTCTAGGCGAAATTGCAGATTCTCTTGGCGAAACTGTAAATTCGTCAGGCGAATCTATAGTTTTGTCGTCTGCGAAACTATTTGCTATATAAGTCGTTTTGCTAAATTATTCTCTCATTTTTGCAACATCGACCTATGTAGCCTTCTAGGGTTTATCCGTGACTTTTTTGGCGATTTTGCGTATTTGTGGTATTTCATTCTGATTGAGTGTTATTTCCATTTCGCCAGTGAGTTTCGATCATAGAATGTTCTTCTAATCATGTTAATATTAACTCATTTTAAGACGATTAAATTTTGACTCTTCGGTGTCTTCGTTGTTCATCCAGCGAAACTACAGATTATTCTGCGAAACTGAACGAAAGTTCTTAACTTTTCAGCGAAACTATGAGGTTATGCTGTCGGTGCGAACCTAACAGTTTCGCCAACCTATTTTCAGTTTCGCCAGATTTGGACATAAGTTTGTACAGTTTTGCCTGGTCGAATCTATCTTATTGGGCAGCGAAATTGTTATGTTTTAGTTAGCGAAACTATGTTTTCGTTTGCCGAAACTGGCAGCGAATCTATTTTAAATAATTTTCGTTTGGTCGAAACTGTCTTTTTGGTCAGCGAAACTGATATGTTTTTAGTTAGGGAAACTAGTTTTTCGCTTGCCGAAACTGTCAGTTTTTTTTATTTTTTATTTTTTTTATTCTTTTCTCAACTTCTTAATTTCTTATTCAACTTATCTGATTTCTTCTTCAGGTTATCATGGCTAATCTAAAGTTTGATGAGCGGAACAATATCACCGCTATTCTGGATGATACACATCTATAGGCTGCTGGATTCAGAGATTGTATCAGATGGCTACAAAGATCACCCATAGCCCATGCTATATCTCATACGACTACCATCTATGATCTTCATATCAGAGACTTCTGGCGATCTGCAGAGTATGACACTTGAGGAGATTCACAGAGGATTACTGCTAAAGTCATTGATCAAGAAGTGACCATCACTGCTGAGACAGTATCGAGGATATTAAGACTAGACGAAGATTCAAGAGATGAAGTCACCATGACAGATTCCGAGGTGTTTCAGGCCTTCAGAAGCATGGGATATGAGGGACCAGCTTTTGGTTCTCACAAGGAGATCAAGAAGTCATTTCTGTCTAAGGAGTGGAGATATATTGCTCATGTTTTTATCATGTGTCTTGATCACCGTAAAGGCGGATCAGACGGTCTTAACATTGATTGGGCAAAGGAAATGGTGTTATGTTGTAAAGGAGAGAAAGCCAATATTGCCAAACTAATTTTCGCTTGCATGGCTGAGAACGTGATGGCGTTGAAGAAAGACAAATGGCTGCTATATCCCCGTTCTCTTCAGATGATATTTGATGATCTTATACCTAATGTACCAAAACATTGAGAGATAAAGAGGCTGGTACAAATGAATCCTCGCATCTTTGCTGACTGCTGTGCCATTCGCCACGATTTCAGTGAAAAGATCACCCATCTTTGGGAAAATATGTATCCTCCAAAACGCTGGAGCTATATTAAATGGGTGGATGAATCTGAAAATAAACGGGCTGAAGAAACTAGAGTACAGCAAGCTGAAGCCACAAAGAAAAGAAAGGGATATGCCAAGGAGAAAGACTATGACTTTGAGGAAGACATTGCTGAACAAGCTGAAGAAGTAAGAGTTGAAAAAGAAAGAAGGTCAAAGAAGAAAGCCGATTCTGCTGAACTTGAGAGACGATCCAAACATTGACATGAAGGATTCACCAAAAGAAGAGAGGAAAGTGGAAACCTTGATGAGGATATGATTCGCAATTTGAATACTTCATTGGCAAATGAAGTGAGTATGATCAAGACCAAACTCACAAACCAGGAAATCAGAGAAAAACAAAAGGATGAAGTGATTGAAGGAATGCAAAAGATGCTTGTTGACCAAAATCGACTACAGAAAAGGTTGTTTGAAAAGATTACCCTGCTGAAAGCTGCAGCCGGCCTGCCTGATCAACTAACTCAATCTGAGTTAGATGATCTGACTAACACATCAAAGTACCCATTTATGAATGTGGGCACTTCATCCAAAAGCTGCAGCCGGCCTGCCTGATCAACTAACTCAATCTGAGTTAGATGATCTGACTAACACATCAAAGTACCCATTTATGAATGTGGGCACTTCATCCAAGGTAGGAGAGGGCACATCTGGTGTAGCAAACACTGATGCTGGAGATCGTGATGCTACAGGAGAGGATGTTGGAAGAGAAAATAAGGAGGATATTATAGAAGCTGGCTTTGTTAATATGCAATTTGACTTTGAAAAGGATTTGGTTGGTGAAGAAGTAATAGTAATGAAAACTGTTGAAGGAGTCTCTAAGAAAGGAAAAGGATTGGTTGATGAGGAAGAGGATGATGAACAACTCATAGATTATGATTCAGAACCTGAGTTCTATGAAGTTGATGAGCGACCATTGATTTATGTGGCTAAGAAGGGAGAGGATGCTGCAGATGTGTTTGAGATGGATAAAAATGATTGGTTTGTAAAAGAGAATGAGGCAGATGTTTGTAAAAGAGAGGATGCTGCAATTTGACTTTTCACTCCTCTTTTCCAACACATGGAGGGGCTGAGTAGGAAGGAGGCTGACAAGAAAATTATAAGCTGGTGCTATAACTCAGGCCTAAAGATGTTCATGATAAAGAGAAGGGGAGATAGTATCAGTTACATGCTTAAGAGGAAGGCTTTTAAGACCTTGCCTAAATGGTATCTAAGGCGGTTGGCAACTCTACCACTTATTAATGCCCATCTGAGTGAAAGAGCCACTTTTCTTGAAAGAGAGATAAAAAGCAGGCTTAATGACAACTTTGAGTCACTTGGGTATATGAATGCAGAAAGGAGGAGGTCAAAGAAAGATAAAGACTGGGAGACGGGAAAAGGAAGAATTGTTCTAAGGGTTAAACCACCAAAGACTGTAAACAGAGTACGATTGGCTGATCCCCTTCCCCAGTGATTACAGGACTTTGAGAAATGGTTTTAAGATAACAACACTGGAGAAGCTGTGATTAGAGTAAAGCATGGAAAAGAGTTTAGGGTCTTTGATCCTATGGAGTTGTTCAGTTTCTGTGATGAAGATTTATTGGTATTATGTGAGAATCACATAAAGGCTGGGGCTGGAGAAGAGACTAGGAAAGAAGCCAGTTTGTTTATGAATGTTGCCAACAAGATTAGAGGAGTGAGGTCTGAGGTAAAGAAGTTAGCTGAAAGAGTAAGGGCTCAGGATGATCTTAATATGGATGTTCAAGATTTGACCAAGCAATTTGAGAGGGCTAGTGGTCATCCCGAAGAAGCTAGTGATGCAGGAAAAGACCATGGAGGATCATGTGCTGAAGCTTCTAAGGAAGTAGCTGCAGGAGGTGACGAAGACAAATCAAATGCAGCAGAGGAAACCGGAGCTGACAAGACAAATCAAGAAGAGTGAAGACGGTGAGATCCAACCTAGGGAGAGTATTGAAGATCATGTATAGGTTGGACTCACCTTAGTTTAGATTGCTTACTTTACTTGTAATAGGACTTTTGTTAGTTTCCTTTTGTATGTACTTAGATTTGTGTATTTTGGCAGTCTAGCGAAACTGTGAGCGAAATTGTAAGTTCGCTCACAGTTTGCTGTAATTGTTTACCTGGCGAACTTAATGTTCTGCCGGGCGAAACTATAGTTTCGGCAGGATAGTTTCGCTGACAGCGAAACTGTCTGCGAAACTAAGAGTGCTATATATACACTTGTTAATTTTCATTGTATGGAAAGCTTGCAAAACCCTAATCGTGGATCGTTGTTGCAAGTTGCCTTTTTCAAGCAGTTATTACACAGAAATATCATTGTGTTTTTGTTATTGATTGTCATTGATCATTGTCTTATCAAGTATGAGTTAGTATTGTGTTCAATCTTCTCTATTATCATTGTTTAGCTTGCTTGTTGGATATTGAGCGATTCTTTACATCATTTGCACTGTTATTCGATCACATGGACCAACATGACCCCTTGGTCATCTTTCTTGCACTTCAAGACCCATTTAGTGCCAATTACCTTAGCACCTTTTGGTCTATCCACCAGTGTCCATACTCCTAGCTTCTTGAATTGTAGGAGTTCTTCTTGCATGGCACTAACCCATGCCTCATCGTTTAAGGCTTCACTTACATATTTTGGCTCAAATTAAGACATAAAACATCGATAAGCACCATCATGAAGATAGCTTTTTTCCATGACTGAGGCATAATAAGCCGAATATAGCTGATTTCTGGTCTGTACTCCTGATCTAACATCTCCAATGACATTGTCCAAAAGATGATAAACATTTATTCGGGATCCAGGAGTGGTGGGAACAGCTACCTCATTATCTTGATTGTGAACCACAGCTTCAGTATCTGAAGCTGTTGGAGTATGAGGTTCCGAAGTGTCAAAGGCATCATGATTTGATGCTTGTGTACTTTTCATTAGTGGGAACTTGTTCATCCTGATTCACATTTTCAGTCTCAACTTCTTCATCTTTAGAAGAAGAATCACTTACTTCAAGCTCTCCCCCTGAAGGGCTAGAAGTATCATCTAGTGGAGCCGTTGATGTCAAGTCTTGTATAGGAGTGTTCATAACATCGTACATCATCCTCGCAGAAAGTTCATCATCAGTGGGAGAATGCGGTAGATTGAAGGATTTGAAGAATCCATCATAGTCAAAAAAGAATGAAGGTCCCTTTCCAGCAGGGGGTGGTGTATCTCTGAACATCAACGTTGCACCACACTTCTACCTGATCCGTTGGGTTGTTATAAACTCTCTTGTCTGGTATATTGTATCCTAGAAAAATCCCTTCTTCAGCCTTCTCACTGAACTTCCCTGACTGAGTTTTCTTCAGCAGCATACATGGTGCGCCAAACGGTTCGAGGTACTCCAGATTAGGTTTACGTCGCTGGAGCAACTCATAACACGTTTGACCATGACGTTTGACCACCAAGACTCGATTGAGGGTGTAACATACATTGGAAACTGCCTCGTTCCGAGATTGGACAGGCAGTTTCAAGTCGGCTAGCATCGTTCTTGCTGTATCTATCAAGCTCCTGTTCTTTCGTTCAGCAACTCTGTTCATTTGTGGAGTGTAGGCAGATGTGAACTGGTGTACAATTCCTCTCTTTGCAAAGCACCTCCATCCATTGGTTCTTGAACTCCATGTTGTTGTCTGATCGAATCTGTCTTACTTTCAGCTTGTAAAGTGATTCCAATGTAGTTACCAGCAGTTTGAAAGATTTAAATGTCTCTTATTTGGATTTGAGAAACATCATCCATGAGAATTTGAGTAATCATCCGTTACTACAAGGCAATACAGATCTCCAGCAATGCTCTTTGTACTGACAGGTCCAAACAGATCCATGTGTAGAAGCTCAAGAGGTAGTTCAATTGAATGAACTTTCTTTGACTTTTAAGACTTCTTGGTCTGTTTACCTTTCTTACACGCTACACAAAAATCCGGAAGTTGAAAATTCTTGACATTTACTCCATTCACTAAATCATTCTGGATCAGATGATTCATCTTCCGTGGATTGATGTGTCCCATTCTCCTATGCTAGGAGATTGAGTCCCTCTCTGTTGCCTTTGACAAGAAGCATTGAACTTTATGATCGGTTGTGGAGGCTTTTGATAGATCCAAGACATATAAGTCATTATATCTTGAAGCTGACATTAAGATTTTGTCCTCCGGGATAATGTAATCCTTCTTTAATACGTAGCACTTCTTGTTGTCAAAGACAACTTTGAATCCTACACAGATTTGGGAGACTGAAAGCAAGTTATTCTGTAGTTGTTGAACGTAGTTGACCTTATCAAACTTGACTTTCTGGTTTCCCACTTCAATTTGAGTGGTGATGTATCCTCCTTTATTTCCAGCGAATGATACATGTCCCCCTTTAATTTGTTTGACATTTAAAAGGAGAGACAGGTTCCCGGTCATGTGCCTAGACGCCCCACTATCAACAATCCAGGTATTTGTGGTAGCACTGTAACGGACAACCTGCACATTAAAAGGAATAACTGGCTTGGGTGACCCAGAGGACTCACACATCATAAACTCAACCCACTGTCTATTTCAGGGTGACGGCATATCATTCTTCTTATTGTTCTCATTATCAGACAATGGACTTGACTTTTCTTTCTATAAGCCGGTTTTGTGTAAGGGCTGTTTGTGATAAACAGACGATTGGCTTAAAGTTTGAACTTTAGGTTCATTGATTCTCTTTGGTGGAGTAATAGAACTCCTTTTCGAAGAACTTGGTTTTGTATCATAAAGTTCAATTTTCTGTCTGGGAGTCTGATAATAAGGACAGTTAGAAGAAATGTGTCCTCTCTTTTCACAACTGTAGCATGATCTCCCTTCTACATGTTGAGGAAACTGTTTATGTGGAGTTGAATGTGATACAGGTGTGACATGAGTCTGATTGGATTTGGTCACTACTCATTTAGATGTTTCTGCTTCTTTAACAAAATTAATTGTTTGCACATTCTTAACATCTTTAGCCTTTAGTTTATTTGGACTTTGACGTGAAGCACGTGTTTAGTTAACTGATTTGGTAATTTTGGGTTCAGAAGTAGACATGTGTGAACGTGACTTTCCATTAACCTTTTCAAATTGATTATCCAAATTTTCAATGGGCATCTTTCCTTTTGATTTGAAAGTAGACTTCTTCTGTTTAGTGATAGAGTACACCGGTTTATCAGTGGAATATGGATCACTAACCAGAGGAGTGGACACCACATGATCCTTAATTGGGTTGTTATTTAAAGGTCCACATTTTGTATTTAACATGATCTCATGTGGTGGTGGAACTACTTTGTAACCCAACCCCATTATTTCGTTCTTTCACTAAGTGTTGAACTATGTGAGAAGAACTGGTCCAACTATGCAGTTTTTGCTTTAAAGAATTTACCTCGACTTCTAAAACTGCTTTTTCTTTCTTTGTTTCTTCCAAAGAGTTTAAATAAAACTTTATATCATTAGCTTGATTAACAGCAACAACCTCGGTTTCCCTTAGTTGTTTACCTAAAAGTTCTATTTTTTCTTTGTAACTCCACTCATTTTGTTTTAAAATACGATTAGCTTCTGTGCACAGTTGTAAATCATTTACTAAGTTATCATTGTGGTCTAATAACCTAGAAAATTTCAAATAAATGCTTTGTATAAATTTGTTACATTCAATACAAGCATGTTTTTCAAAAAGTTGCTCTTTCGTACTTACCTGTGAAGAATCAGTTGAGTCAGCCATCAATGCAGAGTTAGACTCTTTGGATGCTGGAGATTCTGAACATGTCGTTCTGAGTTCTTCTTCAACCTGGTGATATACCAAATTCACAGCTTCTTCGTTATCTGACATTTCTTGTTCAACTGTGATTTCACCTTCACTCGCAGAGCCATCATCCAATCCCTCGACACAGGCAATGTTTGATTCACTCGGAGACACAAAACCGAAGGTCCAGTCCTGCCCTTCGTCACCTTGAGCAGTCAAGGCCTTTATCTCTTTGCTTGAAGAGGTAGTTCCACTCCTGTCTTTGTCTTGACGGTTGAAGGTTGAGAACGGATTTCGGTTACCTATTTTCTTGGGCTTTACACATTCACGTTTGAAATGCCCCTTTTCACCACAATTAAAGTAGGTAACTTTGGTTTTGTCGAAACCAAAGGTTGTGTCTTTTGTGGCTACTAAATTCTGTCCTGTCTTTTTCACAAACTTTTTCGCCCTTCTGACTGCACTCGCCAAGGCCCACATGATATCCACTCTCTAGTTCATTTTCGTCCTCCTGCTCGTAATCTTCATCTGCAAGATGGCAATTGCCAATCTTCCCTACAACTAGACCATCATAGGAATGGACAACAGCTGCTAGAAGATCCATATGCTCCTTTGCAACTTCCACTGTGGTATTACCGAGATTCTCGGTCTTCAGGTTAGTAGCATTAGCTTCAGGTACTATATATTGGGTGCAAGATGACCCTGACATTTCTGATCCTGAAGCAGTGGTTTGGGAAGGAGCTGCTGAACTAGACACAAAGGCAGTTTGAAGTGGAGCTCCTGAACTGGTTGGAGTGGGAGATGAGTTATAAAGTGAAGGATTCTGGTCGTAGGATCCTTTCTGTGACATGTACTTCATTCTCAGTTCTTCCTCTCTTAACTTCATTTTGAAATCATTTATATCCAACTTTGCAAGAATATCATTTTTTCTCAGATTAGAGACAAATGAGTCCCATTTCTTCGGGAAACCATCTGCAAAACTTGACACTTTATCTTCGATAGACGTTGTTACCCCATGAGTGTGCAGCTCACTCATCAGATGGTAGAATCTGTCAATAATATCGTCCAAGCTTTCTTTCTCGATTGAGGAGAAGTTATCAAACTCCTTCTTAAGAGCCTTTGCCTTCAAAGCCTTTAATGTTGCATTCCCATCATATCTTTTCTTCAAAGCTTCCTATAACTTTTTCGCCTGTTTGTTCTAAGAAAACTGATGAAAGATATCTTTCGGTATCGACTGAGTCAACAGGGCATACACCTTCTTTTCAGCATTGTACTTAGCTTTCTGGCTGTCAGTCATACCGCCTAAAGTTAGCTTAACACCATCAGCACCGACTGGCATACATAACCTATCTCAATGGATTTCCAAAGATTGGGATCAACTCCATTTAGATAGATCTCGAACCTCTGTTTCCATTGTGGGTAATCATCTAACGTTATAAGTTTTGGTGGTTTATTGTGATTCCCAATTTCATTTTCCAGAGGCAGAAGGTTCTGGATGCGAGAGTCCCTTCCGGCAGTAAAAGCAGAGAACTGATCTTCCATCTCTTTAACCTTTAAACTTTAAAACTAGACTGGCTCACTCGTGCAAATGGACTATACGTATGGACCACTCGTGCGAATGAGGGGTGCGAATGAATTCAATCGTGCGATTGGATTCAGTCGTTTAATTGAAATGGACAAATGGACTCAAACGACTGGAACTATTCAGTCGTGCGGATGAGGTATGCGATTGAAGTGTGCGAATGAATTCAATCGTGCGATTGGCTTCAGTCGTACATATGGAGTGTGCGATTGGAGACAAGCGAATGGGGTTGTTCAGACGTACGAATGAGTGAGCGACTGAGTTCAATCGTACGAATGGGGTAGGCGATTGAGTTCAGTCATGTGATTGAGTTAATCGTGCGACTGAAGGCTGCTGTTTTTGCAAAATTGAAGGTTTTTGACACTTTGACACAAAAACACGACTTTTCAAGAACCCTAATATGCCGTATGCCGAAAAATGTAAAATTTGAGACCTCGAGACGTTGAAAACACTGTTTTACTCAAAAAACGTGACTCTTTTGAATGAAAAACGTGATTTTTACACCGAGACTAATCGAATCACACGCAAAATTAAGAGCCAAAGCTCTGATACCACTTTTCAGGACCGTGTACGTACAGAATACTAACTGATAATGCGTGAAACCAAATCAAATAGTGCGGAATCGTATTTGATTGGCGATCCAATCAGTGAGAACGCAATCCCGATCAATCTAACGATTAAAGAAACGTTAAGAACGAGTAGAAAAAGATCAGATGCGAATTATGATCTTGGAATAGGCTTTCTGGATGCTCTGGACGGCTAGGTTATGAGTATGTGTCAAAAGTCTCGTTTTTCCATGAATTAAGTGGTATTTATAGGTTTGCAATCTTCATTCGTGCGATTGAACCATTAGCATGGTTCAGTCGTGCGACTGACCCATGCGACTGATTCATACGCACGACTGAAAGTTCAGTCGTGCGACTGAGTCAATCTCATGTCTCACTTGTACGACTGATCCAGTCGTCTGGTTCAGTCGTGCGACTAGTTCATTAGCATGATGTATTCATGCGTATGGTCCATAAGTATGGTCCACTAGCATGAATCATCATATAACAACTTCAAACCTATATAATAAGTTTATATATATGAATCAGATATAAGTAAACATCTAAGCACAAATCATATATTATTACATTGTTTCATTACACATATGTACGCCATGACAGATTTTTACATTAAGCACAAAACTAGGGACATATGTATCAACAACTTGCTAAAATAACACTCAGATGTGTTATGATTGTACATATCACATATGTCACAGTACCTTTGTGGCTGTTTGAACAACATTTGCTTAACCCTTGTAACTCCAGGATAAACACTTGAATCAAATATTATGAAAATTTGTAAGGTCAAACAATGATAATCACAATAAAACCCGTTTGATCTATATTGATTGCATATGATTTGTACAAAGTGGAAACCCCAATCAATTGGTCATTCAACCATTAACCAACACTAATGACAATTAACCTATTTATATTATAGACTAATATTCACTAATTGCACTTAACTCCCTAGACTTAGGCTAATTAACATAAAATTACATATTAAGCATAAAAATTACTAAAAATAAGATAAAATATATTTTGTTCACACAAAATATATTTATTACAATATAACTCATAGTCATCTAAATCTTCAACGTCTCGTCTCGGTTCCTCGTCTCGAACGTGTCGGGTTTGATTTTTGTTGACTTTGACCGTGACGTTGACTTTTGTTGACTTTCAATGTGTTGATAATATAGACTATCTTTTACAGCTCCAACAATACTCCCCCTTAATCTATCATTATCAATGTCTTTAAATGAAATCAGCATCGAGAAGTCAACAGTAGAAAGATCTTCAATTTGAATCTTTCTGAATCTGATGAGAAAGATTTTTCATCTCATAAGCTCCCCCTATTTATATGCTCCCCTTTTTCGAGTGCAAGCTTTAAAAAGATATTGGAACAGGTTTCCCAAATCTCTAATCTTGAGTGCTTCAGAAGATGTAGGAGGAGGATTCCTAGCTTGATATCTTCAGAAGATGTAGGAACAGGATTCCTAGCTTGATATCTTCAACAACTATTCCTTCTTTGACAAACCTGACGGGAACAAACGAAGGAATGTTACATGATTTGAATTTGTTGAAGAAAGTTAGAGAAGCAACTGATATTGGTGTTGGAGCATCAGAAGTGGAATCATCATTAATCTTCTTATCAGACCCTTGCTTGAGGAATCCCAAACCTACAGGAGAATCCTGCACATCTCTTAAGATTAACGCTGCATAAACTTGCATTTAAATGATTAGTTTCTGCAGCATCAATCAAATCATTTGTTGAATGAGGTCTGGGGATTGGTAAATAACATAAAGTAGAAAGAGGTGGAATTGAATTAAATATAGTTTCACCATCAAATTTATATCCAATCCCATGTTTTACCCGCACCCCTTGTTGTTTAGCAATAAGTTCATCCTTTTTCATGTGTGAAAGGGTCCATTTATCAAGCTTTGTTTGAAGCTGAGTTGTTTCAAATTGAGCTAAAATAGCCCTTTCTCTCAAAATATTAATTTCAACGTTACGCTCCAAAATGGTTCTTCTTAAAAGATCATTTTCAGCCAATGCTTCATTAAGTTTCCTTGAAAAAGCAATTTCATTTTTCTTTAATTCCTGATTGATTATTTTTAATTCCTTTTCATTTTCCAATAACAATCTGTTGGCCTTATAAATCCCAAATAATCTGATTTTGCAAGATGAAGAACACATATCCTGAACAGTCTCATAAGGAAGACCCATGATAGTTCGTTCTACAGCTAAGCTCTTTTCACAGTTGCAAACCCTTGTGATTTTTTGTTGTTCCTCTTCTGTTACCTTCAGCATCTCGTTAGTCTCAGATTCTTACCTTCAGCATCTCGTTAGTCTCAGATTCTTTCTTTCTGTTATCAGCTTTTCTAGCCTTATCATCATCGGTTCTCACAGACTCCAGTTTACTGTCATTGTCGACTCTTAAAGCTTCATGATTCTCTTCAACAGTTTCTCTGAATTTAGAGTTTAAATCCGAATCAGTTCTTAATAACTTCAACTTTTCAATCATCTTTGTTTTGTAATCAAGTATGCTTGTTACAGAAGAAACATGATCAATATTAAGCACGTGGGTTTGATGTGGGAACATGGCTTGCTGAAATTTGTTTCTTTGGATATCCAGCTCGAGAGATTTTAGTCTGTTAATCATATCCATAAGTTTTGTGTCGACATAACCTCTTTCTTGCTTTAGCATTTTAACTTGATGATTCCATGCAGACGGAAGACAGTGTTGAAGCTTTTGAATTTGTTCATGATTACTGAGATCTGGAACATGCTTCTTTAGATTATTTGCCACTTTTAAAAATCGATCGATTAAATCTGACAATTTTTTTTTCTTTGTACCTGCAAAAGAGTCAAACCGGCTTTGTGCCGTTGTGAGATTATCTGATTTAAAGTCTTCTGTAAATGACATTTTATTAAAACATTTTGAACAATTAAATGCCCCAAAAATATGTTTTCCCAAAAATTGTAAAATAATTCTTCCCCGAGAAAAATATTATTTTTAAATGTCACGCTAGAAAATCTTAGCAACTGGGGTCAACTTTGATTTTTAATGAGCCCAACTTTGTTATTTTCTATGTTTAATAAGCCCACTCAACAATTTGTTAAAAAAATGCAGGATCGGGTTTTGTCACTTAACACTTGTAATTCTCTCAAACTCACTTATAATATCACTCAAACAAGATGAAGCAATGCCTTTAACAAGAGTTGATAATAATATAATAAGTAATCAAAGGAACAAGCAAGAGTATTTTCAAGGTACTTGTATATATTACTTCTCAACTCAAGATTACAAGACACTTACAAGCATGCTACAAGAGTTACAATGAGAAACTATATATACTAGATCCTACAGCCGGTTATACTTGATACCAGCTGGAAACCTACGACTAAAGCATATACTACAATGCTAAAGTTAAGGTATCTTAGATAAAGTATTATCTAAGATATGGTAGTCATGACATGTCCATGACTTACCTTTTGTCACCAACTAAAGATGGCAACTGTACTTAACATAAAAAGGTAAACAGTAGATTAAAGTATGGTAAACTACATGGCTTTTGAGAAAACGCCATGCAGTATCTCAGAGATTTGCAGCGGACTGTCAGACAGACCATACTTATGTCTACTGGATAATAGAAGTGTCTTCCGAAGGTTAACTGGCTTCGGAAGAACAAGTTCTTCCGAAGCCACTTATACTTCGGAAGATGCTTCTATGCTTCCGAGGCTTTAATGACTTCTTTATACTTCGGAAGTTGACTTCAGAACTTTGTCTTTAAGTCTTGATTCTTCGGAAGTAACTTCTTTACCTTCGGAAGTTGGAGTTTTCCTTCGGAAGTGTATTTTACACTTATACTTCGGAAGAGCTCCTTCTTCCTTCGGAAGTCCCACACTTGGCTTCGGAAGTCCTTTGGATGTTGTACTCAAAATCTTCTAAGTGATATGGTTTTGGTTGCAACAGCCTCTCTAGATCCAACAAACTCCCCCTAGGCTGATGCTACCAAAACTTCACTTATTTCTACTTCTCAAAGTTTTCAGCACCAGGGACAAAAGATATTTGTCTGTCTCTGTGTTCTTCCCGGAAGTGGTGCTGAGAAGCTTGTACAAGTCATTCGTGGATAGGAGATCCAGTCTATAACTTGAATGACATGTACCCTTTGTTGTGACCCCCTGAAGAGAGTTAGTTGACGGGAGTTATAGTCATACTCCCATCTAACTATGGACTCAAGTTCAGGACCTTCAACCATTTGAAGAAAGGCTTTGCCTTTGGTTGCTGATCCTTTCCTTTCCTCCTCCTCTCTCAGTTTTGACTCCTCTTCGACCTTGCTTCTGGCAGTGAGCTCGGCCATGTGAAGGCTGCCAAGATGATTTCTGATGTGGGCAGCTACATCGGAGTTTGAGGGGTTGGAGAATGGTTTCTCTGCTAACTCAGCAATATCAAATCTGCTTAAGTGTAGCAGAGATGAGGCATTCAGCCTGTTAATCTCACCATTCTCTCTCTCAACAACAAAGTTGTGAGAAGAGTCTTCGAACATCCACTGGACTATCTTCTTTTTGGGTACAAGAGGTTGTCTTGGTACCCTATCTCCTTTCTTTGTGTCCAGCAGAGTCACCAGCCTTCTCCTCAGCTTATTTTCTTCCTCATTCAATGTATCTGAATTGAGGCCAAGGAGTCTTGCAGCTTGGTCCAAAGTTCCTCTTGGCAGATTAAGAAACTCATCTCTTGTGAGGGAACTTGAGGATCCATCAACATAAGTCAGGTTGACTGTATCCTCCTCACAGGAGATGTCACTCAGAGTAGTGCAGTTGATGAGCTTGGTTTTGATCGCCTTGAATTCCTCCATAGAGAGATGTTTGGAAGGCTGAGGGGATGGTTTGATTGGTTGTTGGGTAGGTTTAGGAGTTTGGGTTCTGGGTAAGGTTTTAGGTTGGATGATGGGTAGTTTAGGTGGTTGAGGTGAGGGAGTTGGTAGTTGTGATGGTGTAGGTTCAGGGGTGAAGGGTTCAGGTTCAGTTTTGATTGGGAAGGGAAAGGGTATTGGTTCAGGTTGAGGTTGGGTTTGGATTTTGGGCTGAGAGGTGGTTTTGAAGGTCATCCCCTGTCCCCTTCTATACATCTCCTTTCTTCTCCCCGCACGAATGTCAGCCTTGATGTCACTGACATGTCGTTGGAGAGTCTTCTCAGACATTGGACCCACTTGCCTGCCAGAGAAGCCATGAGCTTTAAGATAGTTCTTCATCCAAGCTTTCTCACCTATCTTCTTGGCGGCAGACAGTCCAGCCTCTTCTTCTTTCTTCTTCCTCTCTACCAGCTTCTCCCTTGCAGCTCTCTTTCTCTCCTTCTCCATTTGATCTTGCTCTTTGTTAAAGAGCCATAAGATCGTGTCACTATTGTTTGGAGACAACTCCTCTTGAGAGAATCCTCTGGAGAGTAGGAAAGTGATCCTTTCTCTCCTCAGCTGCAGATCAGCTTCTCTTTCTTTTCTCAGCCTTTCTTCTTCCAAGGCCAACCTTGCAGCTTCTTCTTTTTGTTGTCTTTGCAGCAAGGTTGCCTTTTCAAGCTCTATTAGCTCCTCTAATAGTAGCAGGAGTACATCTTCCGAAGCAGCCCCTAGACTGACAAGTCTATCAATTACCTCCACTCTTCTTCTATTGTTGATTGCCTCTTGGTTGGTTGCAGCTGCTTTTGTACTTGCAGCTAACAGTTTCCCAGTTGGCAGTCTTCCTTTCCTTTTAAGCTTCTCCAACCTTTCTTCTTCCTGAAGCTCTTCCGAAGCATCTTCCTCTTGCCTTTAATGTCTTCGGAAGTGCTAGACTTTGGTGGTTCTTGGATAGAAGATCCTAGTTGGGTGGTGGAGGTAGGAGCTGAGGTCAGTGCAGATGTAATAGCTAGTGGTTGGCTGAGAAAGTCCTCCCTATTAACCTCAGATGCAAGTTCCAGAATTGCATCTGTGACTATTAGATCATCGGAAAGAGAGAACAATCCTTTCGCAGCAGCAATTTCAGCTTCGGAAGTTTGTGATGGTTCTTCTGAGGCTTCGAATTGTGCTTCGGAAGCCTGTGAAAACACACCTTCTGTCCCAACTGTTTCAGTTGCTGGGCCATCAGTCCTAGTTTCCCCTTCGAAATCAATCTCACTATTTCTAGGATACCAGAGACCTAACTTGGGTGCTCCTTTGAGGTATCTGAGGATTCTCTTGACAACAATTAGGTGAGACACCTTTGGAGCAGCCTGATATCTTGCACAAATGCAGGTTGCAAACATGATATCAGGTCTACTTGCTGTGAGATACATCAGAGAACCAATGATTGCTCTATACTGATGTTGATCAGTATCCTCCCCCTCAAAATCAGGGCATAAATCATGGCTTCTAGGTATGGGTGTCTTTGCTGCTTTACAATCCTTCATATCAAATCTCTCTAAGATATCATTGACATACTTAGATTGATTGATGAAAAACCCTTCCTTCAGTTGCTTTACCTGAATTCCAAGGAAAAAGTCCATTTTTCCCATAGAACTCATTTCGAACTTCTTTTTCATAATGCTTTCAAAGTCTTTGCACATTTGGTCATTTGAGGAACCAAATATGATGTCATCGACATAGACTTGAACTAGCAAAATGTCTTTCCCAGACTTTCTGATGAAGAGAGTCTTGTCAATGGTTCCTCTAGTATAACCATTCTTCAGAAGAAATTGAGACAATGTCTCATACCACAGCCTAGGTGCCTGGTGCAGCCCATATAGAGCTTTATCCAGTTTGCACACATAGTTTGGGTGCTGTGGGTCTTCAAATCCTGGAGGCTGGAATACGTAGACTTCCCTATCTATATCCCCATATAGAAAGGCACACTTGACATCAAGCTGGTAGACAGTGAAATTCTTGGATGCAGCATAAGCAAGGAAGATCCTAACTGCCTCAAGTCTTGCAACAGGTGCAAAGACATCAGTATAATCAATTCATTCCTCTTGAGTGTATCCTTGAACCACCAGTCTTGCCTTGTTCTTGATAATCAAGCCTCTGTCATCTCTTTTGTTTCTGAAAACCCACTTGGTGCCTATAGGTACTTGACCAGATGGTAGCGGACATAGGTTCCAAACCTTTTGTCTTTTGAATTGAAGCAGTTCCTCTTGCATTGATTCAACCCAGCTACTATCCTTCAAGGCATCTTCCACCTTCTTGGGTTCCACTTGGGATAAGAAGCATGAGAACAAGCAGACATTCCCATTGTGAGTTTGTCCCCTTGTTCTCACACCCTCAGAGACTTCCCCTATGATGTTTTCAGCTGGATGAGTATTGTGAATTCTGAGTCTTGGAATCACCTCCAGTTGCAAAGATAGGTCCAAGTTGGACATATTTTGCTCTGGAGCTTGAATACTTGGTCCAGCTGTTGTTTCAATGTCATTCAATGAGGACTGATTGAATGAAAGAGAAACATCATCAATTCTTTGCTGTGAAGCATCATTAACAGTTGCCTGTTCCTTCAAAATGCTGCTTCCATCAGCTTGGTGTTGTGTAGGATCACCTGAGGAGACTTGAAGATTATCAGGTGAATCCGTTGTTGAAGTTCCACTATTTCTTGAAATGGTTATATTGTCAGATCTTTCAATAGTGGGAACTTGATTTGTTGTTGCTCTTGGAGAACTTGGAGCAGGTCTCGGAAGCTCAAACAGTTGATTTTCATCAGAATTGCTTTGAGCACCTGTTCCAGCTGAAACATTCTCACAAGATGGTTTAGAATAGTTTGGAAACAATTCTAAATCAAAAATATGATCAGGGCCATTCCCCCTAACACAAGGAGTGTGCTCATTAACTACAATGTTGGAGGATTCCTCAAATTGTTGGTTTTTAATATTATAAACCCTGTAAGCTTTAGAATAGGAGGAATATCCAACAAAGATAGCATCATCTGACTTTTCAGCAAATTTTGCCAAATTGTCTTTTGTGTTAAGTATGGTACACCTGCTGCCAAAGGACCTTAGAAAGCCAATGAACGGTGGCCTCTTGTTCCATAACTCATAAGGGGTCTTTCCATGTGGCTTTACTACAAGAACTCTGTTCTGCATATAGCATGCAGTGCTGACTGCCTCTGCCCAGAATGTTAGAGGCAGCTTTGAATCAGCTAACATAGTCCGAGCAGCCTCAATAAGTGTCCTATTTCTCCTCTCAGCAACACCATTTTGTTGAGGAGTTCTAGGAGCATTGTATTGTCTGGCAATCCCTTTTGAGTTACAAAATGAGTCAAGAACAAAGTTCTTAAACTCAGTCCCTTGATCACTTCTAATTATTTTAACCTTGTGATCAACTTGATTTTCTATTTTAAGAATAAAAGATTTTAAAGTTTCAGCGGTTTCATCTTTAGTTCTTAAAAAGAATACCCATGTAAATCTAATAAAATCATCAACTACCACAAGGCAATATGATTTCCTTCCAATGCTCATTATACTTGTGGGACCAAATAGATCCATGTGCAATAAGTGTAATGGAGTAGTGATAGAGTTAACAACTTTGGATTTATGAGAAGACCTGTGTTGTTTCCCTTTCAGGCAAGCAACACAGTTATCTTTGCAGAAAAATTCCTTTTTAGGCAAACCATGTACCAAGTTATTTTTAGCCAATTTATTCATTGTCTTAAAATTGACATGACACATTCGTTTATGCCATAGTGTTGACTCATCACTATCAGCTTTTGAAAGAAAGCATGATACTTCTCCCATTGGGGAAGCATTGTTCATATCAAGCTTGTACATATCCCCTCTCCTAGGAGATCTAAGAAGCACCAATTCCTGAGGAATTGTCATCCCGGGTTTGAGGATGATGCACTCATGTTCTGTGAAAAGCATTTGATGCTTTTGATCACAAAACTGAGAAACACTTAACAGGTTGTGTTCAAGCTATTTGACAAAATTAACTTTGTCAACTTTTAACTTTCCATTGGATATACTTCCTCTGCCAGAAATATATCCTCCGGCCTCACCTCCAAACTGGACAGGACCTCCATCATAATGTTGAAATTGTTGAAGGAGAGATCTGTTCCCTGTCATGTGCCTGGAGCATCCACTATCTACAATCCAAATGTTGTTATTCTTGTCATATGGATGTCCCTGCACATAAGGTGAGATAATTAGTTTTGATTGGAAACCCAAGCCTTATTGGTCTTGGGTTCTTCCAATGAGAGTGACATGATTGAACCAAAGTTTATGCATGGGGGTTCAATAGATGTCTTTGAAGAAGAGGTTTGGGCTACAACATCTTCCTTGATCTTCCATTCCATCCCTTGGTTGATCATAGAAGATGAGCTTGATGAAGCTTTTGTAGCTTGGCATTCTTCCGAAGCTTCTTTCTTTTCGGAAGAAACCTTCACCACCTTTTCTTCCGAAGCAGTCTTCTTCTGGGATGGTTTCAAGGGACTCTTTTGTGAGTCTTTGCAACTTTCACTTCCGAAGCCTTTTTCCTCTCGGAAGAAGAATTTTCTTCCGAGACAAGCCTTGCTTCGGAAACAAGCTTTCCCTTTTTCATCACTTGAACCATTCGATATGGTCCAAATGTGAAACCTTCCCTGACTCCTTCTCTTTTAACATTATTTGCATAATGTGTGCTAGCAGGATTGTAGTAACAATCTTTAGCCATGTGGTTTTGCAGACCACACATTATGCATGCAATGTTAATTTTCTGGGAATTGGAGGGTTGCTGTTTCTTGTTCTTTTTCTCCTCATCAACAACCTTTCCCTTTAACTTCTGATCCTTTGGTAGGATAGGAGTACTGGTACTATACTCCTTTCCTGAATCAGAAGGTCCAACCACCTGGAATCCTGCTGATATGAATACACCCTTTTGCTTTGGGTCTATCTTCAGCTTGGATTCAGCCACCTTCTTGGCAGTTTTTCTGGCTGCTTTAGCCCTGCTTCTTCTAGCTTTGGTGGTCAGGGTTTGATCATCATTGGTCTGGGAGGGCTCAATTACCTGTTCCTTCCCTGTGATGGTCATGGTCTCCATAGTTGCATCACTCTTTGACTCTTTACAAGGTGGGTCAACAGATGGAACCTCTTGCTCTTCAGTACCACATCTTGGTTGTCTTACAGACTCATAAGAGTGTGGTGGAGCAATTTCATTGGTTCCCAACCCACTTTTGTTTTGATAGCAAAGTTTAGAGTGAGAGGATGATGCAAGTATGGCTTGGAAGTTTTGCTCAGAAATAGCATACTTCCTGGCTTGAGCCTCAGCTGTGACAAGCTGGGCTTGAGCCTCAGTCAATTTGGATATTAAATCCTTGATTTGAGTCTTGTAGTTGGTGTGTTCATGTTTTAAAAGAGATACAGTTTTCTCTAACTCCTCAATTTTCTTTTGGTAGTCAGATTCAGCTCTTTTAAAGTCAGATTTTAGCACATTTAAAGACTCAATATCGGATTTAATTTCCATATTGTAGTCCTGGTACAACTTAACCTTAGCAATACAAGCAGGGGTACAGAGATGTTCATATACCTTATTTTCATCTGTTCCTGCCATGAGTGCTTGAGCAGGAGTCACATCTTGAACCATAAAGCTCCAGTCAACTTCTTGAGCCATAGCTGCTGTTTCAGTTGACTTCCCATTGGGCTTTGGTGTAGAAGGATGTGTGGAGGCCTGTGAGGTTCCCGGGTTGGATTTGGGAGCCTTGCATTCCCTTGCAAAATGGCCAAGCTGGTTACAGTTGTAACACTTAGCCTTGCTCTTGTCAAACCCAAACTTGCTAGTGATTGGGTTTTGAGGGAATTGCCTTCCAGTTCTCTTAAAGAACTTCTTCGCTCTGTAGGTTAGAAGAGCCATTTGCTGGACAATGTCCACATACTCTATGTCATCTGGACTGAAGCACTCAAGATCATCAAAGCAGAATTGATGATCATTGGAGTGTCCACTCCCTGAGACAAACGCACAGCCCTCCTGAAAGGAGCTTTGCTGAGCTTGATGAGACCTTGGAGTCTCAGGGAATGTGATGTAAGGCCCAGATGAACAAGATGGCTGCTGGGAGTATGACAGGTACTGCTGAGACTGGGAGATGCCTGAGCCTTCAGCAACCATCAAAGCGTTGCTAGCAGGAAGGCTCAAGGGTCTGCTTGCTTGGTGACCCTTTTTACTTTCCATTTCCAAACGGTATCCATCAAGGATCCCATAGAGTTCGGTCATGGTGAGAGTGTTTAAATTCTCTGTTCTCTTAATTGAGACACAGTAGAAAGTCCACTCATTGGGTAGAGCACTCATGAACTTTCTTGTAAGGTCTCTAAGTTCTTGAGTGATTCCCACAGATTGGAGGGAGGAGATAAGATCCATATACCTGAAATATTGCTGGCTAAAAGTTTCTCCAGCAACATAGGTGAAGTTCTCAAACTGCTGCTCCAGTGAGTCCTTCTTTGAATCATTAGAGCTCGAGTACATTTGAGCAAGTGCATCAAAGAGTTCTTTGGCGGACTTACAATGCTCAAACCCCACCATGATGGAGTTTGGGATTGCAGTCATGAGAACAGTCATAGCATTGCTGTCTATGTCAAGCTTCTTCCTGTCTTCATCGGAGTAGTCTTCAACAACCTTCTCGATCATGGCACCGTTTCCACCAGCAACTTTTGGCTTGTACGGGCCATTAACGATGGACTGCCACATCTTGCTATCCTGGTATCTGATGAAGGCTTCCATTCTTCTGCTCCAAGACCTGAAGTTTTCAGGGTCGATGATGGGAGCTTTGGTCATCGTTTCCATTTCAACTTCAGATTTGATGAGGGCCATTTTTGAGTGAGGTATAAGGAGGAGTGAAAAACTGGTTGATTAGGATGGTAAGATCTCACAATCAAGAGCCTAAAAAGCTCTGATACCAATTGCAGGATCGGGTTTTGTCACTTAACACTTGTAATTCTCTCAAACTCACTTATAATATCACTCAAACAAGATGAAGCAATGCCTTTAACAAGAGTTGATAATAATATAATAAGTAATCAAAGGAACAAGCAAGAGTATTTTCAAGGTACTTGTATATATTACTTCTCAACTCAAGATTACAAGACACTTACAAGCATGCTACAAGAGTTACAATGAGAAACTATATATACTAGATCCTACAGCCGGTTATACTTGATACCAGCTGGAAACCTACGACTAAAGCATATACTACAATGCTAAAGTTAAGGTATCTTAGATAAAGTATTATCTAAGATATGGTAGTCATGACATGTCCATGACTTACCTTTTGTCACCAACTAAAGATGGCAACTGTACTTAACATAAAAAGGTAAACAGTAGATTAAAGTATGGTCAACTACATGGCTTTTGAGAAAACGCCATGCAGTATCTCAGAGATTTGCAGCGGACTGTCAGACAGACCATACTTATGTCTACTGGATAATAGAAGTGTCTTCCGAAGGTTAACTGGCTTCAGAAGAACAAGTTCTTCCGAAGCCACTTATACTTCGGAAGATGCTTCTATGCTTCCGAGGCTTTAATGACTTCTTTATACTTCAGAAGTTGACTTCAGAACTTTTTCTTTAAGTCTTGATTCTTCGGAAGTAACTTCTTTACCTTCGGAAGTTGGAGTTTTCCTTCGGAAGTGTATTTTACACTTATACTTCGGAAGAGCTCCTTCTTCCTTCGGAAGTCCCACACTTGGCTTCGGAAGTCCTTTGGATGTTGTACTCAAAATCTTCTAAGTGATATGGTTTTGGTTGCAACAGCCTCTCTAGATCCAACAAAAAAATTAACCCAATTTACTAATCCAACTCAATTTTTAGCCCAGCTTTAATTTTCTTTTAAGGAATTAACCCAAATTGGCTGATCCAACCCAATTCTTAGCCCAATTTAAAGTCCATTAAACAATATCAAAAACTAACCCTAACCCTAATACAAAACCAACCCACTTACTGCAACTTCAATTAGAATCGGCCCCTCCTCTAAGTGGAGGCGAAGAGCGTATTTTCAATCGGCCCCTCCTCTAACATGGTGTTGGCTTCGAAACCCCCGAATTTGGCAATGAACCCACCATTCATTACGTGTGCACTTTAGCTTATGGGACCGCATTTACCTCCATAAGAGATAAAAGGGAACCTTTCACCTTCAAGATTGGTCAAGGTGAGATGTGTTCTGGGTTCAATCAGGCGGTGCTTACGATGAAGAAACGGGAGATATCAGGTGGTGACCACCAGAGCTTACTACGGCCTCAATCTCAACGAAACGGAGCTTACGTTACTTTTACCAGGTGAATCGCGACGAAATCCGGTGAAAAAAAACGACGATTCTCCGACGCGATTGACGGAAAATCCACCGGAGGTGAAGATTCCGATACCGAATGCTCCGACGCCACGAAACCTCTGGCGGAGGAGGTAGTCGGATGACCGCCGGTGACGATGCACCGGAGGAACGCTGTGAGCGGTAGTTTAGGTTGGTGAAGGTGGCGTATGACGGAGCACCGTATCTGCGAAAAGTAGATCTGGAATCATACACAGGATATCAACAACTTCAATTTGCTCTGGGGGATATATTCTCATATTTCGTAGGAAATGTGTTGAATGAGAAAAGGTGGATGGATCTTGTGAATCGAATACAATATGTATCGATGTATGATGATAAAGATGGGGATTTGGGGATATAGGTGCTGATGGGGTCCCCCCAAATTCGGTTATACAGTTTGAGGTTGAGCTTATCTCGTGGATCACGGTAGTGGATGTCTGCAAAGATGGTGGCGATGTTGTTCAATATGATCCGTGGTTAATTAGAGATTAGAAGAGTTCAAAGGTGGTTGTGGTGATGGTCTCCCAGCGGCTAGGGTTTGTAGTTTTTTTTAATTAATTTTGCAGATTATTTTCTTAATTTCGCTAAATTATCTTTAATTTCACAGGTTGATAGTTTAGCCGGAATTTCAAAGTTTCACCGGAATAGTTTCGCCGGAGTTGCAATTTTGCCGGAATTACAGTTTCACCGGAATTTCACTGGAGTTTCACCGGACGAAACTGTAATTTTGCTGGAAACTTTGAACTTTCATTCAGAATGGATCTAGTTTTGCCGGATGAAGATGTTGAAGCTCAAGAACACCAAGAACACACACACTAATGTGTGTGAGGGAAACTTTTTTAGATCTGAATTTTTCTTTTAATTTCTTGTATAGAATATGTTGTAGATCAGGAATTTATGTTGTATATCTTCAAATCTGTAGTAGATTGTTGTAAATCTGATGAATTGATTGAGTTTGGGATGAATTTTGAATTTCAGATCTGCTTTCTCTCTCTAGACACCCACTTTCTCTCTCTAAAATTCTGATAAACACCTTCAAAATTCAGCAACAAATCTTCAATGCATTTAATCCAATAAGGCTCTGATACCAAATTGTAACTCCAGGATAAACACTTGAATCAAATATTATGAAAATTTGTAAGATCAAATTATGATAATCACAATAAAACCTGTTTGATCTATATTGGTTGCATATGATTTGTACAAAGTGGAAACCCCAATCAATTGGTCATTCAACCATTAACCAACACTAATGATAATTAACATATTTATAGTCTAGACTAATATTCACTAATTGCACTTAACTCCCTAGACTTAGGCTAATTAACACAAAATTACATATTAAGCATAAAAATGACTAAAAATAAGATAAAATATATTTTGTTTATACAAAATATATTTATTACAATATAACTCCTAGTCATCTAAATCTTCAACGTCTCGTCTCGGTTCCTCGTCTCAAACGTGTCGGGTTTGACTTTTGTTGACTTTGACCGTGACGTTGACTTTTGTTGACTTTCAATGTGTTGATAATATAGACTATCTTTTACAGCTCCAACAACCCTAGATGTGGAAGCCACATTAGATCCTTGTCTAGATTTAGGGGTAGTCAGGTTAAAGTATTGTTTTTGGTGTGTGAGTTTGGTCTTTTGATTTATAAGATTTGGATTTTTAACATTTTCACAATTCTTTAACTCCTGAGGTACAAATCTTTTATGAACAACAGAAGACTTAGGACCTGAGCCTGTTTTCAGATCAGAGTTAGATTTGATCTTAGGTTTTGATGTTGTTTTAGAGATTGTGTTCATGTCAAAAGTTCCTGCTTAGACAAACTTCACTGGTTTAATTTGACTTCATTGATTGACTGATTCAAACTATTTTGCTTTAGAATATGCTTTTCGTCTTCTTTGATTTATTGTTCTTGATAAAGTTTTAGTGCTTTGGGTTTTAATTGAATCTTGAGAAGATTCTTTTTCAGATTCTTTCAATTTTTGATCAATTAGGTTTGTTTCAGAAGAGCTTGAATCATCAGAACAGGAAGTCTCTGATTTCTCTTCTTTAGATTTCCCTTTTAACTTGTTATTGATGTTATTAACTTTGTTAGCCTCTTGTTCAAGTTCACACTTCTCAATAACACATTCACTTTTTGGAACAACTAGCTTTTTGTTCTTTTGTCGAGGTTCATAAGATTTGACTTTAATTGGATGACCATTCTTTATTTGTTCTAAATCTTTCTCCTCGAATATTTGAATATTTATTTTTCCGATTTCACTCTCGACAATAGATTGAACATTCTTTTCCTTTTCTTGAAATTCTTTAAGCTTAGCTTTATTCTCTGGTGAATGATCATGGGTATTAAAGTTTTCAGGTAAGGTATTAGAGATTAATTCAGGCATCGGTTCATATGTGAATCCTAATCCTGATTTATCTTTATCTTTCCTACCATTTACCAACTACTCAACAATAGTTTTTGAGCTTTTCACTTTGGCTAAATAAATATGAGTTGCTGCATGTGCTAATTTTTCTTGTTCAAGGGTTTTTGTCATCTCTTCAAGTAGATTCTTGACAAGTTCAAGTTCTTTTAAAGTTTTGTTCCAAGAAGTTTGAAGAGATACGATTTTATCATCAGAAATTTTATGATCAGCTTTCAGCTTACTGTGCATTAATTCTTCTTGTGTCAGTTTATCACATATTTTGAATAAGTAGGTTCTGTAGTGTTCTACTTGTTCAAAACATGCTTTAGTGCACATTTTCTCCCTTACTTCCACTGGAATTTCTGGATAAGAATTTGAAGACTCAGTGTCAGATGATGAGTTTACAACCTTGGGTTGTTCAAACTGTGCCATAATAGCAACTTCTTCAGAATCTTCCTTTGGGTCAGATTTTTCACTCCAGTCATAGTATTCCTTATTGTCTAAATCTCCTTCTGCCTTTGGATCTTTGTCTTCAGACCAGTTTTCAGTGTTAATCTTAGCATAGACCAGAAGTAAGATCTGCAGTAAACTGTTCTGCATAAGCACTCCAATCATAACCATCCTTGATGCTAACAACTAGTGCTTTTTTGTTCTTTAGTGGTCTTTGATTCTTCTTTCAGTTCTAGCATTGGTAGACTCTGATATGGCTTCTGAAATGTCTTCTGCGTCTGTTGATGATACCTCTGACTATTAGAGCTACTTTGACCATTTCCTCCTTGTGTTCTTAGAGCTTTGCACTCTCTAGAAAAGTGGCCATAACTGTGACAGTTTAAACACCTTGACTTCGACTTATCAAAGCCAACTGTTTTGTTTGCACTTGGCTTATAGTTTCTGTTTACATATGAATGCTTTTGTGTTCTATAAGCTATCATCACCATTTGGCAGTTAAGATCCATTTCTTCAACATCATCTGGATCCATCTCAAACAGATCCTGCAAAATTAAATCAACTTGTGTTAAATGGCTACCCTGATATGCTTGAAAACTTTTCATAAAGCTTGTAAAGGCAGATTTGGACTCTTCATCCTGTAAAAGGATTTTTATAACATCTTTAACTTTGCTAGGGTTAGCATAGTTAGAAGATTAAGTCTCATTTTGAGTTTTAGACATTTGAGGTTTCGGAGGAGACTGTGGTTATGGTTGAGTTGAGTAGACAGGTGTACTAGTAAAGAATCCTGCTCCCACAAACAGATCACCCTCATCTTTTGGAGTGGTTTCATCCGTAGCAAGAAAAGCATTCTTTACAGTATTTGTTGGAGAAGCAACATACTTGTATTGATAAGTTGATGCAGTTCTATCATTATTCCTTGAGCTTTCATCAATTTCCACTGATTCAATCTTTGTAATTAACAGATTAAGGTCCATGGAAAACTTTTTAGTATGCTTTAACAAAGTTACTGTTTGTTTCCAAGATGATGGAAGTGCATTTAGAAGTCTATCATTTAGGTCTTTAAGATCATTCTTAATCCCTAAAGTTGACATTTCTGTAATAAGTTGCACATATTTGTTCATCATCTGGTTTATGGTTTCTCCCGAGATATGCTCAAACAACTCAAGTTGCCTTTTTAGTTTCTGTCTTTTGAGATCTTGAATCTCTTTTCCTCCTTCACAGATAATTTTCAAGGCTTTGTACATAGTATACCTAGTTTAGTAACCCTTAAGCCTGGATAGAACCTCCAAAGGTAACCTTTTACACATAAGAGAATAGGCTTTAATATCATTTTCTACTTTCTTCAGATTGTCCCCATGTAAACCATCTTCAGGATATGGTTCTTGTGAATCTTTTTTGTACATAAAACCTCTATCAGGACCATCAGAAGTAAAAAGGATGTGAGGTCCTTTCTCTATTGATTTCCAGAGATTAGTATCAATAGAGTTCAGATGGTGTTTCAGTCTGAGTGACTAGTTCTTGAAATCAGCTCTATTTTTCAACTTTGGCACTCTATTCTCATAATCTTCAGACTTAACCATGTTTAAGTTTTGAGATTAAGAAAATATACTATTTTTGTTGTTTGAAAGTTTGAAATGAAGAAAAAAAACTACAATATTTTTGGATTTTTAATTTCTTTTTTTTAAAATTTTTCTAAGTGTTGAAAGAAAAGTCTGAATCTGATGCACCTGAATAGTTGTGAAACACACACTTTGACTTTGAAATGCCCAAGGGAATGCCTTAGTGAATTTCTGAAATGCCCAAAAGTAGAAACGCCTGAACAATATCAATGCACCTAAACAGTTCTAAAACGTCCAAATAGTGATGAAACGCCTGAACAGTTTCGATGCGCCTAAACAGTTCCAAAGCGCCTGGGACTTGGTGTCTGAAAAAAACATCCAAATAGTGCTAAAACGCCACGTCCACTCTGAAACGCTTAAACATTGTTAAAGCGTTTAAATAGTGTTCATGTGCCTAAGCACTTAGGTGAATTTTAAATGATTTCAACACACCAAACGCCTAATTCATCATCTTCGTAACAACCTGATCTTAACAAACTTTTCAAATTTTGATTAATTGATCTAAAACTCTTCAACAAAGTGTAAAATGCACCAATTATCAATCCTTTAACATCATTTCCATTCAATTAACAACAATTTATCAGAAATTTGATGAAATTTGAGTTCCACAATGAAGAACAGTTCGCACTCAAATATGATGAAATTTCAGATCTGAAAGTGTCAAATCACTCAATTGTGATTCAATTCATGTTTCTAATGATGAAACACAACTAAAATCAACAATTAATTGAACAATTGCTATCAAAACACAGATTCAAGTGATTAACAGGTGCTTAAAAGTTGATTTTTGTTAATGAAGGCTCTGATACCATTTGATAGGTTCAAATGGATTGATCTTTGTTAATGAAGTAATACAATTGACAATTATCTGAACAAAGTAATCAAACTAAGCATATATATCAAAAAAATTAACAGAGATTTCATTGATATTAGCAAAAGATTACAATATACAATTGAGAGAGTTCTATTCAAAGTCTACCTTCAAAAATACAAATAATCCTATTTATACTAATACAAGAAACTAAGAAACATATATTTACAAAATAAGTCCCTATACTATGACAAAAACAAAAACTAAAAACTAATGGTAATCTTCAAGGCTCCAACAGAGCTACCGACCAACAAGGTTCCTAAGTTCATTTGATAAATGTTAGTTTTAATTTTAAATTAGTTACTTAAGCCCAACACTTGTTGTTTAGGTTTACCCTACGCGATTTGGTGACTTATGTTACGCGTGTGTAATTTGTTTTAAACCTTGAAGTACGATGCCTTGATTTGGTCAATGGTGCTATTTGGGTTATTAGTTCGTGATTTCAAATTATACTAATGGTATTAGGTTAAGTTTTGTTCCCAAAGCAGTAAGGTTTAACTTATTGGAAAGATCGGTCCCCTTAACTTTACTAAATGTTTTTTTTAACCCTTATGTTTGGAACTTTTGCAATTTAGCTATTTATAATTGATTTTATTGTTCAAGTTGATTTAGCTAATGTAGTAAGTTAGTTTTTATGTCCTTTAGGTCTTTCTTAACGTGTTCAAGAGTTTGTTTTCGGTTTAGGCGTTTTACGGTGTTACGTTGAAAGGTTACCTTCTTAGAATTGTCGGGTGGTTCGTATGGTAGTTTATCTCTTCATTGTTAGTGCTCTAAGAAAGATTAACATGTTGTCTTTAGTTGTCTTTTAATATTTTGTAATAGTATAGGGACTATATTTGTAATTAGTTAGTTCTTTTACTTTTTGTTTTCATTATAAATAGCTTAGACTTATAGGTAGTAGTAACTAAGAATTGTATTCAAACCTGCTTTCATACTTTGTAATTGTCTTAGCTGGATATTAATGAAAACTTGAATTTTGTTGATATCTTGTTTTGATTTGATTACTTTGTGTGAATTTCATTGAATTGTGTTCATAAATCATCACAGATCGGTACATTTGATCCTATCAAATGGTATCAGAGCTGTTGGTAAGCTGTTAGTGATTGATTTTTGAGGTTTGTCGAACTTTAAAAACTCAAAAATCTCACTGAATCTGTGATTGAGATACAATTCAATTGAAAATTTGTGAATTTCAGTTGTGTTTCATCATCAGAAACATGATTTGAATCACAATTAGCAGTTCAATTCATCAAATTCAAGTCAATTTGTTGAATTTGTGTTCGAAAAACGGTTTGAAGTTTTCGGACTGAAAATCTCAAAATTGAGTGATTTGTTGTTGAAATTGAATGAAATTGATGTTAGAAGAATGATTATCGGCATAAAACTCACTTAATTGGAAAGTTTCAATAGAATTCATCAACATTTGAAGAATTTAGAAGATTTGAGTTTGTTACATTCATATGAACATGATGAATGTGGCACATGAGCTGAGATTGACTGAAAAATTTGTCTAAGTGTTAGGCTCATTAACACTGTGTAGGCGCATTAACACTGTGTGGACGTTTTTTAGTGCAGACGTTTGACTACTATTGAAGAGAAAAATCCCAGATGTATCATCTTTGTTGAGAAAGATTACAAGTGTTTAGGCGTTTTAGAACTGTTTAGGCGCTTGAAAATTGTTTAGGCGCTTGACAACAATTTAGGCGCTTCACAACTGTTCAGGCGTTTTATAACTGTTTGGACGCATAAACCTTGGGCGTTTTGGAAAATTTCCTAAGGCATTCCCTTAGACGTTTCTCAACTCAGGCGCATCAAACCACTGTTCAGGCGTATTACCTTGACACTTAGAATTTTTTTTTAAAAGAATTTTTCAAAGACTTTTGCATTTATTTTCTTAATTCAAAATCTAAAACAACAAAAATATACGAATGGTGAAATCAGAAGATTCTGAAAATAGAGTTCCAAAACTTAAAATAGAGCTGATTTCAAATATTGGTCTCTTAGGTTAAAACAGCATTCTAATTCCATTAACACTGATCTTTGGAAATCTATAAAAAAAGGACCATACATTCCTATAATCACTGATGGGCCTGACAGAGGGTTTGTGTATACTAAAGATTCTCCAGAACCTTATCCAGAAGATGATCTGAAAAGAGTTAAGAATGATATTAAAGCATATTCATTGATGTGCAAAGGACTACCTTTGGAAGTTCTTACAAGGCTTGATGCATATCAAACTAGATACACTCTATATAAAGCCTTAAAGATCATTTGTGAAGGAGGCAAGGAGATTCAAAATCTCAAGAAACAAAAGTTGAAAAGACAATTAGAATTGTTTCAATATTTGTCTGGAGAAACAATAAATCAGATGATGAACAGATTTGTTCAACTTACAACTGAGATGTCAACAGCTGGTATTAAGCCTGATCTTGAAGATCTAAATCTCAGACTCTCAATGCTTTACCATCATCATGGAAACAAACTGTAACCCTACTAAAGCATACTGAGAAGTTCCCTATGGATCTAGATCTTCTTATTGCAAAAATAGAATCAGTAGAGATTGATGAAAGCTCAAGGAACAATGATAGAGCAGCATCAATGTCTCGATATCAGTTTGTTGCTTCTCCTGCAACCACTATAGAGAATGCATTCTTGGCAAAGAGTGAGAAAAGTACTGAAGAAGAGGGAGATCTGTTTGTTGGAGCGGGATTTTTCACTGACTCATCATTTACCAGTGCACCTGCTTATACAACTCAGTCTCATTCTCAATCTCCTCCTAAACCACAGTCTCAAACATCATATGTTCAAATAGAGACTTCTTCATCTAACTCTGCTAAATCTAGCAAATTTAAAGATGTGATTAACATCCTATTAGAGGATGAAGAGTCTAAAACTGCATTCACTGCGTTTATGGCTAGTTTTCAAGCATATCAAGGTAGCCATTTAACTCAACTAGATTTTGTTTTGCAGGATTTATTTGAGATGGATCCTGAAGATGTTGAAGAGATGGACTTAAACTGGCAGATGGTGATGATTGCCTACAGGACTCAAAAACATTCTTATGTCAACAAGAAATACAAGCCAAGTGCAAACAAGACTGTTGGATTTGACAAGTCAAAATCTAGATGTTTTAACTGTAACAGTTATGGACACTTCTTCAAAGAATGCAAAGCTCCAAGGACTAATAGAGGAAATGCTCAATCAAGCTCAAGCAATCAAAGGTTTCAACAAGCTCAGAAGACTTTTCAAAAGCCTTATCAAAGTCTTCCTATGCCTGAGCTTAAAGATGAAACCAAATCATCTAATGAAACAAAGAAAGCTCTAGTAGTCAGCATAAAAGATGGTTATGATTGGAGTGCTTATGCAAATCAGTCTACAAATGATTTAACATCAAGTTTATCTCTTATTACAGAAATTCAAGGAGAAGATTGGTCAGAAAACAATGACCCAAAAGTGGAAAGTGATGAAGAAGAAGATGACTATGATTGGAGTGACAAGTCTGATCCTAAGGAGGATACAGATGAAGTAGCTCTAATGGCACAGTCTGATCAACCAAAGGTTGACTCTTCAACTTCAAAATCTGAAACCACAGCTCCAAAATTTCCTGAAATCCCATCTGAAGTGAGAGAAAAACTTTGCACTAAATCATGCTATGAACATGTTGAATACTACAGAAATTACTCATTCGAAATCTGTGAGAAGCTAAAACAAGAAGAATCTATGCATAGCAAACTTAAATCTGATCATAAAACAGCAGATCAAAAGATTATTTCTCTTCAAACTTCATGGAACAAAACAATAAAAGATTTAGAAATTGTTTCTAAACAATTGGAAGAGATGACCAAGAATCTTGAACAGGATAAAATAGCACATGCTGCTACTCAAATGGATCTGGCAAAAGTAAAAAGTTCAAAAATGATAGTAGAAAAACTGGTAAGTGAAAGAAAAGATAAACAAAAAACAGGGTTAGGTTTCACTAATGAACCTATGCTGAATCTATTACAAACACACTACCAGAGAAGTTCAATACTCATGATCATTCTCCTGAGAATAAAGCTAGACTTAAAGCCTTCCAGATCAAAAACAAGAATTCAGAAGAAGAAAAATAAAATGTTCAAGTGTTTGTTGAAAAAGATCAAGAAAAGATCAAAAATTGTCATCCAATCAAGATAAAATCATATGAACCAAAACAACCAAAACAAAATACTTCTGATCAAATTCATGTTGTAATAGAAGAAGTGAAAGTTCAAAGCAAAGATAAACAACAGGTAGGAGCATACGAAGATTTAAACACCATTAATCTAAAACAAGTTCAATCAGAAAAGGAATCTTCTTCTGACGATGTTCAATCTAAAAATAAACCAAGTTCTTCTAAATCAAAGAATTAAAGAAGAAGAAAGAAATCATCAAAAGCAACATCTGAACAAAACAAAAGTTCAGAAAATTTGATTAAAGCAACAAATCAAACATCAAAACTTAAACCGATAAAATTTGTGTCAGCTGGTTTGTTAAATATGAATTCTCTTCAAAACAATAAAGCAAATATTATGAACAAATCTCACTCTGATCTGAAATCAAGTTCAGATTCAAAGACTTCCGCTGTAGCAAAAAGATTTGTTCCTAATACATTCAAGAAGGAAGTTCATGTTAAACAAATGTATAATAATTTGACACAAAATAAACTGTGAAAAATGAAAGACAAAATATTAACTATTTGACACCAAAATCAAACATTGTGTCAATGTCAAAAGTGAACAAAAAGCTGTTTTTAACTCCACAAAAATACTGTGAAATTTGTGATATGAAAAATCACAATACTGCTGAGTGCTACTTCAACAAGTACTGTCACATATGTGACATGAGAAATCATTCGACAACAGATTGTTATTTTAACAAATATTGTACTTATTGTGATGAAAAGACTCACAATACTGCAAATTGTTACTTTAGAAATAGATCTCTTACTAGAAACTTTGCAAAATCAAACATGAGCAAAGGATTTGTTAATCCACAATATTTGAGAAATCAAACTAATGGATTTCAAAAAGTCATTAATCAACCTACTTTAGGTTTGAGATCTTTTCCAAAGAACAATTATGTGAGATCAAAACAAAATATGCAAGAACATTTCATACCAAGATCTGTAAGTATGACTAATAAAAATGTTAGTCATCAATACATTTCAAAAGTAGATCAATCAAATGATATGAATGTTCTCAAAAATAAATCAAACAATTTTTAAAACAAATTCCAAAATAAAATTGGTAAATTCATCAAAAATAAACCTGATTTAAACAATCTCCATTACAAACAATTTACAATTATTGATAAATTTGGAAAACCCAAGACCATCTCGGCTTGGGTAGATATCTCAACTTAATTTTCTTGTTGTGCGGGTACGCCCAAAAAGACCACTCAATACATGGTATATGGATAGTGGGTGTAGCCGGCACATGACACGCAATACTGCCTTGTTACATGATTTTTAGTTAAAAGATGGAACTTACGTCGCCTTTGGTGGTGATGCTGGAGGAAAAATAACCGGAGAAGGAACAATATCAAATGGGATAATAAGCTTTGATAAAGTCAACTTTTGTTCACAGTTGAACTTTAATCTTTTAAGTGTATCTCAAATATGTGACAAATCATATTCTGTTCTATTTGATGATTCATTCTGTTATGTTTTGAAGCCAGGTTTCAAGATAAGCAAAGATTGGGTGATTGTTACAGCTGAGAGAGATAGAGATGTATACAAGTTGGATATGCTTCAAGTTGATCCTTCAACTGAAACAACATGCCTATTTGCTAAGGCATCAAATGATGAAAGCCAGCTTTGGCATAGACGTCTCGGTCATTCAAATTTCAAGAATATGAACAAGCTTGTAGTAGGGAATCATGTCATTGGACTTCCATCTAAGAAGTTTGCAACAAATGATCACTGCTCAACATGTTTGAAGGGAAAGCAACACAGAGCGTCTTATAAGTCCAAGCCTATAAACTCAACATCCAAACCTCTTCAGATGTTACATATGGACCTTTTTCGACCAACAAACGTCAAGAGTATAGGACGAAAATCATATTGTTTAGTTATCATTGATGACTACACAAGATTTTCATGGGTTTTCTTTCTATATGCCAAATTTGAAACGGCTGATTTACTAAAAGAATTTATCATTAAAGTTGAAAATCAATTAGAAAATAAAGTGAAAATAATAAGAAGTGATAATGGAACAGAATTCAAAAATACTAACATTGAAATGTTTTGTGCATAGATTGGGATAGCTCATCAGTTCAATGCTCCCATAACTCCTCAACAAAATGGAGTTGCTGAAAGGAAGAATAGAACACTGATTGAAGCTGCTCGTTCTATGTTAGCTGATGCAAAAATTCCTATCATTTTTTGGGATGAAGCAATATCAACTGCGTGTTTCGTTCAGAATCGAATCTTAATCGTGAAAGATAAAATGAAAACTCCATATGAGTTAATGTTTGGCAGGAAACCGAACATAAAATTTTTAAAATCATTTGGTTGTCCTGTTATGATTCTTAATTCAAGTGATCAATTAGGAAAATTTGAAGCAAAATCTGACAGTGGATTTTTCGTTGGATACTCATCTGTTTCAAAAGCCTATCGAGTCTACAACTCTAGGACAAATATAATTCTTGTAGCATTCAACGTTAAATTTCTGGAAAATTCTTTTCCATCAGTTTCAAATGGTCCAGCATGGTTATTTGACTTAGATTCATTATCAAACTCTCTTCAATCTAACATGTTTAATCAACCAAATTGTCATGATTCTACAGGTAAGAAGAACTCAAGAGGAGATCTTGGATCATTCAATGAGGATTCAGATTCTGATGACCCAGATGGTTCTAGCTCAGACTACCCAGTTTTATCATTCGTCAAGGATTCAACAATACAAATTCATGATAATACAATTTCAGGTCATTCAGCTTCAATTGTTCAGGAAGGATCACAAAATATTCCTAGTGATGGTAATGAGTTTGTGATACCTGAGTCTGGAACACCATCCATCTCTGGTGATGTAGTTGATACTGGTAACTTTGATTACTTTATCAACTCACCGACTCAAGTTCCAAACTTCAATCCACATTCTTCTACTTTGATACATGAGCTTTCCAACTTGAACCAAACAAATCTGGATGTTAATGTTCAATGTGATGAGATTTCTACATCTCGTATTCAGAAGAATCATCCAATTTCTCAGATTATTGGTCCATTGAATGAGAGAACAACAAGGAGCAAATCAGAACAAGCAAACGTGTGCTTATACTCTTGTTTTCTTTCTCAAATTGTTCCTAAAAATGTTACCGAAGCATTAAAGGACAATGGTTGGATAGAAACCATGCAAGAAGAATTACTTCAATTTCGCAAACAAGAAGTGTGGAATTTGGTGGATCTACCTGAAGGAGAAAATGCAATAGGCACGAAATGGCTATTTAGAAATAAGACTGATGATCGAGGTGTTGTAATAAGGAACAAAGCGAGACTTGTTGCACAAGGATACACACAGGAAGAAGGAATAGATTATGATGAAGTGTTTGCACCAGTTGCAAAACTTGAATCCATTCGAGTTTTTCTGGCTTATGCTTCATTCATGAAATTCAAGGTGTATCAAATGGATGTAAAGGGTGCATTTCTATATGGTCCTATCACTGACGATGTGTTTGTGAAGCAACCTCCAGGCTTTGAGGATGCACAATTTCCACATCGAGTATATAAGCTGAGTAAAGCTTTATATGGACTTCATCAAGCCCCTAGAATTTGGTATGAGACGTTATCACAACACTTAATCCAACATGGATACACACAAGGGAAAATTGATCCAACTTTATTCATAAAGAAGGATAATAATGATCTTTTATGTGTACAAGTGTACGTTGATGACTTTAGTTCTACCAGTCAAAATTGTGCAATGAATTTGAAGAAATCATGAAATCTCGGTTCCAAATGAGTTCTATAGGAGAGATTAACTTCTTTCTTGGACTTCAAGTCAAGCAAACTGAAGATGGAATTTTCATCAATCAAGAGAAGTTTGTTGACAAGCTCTTGAAGAAATTTAAGTTGCAAGACTGTCAGTCCATACGAACTCCAGCAGATGTTAACACCAAGATTGAACCTGATCCAAAAAGAAAATTTATTGACCAAACTTTATATAGATCAATGATTGGCTCTTTGATGTATCTTACTGCATCTAGACCGGACATTATGTATGCTGTTTGTGTTTGTGCCAGGTATCAATCAGACCCGAAAGAATTTCACTTAATTGCTGTCAAAAGGATATTCAGGTATCTCAAAGGTAAACCAGCCTTAGGGCTTTGGTATCCTTACGAGGGTAACTTTGAACTATATGGATATACAGATAGTGATTATGGTGGATGCTGTCAAGATAGAAAATCTACTTCGGGTGGGTGTCAATTTCTTGGTCCCCGATTAGTCTCGTGGCAATGTAAGAAACAAACAAATGTATCTGTTTCAACTGCAGAAGCTGAGTACATTGCTGCATCAGCAAGATGTTCTCAAATCCTTTGGTTGCAAAATCAACTACTGGATTATGGGTTCAATTTTCTTAAAACACCAATTTACATTGATAACACAGCTGCTATGTTCATAACAGCTAATCCTGTTCAACACTCAAAAACAAAACATATCGAAATTCGATATCATTTTCTTAGAGATAACTCTGAAAAAGGATTAATCATATTGATTCAAATTGCAACAGAAAAACAATTGGCAGATCTATTTAATAAAGCCTTCCTACCAGGACGGGTTGAGTATTTAGTAAAATCAATTGGTCTTATAAATCATATACGAACTCCCTAATCAAAAGATCATAATAAGTGATCCTCTCATTGTTAATTGCCTGTTTATATTTTATATGTGTGTGATTCTTGTTTTCCTTAGAAAAATCAAATACAAAAATATAAATCAAAACTACAAAAATAGAGTCTTTTTCTATTTTTTAGGTAAGAGTCTTTTAGAAAGGATTATGTTATGCAACATGTGAGAAATGATAGTACATTAGTGAGATCAGTTACATACTTCACTCATTAATAAAGTCTAGACATGATAAGATATGATGTGTAGACAATATCTGACTATTATGCTGAAAAAGTAAATTCTTGTGATCAAACTAATAATGCTTGTGTGTATTCATCTGAGTACTTTTGAGTTGTTTTGGCTCATCAGATTGAATGCTTGTTAAGTTACACCACTCACACCTATTGATACTGTGTTTACTCATGAGATCTGTTACAAAGCATCATCTCACTTCTCTGTTATGAGTCATCATAGACCTGAAGTGCTGAGATATCCTTTGTTGTAAGTGATTACAGACCTGGATTCTCTTTTTGATGCAAAAGATGCCAACGTGCACAAACTATTCAAATGAATAGTCAGAGCTGATCAAATGGTTATCCATGATCATTCTCTATTAATTTAAGTAACATAAACTCTGGTGATACATATGTTTTAGGTAATAAGTTGAGTATGTGTTCTTTCTTGCATATCCTGATGATGGTTGAGCTCTCTTAGTCTCTGTATGATTTACATCATGTCATATCTAAATCTACCCTAATCAATCGAAGAATTGAAAAAGTAAGTGAGTTGATAATTTGTCAAAACCACTCATTGTCTGTCCTTAGATCTTGTGTCTCCTTTGCTGTGATATCACTGACCTGGAACACACTTGACCAGGATTTATTTATTTTCTATGACTATCCACATTTATTTTATTTTAATGTGCTGATTTTCATTAATATGATCTCATTGCAAACATTAATTCTTTTTTTATATTAGATTTTGATTCTGCTTTCATTTTGCTTTTATGCATGTTTTTGTGTGTGAAGGCAATGTCACAATGTGATGTGTGACCTTATTATCTTTCCTAAGAAACTTATAAGTTTTTCAAACTTAAAAGTTTAGGGGGAGTATTAAATGAAAGAGTTGTTCTCAGAAAATAATCATAATCAAAATCAAAATTATAATGTTGAATTGACAGGATGATGCTATATGTTCAAAGTATTTGTGTAATTTGAAAATGTAATTTTTGAAAAATATAATATGAACCTACATAAATTTGCAAATGAAAATGCTTCTGTCATAAGTTGAAAATTAGATGATTATTGATTTTATGTTGAGACTAAAATGAAGGGACAAAATAAATTTAAAAATAAAAAGAAAATAAAATTTTATGAATTGAAAGTGCAAAATGCAAAAAGTTTAAAATTGAGGGACTAAAAGGTAAAAAGTTTAAAAAAAAATTTCAAAATTATGCTTCAAATGTTTTTAAAAATTAGTATGAAATATTACTAATATGTTTAAACAGTGTGCAGGTGAAGAAATTGGAAATCACAAGTGTTAAAATCATGAAAGTCAACTCATGCACCTAAACAGTGCACATACGTCTAAATAGGAGCATGATGAAATTTTCAGGAATGATACAAGTGTTTGGACGTTTGACTCATTCCCATGCGTCTAAACAGTTGTAATAAATCTATGAAATTATACAAGTGTTGGGCGTTTTTCGCATTCCATGAGCCTAAATAGTTGTTATAAGTCCATTGTTTTAATCAAGTGTTGGACGTTTGTGATAATCCTATGCACCTAAACAGTGAATGAGTTTGATTTTGAACAAGTGTTAGACGTTTGACATGTCTCATGCGTCTACATAGTTGAAAAGTTTCAAAATTACAAGTGTTAGACGTTTCAAAAAGTCCATGCGACTGAACAGTGCAAAAGCGCCTAAACAGTGCTTATGCATCTGAAAAGTTCCCATGCGTCTGAGTCAAAACGCACAAACAGTGTTCTTGCGTCTAAAAAGTTAGTGAATTTTAGGGTTTCATACGCCCAAACAGGGCTCTTGCGCCTAAAATTTCACTTAATATAAATTGAACACTTACACTTATTTCCTCATTCACACTCAAATTTTCACAGACAAAACCCCTGAACATGCGACTATCACTTATCATCATACTCTCATTTCATCTGTGATTGTATCAAATCCTGTTGATTATAGATAGTATTTGGATCTATAAACGTAAGTTTGTTATTCAAATCTGTAAATTTTTGGTTAAATCAGATTATTGTTACAGGCGTTTGAATGCTATTTGTGCGTTCGAACCCTATATAATTCAAAGTTTAACAAATCAAATGTGAATCATATCTAAAAAATTGACTCTGGATTATTGATAAGAATTTGATTGCGAGTATGTTAATGTAATGTTCTTAATCTGAAAGTGAAAATGATTTGATGATTGTTCAATCAGTCGGTTCTTCTATAGAAGAAGAAGAAGATGAACAGACAGAATAAAGTTTGAATAAAAAAATAAAAAAAAATAATAATCAAAATAAAATAATTTTTTTTTAAAATAAGTAAATCAAAATTCAAATGTTAAATAATGAATTCAAAATAAATAAATATTAATGTTTTACAACTTGAAATCTCAATTGAAAAGTAAAAATCTAAAGTCAAATTCAAAAGTCAAAATAATATGTCAAAATTTAATGAAAAATTTATAAGTTAAAATTGCTAACTCATATGTAGAAATGAATTTCATTAATCAATATTCAATGTTCTCATAATACTTTCTTTGTGTTTTGCAGATGGCAGAATTAAAGTTTGAGCCAAAGCATAATGTGGCTGCCTACTTAGATGATGAAAACAGAGAAGCCATTGGATATGAAGGTATTATTAGATTTCTGCTCAGAACAAAATATGTATATGCTATGTGTGCAAGACCAATGATCAATGGAAGAATGATTAAGAGATTCTGGAGAACTGCACAGGTTGAAAGAGATGATGAAGGAAACAAAGTTCTAAGAGCTTTTATTACAACAGAAAGAATCTTGAAGTATCTGAAGAAGCAATCAGAATAGCTCTAAGACTTGGTGACAATGACCCTGAAGACTTATCAGAATATACCTTTAATGAATGTAGAGAGGTTTTTCTACAAATGGGTCATCCAGATCATTTCCCCAAAAAGCAATTTTTCAGAGCTCGAGTGTATAAGCATTGGAAGCTTTTATGCTATATTTTTCAACATTGCATGTCTAAACGAAGTGCTGGTTGGGATTCATTCCCTGTAGACATTGCATCTCCCATTATTGCCTTAGCCACAAATAGAAGATTCAATATGGCTAAGTGGATAATGAAAGGTTTCATTTTCAACCTTGAAAGAGGAGTGAGGAATAAATACTTGATGTACCCAAGATTCCTCCCATTGCTCATTAATGAAGCAAATCCAGATTTGTATGTTGAAGGAGTTACTGGAGAAAAGCTACAGTTAGAGCACATGTCAGATGCTGTTTATAAAAGACTGGCAATGATCACTGGTGCTCAAAACATTCCAGTATTTGAGTATATCAGGAATGTATCAATGAATGAAGTAGATATTAATCAGCAACACTTTCATCTATCTGAAGAAGAACCAATAGATACGAATGATCTGATTGAGGATGTAGAAGATGATGAAGAAAGTGAGGATGATGTTATTGAGAGCTCATTAGAAGAAGATGATGATGATAACAATGAAAATGATGATAATAATGATGATGCTGAAGAAAGTGAGGATGAAGCTTCTGAATCTCATCAAGTGAAGAAAGTGATGACAATGATGATGATGATGGAAATGATGGTGCCACTAAAGCACATCAAGAAGAAACTGAGGAAAGAAATGAGGAAGATACTGGAGATGAACCTCAAAATATGTCTCAAGAAACTAATATTGATGACATTCATGATGATACTGTCAATGAACCACAAAATATGGATGAAGGAAATGTTGATGACATGCATTAGGAAGCTGTACATGAAATAGATTCACAAAATCAAACCTTTGATTTTGATTTTATGAATGATATATTATACAATCTAGTATTTGAAGTTGTTGTTAACGAAGGAGTCGAAGAAATTCCTGTGAGTATGACACACAATGTGTCTGTACAAACAGAGGATACAGTGGACATTGATGAGATGGAAAGATTGAAAGGAGAAAATATGAGTAAAGAGAAAGAACTTGAAAAGTTGAAAGTGGAGAATGAAAGGATGAAAGAGATAAACATATCTCTTGAAAAAGAAATTCAAAAGCTTAAGGATGGAAACTTAAAGTTGACTGATGAAAATGCCTCAAAAGATGAAAAGATTGTGAGGTTTGCTAAAGATAAAGAAGATGTAATTAAGAATTTTGAAGTTATGATCAAATACTATGACATTCTTGAGGAGAAGTTCAATAAACTAACCGAAGAAAATTAAAAACTCAAAGATGATTTGCTGAAAGAAAAAGAAGCTCAGAAGCCTATCTCACCAGTACAAGTGATAAATGCTGAGATAAGTGTTGATGAAAATCTTGAGCAGATAAAAGGCAAAAGAAAAATTGATGAAGTAGAAGATACAACTCTAACTTAATAATCTTCTAAGATGCAAAGAACTGATGAAACTGTTGAAGAACAGAATGTTCAAGAACAAATTGAGGCTTTAGAAGATATTGAGGAAGTATATAATGATGATTGGTATGATGAAGTTCTAGATGATGAAGATATTAATGAAGCTCAATTTGTATCACATTTCTCTTCACAAGAACATACTCATGAACAAGATGAAGTACCACAAGACTTTGAAGAAAGATATAATTATCTTGTGAAGATGAAATACAATCGTGTATATTTGGATGGACTGACTGTTTCTCTGATTAACGATGAATATGAGAAATGTATTTCTGCAGAGTCAGTTGCACCAGTAGATCCAAATGAGATTGTTATTGAACATGGTAAATGGACAAGAGCGAAAGAAGTGATTAATGTAGAAGAACTATCTAGCTCTGAGCTGCACCATCCTGATCCAGAAGATATGAGTATTCCAGCTCTAAGATCATGGTTGCAATCTAGAAACTACCCTTGGAGGAAACTAAAAAGATTACAATCTGTATCACTGAGGAACATTATCAGAAGTTTTCAAGAGACGGAGAAACAATTGAGGAAGATGATTGTACTTGATACAGATAATCCTCAGTATCTTGAAATAACAAAGAGAACAAGAATGTTAAAGCCACAGGAGATCAAACAAATGTCAAGAATTGATGATGCACGTGTTCATAGAAAAGAGGTGATTGAAATGTTTGTTGATCCAGAAAGACAAGCTTACAAAGCCTCTACTGAACAAAGGCATATTTTTGATAATTCAAGATCAACTAGAGACTTGGTAAGAAATGTATTGCAAAGAGGACAATCAGTTGCTGAACTGTTGAATGCTATGGTTGCTCCAGATTTTACCAACCAAGTAAAGATTATTGCATGGAAGTATGATGAAGTATTCGATGCATTTTTTATAAAGAGAGTAAATGCTGTGTGTGATGTATATCACTTTTACTCTAGCATCATAAAACTTCCGGTGCACGATCTGAATGAGCTGAATAGATTACCTCTGATCAATCCTTCTGATTCAAAACATGGCAAGATGTTTGTAGAATTATTAAGAAGAGGATTGGATCGATCAAGTAATTTTCTTAATACAAGATGTGAACAGGAGGATAAAGAGTATTTTGTTACTATGAAGAATAACAAAAAGCTCAAGCAGAGGAGGAACATTCTATGATTGAATTTCGTGACAAGTATTTTGAGAAGGTTACAACTCCTGGTCTGAAAGTGATAGATGGTAGTCAAAACTCAAAGCCAATCCTCAGATGGTTTTATAACACTGAGACGTTTGGGCTTAAGTTGGTCCGAAATCTAGAAAGATGGGATGAGGACATGATTACTTTATTTGGAGTTTTTGAGCTAAAGCTTTTACATCCGAGTTATATCTAATTTTTGTCTGTACAAAAATTTGAGAAAGTATCTCCTGAAATAGCGGAGCAAGACAAGAAATATTTCATTTCCATTATTAATGTGATGAATGCGGCTATGGAAAGAATATCTCTGAGAAAGGCTCTTGCTTATGCCAACATTGTCAAGAAAGATGCCAACATTGTCAAGAAAGATATTAAAGATATTGAATTCATGAGAATATCAAGAAAAAGAGTACTAGAAGTATACTCAAAGGAAAGTCAAAAGCCTATTGAGTTATATGCTAACATTGATATCTCATGTCTTTCAAAAGATACGTTGGAGAGAATGAACCAGATGGAGATTAAGACTAATGAAGCTAAACCCGAACAAGGCATTCTTGCAAGTAAATTCAAGTCTGCAATTTCAAATGCTTTGAAAGAATTAGAGATGTATAAACAGAAGCCGATGTTTAAGGTAAAAGAAGAACCAGAAGATTTTTTTTGAATGACGAAGACAAAGAGTTGAAGATAAAGGCTGAAGATAAAGCTGAAGATGAAAGAAAAGACAAAGAAGACAAAGATTGAAGATTTTGAAGACAGAAGACCATGTCAATCTTAGGGGGAGTATTGTTAGTGCTCTAAGAAAGATTAACATGTTGTCTTTAGTTGTCTTTTAATATTTTGTAATAGTATAGGGACTATTTTTGTAATTAGTTAGTTCCTTTACTTTTTGTTTTCTTTATAAATAGGTTAGACTTACAGGTAGTAGTAACTAAGAATTGTATTCAAACCTGCTTTCATACTTTGTAATTGTCTTAGCTGGATATTAATGAAAACTTGAATTTTGTTGATATCTTGTTTTGATTTGATTACTTTGTGTGAATTTCATTGAATTGTGTTCATAAATCATCACAGATTGGTACATTTGATCCTATCATTCATTTTAATATATTTGAGTATCATTTGATTCCTGGAATGTAAGCGGTCCGGCCCAAGGCTTGGTGCTTATGTTATTTTATGTTTTAGCGCGGTTCAGTTCTCGTTTCGGATGCATTTTCAAATGTATTTGTATATTTGCTTACTTTATGAAATAATTGAGTTGTCTTTGGGTTTGTGCGTAATAATCTAATAGAAATTATTAGTTTTATTCATTTCTAATAGTTTTCATAAGTTCTTTTATTATTATTCTTTCTAGAGATGCGTTAGTTCGGTTAATGTTATATTTTTGTATAAAATCATAGAAAACTCTATAAATGATAATATTTGATCTGCAGCCAATTCTTACCTTTATTAGGCCACCAGTTATTGTATTTCAAGTCTTGGGTCGTTTTATGCCGGTTTTGGTAGTTTAACGCTCAGCTTAGTTTTTTAACGGGTTCTTAGGTTCGGGTCAAATTTCAGTACACTTAATAATACTTCATTATACTTAGTGCAACATTTTGAATCTGGAGATTTAAGGTTTTTAGGTTAAGGACACGTTTTTGTTTTAGCATGAATATTCTTTCTATTTTTATTTACCTAGCAAACAAACTCCATAAATTATGAAATTTAATTTTTTTAGGCATTTCATATCATTATAAGCCCACTGAAATTTTGTATCTTCGGATTTTATGTATATTTGATATTTCCGTTAAGTCTACCGGTTAGTTTCGTTAACTGTCCGTTAAGTCTTGGTTTTGGGTATCTAAGTGTTTTAATCTGATTTTTGCATTCCCAAAATTTTTAACATCATAAATAGCTTCTAAATAATCCTCTAATTCCAGTAACTCAATTTCCTCAACTTCTTTCTTTCAGTTTTCTCAAATTCATATATTATTGTATATTTTATAACAATATGAAATACATAGACTTTGGTCGTGAAACTTTATTTTTGACTTAAGATGATCTTAAATAACTCCCATAAATATTTAGTTTAAATTTTTAGACTTAGATATCATACTTTTATATTTTTGTAAAAATCGGGTTTTCGGGTGAGTCATGTTTGCTAAAATCGTGTTTGTGAGCTAAAGGATTTTGAGAAAAAATTTTGTATTTTTATCTTACTGAAATATTTAATGTTTTAATGTTTCACAAGTTGTTGGGGGTGTCGTGGGGTTGGTTGAAACACCAACGTGATGAAACGCGACATTTCACGCGTTTTCGGGTAGTATAGCTTACCTTGTCGTGTGAGGTGGGTGTGATGGATGCGTAGGCTGCCAAAGGAGCTTGAGATGGTGAGAGAAGGCTGTTTATAATGGTGGGTTAGTTCAGGTTGTAGGATCAATGAAATTGTTGGAGCATATATTGTCATATATAGTGTGTCAGTCGCTTTACGAATAGTCTAGGCTTAATGTAATACACTTGATATGTTGTAAACACATGAAACTGAGTCATTCGCAGGAGCATATGCGAATAAGACTCAGTCATATGACTGAGCCATGCTAATAGACCAGTCGTGCGACTGAGAGATGCTATTGGGCCATTCGTAAGACTGAACCATAAGTATGGTCCAGTCGTACGATTGAACCATACGCATGGTCTAATCGTACTAATGGTCCAGTCGCATCTGATATGGGCTGAGGCCTATAAATACCAGTTTCATTGTGTAGAAAGGGTGAAGGAGTGTGTTCGGGGCCTAGGTGCTGCCGGATGAGAGGGGAGATCATGCTCGATCTCCCCTTGCCAAGTGTCGTGATTCTTCTGTTTAACGAGCTTGTAATCATTAGGTTTTATCAATGAAACCATTATATTATTGTTCGTTCTATTGTTTGTCTCCTAGTTTTGGTTTTGTTTCTTTCCGTCAAGAACACGCTCGGATGTCAACAGATCCAGCGCCTTTACAATTGGTATCAGAGCTTTGGCTCTTGATTTTGCGTGTGATTCGATTAGTCTCGGTCTAAAAATCACGTTTTTCATTCAAAAGAGTCACTTTTTTTAGTAAAACAATGTTTTCGACGTCTCTAGGTCTCAAAGTTTACGTTTTTCGGCATACGGCAGATTAGGGTTCTTGAAAAGTCGTGTTTTAGTGACAAAGTGTCAAAAACCTTCGATTTTGCAAAAACAACAGCCTTCAGTCGCACGATTAGCTCAATCGCACGACTGAACTCAATCGCACACCCCATTTGTACGATTGAACTCAGTCGCTCACTCATTCGTACAACTGAACAACCCCATTTGCTTGTCTCCAATCGCACACTCCATACTTACGAATGAATCCAATCGCACGATTGAATTCAATTGCATATCTCATTCGCACGACTGAACCACTTCAGTCGTTTTAGTCCATTCGCCTTGTCCATACTCACGACTAAATCCAATCGCACGATTAAATTCATTCACACTTTTCATTCGCACGGGTGATCCATACGCATTGTTCATTAGCATGATTGACGTTGTCTTGTTCTAAAAGTTCAAAGTTAATACAAATGGAATATCAGTTTTCAGCGTTTACTGCCGGGAAGGACTCACGCATCCAGAACCTTCTGCTTCTGGAGAATGAGGTTGGAAATCACAATAAACCGCCAAAGCTTATAACGTTGGATGACTATCCCCAATGGAAACAACGGTTCAAGATCTACCTAAATGGAGTGGACCCAAATCTCTGGACTTCTATAGAGACTGGTTACACGGTACCATTAATTGCAAACGGAGTAAAGTTGACTTTGGATGGAATGAGCAAGGCTTAGAAGATTCTCTACAATGCTGAGAAGAAAGTTTATGCCCTGCTGACTCAGTCAATTCCGAAAGACATCTTTCACCAATTTTCTGAGAACAAGCAGGCCAAAAAGTTGTGGGATGCATTAGAGAAGAGGTACGAAGGGAATGCAACGGTAAAGGCACTGAAGGCTAAGGCTCTCAAGAAGGAGCTCGATAATTTCTCTCCTATAGGAAACGAGTACTTGGATGACATCATCGACAGGTTCTACCATCTTATGAGTGAGCTACACACTCATGGGGTAACGACGTCTATGGAAGATAAAGTTTCAAGCTTTGCAGATGGGCTGCCTGAGAAATGTGATTCATTTGTGTCCAACTTAAGACAAAAGGACATACTTATTACGTTGGACATAAATGACTTCATCTTGAAGTTAAGGGAGGAGGAACTGAGAATGAAGTACAAGTCAAAGAAAGGATCTTACGTTCAGAATCCTTCCCTATATAACTTAGCTCCCACTCCAACTGGTTCAGGAGCACCACTTCAAACTGCCTTTGTGTCTAGTTCAGCAGCTCCTTCCCAAACCACTGCTTCAGGATCAGAAACGTCAGGGTCATCTTGCACCCAATATATAGTACCTGAAGCCAATACAACAAAGTTGAAGACTGACAATCTCGGTAATGTCACAGTGGAAGTTTCAAAGGAGCATATGGATCTTCTAGCAGCAGTGGTCCAATCGTATGATGGTTTAGTTGCTGGGAAGATCGGAAATTGTCATCTTGCAGATGAAGATTACGAGCAGGTGGACGAAAATGAACTAGAGAGAATGGATATCATGTGGGCCTTGGTGAGTGCTATCAGAAGGGAAAAAAAGTTTGTGAAAAAGACATGACATAATTTAGTAGCCACAAAAGACACAACCTTTGGTTTCGACAAAACCAAAGTTACCTGCTTTAATTATGGTGAAAAGGGGCATTTCAAACGTGAAGGTGTAAAGCCCAAGAAAACAGGTAACGGAAATCCGTTCTCAACCTTCAACCGTCAAGACAAAGACAGGAGTGGAACTACCTCTTCAAGCAAAGAGACAAAGGCCTTGACTGCTCAAGGTGACGAAGGGCAGGACTAGACCTTTCGTTTTGTGTCTTCGGGTGAATCAAACATTGCCTGTGTCGATGGATTGGATGATGGCTCTACGAGTGAAGGTGAAATCAAAGTTGAAAAAGTAATGTCAGATAACGAAGAAGCTGTGAATGTGGTAAATTAAATGGTTGAAGAAGAACTCAGAATGAAATGTTTAGAATCTCCAGCATCCGAAGAGTCTAACTCTGCATTGATGGCTGACTCAACTTATTCTTCACAGGTAAGTACGAAAGAGCAACTTTTTGAAAAACATGCTTGTATTGAATGTAACAAATTTAGAGAAAGCATTGATTTGAAATATTCTAGGTTATTAGACCACAATGATAACTTAGTAAATGATTTACAACAGTGCACAGAAACTAATCGTATTTTAAAACAAAATAAGTGCAGTTTTAAAGAAAAGATAGAACTTTGGGTAAACAACTAAGGGAAACCGAGGTTGTTGACTTAAATCAAGCTAATGATATAAAGTTTTATTCAAACTCTTTGGAAGAAACAAAGAAAGAAAAAACAGTTTTAGAAGTCGAGGTAACTTCATTAAAACAAAAACTACATAGTTGGGCTAGTTCTTCTCACATAGTACAGAACTTAGTGAAAGAACGAAACAATGGGGACGGGTTGGGTTACCAAGTAGTTAAATAGAAAATGTAGACCTGTAAATAACAACCCATTTAAGGATCATGTGGTGTCCACTCCTCTTGTTAATGATCCAGATTCCACTGGTAAACCGGTGAACTCTATCACTAAACATAAGGAGTCTACTTTAAAATCAAAAGGAAAGATGCCCATTGAAAATTTGGATAATCAATTTGAAAGGGTTAATGGAGAGTCAGGTTCACACATGCCTACTTCAGAACCCAAAATGACCAAATAAGTTAACCAAACACGTGCATCACGTCAAAGTCCAAATAAACTAAAGGCTAAAGATGTTAAGAATGTGCAAACAATTAACTTTGTTAAAGGAGCAGAAACATCTAAACGAGTGGTGACCAAATCCAACCAGACTCATGTCACACCTGTATCACACTCAACTTCACATAAACAGTTTCCTCAACATGTAGAAGGGAGATCATGTTACAGTTGTGGAAAGGAGGACACATTTCTTCTAACTATCCTTATTATCAGACTCCCAGACAGAAAATTGAACTTTATGATACAAAACCAAGTTCTTTGAAAAGGAGTTCTATTACTCCACCAAAGAGAATTAATGAACCTAAAGTTCAAACCATAAGTCAGGTATCTGTTTACCACAAGCAGGCCATACACAAAACTGGCTTATGGAAAGAAAAGTCAAGTCCATTGTCTAATAATGAGAACAATAAGAAGAATGATATGCCCTCACCATCAAACGGACAGTGGGTTTAGTTTATGATGTGTGATTCCTCTGGGTCACCCAAGCCAGTTAAGGCTTGGGTCCCAAACCTAAACTGATCATTTCCTTTTAATGTGCAGGGTGTCCGTTACAGTGCTATCACAAATACCTGGATTGTTGATAGTTGGGCGTCTAGGCACATGACCGGGAACCTGTCTCTCCTTTTCAATGTCAAACAATTTAAAGGGGACATGTATCATTGCTGGAAATAAAGGAGGATACATCACCGCTCAAGGCAAAGTGGGAAACCAGAAACTTAAGTTTGATAAGGTCAACTACGTTCAACAACTACAGAATAACTTGCTTTCATTCTCCCAGATTTGTGACAAAGGATTCAAAGTTGTTTTTGACAACAAGAAGTGCTATGTATTGAAGTACGATTACAATATCCCGGAGGACAAAATCTTAATGTCAGCTTCAAGATATAATGACTTATATGTCTTGGATCTATCAAAAGCCTCCACATCTGATCATAAAGTTCAATGTTTCTTGTCAAAGGCAACAGAGAAGGATCAATCCATGGAAGATGAATCATCCGATCCAGAATGATTTAGTGAATGGAGTAAATGTCAAGAATTTTAAACTTTCGGATTTTTGTGTAGCGTGTAAGAAAGGTAAACAGACCAAGAAGTCTCACAAGGCAAAGAAAGTTAATTCCATTGACCTGCCTCTCAAACTTCTACACATGGATCTGTTTGGTCCTGTCAGCACAAAAAGCATTGTTGGTGATTTGTACTGTTATGTAGTCAATGATGATTACTCAAGATTCTCTTGGGTGATTGTAAATCCAGGATAATTAAACTTCAATCAAATCATGAAGATTATAGATCAAAATATGATAATCACAATCAAAACCCGTTTGATCTTCAAATAGATTGCAAAATATATCTTTACAAGTAATCCCCCAATCTTTTGGTCATGCAACCATTAGTCTAATCCTAATAACAGTTAGGCTATTTATCGTGAATAAAGTATTCACTAATTACATTTAACCCCCTAGACTTAGGCTAATTAATAAAATTACATATAAAACATAAAAATGACTAAAAACAAGATAAAATATATTTTGTTCACACAAAATATATTTATTACAATAAAACTCCTAGTCGTCTAAATCTTCAACGTCTCGTCTCGGTTCTTCGTCTCGAACGTGTCCGGTTTGACTTTTGCGTTGACTTTGACCGTGACGTTGACTTTTGTTGACTTTAACTCTGTTGATAATATAGATTATCTTGTACAGCTCCAACAGTGATGTTTCTTAAATCCAAATCAGAGACATTTGAATCTTTCAAACAGCTGGTAACTACATTGGAATCACTTTACAAGCTGAAAGTGAGACAGATTCGAACAAACAATGACACAGAGTTCAAGAACCAGTGGATGGAGGCGTTTTGCAAAGAGAAAGGAATTGTACACCAGTTCACATCTGCCTACACTGCAAAAATGAATGGAGTTGCTGACGAAAGAACAGGAGCTTGATAGAGACAACAAGTACGATGCTAGCCGACTCGAAACTGCCTATCCAATTTTGGAACGAGGCAATTGCCAATGCATGTTACACCCTCAATCGAGTCTTAGTGGTCAAACGACATGGGAAACGTGTTATGAGCTGCTCCAGCGACGTAAACCCAACTTGGAGTATCTAGAACCGTTTGGCGCATCGTGCATGCTGTTGAAGAAAACTCAGACTGAGAAGTTTAGTGAAAATGCAGAAGAAGGGATCTTTCTAGGATACAATATACCAGACAAGAGAGTTTATAACAACTCAACGGGTCAGGTAGAAGTGTGGTGTAACGTTGATGTTCAGAGATACACCACCCCCTGCTGGAAAGGGATCCTTATTCTTCTTCAACTATGATGGATTCTTTAAGTCCTTCAACATCCCTCCCTCCCTTCCTGATGATGAGTTATCGACTGGAATGATGTACAACGTCTTAAACACACCTTCACTAGACTCGACAACATCAGATTCACAAGGTGAATCTTCTAGTCCTTTAGGGGGAGCACTTGATGTAAGCGACTCCTCCTCTAACGATGAAGTAGTGGAGACTGACCATGTGGACCAGGAGGAATAGGTTCCCACTAATGAAAGTACACAAGCATTAAATCTGGATGCCTCTGACACTTTGGAACCTCATACTCCAACAGCTTCAGATACTGAAGCTGTGGTTCACAATCTGGATAATGAGGTAGCTGTTCCCACTACTCCTGGATCTTGGATAAATGTTTATCATCCTTTGGACAATGTCATTGGAGATGTTCGATCAGGAGTACATACCAGAAATCAGCTATACTCAGCTGATTATGCCTCAGTAATGGAAAAGGGATATCTTCACGATGGCGCATATCGATGTTTTGTGTCTCAATTTGAGGCAAAATATGTTAGTGAAGCATTAAACGATGAGGCATGGGTAAGTGCGATGCAAGAAGAACTCCTACAGTTTAAGAAGCTAGGAGTATAGACCCTTATGGATAGACCAAAAGGTGCTAAGGTATGTGGCACTAAATGGGTCTTGAAGTGCAAGAAAGATGACCAGAGGTCATAATCAGGAATAAGGCTCGGCTTGTAGTTCAAGGTTTTAGACAAGTCAAAGGCATTGATTACAATGAAGTGTTTGCACCTGTGGCTAGAATGGAAGCAATCCGTATCTTCCTAGCCTATGCGTCTTACATGAAGATTAAAGTTTATCAACTAGATGTCAAAAGTGCCTTCCTTCATGGTGAAATCCATGAGACCGTCTACGTCAGTCAACCCGAAGGATTCGAGGATGCTTATCATCGGGATAGAGTTTACAAACTGGACAAGGCTCCCTACGGGCTCCATCTTGTGAGAAGCTCTCGACTCATCTTGTGAAACACGTTTTTCGCTGAGGAGTGATTGATTGTACGTTATTCATCAAAGAAAAAGACGGTGATTTACTGGTGGTACAGATATATGTAGATGACATAATCTTTGGTTCCAAGAATGAAGAATTATGTAAAGAATTTGAGTCTGTAATGAAAGCAGAGTTTGAGATGAGTGCAATAGGGGAGATGAAGTTCTTCTTAGGACTACAGGTGGATCAGACACCAAAAGGAATCTTCCTGCATCACACTAAATATGTAGGGGACATCCTCAGTTGGTTTGACATGGAGAATGCTTCAGCTGCTGGAACTCTACTTGCCACGAACCACGATTTGGCACGCGACAAAAATGGTGATCTGGTTGATGCTACAATGTATAGAAAAATGATCGGATCCCTTATGTATCTCATAGCGTCTCGTCCTGATATGATGTATGCCATGTGTCTTTGTTCAAGATATCAGGCAAACCCAAAAGTAAATCATCTCATTGGAGTGAAATGGATTTTTCGCTATCTGAAGGGTATGTAACACCCCGAAAAGTCGAAACGAGTCATTAAGGATAATGGGCTTAATTATTGGGTATTTTAATAAGGTAAAGAAATGGTCATGGGCTAAAATTAGGCTTATTGGGTAGTGGCCTATTGGATTAAAGGCCCATAATCAGCCCTTAAGCACCCAAAACCAGCTTCATCTTCCTCATTACAACCCTAGCCACCAAAATCATAGAGAGAGAAAGTAGAGAGAGAAAGTGAAGAAAACTCAAGATTTGAAGCTTCTAAGGTGAAGAGATTGAAGATCTGGGTGTTGGAGCATCAAGATCTAAGAAAGAAGCAACAAATCCAGGTAAGAATCGACCTTTAAACCCTTCTGTAGATCAAACCCGGATTCTAGGGTTTTGGGTTTTGAAAAGTTGCAAAGAATCGCATAAAGGTCACATTTTTACGTATGAAAACATGTATAAAGCTTAGATTTAGCCTCATGGATGATAAACTAAGAGATTGGACGTAAAATGTTATGATTTTGGGTTAAAACGGACTGGTTCGTAATTTTTATGCGATCTGCGAAACTGTATGTTCATCCAGCGAATTTGCATATTCAATCAGCGAAACTGTGGATCTTCCTGCGAAATTATTAAACTGTAGTTTCGCAGACATGTTTTTCCAACGATAGTTGGGCGAAACTGGCAGCCAAACTGGCAGCGAAGATGCCAGCGAAACTGCCACCGAATGTGCTAGCGAAACTAGCAGCGAAAATGCTGGTGAAACTAGCAGCGAAAGTGTTGGCGAATCTAGTTGCGAAATTGCTGATCTTGCAGCGAAATTAGCAGCGAATTTAGGCAGAAAATTAACCCCTTAGGGGCTGCTGTCCCTAGAACCCCGCTGTCAGGGGCTGCCGCCCCCGAACCCCCGCTGTCTCGTGGCGGGTCGGTTATGTTTTATGATGATTAGTACTTGGCAAGTTGTGTACTTAATAAGTTAAGTATTATATATACTAAAGAGGAAGATGATATTAATGAAAAGTGAAACTTAATGAATGTTACCCCCGGGCCCGTTTGATGATGAAAAGTCTTGCAAGCACTATGATAGACTTCACTTATGTGAGTCTGATGTATGATGATGGATCTGTATTCATGAGCGGGCTATGTGCCTTCCAGTGTGGATCAACTGTCGGGGGTTAGCTACCGTTTTCATGTGTACCGACAGGGATTGGCATTTGTTGTCAATTAACATGGAGCTCTTGCTTTGTGCAATCTCGTTTATGATGAAAGTGAAAGATAATGAAAGAATGAAAGATAATGAACATGCTTATTATGATGCAAGTAATGTTATATTCTATGTCGTATGCATGGTCATTATATGAAGGATAAAGTTTATATTTTCTTATAATATTTAAAACTAGAACTCGCTCACCGAAGCTGACTTTTATGCATAATAGTTGGCAGCTAAGTGCTGATGCTGAGGATGGCACACGGAGCTACTTGGGGAGCTATGGATGGCATTCAAGTTTATGAAAATCTTTATTGTAATTTAAGAACAAGTAATATGTTTTGTTTACAATTAAATGACAAATGTATGAGTACGATGTGTTTTCAAGGTTTAAATGAATGTCTAATTATTTCCGCTGCAATGTTTTATTATTAAACTGATTTTATGCTATGATTACCAACTGTGAGGCTTCCCGGGAACGGGGCCTTACAGGGTACTCCAACACTCGGGTTGTGGTATCCTCATGACGATGATTTTGAGCTTACAACGTATAGTGACTAGGATTATGGTGGTTGCAAGATGAATTACAATTCAACTTCTGCAGGATGTCAATTCTTTGGTAGACGGTTAGTCACCTGGCAGTGTAAGAAGCATACATCGGTTGCTCTGTCAACTTATGAAGCTGAATACGTTGCTGCTGCAAGTTGCTGTTCGCAGATCATTTGGATTCAACAACAAATGCGCGACTACGGTTTGCAATTCTCTAACACTCCTATTTTTGTTGATAATTATGTTGCTATTGCTGTCACCAAAATCCAGTCCAACATCCTAAAACTAAATACATCGGTATTAAATATCACTTTATACGTGATTGTTCTGAAAAGCAATTAACCGATGTTGTTAAAATAAATACGGATTTTCAACGCACCGACCTCTACATAAAAGCATTTGATAAACCGAGGTTTTTATATCTTTTAGAGGTTAATGGCGTGAAAAAGAAAAGGGATGTGTTTCTAGAGGAAGAAAGTGCATAGTCCGACATGTTTTTTATTTTCTTTTGTCTTATTTTATTTTCTTGTCTATAAAAATCTAAAAACACAAAAAGATTTTCGGTTTTAGAATTTTAGGGGGAGAATAGGTTAGTTTAGTATTTAATTCATGCAGTATTTAATTACTTAAAAAAATAATAAAAAAACAAAAAATGAGGGAGCAGGGCAGCTTAGCTAAAAGAAATGAAATAAAATCTGTGATTCTGATTCAACGCTTACGGAAAATGACAGTACACAGGGAACA